>CM039134.1:11186838-11786838 GCA_022036555.1 Microstegium vimineum
ACGCTCCTGCTTACCTGGGAGGCCGCAGCGGCGGCGGCTAGGGATTTCTGGGTGAGGGAGCGAGTGGAGGCGGCGGGTTGGACTGAGGGGAAGAAATTTTATATAGCGGGTGTGCTGCTAGGGTTTTGGCGACGCGCTGGTGCGAGCGGCTTGGGGACGCTCGATTCGCATCGGACGGCGTCTATCTGTTGGATGGAATGGGTGCTTGGTTTGGGCTTCTGGACCTAGGCCTTTTTCTTTGTGTAGGCTATATGGGCTGTCCGTATCGCGGCAATTGAAGAATTATTACCTTACCTAAAAAAAAAAACAAATATGCATTATTACCTCCTCTAAAAAAATTATGAATTATTATATTTGTATGATTTTTTAACTAAAAATAAACATTGGTATGACTTTTTTCTTCAAACGTTGAATCTGAACGTCATACACCCTCAAATACAAAAAAAATAATAATTTACATCATTGCCTCGGTTTGAAGTGTTTTTTCGGAGTGGTGTCAACCTCTTTTAGTTTTTAAAAAAATATAAATATCTGAGAAGTTTTTAAAACTAAGAAACTAATATAAGCTTCTAAAAATTCCAAGCGATAGCTGGAGACATAACTAACCAAAAATAATCTTTGGAGCTAGTGTAAATTTCTTTAGAAGCTTCTCGAAAATAGTTGTGGCTCTAGGAAATGGAAAAAATATCCATAACTTTTAAAAAAAAACTTACAATGTATACATGTTTTGAAAAAAATCAACAACAAAAACACAAGATGCAACCATTGTGAATAAAACATACATGAAGGTTGGATGCATTCATGCTACGCATTTTATTATGGAAAAGTTTTAAAATATGCTTATACATCGACTAGAATGTTTTTGGAATTCACCGTATTTTTCTAGATATTTCCCTTTCTATAGCTACATTTAATATTTGGAAACCTCCAACTATATGTGATGACCTCTAAATATTTATTTCCATAACCCAATATATTCCTAGGATTTTCTTATAATTATTAAGCTAAGACATTTTGTGGTTTAAAAATATTATCAAGTAGTTACCAATTTGTCAACAAAAAAAGGGATGAAACCACCATGCAAGGATGTAATTTCAATGGTTTGAAAGTTAAGGTGAAGGTTGTCGGGTCTAATAGTGTGACGAGGAAAATCATACTACAACAATTATTTGGTGAAGGTCTCGTCTTACTAAAGTGGTGGCTAAGTGACAGTAGGCTCGACGACTACGTATTTATTTTTCATCCATACTATTGTTGGGGGATATCATTTAAGCTAGCCATGCATTTCAACTTATGTTATTATAATCATTTTCAAAACTACATTATTTTCACTAATCGGATTTGAACTTGGATTTGTATTATTATTTGTGAACGGGTGAAAGGGTGTGTGTGCCAATATGTTAAGCGGGGATAGCATAGTATTTTCGGATGATTAAGTCAGCTCAAGATGTTTTATTATGATAAAAAATACTGATAAGTTCAAGCAAAAGACGAATGGGACAGTCCTGCTGGAAGTCAGACATTAATTCGGTCTGAAACCAAATATTGACAAACCACATCTGCAGTCAAGAGGAAACAAATCTTCTGCAGTACAGCAGTGAAGACTCATTCCACACAAAAGCCATTCACAGGCAAACGGAGTAACGGACCAAGTAATATATGGAGGCTAATGATCCTCTCACTGCCCAAAGTAGGTTAGTAACACCATGTCAGGTTCTATACAAAAAATCAATACAAAGCCTTGACCCCCAGCTTACAAGTTACAAGTTACAACGCTCGAATCTGTCGCAAACTCCCAGTCCTGATTGCTTTTACATGATGCATTGAGAGCACAAGCGTAAGCTAAACTATTTGGAGACTCCTCAAGTAAAAAAGAATCGGTGCACTACAGGAACTACAACGACTGCCTCATACGCCCCATGTTATAGGATACAAGCACATATGCTACATTTCGAATATCTCAAATTGTGAGACTGAGTGTAACTGCCAAGGTATGGAACCTGAATGAAAATGCAAGGCCGCCATGCTGGTGACACTGGCAAAATTGATTCACCTATATACTTCCATGCCACCAACCACCATGAGTGCTTCCTTAATAAATATAGCTATCAGTGAGACCAATTTCAGAGCACTTCACTCAGTGAGGGCTCCCGTTTGTGTAGAAACCATCTGGGTTATGTGCCTCCATCTCAGCAAGCATCACGGATTTTGCCCTCTGGTACCTATTCCTTTTTGCTGATATTGCCGATATGGCTGTAGTAAAAGCTCAGTATATTTCAGACAGTGCCATCAAGTTACGGTTTAGTGAAGATATACAAAATTATATGAACTAAGTTAGAACTGAATAGTTATCTTTCTACAGCAAGAAGTTCCTATAAAGTAAATAGGAACCAATATAATGGTTAACAAGAGAGATAAACTGCCTTGCTGCGATGTAAATGAAATAATACTTACAGATGACTAAGCAAGTTCAGTCACATATGAAGTTTTAGAACAGATATTAATAAGAGGGGAGTTAATTAAATAATACTTACATGTCAAATCTTGAGGGAAGTCAAAATCATAGTCATATGGCCCCCTTCTGATGTACAGTATATAGACCACTATAAGTATGACGAGAAGAAGAAACCCAAACGATGCTCCAAGTGCAATCTTGCCAGTTTTGTTCAACCCTCCTTTCTCCCAGAATAATGCACAAGCAGGTAAGGTAGGCACACCACACAGACCTTTATTACCTGAGAGGCTGCCAGAAGAATACATGTTGGTAGAAGACCAAAAAGTAACACCACATGTCAATCCTGTATTTAACTAGCACAGTACATTATCTATCTGCTCACTATCTGCACTACAAATTCCCTAATTTGGAGGAAAACGATAAGAATAATAAATGTATTCGAAATAAAGCTGCACAGTGAAGTCAATCGTTCATCCACAGATAAAGTAAACAAAGCCTTGTCCATCTGTTCCTAAGAAATTCATTCTTTTATCACCCAACCAGTTCCTTTTTCAGGATTGGATAGATCACAGTCAGACCTATATCGTAAGCGCAGAATTTTGAAAATTTGGTCTACTCTCTGATAACATCATAATACATACACTACTCAACATGATAGAACCTAAACCCTTCATTCTTGAACCAGTTCAGGAGCTGGCATAAAATAGACTAATGAATAATGATGATTCTAATCCTGAGCATAGTAATCTTTTTTAAGCATATCTGACATCACAGGTAAGAAGTGGAAGTTTTGTTTACAAGACTTAGTAAGGATATATTACTCTATCACGCCACCATGCACGCCAATTGAGTAAAGTATTTCTGGAACTTGCCCATCGAGTTGATTGTTGTTTAGTAATCTGCACGAGAAGTCCTAGCTAGTAAGTTTATACTGATACATGCATACTCATATATTACTAAAGAACTGCTGAGACAGGTCATAAACAAATTCAATAGTAGCTTCAAAATGTACTTACGCAGTCTGTAACTTGGACGAACCTATGGTGCCAGGAATGCTTCCAATAAACTCATTTGATGAAATATCCCTAAGAACACAATGAAACACTCAAACAAGCTTATGATGTATAAGAGCACCAGGTTTCGTATAAGCACAAGAGAAACAAGATCATAGATAAATATTATATAGGGAATTTAAAGATTTAAACATGAGCTGAAATAGTAAGTACAAGAGAATAATCATACGAAAACATGCACAACTCTTAAGCACATTTACTAATTCAATATTCTATTTACTAAAGTTGTTTAGGTGTAACAA
The DNA here is from genome assembly GCA_022036555.1 of Microstegium vimineum. Taxonomy (NCBI): domain Eukaryota; kingdom Viridiplantae; phylum Streptophyta; class Magnoliopsida; order Poales; family Poaceae; genus Microstegium; species Microstegium vimineum. Next base: position 11,190,609 of record CM039134.1, read on the forward strand.
ATCATGATCTTGCATTCTTATGTTGAGCAGCCACTGTCCAGTTGTTTCAGCAACATGTATCTTGCATTCTTATTGTCTACAATAATGTTGCAGAAGAATGTCAACTGCAATGAAAGCACAACTCAATCTTATAAAATGGAATACTTTGTGTACTTACAGTGACACAAGTGAAGGTTGACCTAAACCAGGTGGTAAGCTTCCTGTCAGTGAATTATAGCTCAAATTCCTGACCAAACAGAAGATACCATATTAACAGCCATGGCTGGATGCCTGGATTGCAAACTGTTAAGTAAAGAAACAAGCCAAAAGGGCATTTCCATAGGCAAGAAAGAATTCATGGCAAATGTATGAGCATGTATGAAAAGTTGAAAGGTTGGAAATGTTAAAAATAAAGTTTATTGTTTAGACTTTAGATAATAATAAATACTGAACATAACCTACAGTGAAACAGGTCCATCAAAACAAGAAGGCAGTATGACAAATTCACAAACAAATTCACAAAACAACTTACATTTTCAACATATTGTTTAGCATTTGTGCTCATAGTTTGTAGAAATGAATATATACCATTCAAAGGAAAGAGTACAAAAGAATAGTAAAATGCAGTACATATGAACTAGAAACTGTTTTTGACCATAAATACAGCAGGGGAAACCCCACAGTAAGAATTTTATTAATAAGAAAAAAGGAACAACAAAATAACTGAGCAGATGACTGTACAAAAAGGAAACAGACAATAGAAGAACTGTACAGATAAAACTGTTACCAGGACTACAGAGTACTAACAGATATTTTTTTGCTGTTTATAGAGCAAGACTTTATAAATATAGTTTATCCAAACATAGAACAATAATAAGCCAGTCAGTGAGCTTAACCAATTGTGAGGGCCAGGGATCTGAAAACTTTAAGAGACGGAGAGACTATGAACCTATCCCCATAGGTTCAGACCCCATAATGGAAGCTTCAGAGCCATTCAATTTTGTGCCCAAGCCCTACTGCATAACATTCCTGATCCACATAAAATGGTACATTATTTTTGTTGAGAAACATCTTTCCAGTTTAAGCGTGCTAGCAGCCTAGCACACATGAACGGCAACATAGCAGCTCATTCCAGTCATGTTATCATGCATGTCCATGTCAAGGAACAAGGATTGCAATTCGTGGTGGTCTACAGAGGAGAGAGGACAGACTCAAACCTCTTGATATACTTTCCTGTTGTAACCACTTGATTTTATCTAACTTAAAATTTCAAATTTCATTCACTTCCACAGGTGATGTTCTGCACTGTTATTCTCTGTCAGAATTTTCATAACAATGCCAAACTAAGATGACACTTTATTTATTGAAACATCTTTCCATTTTAAGCATGCTAGCAGCCTAGCACACATGAACGGCAACATAGCCATTCAGCTCATTCCAGTCATGTTACCATGGACGCCCGAGTCAAGGATTGTTATTCATGGTGTTGTCTACAGACTAAAACTTTTTGATATACTTTCCTGTTATAACCACATGCACTTGATTTTATCTAACTTACAATTTCAAATTCCATTCACTTCCACCGGTGATGTTCTACACTGCTATTCTCTGTCAGAATTTTCATAACAATGCCAAACTAAAATGACACAAACTGCTATACAAAGATGATAATTTATTTGTTTTATTCTCTTATATTAAAAAATACTCCTATGACAGAGCTAAACTAAGGTGCACATAATTGAAATCTACCTGTAAGCTACGCTATCAACAAAAAAAAAATTCGACCTGCGGGGGGGTTAGACAGCCCCCGCCATTGCATTAAGAAGAAGACAGAGAAAACCCCCGAACCTCTGCCCCACCCATACATAGCATCACCGTAGCCCATGTGAGACGACCACGACCGGGGCCGGACCTTAGACCTGTGCTTTGGCCATGGGACAGACGAGGGGATTTTTTTAACCCCAGCCTGAAATTCGCTCCAACAAGGAGTCGAACCTAGATCTAGGACCTGAGAAGTGCCGCTGGGTTCCTCTAACCAACTAGACTAGATGCCCTTTGGCCTACGCTATTAACACAAAGTAGAGATTATATATATGCAAAACAATCTAAATATCAAGCATGACCAGGGTCCAATTTGATTTCAATTGGTGTCTGAAATGATACTTACAAGCTTACCAAGTCTTTAAGATGACTTATTTCATCAGTGATGTAACCTTTTAGTCCCTGACTCGCGAGATCCCTGTAAAGGGCAACAGCAACATCATACAACTTGTAACCACAAGCATTTGAACCTTTCAACCCAGAATAGTATTTTAAGGAAAATAATCCACAGGCCCTTCCATTCATCGCTGTCATGTTAAACATCTACTTTCCAGTCATCAATCCAATCTATTCTATTAAAAATTCTCACTGTCATGTTAGTGAATTTTTGTGACCAAAATGGAAGGCCAATAGCCCCTAGATGACAGCCAGAAATGCTCACAATAAATGCATTGCAAATAAAAAGTGCATCTAGAGAAGAACGGTACTTACAGTTGTGTTATCACAAGCCCTTTGTCACCGCGATGGCAAGTAACTCCCTCCCATGCATCCCACTCCCTCGGTGCACAAGGGTCACCATTCCAACCCATCCTCGCGGGAATTTTCAGCGACTCCTTCAACGCCTTCATTGCAGCCACTGCTAAAACCAACGCAAGAAGATGAGAGGGCAGATTCAGGGGCGCAATTCTGCAGGTATCCTCCTAATATATTAACAGTCCAGACAGAAATCTTCAGAATTGATCACCTTGGCTCGGCACCGTCCTCGTCTCAAGTGGCACCATCGCATAATTCTCAAGCCCACACAGTATCGGCCGCCCCACCACTGGAACAAGCTTGACGCTGAGCGTGGAGCTCGTCAGATTCCTCAAAATGTAGGTCCACTTGAACGCCGTGAAGCCTCCGACCTGCTTGAAGATGTCGATCCTCGTGACGTTCTCCCCAGCCAGCACAACGTCGAACACCCTCTGGCCAGCCGAGCCGATCCCAGCATCGACCTCGGCGAAATGCAGCCAGACCATGTAGGACAGTCTCGTGTCCACGGGCATGAGGTACTCGATCTCATTGGTGGCGTCACCGCCCGTGGTGACCGCCGACTCGTACAGCTTGGTGGGGAAGTAGTTGGGCGGCTGGTTGCTGCCGAAAATCTTCTTCCCGCCCGCAGTAATGGCGTCGTAGCTGAGATCATTGTTCCGGAAATCGACATCCGCCTGCCACACCCGCGAGAAGGCGTCGTCGTCCCTGGTGAATCCCGGGCCAAAGAGGGTGTTCCCGCAGGTGACGCGGCCGTAGTTGACGAGGATGAGGTCGGCGCCGGTGGTGGCGCCGTCGTAGGCGAGCGGGTGGACAGGGGCGACCTCGATGGAGGCGACGACGGGCGCGTCGGTGGAGAGCGAGTAGAAGCAGACGTCGGAGGCAGGAGAGGTGGCGGAAGGGAAGATGAGGTCAGAGTAAGCCCCGTACCGGGCGGCGGGCTCGGGCCAGGGCGAGCGGAAGGAGAGCACGAGCGTGGCGGCGACGGAGACGTCGAAGGAAGGCGTGCGGAGCTTGGAGTCGTAGTTGTCGTAGACGGAGAAGAGGCGGAGGTAGTAGCGGCCGGGCGGCAGCGGGAGCGAGTAGCAGGAGGACTTGCCGGCCGAGGAAGGCGGGAAGAAGCGGAGCGTGCGCTCCTGCGGCTGCGGGAAGCGGTGCGGCTCCGCGACCATGCCGCCGGCCCCGCCCGCCGAGAAGAACTGGTCCGCGAGCCACCGCCGCCCGAATGTGGAGGTGAAGTCCGCCGCGCCGCCGCAGTCGATGTTGTAGCTGTGGTTCGCCGCTGCGCGAGAGGGGACAGAGACGCCACCCATAGCGTTAGCACTTGCGGCATTTTGCAGCGCAATTTGAATTGAACTGTATTAAGGTTTAGGGGGACCGAGCTAGGGAGCCTACCGCCGGAGAGGAAGGGGTCGTCGGAGGCGCGGGCGGCGCCGGCGAGGATGAGCAGGAGGAGCGGGAGCAGCCGCATTGGGGATCCCCTGGCCGTAGCGTCAGCGACGAGTCGAGGATTTAGGGGGTTTGCAACGAAAAAAATTTGTTCGCTGCGTTTGAGTGGAGCTTGGAAACAGCTGGATGGAGGTGGGGGAGGAGAGGGAGACGACGCGATGCTGGATCTGATGGCGTGTACGCCGTACGGTGATCCGTGATCGGATGGTCGTGCGTGAGGGAGTGCACGCGGGGGAAGGGAATCCGGAGCGCCGAGAAGCAGACAAGGGGGCGATGCGGTGACATTATTGGAGGAGTGAACGGGGGTCGCGCCTAGAGAGTTTTTTTCCGCTTTGCTCCCGTCCCGGTCTCAGCTCGCTGGAACTGGATCAAGCAAGCTAGCTTTTGCATGGATGAACACTGAACACGATGCCATCTGTAATTGCATGGATGGATGAGTATACAGTAGTACTATAACGTTGAAGCTTGTGGTGGATGTCGCCGGGGGCCGGAGCGATCAAACAGAGACCCGATCCGATCCGATCGATCAGCCGAAACAATTGGTGCGGGTGCGGCGATGGACCCTCATTGAAAACGTAACGAAAGAATGGCCCCACGCGACGCGACGCGACGCGACTCAACTACAGTGGATCTCGACGCTGGCGGTGTCACTCACGGGAACCGCCACCGCTAACCTCAGTAGGCAAACACAGTAGTGTCTCATTCTCCGTGGTTGGCAGTAGCAGCCAAGAGCAGAGGTGAGCGGCGGCGTTCCTGTGTTGGCCACGACCGAGAAAGAATTGCGCAGGAAGCCGCGACGTGCGCCGTGATGCGGGGCGTAAGGTGTCAACCAACCCCACCAGCAGCGGCCGTCCAAGCCAGCCCCATCTTTCTCTTTCTCCTAAAATTAAAGTTTGACTTGAGGGCGTGGCACGGAACATGTTTATCCTGGACTTCTTCACTTCTCCAACCCCCCGTGCATTCTGGTTACTGCGCGCCTGCACGACCACAAGGCCTATGCTATGGAGTACTGCTACGTACCACCAAGCACTTGCTAGATTCGGGAAGGACGCACTAGTTTTCTGCAGGTTGATCAGCAGCAACACCAGGCTCAATAGTACAAGACTCAGCTATTCAAGCGGTACACCTGAATTCAGGTTTTGCCTCGTGCGCGCCAAATTCAGGGCAGCAGTAGTAGTAGTAGTAGTAGTAGTAGTAGTAGTAGTAGTAGTAGTAGTAGTAGTAGTAGTAGTATATATAGCATGCCTAACTGTCACTAATGTAGTAGTACTACGTGAGCTAAACGGTGTGTAACAAACCCTTATTTTCGGTACTAGACACTGAGCCTATTGATAATGAGTCGTTCATGGTGATTTTGTCAATGAACCTCTTTGACATCCACACTGCTTCTTGATTTTTTAGTGGGGAGATTTTACTTGGTTCTGGTGCGAGAGTAGGCAAGAAAAAACTCAAGAATGATTATAGAAGGTTTTAAATAATCAGTGATGTATGTGTTTCCCAAGATGAAAAAAAAGATAAGCACGCACGGGAGCAACCAGTAGTACTCTCGAGTAGTCACGTTTCAGGAATAAGCACGGATAGGGAGATGGACTGAAGAGTGTAAAGATGACAGTATAGCGATGCAGACATGGACAGGGATTTTGCAACCACAGCATTCCATTTCTTACGTGCCAACCTGTGAATGATGTATCTTGTTCGATTTTTTTTCAAAAAAAAAAAACTAAAACGAAAAAAAAAAAGGCTGTGTCGGACCTTGCCCTACGTGCCATCGTGACAGCACCAAAATAGATACAGTAGCAGACAACGAGACAAGTTTATAGGATCTAACAGCAAGCCTTGGCGCCGTACGGTCACGGGCGTGCAGTGCCAGCCGGTAATTAAGCGGGGGCGGCGAAGACGCCAAAAGTGGTTGCCATTACCTTCTCTGCAGAGTATGCACTCGTCAATAATTCCTCCTTTTGCAGGAGCTGGAGCTGGACAAGTTTTACTGGATGGGGCCGGGAGAGGCAGCATTGGCATTGCACGCCGTCCTTGAAGTCGAGGATACTCAGGACTCGGGTGGTTACGTGGGCGACCCGGTGGTGTGTGTGTGTGTGTGCCGTGGTGGGCGGGCGGGCGTGTGGAAAGAAGAATTCAAGAGGCCTCGATGTTGGTCAATTGGCACGGTAGTAGTTGCAGGGACTCTCATCAGAAGCAATAGTAGTGGCACCAGTAAGATTAAGATGGGAGTCGAGCTGATTGCAGTGGAGAGGTACGGTCATGTATGTAGTATTACAAAATTCACAACCATCCATATCCGGAACATTTCCAATTTGAATTTCGGTGCATACTTTCTTTCGCCCTACTAAAAGATCGTCTAATTCTGCAACAGAAAGGGTTAGTTTTGTTTTTTATTATTTTAAAAATATTTATAAAAAAATGGCCCTTTGAATGGATGCCGAACGCGCGCGAGTTTTTAGGCTGGGCCACAAAGTCTCGTATGTGTCATATTTGGATCGGGCTGCTCGCTGGCCCATCAGCATCTCTCCACCGCCCGAAAGGACCGGGGATCCTCCACTCGCCTCCAGCCGGGCCGTGAAGAAACATCCGGTTGGGCCTTGCTCCCAGTTGAACTGCCCCGGGCGGGCCCTCCTCCTCCTCCATCTCCATGGTGCAGTGGTCTGGTGTCTGCCCAACCAAAGCCGGGGTCAAGCAGTCGTCCTCGTCCATCCAGCGCGAGAGTGAGACCAACTGACAAGCGACTCATTTCTGCCCACACCGGCGCCCGCGTCTTGGGCCGGACTTTGCTCCTCGGGGCTCGTGCTCCTCCCTGGACACACACACGGCGGAAAGGCGATGGCCAGGCGAGAGAGTCCAAGGCCTTTATTTTCCACGTAGTACGGGAAAGCGATCGAGGGGGGCGGACGGACGGACGGGAGGAAAAAGCAGGAGCTAGCATAGCAAGCACAGCAGTGAAGCAAAGCTGGCCTGCACTGCACGGCGGACCGGGCGGGGGTTGCCTAGGTGTAGGTGGGGACATGCTCTGTGGTGGCTGTCTCGACTCTCGACGGACTACCTTCGATTCGTTCCGACTTGCGACCGTGGAGAACTGGAGGACACAAGGACATCGACCGAGCACGACAATATGCATGCCCGCACCGCACGTCGACGTCGAAGGCCCGGACAGCTGTTTCAGTACTCCATTGTGTCCTTCGTTAATCGTTATTACGTACTTACTACACACAGGCCAGAAACAATAACATCCTCTGCTGCATGCGAACGTAGAGTAATCAAAGCGGCATGGCCATGGCCGCGTGAGCGTGATGCATGCACCCTTCTGCATCCTTGCCTCCCAGGTTTGTTTGACTGCTCACGTAATTACATCGTCCCTCCCCTATGCAGAGCGTCGCTAGCTGGTTCTATTCAAAAATATTTTTTTCCCTGAGGGAGGGTTATGATATTCAATTCCTGGTTGTAACTGCATGCACGCGTGTCCTACCTAGCAAGAGTGATGCCCAACCTACCCCTCTCCGTCTCCGTCCAAACAAATTCCCACTTCTTGGAACGGGAATTAATCAATTATATACCGCAGGAGCGTCACAACAACAGCACGGAGGTCACCTGAGACTGAGAGAGGATTTAAAAAGGGCCCATTTAAAAAAGGGGAGAGGAAAAAAAAACCAACGGTACCTGTTACCAAACACCAGAATCTTGTACCCATCTCAATTGAGGTACTGCTGTTTCTCGATAACGTCGGCACGTCCAGTCCAGATGCATGCATGCATGCAAGTACTATGTGCATTTCTTCATAATTTTTTGTTTGTTTTGATTCGAATTCTCTCGCGCACTGACTGTCATTATTGTGCGCAACATAGTTTACAAAGGCGGTTGGGGTGCGACATCATATCGATCGCAAGCGTGACCACACATTATTGTGCGCAACAAGGCTTTTAGTGACGTGCCACCTACTGGTCTTGGCGCTGCATGCAGTTTTCTTCCCAGCAGCAGCAGGACTGCTCGATCGGAACACGGCAGTAATTCCATTCCACGCAAGATGGCCATAGAGAAGAGGTAACACCGTAACCGCACGACTGTAGGTTGTGCATCGATCATTCATCTTCTGTTGTGTGTACAAAATTTTAATGTTGTTCATAAAGGAAGGATGTGGGCGAATGGAGATTTGCTCGCAACAACGAGATCTGGAATAGAATGACGCGTGGCGGCTAGCCACGCCATGATTGAGAGAGTCCTTGATCCTTCGAGTGGAAGGCAGGCATGCTGCATGGGCCAGGATAGCAGGGCCCATACGCCATGAGCGTTGGGATGGAACGGAACGGCGAGTGGGGACGACCGGAGGCATCTGGGACGTTGAGGGCTCACATGCAGCAGGTGTATTCAAGACTGCTGCCCCAACAGTAACTGCTACCAACCACCATTAATAAAACGATCGTAACGAAACAGAGGACGGGCCTCTCTCTCTCTCTGCTCTCAAAGGGCTGCAGGCCTGCTCCTTCGATCTCATCCACTTCTTCCTCGCTCGCTCGCTTCTGACCTCCGAGCCCCTGCTAGTTTATGAAGAATTCGGGAATCCTGTGGTAAATTTCCCAGAAAATAGCCACCGTACATACACACGGGACGGGCCCGATGTTATGGAGGAAAGCACGAGCGCAGTTGCGTCGCATAATAATAACAGTCCGACGACGACGCATGTGATATGATCCCGGCCGGTGGCAACCAAAGTTTACTAGGGCCCCATGAGAAGAGACGCCCCTACCGACAATGCCATGCTGCACGCTTTGCTCTACCAATGCCGGTGCTGCACGACACAGATTACTGCTGTACAGTACCTGGAGATTAGTAACGTGCATATCTGATTGTTCCAGCTGCATGGAAACTTCCATTTTTCTTGACATGACAATAAAATTAAATACTCTAAAGTTGGAGCCCCGCGACCTAATTTCGTCGTGACAAGGCTCCACGCACACACATCCCATGCACACCCATCCACACTCAAAGACGACCGAGACCGAGATCGAGGGAAAGAGAAACCAACACTACTGGATTGGACCCATCCGCGCCCAACAGCCTGGCATGGCATCATCTGTCCTCGCCTTTGCCTTTCGCTCCTCCCCAGACAGACAGGCAGGGCTCACTGCTTAATTACCGTCCTGGCGGCCTCTAATATTCACTCTCCCGCTAATTAAACACCGGCTAGTCATTACCCATTACTAATGCCGTGGCTAACAAGGCGGTTAGCCAGCCAGAAGTCCCAGAACCAGGCTAGCACTTGTTGGGGGTGAAGCCGACGGCGGCCTTGGCGGTGTCGAAGCTGACGCGGGTGCCCTGCTGCTGGACGTTCCCGATGATGGACACGGCGGCGTTCGTGGGCGCGAACGCGAGGCAGTAGGTGCCGGCCCCGTCGACGGGGATGAGGTAGTTCTTCGCCGGCAGCCTTAGCGTGCTGCCGCCCTCGAACCGCAGCGACACGGCGGGCACCTCCACGCTCGTCCGCTCCGACAGGTCGTAGCACGTGTCGAACAGCGACACCCCGGAGGTCCGGGGCAGCGACTGCGTACCGCGCACGAAGGCGTCGCGGAGCGCCGCGTAGGCCGACGCCTGGAGCCGCGTGACCGCCGTGCCGGAGTCGACGATGACTCCCCCCGACCCCGACGTGGCGTCCATGGCGAACGCGGAGGACGGGATCGACAGCGGCTGCCCGCCAACGGAGATCCCCGTCATCGCGACGTAGTAGAAGGTGCCCGTGCGTGGGCTACGCACCAGCGGCGCCGTCACGGTGTCCGTCTCGGCGGCGCCGTCCCCGAACTGGAGCGTGGAAGCGGCGGGAGAGTCACGGTCGACGAGGCAGTAGGAGAAGGTGGACGCGGAGATCTGGGACGGGAACGAGAGCGGGCCACCGCCGAGCGCTAGCAGTCCCGCGGCGCCGACGAAGAGTCCCTCGTTGTCGTGGCCACACCCGATGGCGACGTTGGTGACCGGGGAGGAGTCTCCCAGCGTGAGCGTCTCGGTAGCGAAGTCGCCCACGGTGTAGGAGCCGTCGCCGTAGGCCACCTCGTAGAGACACCCGCCCGTGGCGTTGCGGCACGCGGCTGTGTCTAGGTCCCTGCACCGTTGGGAGTCGCAGGAGACGGCGGCGTAGGAGGCGGAGAGGGATGGGTCGAACACTGGGTCTGACTGCTGGTAGCAGTCGGCGCACGGCTGGCACTGCACCCACGTCACGTCGCTGCCGGTGTCTAGCACCATGTACAGCTCCCGCGCTGGGCTGCCGATGCCCACGCGGGAGAAGTACTCGCCGCTTCCTTGCCCGACGCCCGACACCACGGGGCCTCGGATCGCCGCCGCCGACGCTGCGAACACCGGCGAGTCGTTCGCGGGGTGCAGGTCCTCACGGGTCAGCCCGTCCGCCGCCAGCGTCGCGCGTGCCGAAAGCGCCGCGGCGCGCGCCGAGTCGCGGCGGAGACGGGATAGCACGAGCGACCGGTACGTCTCGTGCCGCCCCTGTGCCTCCGGCAGGAAGTCCCTCGAGTGCAGCCGCAGCGTGAGGCCGCCGTTGTCCTCCCGTGAAGACCGCGGGGAGCGCTTCGCCTCGGCGGCCGCGGACTGGTGCAGCGAGACGGCGTCGGTGGAGAGCGCGGCGCGGGCGCGGGAGAGTGAGGCGGCTACGTCGAGCGTCTCCGTGTCGGACGAGTGGCGGTGGCGGGCGACGACGGGGGTCGGGGCGACGGCGAGTAGGAGGACGGCGACGGCGGCGGCGGCGGCGAGCGGGAGAATGGTAGGCGGCTGCATTGTGCTGCCGCTACGGCTGGCGGTGAGAGAGAGTACTGGGAGAGGGAGTGGAGTGGGGCAGTAGGAATGAGTGGAGGGCGAGGAAGGTGGTTGGATTTTTCAAGGGCGGCAGCGGCAACAGCCGGCAAGTATGCAGTGACGACTGACGACGAGGGGGTGAATGGAATGGGGATCACGTCATTTCGCTGCTGGATTAATCGCGGCGGCGAGCGGATCGGAGGTGCTTTTATGGAGCCTGTAACCGCAAGACGGGGAGGTTTCGTGACGGTGGTGGTGGTGATGGTGGTGGGGGACAGAGGAGCAGGGGCAGGGGGGGCAGAGGAGGACGCGACGCACGCTCTTGTGCGGGACCGGGACCCGTTTAGTTCCCTTCATAGTTCCAAATTTCCTGTCACAAATAAATATAGATAAAAACTACTCCCTTCCTTCTAAATTGTAAATCATTTCAAGAATCTTAAAGAGTCAAAGCATTTTAAGTTTAACTAAAGATTATAGAAGAAAACATAAAGATTTATGACATTAAATGGATATAGTATGAAAATATAACTAATAAAGAATCTAATGATATTTTAGTTGGTCTTAAATATGTTATTATTATATTATATAAATTTAGTCAAACTTTATAAACTTTGACTCTCCAAGATTCTTGGAATGACTTATAATTTAGGATGAAGGGAGTATAACTAATTACACAGATCATCAGTAATTTGTGAGACAAATCTTTTGAATCTAGTTAATTTATGATTGAACAATAATTATCACATACAAACGAAAGTGTTACAGTATCAAAATTTCAAATTCTTTTGGATCTAAACAAGGCCCAGGAGAGGTGGGGGTCGAGTAATCATTTCGGTCCTGGGGTTTTTTTAGGACGCTACAAAAAATCATTATTATTCAGAAATCTTCGTACAGGATTACTGTGTGGCCTTGGTTCGTACTGTAGTAATTACCCACACCGTAGCTTTTGGTATTGTACTGCAGCGCACGTAAGTGTAAACATGTGACGTGTCATGTGCGTCTGTGGCATGTGCTGACACCGTAACCGATGAGCGACGGAAACAACTCAAACCGTTTCTGTGGCCAAAAAATCACACTGCCACCGTTTAATGCTCACAGGGGATCCTACAAAAAGTTTCGTAGTGAATCAGCTTAAATTTTACTTGCGGGGGGCAAAAAAAAAAAGTCACGCTCCAAACGTGCGGGCCAGCGAGAGAGACAGAGAGATTCGGCACTTGAAAATGCGTTGGCGCCATGTGTGCTCCCAAGCTAACGAACGCGATCGACCACGGGACTGCATTTAGTTACGAGAAACAAAGACGCCACCTACATTTTTAGCAGTATTTGATTCGAGCATTTGCCTACAAAAATTCAAGGATGGCGGTGTGTCGTCTTGCGCCCTACCTACGCACGCCGTTTACCTACCTGTCTTGCATTGCATTCACGCGGAAAATTGCAGATCAGGCCAACCACACCACATCATGCGTAGCACAGCCGAACAGGAATACAGGGTCGCTGGATCGGGTCCCAAATCCATGCCTCTTGTTTTTGCAGGTTTCACTGGTTAGTTGGTTGGTTGGTCGACGAGGAAAAGCCAGAGAAAAAAAATCATGTAGCAGTTTTCGTTTGTATTTGTTAATTAGTGTCTAATTATGGATTAATTAGGTTTAAAAGATTCGTCTCGTAAAGTTAAAATAAACTGTACAATTAGTTTTTAATTTCGTCTATATTTAGTACTCCATACATATACCGTAAGTTTGATATAACGGAGAATATTTTTTTTTACATAGTGTCAAAGTTTGATGTTTTCGTGAAAACTAAACATAGCCAAAACAAAAAGAGGTATAGTGTAAAGAAAAAGGACGGCACCATCAGTGCATGTGCCTGTATAAATCTATGGCAAAAGAATGTTGGTCAAAAGACTAGATTTAGATTTTTGTTTATAGTAATTGAGGCAGACACCAGGCAGCCAGGTAGAGGTAGTGCTTCAGTCAAGCTCTACTAGCTCCCTCCAGCTCGCCGTGGCGGTGGCTGACTCACACTCACCTGGCGGTAGTACATGGATCCTGCACTTCCTATGTGCACATTCCTAGATCTTGTCATGTTCTTCCTCACACGACGGGAAAGGGACTTTCAAATTTTGCGCACGGCGCCGCGTACGAACCCTCCCTCACTGGTTGTGGGGTCATGTGGAGCTACGGCCACGAGGCAGAGGGAGCAGTGCGGCTCGTGACGTGAAGACGAGGCACTGGGGCACGCTACATGATGGGAGATTTTTTTTATATCTTTTTTATACTCCGTTACTGTACTAGTACCTACCATTACAATATATTTTCACGCCGATAGGAATGGCGTGACCAAAACTAAGCGACGTGCTACAAACAATTGGTGCGATATTGGCCATGTTTGAATCACTCTAGCTCGGCTAAAGCTAGAGGTTAGAGTTAGTTTGTAAATTAGCTTAAACTAGCTCTATTCAAGGAGGTGTTTAGATTCAAAGCTAATTTGATAATAAATTATTTTTATAAATCATCTAAATATATTCATGTGTGATCTTATTTTAAAGTATTTGTTGTAACGAATTCAATAATGTAATCAGAATTTTATTTGGATGTTTGGTTTGTTAGTTATAATATTTTTTGTAGTTGCATATGAGGTGGGTCCCACGTTCTACCATCCAAATTAACCCAAATAATCATCTCTTTGGGAAGCTAGTTTTTTTAGGGTAAGCTAGCTGCCCAATCTAGCTCTCATGTTTGGATACTTTTGGGTTAGTTGAGTGTAAACTAACTCAAACTAGCTCCAGCCCAAACAGGACCATTGTCGTCGTCGCTGGCTCTTTATGGTATTTCAATATATCGTTCGGTTAGCTTAAACTTATAGTAAAGTCAGAATCAATTTCATGGAACAATATTTAACTCTCACCTCAAATCAACCCTATCTTATATTGCAAGTTTTGACAAGGCATGCTATTTATCACACCAATAGAAATGGCGTGACACAGGTAAATAATCAGGCGTGGTAGTTCAATTCCGCGAACATGATAATTTCCTCTTGTGTATCTTTGAAAATCGTTTAAATCCTGAAATATTGTTTTAGAAATAATTTATTTGTTTACAATAAAAAATAAAGAGGGGGACGCTGTAGTAGCAGCAGACCCTCACTGCGTTGTGGGCTTGGGCCTTGAGCTACTGGGCTCACGCTCATATATACTAGAACCAGGCAGCTGGGAAGACAGGGCATGCAATCCTTGTCAAAAAAAAAAAAGGGAACGCCTCCAGGGCTCCAGGCTACATACAAGATAACCCACTCCAGCACTTCTACCTGGGCCAAGATGCTTCACACATGCACTCTGCATTCAGATCAAACTACGCAAGCAAGCATAGCAGCAGGACTTGGTGTGCTCATCATCAATAACCAGCTGCATCAAGCATAGTCAATTTACTTCAAAGCCAGCGTCTCAAACATTTCATCAGTCAACAGCCATCATGGCAGAGGCTGCCGCGAGAACTGCTTCTCTCCTCAACTTACAGAACCCAAATCACCTTAGAGCCTATTTGGATCCTATTGATTGAAACCCATATCTTCTTTGCTGCAAATTATCCATTTACTTTGCTTTTAAGAATTGTTGAGTGCAGACCGGCTTTCTGGCCTGCTCCGTATCGTAACCTGACAGAGGAATTTGTACAAACAAAGGAACGTACACAGGAAAGGAATAGAACAAGGTGTTTGGAACGCAGAAAATGTGATAAAGGAATTAAGAATTAGGAATAATATAAAAAATGTTGGAGGCACATAGCAGGCTTAATACACTCACTTGCACATGTACGTCTCACATGCACATGTACGTCTTGAAGGAGACTCTCACGGTAGAGTCACTTGGTCTATGGAATCGGTCCAGCTACATTGACCATACACCACTGTTCTTATCCAAACTTTTGCCCATCGTTCTCCACGCACGAACAAGAGCCATGGCCTCATCCTCATCTAGGCAAGAAGCCAGGCGTGCAGCTAGCAAAGAAGGGATAACGGCGAATCGCTAGACGGCACGCTTGCGGCAAGCATTGAGGCTCATCACTCGTCAGCGTCGCACTTCGTCGGCAGGAAATCGATCTATTCGCCCTGTTCTTGCTTGCGAATGGTTAAATTTGTCTTGATCCTCTTGTGTTTTGATTCATATTTGCACATTAAGAGGTTTTGATTTGTTGAAATTAATTTGATAGTCACATTGATTTCCGCTTCTCCTTTCATCTTGATGCGCCTTGCTCCCGTCTGTTTCACTCGCACGCCTCGGACTTCAGCGAAACCATTGATCTGGACTGGATGTTTTCGTTCCTGTGTTTTGTGAGTCCAAGCATTCCTTTCCAGAGGAATCAAAAGGCCGGTTCCTCCGTTCCAAACGGTACATGACGTCAGCAAAACAGAGGAACTCGATTCCTTTGAAATTCCTATAGAAATCCTATGTTCCAAACGACCCCTTACTTGAGTTTTATCGGTTCACAACCCAATACTAAGTTACTAACCCTTTTGTCAAGCTGGTGGTGTCAGGCCATAAAGCAAGTGCAGAAGGAGGATAGGACCATAGGAGAGGGCTGAGTTGCCATAATGCAAGTGCAATGAGCCATGATTGTAGTTTATCTATTTTTACTTCCAAAATATGATGTTTCTTGATATACTTCTAAGCAAACGTTCTTACAAGTTATGACCAACCGTGTTTATATTAAAAAAAGACCAACAAATCCAAATGGTCCCCAGCGGTTGTAACCCTTCCATGAGATCTTGTTAACCAATATAATTCTAGCACTAATTTCATATCCTAGTTATCTCGAACAGAGATAGAAAGAAGCAAAAAAAAAAAAGTTGCATCACCTTTCCGGGAATATTACAGCCTTCTTTCACACTCGCGCAATCTCCACGCGGCCTAAATTATTATGTTACACCAACGCAGCTCGCACTAACCAGTTGTAATGAATGCTAATGAAGGTCCTCTACATTCTACAAGCTATAAATACTATAGCAAAAACGATTCCATCTAGATGTCGTTTTTGGATCTTTTTATTTTAGATAGAGGAAATTAGAATCTTGAACTAAGCTATTGGGTTTGGAATTTAATATTTCACAACTTTTCAAAGTTTAGATATAAGTCCATCTTAAATTTATAGGTATGAGAACGAAACTAATTTTATAGGTCACTGTACCATGTTTCTACTTTGCAACTTCTAACACGTTTTTTCGTTCGTTTCTCTAATATAGAACATAAGTATCTCCCTTATATGGCCAACAATAGTATAAAAATACATTCAACATATAAAGCTTAATTGATCTATGTCTAAATTATGGTTATTAGAATGAATTTCAATTCCAAAGATCCAAATAGGACCATAGTGGTTTTACAGGAAACATGATAATTCTTACTTAATTATATAGAAAAACATGTTGTTAAAGATACTTTGTGAACACAAATACTCAAATATACATATATATATTCTTTAATCCATGTTTAAAGATACATGTTGTTTAAAGATACTTAATTATATAGAAAAACATGTTGTTAAAGATACTTAATTACAGGAAAGGCTGCCATGCATAAAGTACAATGCAATCTAACTCCAATGCAAAGAACTAATCATACCTACGGAGTACGTACTTTTATTAGCTTTTCTTTAGATTGTAGGAAACTTTCCCATTTCCTGTGTTTTTCTGGTAAAAAAGAACCGGTTCTTATAGAATTCCAACACAAATCATATGAAATTCTTAAATAGACCTTTGTTGCAGTACTGAGAGAAATTATTTTTGCGAGGACTTGCCGGGGGTATAATTACCTTTTTGAATAAAATGACTTAAGGAATAATAAGCGTATATAACATGTGTGTAACTAATCCAAGAAATCAGTACTACTTTTCTGCAGAATATATGAACATGGCAGCCTTTCCTAATCTGTCCGCCTAGCCTAGCGCCGCCAGTTTTGTTTGTATGCCAAGTTCCATCCAATCCAAATACTCCCAATGAATGAATATGCAGAAACGAATTTTCTATCCAAAACAATCCTTCCAGGAGGGTCTTGTTCTTAAACCAAGATGCTATTGCAGCACTGATAACTTCGTGTCCTACTACTATAGTTAACTCGAAAAGAGATATCTTTAAAAAAAAACTGTTTAGTTTACATACAAACCTCTTTTCCCTTGTAACCACTTTGCAGGAATATTACAGCCTTTTCCACATATTATTAATCCCCGCGCAATCTCCACGCGATGTCCTAAATTAGTAGTATAACCTCTCCAACAACGCGGCTTGCACTAATAACAGTGCATCGCAATAACAAGTACAGTATCAATTGTTAAGAATCAGCCTATGCACGGATCGCCACATCCGTTTTTTCGTTCCCGATCCAAGAAGAGACGTGTAAAAGTTGTAGATGATATCCCGTCTCCCTTCCCAATAGCATAATAGATGAACACATGACCAATCAATATTGTGGAACTTGTATTCTCTTTTTTCATTATAGATGGGTACAAGTTTCTTTATATAGTCTTAACCCTTGAGGGATATATTTGGTATGAGCCCATAATTATCTGTTAGGGTTATTGTTTCCCAACACTCCCCCTTGGACGAATACCGCGATCAACTCATGTCTCATTAAAACTCCTAAAAACCCAGTGGGAAAAATATGGAGAAATAGTACATAGTGCCGCTAGATGTATTGCACTTGTTGCCTCATTAAAAACCACTATGAGAAACTTCTAGAAAACTCATTTATGAAAAAAAAAAGAGTACAACAATTGTCTTCAAGACATTTTATAACCTTCAGGATTATAAATTTCAGGATCTTCTGGACCCAGTATCAAGGGCAATTCAGGGGCGATCTCCCCTGAACTTTGCAAGTCTCTTAGTCGTCTAATACCAATATCATTGATACATTTTCTGAATGCAGTAGTTGGTAAATACTTAGTGAACAAATCTGCTACATTATCACATGAGTGGACCTTCAATATATTTATCTCACCTTGCTTCTGGAGTTCGTGAGTATAGAAAAATTTAGGAGATATATGCTTTGTCATATTACTCTTAATATAGCCCGTTTGCATTTGTGCAACACATGCTGCATTATCCTCATAAATAATGGTGGGGTATCAACGATACTAAGACCACATGACTTCTGGATATGGTTAGTCATCCGTTATAGCCAAGCACATTCACGTGCGTCTTTATATAGCGCAACGACCTCTGAGTGGTTTGTATACCTTGCTACCACCACGGAGAAACACAAAACCAGTTTTGAGATCTTGCATTATGCGGATCAAACAAACATCCAACATCTGCATAGCGAACCAGTCTTAGGTCCTATTTCTTCGGGAAATATAGACCGAGATCTTGGGCGCCATTCAGATATCTAAGTATTGTCTTAACTCTTTCTGGGATTGATTCTAGATTCTTCGAGAACCTTTATCTTCAATACATAATAAAACATCACAAGTCTGTATTTCTAGCATACTGGGGAAAGTATTGCTAGTAGCACCAAAATACTATATAGGTTTTTAGCGAGGATACTCCAATTCCAAATCTTCAGGCGAAAACACATTATATCATAAGTACACATACATATACTTTTTGTTCATTTGAGTTCCTCTTTTCACTCTTATATCTCGGGTCTCACATGGGTCTTTATTCCTTTCAGGGAATTCATTTATTTGGTGCATTCAGACTATAACCATATATTCCTTCAGGGAAAAACCTTCAGGGTTTGAAAATGTTGGTACGAGATTTTGACGTTGCTCTCCATGGATTTTCATAATCCAATAACTGCATATTTAAGTTCATGCCATTAGCCAGATTCATTATACAGCGGAATATATTTTGTAAAACTTCTGTCGGAATTGGTCTCTATTAAGACCTTTTGAACCATCGCTTTTCACCACCTTTTATTTCAATGAAGACCCATAATTATCCGAACATCAGGTTCAAGATATTCACTTAGCGATTTTTGGTTCAACCTCAATTGCATATTTCATTTGATCCGATATGAGAGCTTCAAGCACTCTTGCCATGGACTTTATTCCGGATCCGGGTTCTCATAAAGAGACTCATCTAGCAATTATAGAGGCAAACAAGTGTGGACACATTTTTCCGACTTAATAACAATCTTCGTTATTTCCCAAAACGATAGATCCATTATTGTTCCATATTCCTAACTTTATATTATACGCGCATTGCTAGGATTTTCATTTCTAGGATGAACCTCATCGGGAGGTAACTCACTAACTGGGTGATTTCTCTACAGGAGGAATAGAGGAGTTTTATCACACATAATGTGAGGTTTCTTTGTGAGCGCTTGTGACTTAGACCTCT
Source organism: Microstegium vimineum (assembly GCA_022036555.1). Classification (NCBI taxonomy): domain Eukaryota; kingdom Viridiplantae; phylum Streptophyta; class Magnoliopsida; order Poales; family Poaceae; genus Microstegium; species Microstegium vimineum. The sequence continues at coordinate 11,209,734 of CM039134.1, forward strand.
AGATCTTATTTGCAGGCGTCCCCGCACAATTTGATCAAAATACCAAGGTGAAGTGGATATGAAATTAATCCCAGGTATATCCACATCTACTTCGGGTAGAAGCATTAGATTTTGAACAATCTAGTTCCTCCTCACAGATACAAAAATTAACTGGCATAACTCTATGCTATAGAATACATGAGTTTTTGTATTTGTGTGTTTTGATTCATAAATATCAAGGCATTCCGTAAAATGGGCATTCATCTCCCCTAATGCCGAGATATTTAATAGCATACTAAAAATCCTCATTTACCAACTTCTAGTGGTATATATATGTATGCTTTAGTGGTGATTCATTTAGGAAATATTACGCACTTTAATATTAGGGGGTCGATATATGCAGTGAGCTTGGACTTTATTAATGCAGCTGCATGAACACTGCATGTATTCCTTCTACAGGAGGAGTATACTCAACTTCTTGTTAAGTCCACAACTTCTGGTGAATTATAAACATTTTTTCTGCAAGTTCTTAGTTCAACAAATGCATATGCAACCTTCTTGACTTAACACATAGTTATTGATGTAACTCATAATCTGGCCATAACAATCCTTTAGGGACCAAAACTCATCAATTGTTGTATAATTGACAATCAATCTGTCCATTACATATATATTGACCTTCCAGGTCATATGCATGAAAAAAAACAATTAATGGTGGCATTGCGGATTCAAGGGCGTTAAGGTTGGTGTGCATAAGTATGATATCAAGAATATGACATTCAGCCATGGTTGCAGAGCAAATGTTTTGGATGCAGAATTACTTCATAATCCAGCTCTTTTTTATTGCCCAAAAATTTGACCCAATTACTTGTACCATATAGAAAAATCGGATCATTATATTCATTGCAACATAGTCATGTTCCATATTAGTTTGGATCAATTCATTGTTCAACATGAAAAGAAGCTCTCAAAATAGAACAGATAAGACCGAGAATATTTCATTTGTCTGGGAAATAATATTTTAATGCAAAGTCATTGACTTATGAAAAAAACTTCTCATCAAGAGCAACAACGACCAATATCCTTCTGGGATAGACTCTCAACTGATAGCGCAATTTTCATAGGTAAAAAATACATTTAAGACATACGAAGTTTTCAAGATCCAACTGGCCTTTCAGATCCTAGGATAACTATGATAATTGATTGAAATCAAAATTAGCTTCAAGCTATACTTTGACATGAGATTCATACTTGTTTCCTGCTTTCCATCTTCTGGTAGTTGGCTGGTAGATCTTAATAAATTAGATGTGGTGTGGCGCATACTAGACTCTAGCTAGTATATTATCGAGTAGCCACTCCACCCATATCAGCCAACTTACATTACAAATAGATAATACAATGGTTTTCCGCTATGATGCCCAATATCATTTCAGAGACTGTGGGTACCTATAATTCTGAGTTTCATGAACACTCCAGGGTTTCATAAATTTGCTTCATCGGGAAGAAGTATCATGCTTTCGCACTAACCAAAAAAAAATCTCAGAATATTAATCAATTTCATATTTTTATAGCAACTTCTTGTTGCCAAGGGAATGAATTATCTATTAGCTTAAAGACACAAAATAGGATAACACCTCATACTCGTTCTGCAGCAGAGAGACAAGGGCACACATGGTGACTTCAGGTCTTATGTTGACCCAACTGGAGTTGTAATCCTATATAATCATGTTTGACAATTTTATCTGACAGGATATTAGCTCTCCTCCAGGAAAAAATACAAAATGAATCCCAAATTAAGATGTAACATACCAACAAGTCTTATGCAATGGTTTTTCTTCAGGTTACTTCGGGTAAATAACCAAAGCAAAAGAAAACGCTAGAGAAAGAAAAAAATGGTCTTCTAAATCATACGTGTTTCGCTTATTTTCCATTGTTTTCTAAGCATACGTGCTTTTCTTTCTAGGGTATTTATATTGGTCTTATGATAATACTTCGGAATTATATAATCCATAGAAAACATAATCATACATATGAATATTGCAAGGACAATATCAAATCAATATGAAAAACTTCCAAGGGGTTAAACTAGTTTAACATAAAATTTATGGAAGCACATAAACCTAGAAAGTTCAGCCTCTAGATTATAGATTGAAAAAAGTATAATATTCAAATTAATTATTACTCTAAAAGAGATACGTCGTGTCCAAATCATAAGATATTTGCATAAAATACCACTACCATAAATATTCGTGCTATTATATTTAACTTCAGGTTTTTTTAATAACAAAAATAGATATGTCATATGCTAAGCTCATAAGCAAGATATTGCCACAAAAATAAACCTTCAGGGCTTTTCAAACACATAAAAGAGCTACATGACAGCACAACCATTTAAATTAACGTGCACCTATCGAAGGCACGACAATTACCACACCACGATGGATTGATTGCATTGAACCATGATATGAGCATATCGAGGAAAGATAGTGTTGCCGCAACAGGCGACGACGAGGCTCCACCACCGTAGTGGAGAGCAAGTGCATATTGGCCACTAAACAATGGTATGCGAGTAGCAGAAGCCGAACAATGACAGCTTTAGGCATCACGCTTCGGGCGGTGTGGTTCCAATACAACGGTAGTGAGAGCAATATGTCTTCTGGGCATGATACGAGGTATGCCAATTAAAAAAAACTATGTAGAGCTTGATCCGGCATGTCCAACATGTTTGTTCAAGAGAGAGAGAAAATCTACTAGGATATACATTTAATCTTCAGGATTAATCTAGTAGAACTTGAACAACACAGATGACAACACAGTGTAATAAATAATTAATAACATGCACAGATCTAACAAGCTAGCATGTCAATATCATTGACCGTAGTCCGTTAAGCATAAAAAATATTACTAGTAGAACACATGGGGTGTTATTATATTCGAGATTTAAACTAGTAAAGAAAAAAAATCAAGCCATATGTGCTTGTGGCAAGGCCGACTGCTGGTGACGAGTGCACATCTCGGTTCTAATTTAATAGAAACATCATACATGTAATTAGTTTGCTACAGGCTAATAATTACCCAACTTTAATTATCAAAATAAATGCATTCTTCGAGATACGATTTATTCATACCTTATAGAGGATACCAATTTGATCTACGTCACATATCGCGTAGGGCTTTTGGTATTGTCGCAGGTCTAACTTCTTGACAAGAAATTGTTGTAATGTAGACGCCCCCAGACACAACGACCAACTGCACCAGCAATCATCGGATCCGCGGCCTCATGCTTAGGCACCTGGTGGCGATGATGGCTGACAACGGCAACGGCGAGGATGGCTCCAAGGCGTGGCTTGCCAAATCACGAGATGACGCCCGGTCTAAAAAAATAAAAAACCCAATCTATAAGTAGCCAAATCAAGATTGATTTTTCGAAAAAGTCTAAGAAGATTTCTGGTCCTGGACCGTGCACGTTGTGCAGCCAAGCCGCTCGTGGTTCGCGTTCCATGCGAGGCCTTAGGTACTCATGACTGGTGACTGGATGGTGTGATGGTGGAGGTGTAGGGCGCGGACGGATCGCCTGCCGCCGCTGCAATTGCCGGGTACTTAGCAGCAGGTACCGTCACCATGTTTTGTCTGGCCTCTGGTTGATGACCGGTGCAATGGCACACGAACACGGCACCCCGTTCTCCTGGTCACCCTTGCATGCGGTAGCACAAACATCGGGATTCGGATAACTCCAATGACGATGCGGCTAATCAAGCCCATCACGATCGGCCGCCGGCACTGCAAACCAAGACTCCTTCGTGTAGTCCGCTGGATCAACGTAGATGTAGGGATCAGTTGCGCCAGCGCCCAGCAGATCGTATCCACGGCCGCTCGCACGAGCTCCTGTCAGCGAGGACGTCCAACACTGGTCGTTGGCGTCAACGCTCCCATGTTGCCGAATCAAGATGATGCCGAGCCAGTTGGCAAAAAAAATATATGATTAGGAAATCAAATAGATCTTGATTCAATGGCAGTCAAATTATGAACGACTCACCCAGTTGGAAGAGCTGCTGATAACGTGTTAAGAATCGGCCTATGCACGGATCGCTAGATCCGTTTTCCCGTTTCCGATTTCAAGAAGAGACGTGTAGAAGTTGTAGTTGATATCTCGTCTCCTTTTCCAATAGCATAATAGATGAACACATGACAGTCAATATTGTGTAACTTGTATTCTCTTTTTTCATTATAGATGGATACATGTTTCTTTATATAGTCTTAATCTTTTATGGGTATATTTGATATGAGCCCATAATTATCTGTTAGGTTATTGTTTTCCAACACCAATAACAATTCCAACGGTTGAACCCTTCTCGCGAGATCTTATTGCTAATGACTTTTCTTTGATCACTAATGACTGGTAATGAAGAGAGCATCTACAATAATGAAAACTTTCGGTGGACGGTAATCACCTCCCTGGCGCCACGGCCCACGGATCTACTCCTGGATCGCCCTTTTCCTTTCCATCGAGGGGCCTCCTTCTTCAGGTTGAAGCGGCCGGGCCTGTGTTGTGCGCCTGCCACGGCCGGACCAATCATTCCTTCCGCCCAGGCCCAGCGAGCAGCAGCATATTCCGGCTGCCTGCCTGGCCGGCTGGCTTGTGCAGGAATAAAGGCAAACGCCAACACATCCCCATGCCTACGGTCCTGGTGATTATCCATATTTGTTTGTGCGGTCCGCCGGTCCGGCCTAATTCTACAACCAATTTGTCCCTGTTCGCTGCCGGCCCAGTGTCTCGGACAATTTCGGCGTCATTTCTGTGATTGTTTTTGGAGGCCGATGACGTCATTTTTCCCTGAGTGAGCCTCAAGCCCGGTTGGCTGCTAGCCACAGAAGCGGAAATTCATCAATATTAGTACTTATAAAATGAATTATTAAAAGCGGAAACGCGTTGCCGCAGGAACTGAACTATCCGGGGCGCCAACGGGACTGAAGGCATCTTTACTACTACTACTAGAACGATGAAAAAAAAGAAAAAAATCTGGTCAAACGGTCAAAGTCTTGGCATTTGATAATTCCGGTCTCAGGGGAGAATAATACTAGGTCAAGTGGCGCGCTGCGCCCGTAGGTCAGGTCGCATACACACGTTTGGTGTCTGGGAACATGACCGGAACATGATCATGCACCTATACGGTGTATAAAAAAGTTATCATGTTAACAGACTTTTAGATGCAAAGTAATTTGGAGGTAACATATCATGTTAACAAACTTTTAAGATGCAAAATAAATTTGGAGATAACAGGAAGTATATATACTTTGTCACTCAGAAACCTGATCATTTTTTTAAACAAAGGTAGGAGCTTTGCTGCCTAATTAAGACGAAAGAATATAATGCACAATAAGGTTAGTCATGGGTTATTGTTGCCGAGCATGGCCGTTAAGCAGCCAATAGCTCTGACATTCCATGGCAGGCCACCCACTCAGAAACCTCATCATGTTAGCAGACTTGTAGGATAAAAAATGTGGAGATAACAACGGCTACATAGGCTAAGCCATAGAAGGTAACATTATACAACAGACTTGTGTCATCTTCTCTAGCTGAAAATAACAATTCACATGCATACTCTTGCAAGTTCAGGGCACAACTGGAGGGAACTTCAAACTACCTCGTACAACAAAATTCAGGATAAAAACGTGGATTAAAATAAGTTTTGCTTGCCTTTACAACAAAAATGCAAAATTTGGTGAAGGATTACAGAGTAGTATTAATAATGACTAATTGCAGGCTCCTTAGTTTTTTCCTTACAAACTGGACAAACAATATATACAAAAATTAACTCAGGAACCTTAACACCTGATAAGGCGATGAGTTGTACTGGTACTCATGTCTACGTCTGAAAAGTTAAAAGATACCGTCATGCATATTGAGAAAAACATGAGGCGATGAGGTTGAATTGAATATAGTAGGGACCATATCAGAATCAGATTCAATATAATAGCACAATAAACCAGATGTTTGAATTATATGCCAAGCATCATAGTCATTCATGTTAGTGCCAGACATTTCTGTACAAAAGCACATCATATGTAGTAATGGCAATGACCAAGGGTCGTGGGGTATCTCACTTAAAAGAGTCTTTTTTAATTACTATACCTACAAAGGCAAGTAACGCTGGTATATTCAAATCAAACCTTAGTTTGGCATAAATAAGCACTTCACATACTGGCACATGCTATGGTTCAAAAATGATTTTTTTTGTGAACTCCAATGAATACATAACTGCAACAAACCAAAACAGGGCCTTACTATTCCCTAAAGCCGAGCTTGGTAAATGAGATAGCACTATTTTTTATATTTCTAAAGTAAAATAATCTCATGTTCTGCGTAGACATTCAGATCATAGAGGAACTGTGACAGCGAATAAAAATAAAATTGACTGATATTGTATAAGCACATTACTAATAATAGGGAATACCATTTTTGAACTTTAGGGGTGTTAAGATAGATAATCTGTTGGAGATGATCTAGCTACTCAACACACGAAGATCGAACTCAACATAAAGGTAAACTAAGTTAAAATGAGTAACATTGGTTGTTCATGAAAGAACAATTCAAGAGACTGCTCTTCTATTTTTTTCTCCAAAGCTGGAGTCTGCTCTGGGATAGTCTGGAGGAAAAAGGATATTTTTTTATGTGCTACATGAACAAATAGGTAAGATTTTAATTTAGGAGATGCATTCCATTTTCTTCATCAGGAAATGGAAATAGGAAACGGAAACTGTTAAACCACTTATACAACCATGCATGCTTGGGCTACTCCCTAAATTCTCCGTTAGCCCTTCTGAATCCATGGACCATTAGTGCAAAATGGATTAATAATCTGAAGATTAGCAATTGGCACATACTTGATCAAAAAATTTGAGGACCTATTGGCAATCAAGGTGCAGAGGCAATAAAATGCATAATAACTGTCTTAATATTATGAAAGCATTAGAAAGCTTTTCTACACAGGATAGCTGCACATATTGGTATGGCCAATTCCAGGAAACCACAAGATGAAGCAAAGCAACTGTAATATATTAGTTGTAGAAAAATAGGACCTCACATCTTCTCCTTAGCATCGGCTATATGAGCTTATCCTTTTTAGCTATCGTGGGTATTGTTGCAGCTGAAATTCATCTCGCATTATCCCCTCAGCACAGGCTTGTCCCTCTATATCTGGAGCTGTCCTGCAAAAATGCAATGCTCTGCTGCGTGCTGCCCTAGCCCCTAATAGAGAAGTAAGCAGTGTAAATGTATATACTAGTAACTGAATATTATATACTATATAATCTAATATACTCACTATGACATTACTAACTGAATATGCTGTGCATGTAGAGGCTACATTGCACTAATAGAATCTCAATAAAGAATAACAAAACTTGTTTATATCAATAAAGACGTAATATTTAGGACTAAAACTCAGACGTGTTAATTAGAAGAGTAAGCACATATGATTTTCAGCTTGTTCCCTAAATACTCTGTTGGCTGCTAGATTAGCACTGAACATAAGCAATGCAGTGGCAGCTGCTATGGTGGTCGGTGGAGAAGCAGAGGTGGACCCATAGCATGAGTGTTAGGCTCTGATGCTGACACGAATTGATGGGAGGCGATGCGATAGTGTCTTCGCCTGCATCACCATCATGCTGATTAAAGTAAAAACGGAGGACATCCCAAAATAAAATAAAATAAAATAATTTGTACCTTCAAAAGAAAAGATATGAATTTGTACCTTTAGATGCAGCAGAAACCTTGATGGGGTATTGGGGTTTGTTAGTTGACCTCACCTAGCTTGTGGATCCGTAGCAAAATCACAGACATATATAAACATATAGGATCAGGATTTTCAAATCAATCCAAAGAAAGAGTAGCTATTCGGGCTGGAGCTGGCGATCAAACACACAGAGGTCGCAGCGGCAAGGCGTTCGCGCGCGACATCCACACGCGCTGCGTGCTGCGGTTAGGGAAGACGAAGGAAGTGTAGGAGCGGTGGCATCAGGCGAGAGACGGCCGGCGTCGGCGCGGAGCGGACGCGCGGCTGGGCGTGGCATCCGCACTTGCTGCGACCCACGAACGATGCGACGACCCGGGGAGAGGAAGGAAGTGGAGAGGCGGAGCGGTGACAGCAGGCGGGAGCCGGCATGGGCGCGTACCAGACGGCGACCGCGACCACGGCGACGGCGAGGTGGCCGGGCGTGGCACCCTCACTCGCTGCAGGTGGACTGGCGCGACATCCAGGCGCACGGCGTCAGCGGCCGCTGAGGCGGATGCGGCGAGGCCGTGTTTTTGTTTTATTTCACGTTGAAGGAAGGAAGAGGATGGAGCGGAGGCCGCGAGGTAGCACGAGTTTTTGTTTCGAGGTCGAGGCGTCCGAACGAATCTCGACAGAGCAAATGCACGATGGCACACGCACGAGCCACGTGGCGGCGTTTGTTTGATGAACGATAGTTTCAAGAATAGTCCAAGCAATCTCCTTGCGCGGATTGGGGTCGACACAGCTGGCATTAAAAGCAGCAAACCACGCGGCACCATTGCATTGGATTACTATACGCAAACAGTAATCAGAGCGCTCTCAGCACGCGAATTCTAGGAGCTATAGGGATTTTCATATTCTCCGTGAAACACGACTGACGATGCAGTGCACCCTGTGGGTGTGGGACTGTGGGCCGTGGTAGGCAGTGACGGCCGGCAGCCCCGTGCCGATGGATGCTAGCGGTTAGGCATTTGCAATGGTTAGCTAGCTCCTCTAAACTAACATTTCCAATAATACTAACTTTTAATACACAGTTTTTAACGTAGCTCATTTTCATATAGCTTTCAAATGTGTACAAGAGATTACATCTTAATCAAAAGCTAGTTTCATTTAATATTTCCTCGGTATCGTCTTCCTCCTCCCGTTGTTCACACCCCTCCTCCACTGTCGACAAACTCTAGCGCCCGCAGCGGCCTGCCTCTTCTTCCTTCCCCAACCACCGCCATCTTGTCTAGCTCAGATGAGCTCACCCGCCGCCATCTTCTCTAACTCCGACGAGTCTCCTTGCCCCGACGGGCCCGACCGCCTCTACCACAGACAGGGCCTCTGAACAACCAGGGCACCATCACCACCGCTTGTCTTGCTTGCCTACCCCCGGCCGGTCCCTTCTATACCTGCTCGAGTTGGAGATGGATGGGTGGCCAGAACCCTAGCTAGGTGGGAAGTAGGCAACATCGGTGGTGAGAGATTGGACAACACATGAAGCTTGAATGCTCAGATCGAGCGGGTGCAAAATTGAGTGTTGTCGGTTAAGAAAATAACCGAGTGCTGATAAGAAAAATAATGGAAAAGGCTATATTTTGCTTGTGTGATTATTTGTTCTATCTCACTCGATTTTTTTGGCCACCGGATCTTGTTTTGGCTTCATCTCTGACATTGATCTTTCTATCCCTTCTAGCCCACTTGTCACCTCTTGATTTTTGCTCTCAGCTTTTCTACCCAACAAACCAGAATTAGTCGACATGCAGAACACGTTCAGGTACTGCTAGTACATATGTTAAACTGTGTTTCAGGCTCCAATCATAAATTGTCTTGCTATATATCAGTTTTGTTTCTGATTGATTTAGAACTCTCTTTTTTTTGGCAACGATGCCCTACAGGCTACATGTTACTGTTATCAGATATAGTCTAGATGAAACGTAAATTCTGTGTTTTACATTTGTAGTGCGTTATGTCTTGTTAGTGTGAATGAATTCAATTTATGAGTTTATATGACTTTTTTCTTGAAATCAGTAGACTAACTTCAACATTGTTGATGGAATATTTTATTTTCTCATCATTGCTGGTTTTTAGATTTCTTAATATTGACTTTGTTGTTCTAGCTAATTATATTTTTTAATGTATTACATCAATGTCACTTATAGTTGTTCATCAGGTGTAATATCTATAGATTTTGTATGCAACTAGTATTTTGTGTTATAGGATTCTTAATTTCTTTTGTTGAAATTTTTGGTATGTTTGCCTTATGAATTACTCCCAGGTTCATTTTGTTATTTGCATTTCATAGAAATATTTGGGTTTTTGTATTCTTGCTAAAATTATGTTTTTTTTAATTTAAAGATTTTTTTTGGAATTTTTATTTTGTTTGATTTCTTTTGCTTTTAGCTTTTTTTTGTTTGTAGCAATTTAATTCATGTGATAGTATCCTTATTTTCACTTGAATTTTGGCTTTTCATTTTTTTTTGTGTGATTTGATCCTTCCAATTACATGTGTGACCATAGGGTATGAATCACACTTATTTTGCTTTGTCTTTAATTTGTGTCCTCCAATTGCTTGAGGGAAAATGCAGAAACGAGAAAAAATTGATAAAAAAGCTCAAATCACCCAAATGTTTAAATATACATACTCCAAAATAATACTCGCTTGGCCTAATTGACGCTCGAGAGGGAAGGGGGATTGGACTCGATGGGGAAGACGTGGACGTGACATTGGGCCGCACCACCGGCCGGCCTAGCTCCCCCACCTGCTGATGGCAGATGCTGAAGAAGCTGAAAGCTGAACCCGGCCTCCGCGCGGCATCACGCCACCGCGAACCCGCCGGCCAGCCACACCACCCGGGCGACGGTGACGCGCACGCCATATCACAAACAGCAGCCCGCCCGGCCGGCCTCGTCGAACGTCGATGACGCCGCACGGGACCGACGATAGAGGTGTGACGGTGGGTCCGGCGTGTGAACCGAAACGGAACCGAGGCTCGATCGAATCTGACGACCTGGGGGTAGACCAGACCAGACCAGACGAGAGCAGGATCGAATCTACTGTGAGCCCCGGCGAGTCCTTGGTCTTTCGCCTCCATCCTTATCATCCACACCACACACTCACACGCCTGTTGCTCACGGCTAAGCTTCACGTACAAGTTGGCCTCGGCTTGCCCCATATATATATATATATATATTTTGCTTCCCCGCACTGCGGCACAAACCAGTAGCGTACCACCAAGAACCGACAGAGAGTACTAGTGCAAGTGGCTTTCGAGCAGCTCCGAGCCAACACCCGTCCGTCTCCCTCTCCGCTACTATAGCATAGCATAGCAGTGACCCGTTGCTCCACAACAAGCAAGCAAGCAAGCAAAGGGAGCAACAAGAGGAGCAAGGCAGCAGTCCGGGTCGAGTAGAGACTGGTCGAGGGCCAGCGAACACCACCCACCCGCCGCCGCCGCCTCCAGCCAAGAATGTGCCTCCCGATCGACTCCTGCTTCGGCTTCGGCAGGCCCCCCACCGACGACGACCACTATCACGCCCCGGCGACCAAGCACCACCCCGCCCCCGCGGGTAGGGGAGCCCAGCACGCGCACCACAACGACGTCGCCCACTACAACGGCAACGGCAACGGCAACGGCAACGGCGGCGGCCACTACGACGGCAACGGCTACACCGCGCACGGGGCGGCGGCCGACAGGAAAGGCCCCGCGCAGCATCATGCCGCCGCTCCCACGGGGGCGAAGCAGCAGCCCGTCGCTAGAAATTACGGCAAGGTTGCTGCCGGCAGAGAGGACGCCACGGATTCCTACTGCATAGCTGCTGCCGATCACCAAATTAAGGTACTAGTGCCCGTCCATGCTAGAGCGTCGTGTGTGCGCGCTCGCAGGAGTTGAACTTCTTGCATCCTTCAATTGCTCACTAGAGATTGACTGGTTGTTGTTCAGCGAATGGCTTCAACTGCTGCTTTTCTCCTCTTTTACAGTAGGCAGCTCAGTCTTTGCTGAGCTAGCTGGTGTGCTTCAAGTTGGTAGTAACCAGTATTTGCTTGTTGCACGTGTTGTAAATTTGACGAGCCACATACCGCAAGGTTCAACTTCCAGGTTTATCAGCTGCAACTTTTGATGATAAAGCAGTGGCCATTGGATTTTTTTTTTCACTTGAGCCACCTCGACTGTTTCTAGCATTTGTTTCTCGTGATAACACAACAAAGAAGCATTACCGTTGCAGTTTCTTCAGCTATTTTGACGTATTCATTTTTTTTTGCTATACAGTTATTCGACACTGATGTGGCTTACACACATGACACATACATCATTGCCTCCCTTCTCTGACTTCTCATCCCATCACTTGCTCTTCATGAATATATACGCCGCTCTCATCGTGCCTCACTAGCCACCAGTCTATTGTCAAGAAAATACGATGGTGACTTCTTTGTACGCAATTGATGATTGGCTATATATATACAAACGGAATTATAAACAGCCAGCTAAAAAATATTCTTCGTTTGAGATAAAATATAACACATTTAAACATGGATTATTGTGTTGCAACTCAAATTACTATGATATTAATTTTTTTCTCATTGCAACGCACGTGCATTTATCTAGTAACATGAAAAATACATAGATTACAACAAGGAATGGATATTTTCTTTAGTCAACATTAGCGGTGCTCAACATATTGCGGGGCTAAATCAAATAGTGGTGCAAAGTAGAGCTATAACGTCATTAGCGGCAACCGCGGAACAATTGGTAATATCGTAGCAGTAGATCGTTAAAAAAAGCTATAGCGATATTGTAGCGGGCTATAACTCTGTCCATTACCATACGACAAAGAACCATTATGCTTTCGTTGATCTTTGTATATATCTCCAATAGATCTTTAGAGCAGTATTGAAATAAATTATGTTTACGAGTACATGCTTGGGTATAATTACCTTTTTATAGACATCGATAACTAATCAAAGAAATAAGTACTTCTTTCCTTCACAATATGAACATGATGGCCTTTTCTAATCTGGCGCCGCCAGTTTTGTTAATCTCTATACCTCTATATGCCAACAATCCAACCAACACTGAATATGCATAAATGAATTTTCTATCCAAATGATCCTTCCATGATATCTTCTTAAACCAAGATGCTATGTAGCACTAACTTCATGTCCTAGTTAACTCCTAAACAAATCTTAACTAATTGTTTAATTTAGAAGCAGCTTTTCTCTTGTAACCATTTTCCAAGAATATTACCCCTTTTCACACATTTTATTAGTACACCAGATTTGTTCTCAAAGCAATCCTAATGTAGTACTAACTCTTATAATGCAATTGCAATTCTAACTCTAATGCAAGGAATTAGTCATACATATGTACTTTTAGCTTCTCTTTGGATTGTAGGAGACTTTCCTATTTCCTGTTTTTTTCTGTTAAAATAGGATCGATTCTTATAAAATTCCTACACCTCAATAGACCTTTGTGGCAGTACTAAAACAAATTATTTTTGCGAGTACTTGCCCGGGTATAATTACCTTTTTGAGTAATAAAATGACTTACTTATGGAATAAGCATATATAGGCAAGTGAGTAACTAATCCAAGAAATCAGTATTTTTTTTTCTTCAGAATATATGAACATGGCAGCCTTTCCTAATCTGGCCGCCTGGCGCCGCCAGTTTTTTGTTCGTATGCCAAGTTCCATCCAATCCAAATACTCCCAATGAATATGCAGGAACGAATTTTCTATCCAAAACAATCCTTCCAGGAGATCTTGTTCTTGTTCTTAAACCAAGATGCTATTGCAGCACTGATAACTTCGTGTCCTGTACGTACTACTATAGTAGTTATGAATAACTCGAAAAGAGATACTACTATTAACTGTTTATTAGTTTACAAAACCGCTTTTGCCTTATAACCAACCACTTTTGCAGGAATATTACAGTCCTTTTCCAATCGCCACGCGATGTAAAAAATTAGAGAATAATAACCTCTCCACCAACGCGGCTCGCACTGATAACAGCCCATCGCAATAACAAGCACAGTGCTAATAACAATTCCAACGGTTGAACTGAAGCTTCTCGCGATTGCTAATGACTGGTAATGAAGAGAGCATCTGCAATATAATATAATGAAAACTTTCGGTGGACGGTAATCGATCTGGCGGGATCCATATGTATTCCTCCGGTGCGTATCCATGGACCATGGCAAGCCACGGTTCGTCAGCGATCCGATCCGGTCCGAGTGGTGGGTGGTTCTCCCCTTTCTGGCGCCACGGCCCACGGATCTACTCCTGGAGGCCTCTTTCTTCAGGTTGAAGCGGCCGGACGGGCGGGCCTGTTTGGAACTGTGCCCGACCAATCATTTCCTTCCGCCCAGGCCCAGCGTATCGAGCAGCAGCATATTCCGGCTGCCTGCCTGGCCTGGCCGGCTTGTGCCGTTGTGCGGGAAGGAATAAAGGCGGCATCGGCAACACATCCCCACCACAGTCCTGGTGATTATCCATATTTGTTTGTGCGAGCATATTGCATCGCCGCTATAGGCCAGTGTCTCGGGCAATTTCGGCGTCATTTTTGTGATTGTTTTGGAGGATGATGACGTCATTCCCCCCCCCCCCTGAGTGAGCTGTGAGCCTCAAGCCCGGTTGGCTGCAAACCACAGAAGCGGAAACTCATCAATATTAGTAAGTAATAAAGTATGTGAATTATTAAAAGCGGAAACGCGTTGCCGCATGAATTGAACTGGCCGGGCCCCAACTGGACCGAGGGCATCTTTACTACTACGGCCGGCTGTGTTTAGATTCCAACTTTTTTTTAACTTTATCACATCTCAATCACATTCCTATCACATCGAATTTCTATTCCCCATCACATCAAAATATCCGCACATATATGTAAGTACTAAATATAGATAAAATAAAAAACTAATTATACAGTTTTGTTGTACTTTACGAGACGAACATTTTAAGTCTAAACAATCAATGTTTAGACAATTATTATCAAATAAAAACAAAATTGCTACAGTATGACGTGACAAGTGCTATAGGATTTTTTTTACCCCATTTTCAAAATCTAAACACAGCCTACAACAAATTATGCATAAAGAAATGGTCAAACGGTCAAAGTCTAGGCATTTGATGAGTCCGGTCTCATGGGAGAATAATATTCTCCGTGAAACACGAGCGACCATGCAGTGCACCCTGTGCGCTGGGGCAGGCAGGGACGGCAGGAGCCCTGTAGCGATGGGTGCTAGCCCTTAAACACCCTCGATAGCCAACTAGTTTTAAGCCAACTTTTCTTAAATAATGCTAACTTTTAACATACATGGTTCATCTCTATATAGCTTTAAAATGCGTGCAAGAACTTAGATCTTAATCAAGAGAGTTTCACTCGATTTTTTTTCCTATCTTCGTGTTGTCCGTGTCTAAGACTGGACTAACGAGCCATCTCGGCTCATTTGGGGCTCGGCTCGGCTTGTTACCTTAACGAGCCAGTAAGCTACCTCGGCTCGACTTGGTTCGGGTCGATTACGAGCTCGAGCTGACTCGTTAGGCTCGCGAGGCAGACAAAAAAACTATAATATATATTTATTTAGATTTTGAGAATAATAATAATATAAAAAATATTTATTTATAAGTCTTAAATTAAATAAAAAATAATATATATTAATATATCACAGTACTACATTATACATATAATATCCATTCTTTATATCATACATAATGCATCTACAATCTATTATTGATTATCCATACATCCATTTAAAAACAAAATAAATTTATATAATCTCAAATTTATAAAGTCAAAGTTTAATAATTAACTAATTGCAAAGTCTAAAACATAAAGTCTCATAAAACTAATAAAGTTTAAGGTTAATAAGTTTGGCTCATCAATCTCACGAGCTAGCTTAAACCAGCTCGCGAGCTAGCTCATTAACTAAACGAGCTAAAGTGTTAGCTCAGCTTGTTGAAAAATATAAACGAGTCAAGCCGAGCCGATTCAAGCCACTAACGAACCGAGTCGAGCGAGCTACCGAGCTACGAGCTTTTCGTCCAGCCTTATTCGTGTCCCTCCCTCGTCGTCGAGCATCGTCTGATGATGAACCCTAGCACCCCGCAACGGCCTCCCTCTTTTCCCTTCCCTATGACCGTCATGATCTTCTCTAGCTCCGATGAACTCGATCGCCACAACCACAGCTAGGGCGCGCCCTGAACCACCTAGTCGTCATCCCCGCCACTTGTCTTGCCTGCCTGCTCTTGGACGGTCTCTTCTATGTCTATCGAAGTTGGAGAAAAAGGGTTGGCTGGAACCCTAGTCGACGTGCCAAAGCTAGGGAAAGAAGTGGTAGCGCGGGGGAGGAAGAAGAAGGCAATAGTGGATAGGACAGATCGAACAGCACATCAGGAAGCTCAGACGCTTAGTTCCAATGGCTGCAAAGTTGGAAGTTGCGTGTTGCCGGCTAATAAGAAAACAACCGAGTGGTGCTTAGCTTTTCTGTTAAAGTACGAGAAGAGTCTGTGTACGTGTCAACCGTGTGTTTTAGGAGCTGTGAACACATGTTTTTTTTTTCTCCAATGGATGTTGTTCATGTTTCTCCTCTCATTTCTTCTTTTTCCTTGGCGCAAATCACAAATTACAAACCAAGATTACAAATCACAATTAGCAAACAAATAAATCATAAGAAAAAAAAGTTTTCTCAAAATACAGATTACAAATCATAGCTAACAAACCATAAATTACAAGTAATAATTATTTTTCTATGAAAAAATAAAGACAAAACTGTTGTTGTATAGGCTCTGCACTGGACTCGTTGACGCTCGAGAGGGAGGGAAGGCAGGGGAAGGGGAATACAGTACGACCCTAACCCTATCGAGGAGACGTGGACGTGACAGCGGGCCGCACCACCGGCCGTCCTCCGATCCGATCCCCCACCTGCTGATCGATGCTGAAGAAGAAGAAGTAGCTGAAAGCAGAACCCGGCCTCCGCGCGGCATCACGCCACCGCTGCTGGCCGGCTGCCGCGAACCCGCCGGCCAGCCACCACCCGCGCGCGCGACGGCGACGCGCACCCATCCATCAGGCCAGGCGTCGATGACGCACGGTACCGACGTCAGGTCACGTCGCCACGATAGAGGTGTGGTGGTGGGACCGACGTGTGAACCGAATCGTCGACACGGTGGTGAGCTGAACACTGACTGCTGTAGATAGGCCGGGGACGACGTAGCACAGTACGTGTAGTCTAGTAGACGACCAGACCAGAGCAGAGCAGGACTACTACTGTCGTATCCACGGCCGGACGAGTCAGCCTGCCGCCTTTCCCCTCCGTATCATCCACACACCACACACGCTCACGGGAGGCTATAGCTTCACGTACAAGTTGGGGCGGCTCCCGTATAGTATATATATGCTCCATCTCCACCCCCAAACTGCGGCACACCAACAAGTAGAAGCAACACCAACACCTGCAAGACCACGAGAGTAGTGGCTTTCGAGCAACTCCGATCCAAAACACCCCGTCGTTCCGGCGGCCTCCCTCCCTCTCCGCTGCAATCACCAGTGATCCATTGTTCCACTGCAAGCAAGCAAGCAAGGCAACCGGGGGAGAGTAGAGGTCGAGGGCGCGGCCAACACCACCCGCCGCATCCATCCGGATCCTCCCAAGAAATAATATGTGCCTCCCGATCGGCTCCTGCTTCGGCCCGTCCCACACCGACGACGACCACTATCACGCCCCGGCGGCCAAGCACCACCCCGCCCCCGCGGGCAGGGTCGGCCATCAACCGCAGCACAACGGCGGCGTCGGCTACTACAACGGCAACGGCAACGGCGGCGGCAACTACAACGGCAGCAGCTACCCCGCGCACGTGGCGGCGGCAGCTGCCGGCGCCGAGGCGGGCCGCAAGGCGTCCAACGACGACAGGAAAGGCCCCGCGCAGCATCATGCCGCCGCTCCCACGGGGGCGAAGCAGCAGCCCGTCGCTAGAAATTACGGCAAGGTTGCTGCCGGCAGAGAGGACGCCACGGATTCCTACTGCATGGCTGCTGCCGATCACCAAATTAAGGTACTAGCTAGCTAGTGCCGTCCATGACCATGATAGACGCAGGGTCGAGTTGGGCAAGCAGCAAGCTATCATAACAAGCAGAGAATGAAGTGAGTTGTTACTCTTCTTCTTTTTGTCAGTCATTCAGAGGCACTTGGAGGGGAGTAGGAGTGGAGGATGCAGATCGAGTGGACACAGGGCTTCCGTGCTTCTGCCCTGTCCATTCAAAGTGTCAACAAGTAGTAGTATGCTTGGCCTTGGTCTCCCTTTCTTCCTGTACTGTCAATCTGTCTGTCACATAAATACTGTACTAATTAAGTGGGTCTTGTTTTTGTTACTTCTCAAAGCTACTTGAAAGATCCTTACCCCCCCCCCCCCCCCCCCCCCCCCCCCCCCAAAAAAAACACTACTTACGGAGCACCGTGCAAAGCAGGTGCATCCCAAAGCTCTTGAGCCTACCTGTAAAATCTTTCACAAAATAAGCTAAGAGGACTGTACATTTTGACATATCGTTTTACTATGCTCACTGTGATGAAGTGAACAAAACATCTACCTGAACTGAAACACCATGATTATTCCCACGACATAAGTGATGGACAGCTTGTATTGTAACCAAGACGCCATACTGTACGCCGAATGACTCTCAATAGTGAAGCACAAACACCACGCTAGCTAGCTTGTTCACAGAGAATGCATAGCAAGGTTGCTTGAGCAGACAAGTATGAAGGCAATTCCATCTGAAACTCTGAATCTGTATAAACGAAAGTGAGGGTTCAGGGCTTGCTTGAGGAGGATGCAGCTGAGCCAAGTACTACCAGCTGAGCAGGCTCCAGAAAGCCGTTCGCTGCGTAACCCATAACTGTGCTTTCGAAAACAATGGATGCCCTCTCTTTTCCCTTTGCTATTTTCAGTCTCTTTTTACCATATTCGTCCGATGCATGTACTCATGTTGTCCCACTCATAAATTCTGAAAGCTGTCCGTCTTTTCAAGCTATTCGTCAGTTGACCTCTTAATGATGGTGATCCTTTTTCTTTTCAAGTCATGCCGCAGTTCTGCTTATGCTTCATGTTGAGCCACTGTGGTAGATTAAACTCATCTTGCACATACTCATCAGCTTGGACAAAAAGAAAGCCTCGCTTTGCAGTACGTTTTTTTTTTCACGGGAACGTGGATTGAGCAAGCGGCTTCAATATAGGAATCCTTTAACTGCTGTAAATATCAAGCATGGCTAATGAATTACAATACAGAAATGCATTGTGGCTAAACACGTTGAACGTAAAGTCCATGTGATTCCGTCCAAAAGGCAAAGAATTCATAGATTAAAACGACGATATGCCAAAATGCAAAGCATTTTTTTATGCGTGGGGGAACTGTATTAAAAATCCGAATAATGCTTTTCGAAGCAACTTACTAAGATATCGGAGACCGCAGCTGCAGCTATCACCGTTATAAAGTACAGGATTCAGTGGTAGTGCCTTTGCCTCTACCTTAACAACTAAGATCTCGATCCGTGTTGATCTGTTCAACCCAACTCTGAATAAGACCAGGAATCCATTTGGTCATCAGAATAGGGAGACAAAACAATTGTATTCGCCGCCATATCTACGAACAGAATAGGCCTTATTGGACGGTGCAAGCTGGACCAGAATGTTTACGAGATGTGCTTGTCATTTTCAACTCTTGCTTTCTGCTGCTCTTTCATATCTGGAATAAGTTCCTAATCAGTGCCTCCACTAGCAACTCTTACAACTAATTTGGCCACAGGTACGCCTCGAACATCTAGGTTAGGCCTTACTAGCTTCTGATGAAGCGGGGATAACACTGGGTAAGAAGAAATTATATATCTCTAATTCTATATTATTACACATGTCGAGTACATGCATATCAGGTTAGGTTAAACTAACTGTACAATGTACATAGCTTCTACTTCATTAAAAGTGCAGGAGGCATGTTACACGCTTCCAGACTCCAAATCATTTCTTGATGTCCTGCTATGCTGCTGCTCGGACATGGCAATGTGATGACCACCTGTAGACTGTTGGTTTTGTGCGTTGTTTGAATTTGCCGCTTGAAGTTCTTCCAGCATGTGTAAGTATGCATACGGTCTCCAGCCTGAAGGCAAAAAAGAAAAGACCGTCATATCCAAAAAGAAAAATTAAAATTATAGAAACAAATTTAACAATGGAAAATGTTCAGAAAAGAGGATCACTGGTAGCAGGGCAAACCCTTAAAGCAGTACTATTGAAAGGAATTTGCTTTGTGAGAAAGAGCAAACAACCTTGATCATGGTATGGTGGAGGAAAGAAATGCAAGTAACACAGTACTGCCATGATAAATCCTGTACAACATCAATTCAGATTGGTTACTACTTTACTAATGGCATCAGAGATTTTAATCCAGAAGAAAAAGAAGAGGTTAGGCACACACCAATAAGGCCACCAACAAACACATCCTCCCAGTGGTGTCGATAATTATCTACTCTTGAGACCCCAACAAGTGAAGCAAGAAGAAGCGGAAGGATCACTATGCAAAGTTTGGACACGTGACCTTGGCGATCGAAGGCCTTGATTTTGCCTGACAAGTAGAGTGATACAAATCCAAGACCAGCAAAAGACCCTGGGAATGAAAATACTGTCAGACAATGACCAGTCAGGTGTAAAAAACTAAAAAAACATAGCTCTACTAGTTGTTACAACGTTCTGAGTTTTCTATGACTGTGATAATCACTTTTTCTGGGTCAAGGTCCAGGCATACATCGCTACAAATGCAGTAAAATATTTAGATCCATACCAATACTGCTAATGAACGCAGCATTTGTTGACAATCTAGTACCGGCATTTTATACCTCAATTATTAGCTCTACACTTGGATAAACAAGCGTATATCCATCTAAATGCTAGAGTCTATGAGCACTTATTAGTGCAAACTTACACGAAGTGTGGCCACTAGGAAAGCTCTTGCGCCCATCCTTTAAGAAGTTTTTCTCACCATGGCAAATCACATCACCAGTCACCTGATCGTATAACTGCGCCAAACATACATTAGAAGCACTGTGTTAATTTAAACTATGAAAAGCATCTGTACAGGGAAGAACAGAACTGATCTAAACACAAATGTACACAAGAAAGTATACCTGCTTTCCATCAGGAAAGCATCGCCAAAAGAAGTCTGGCCTTGGTCTCCCTACTGCATTCTTTATCACATCAGTAATAACTGCAGTTATCAGCACAGCGAAAACGACACCTGGACGATTTATACACGAACGAATCACTCAGCGACACATCAATCAGCAACTCAGTGCACTGATGAAGAATTAAACAAACAGAAGATAACCGGGGCATTTCAAATAACCTAGTGCTGCCTGATGCAGATCATAAACGTCTCTCCTGGCAACATACATGGATACGAAGACGAGCCAGGGACAGAGTATAGAGATCACCTAGCAAAAGGTTGGACGCCCCACATCAGTGCTGAATGGAGTGAGTGAGTGAGTTATCAGACAACAGAATTGGAAGCAAATGTTGAGAAACATACAGGGACAGCCCACGCTGGTACTGTGCTTGGTTTCACCGGGTACCTAATATCAGTCATCATCTCCTTCCCGACGAATCCACTGAACGGGGGAGCGAAATGCAGGGCAACCACTAGTGCAGCAAGAAGAATCAGAACAACCCAGTCGTGCGTGTGCTTTCTGGCCAGCCTCACTCCGTGGCTCTGAATCGTTTGCGAGCCCAACTGTACCTCCCGCATCCTGTCCTGTTGCCAACAAATGAATAGAACAGTATGAAGGATCTCAATATACTGAATACGGCATTGTGGCCCTTTAAATGAGTTTCAATGGCTTAATTTCAATGTTGAAATAAAGTGGCATATTGCAGCACAGAGTAGATTCATCTGAATGGGTTGCTAAGCGTAGCCTGCTTCGATCGCGTCAGCAAAAAATTGGGTGATGCTAGATTTAATTCAGTTTATGTTCTCCGACAGAACTTGTCTCATCCCAATTTGAGGTAGGCGGCACAGGACACGATGCAAACGCAAAACCGCAAGTCCGCAACTAAATTAATTACTGCAATAATAAAAATAAGTAAAACACATGAGGGGCCGTCTGACGAAAACCCGCACCAATCCCACCGCCGCAAGCACCAAACCCTCATAAGAAGTGAAATCGCATGCGACCATGATCGATTGATCGGAGACAAAAGAACTACACTTCAACTGGCACTGACTACGGAAGAAAAATGCGGAGTAAAATGAAAAAAAAAAAAGAGAGAGGAGGAAGAACAGTTCACCTGATGATGGAGGCGACTTTGGATTACCCTGGGAGCGGAGAGAGAGAGGAACTGGAGACGAGAGCAGGGCGACAAAGATCGCGGCCTCTTTACGCAGCGAACGGGGAAGTCGACCAAGACAGGGGGAAACCCGAGAAAGAGAAACCTCGGAAACCCTAACAAATTCCAGAAATTTCAGTTGAATTCAAAATCGAGCCTCGCGGCTGCGACGTGGGGCTGTGTGGAGGAGACTCTGAACTCCGTGCCGGCGTTGGAGATCGACGCGTCGTCGCAATCGAAAAGGGTGGTCTGGCAGCGACGTAGAATCAACCGAAGACCATGCGGCACGTTTGCAACAAGCCCAAAACTAAAGAACCGGATTCACGCTGGGCTGAAAGTACTGAACAACCCGCGGGCCGATGGTGGGCACTAGTAGTCCATAACGATGTAGCCCACTTAGAGTTCCCATCAGAAAAAAGATAGGGGCACGTTTGCTTCTCTTTTAGTCTGTCTCTCACGATCTCGCCTTACCAAACGAGAAACTAGCCTTGTCCAAGCCCAAAAACGGATTTAGCTTTGCTTGGCTTGGGGAAGAAAAGCATATCCAAACTACTAATTCACCATCTTTTCTTTCCTAGGTCCACCAAAAAACAAACCCCCCGCCCAGGAGTCTCTCATCCATCCACCCAGAAAAGTGTACCCAGAAGGCTGACCTCTTCAAAATCTACCGTCCAGATTGCTTGTAATTATTCTCTCTCCTTACCCACTCAGATCCAATGGCCAACATCACGTGTATCATCCCTTCCCTCACTCACGCCCGCACGGTGTATGCAGGGGAGGAAGTCGCCGCGGCGCAGGGGGCGGGGCTCGCCGGCCACCAGGAGCGCGCGAGGCGGGGCTTGCCGGCCGCCGTGGGCACGCGGAGCGGAGCTCGCCGGCCGCCGCGAGCGCGCGGGCCGGGGCGCGTGGAGCGGAGCTCGCCGGCCACCGCGGGATGGGCGGGGGGGGGGGGGGGGGGATGGGATGGGATGGTGCGGGAAGGCGTCGTCGGTGGGGGCGAACACCGTGATCCCGGCCTCACGCTTGTCGTTCTCGAACTCGGCCGCCACGCCCGAGGCCTCCAGCATCGACGCTGCCACGTTGAAGGCGCGCGCGTCGGCGAGGATGCGCGTACTGTTGACGGCTGCGGGCGGCCGGGACTCGGACGCCGCGAGGTCGAACCCGGTGGGGACGATGAGGCCGTCCACTGCCAGCACGCTCAGGTTGTACGGCACCACGGTAATGGCGCCGAGGACGGTGGCGTTCGAGCCCGGGAACGGTGCCGGCGAGCGGACGACGGCGAGGGAGACCCCCGCGGTGGTGACGTTCACGGCGCCGAGGTCCGCGGGGGCGCGACCGGTGGTCTGGAACAACGTCGTCACGAGCTTCCCGGAGGCCGGCAGGGGCGGCGGAGGTCGGCGGGGGCGAGGTACTCGAGGAGGACGTGGTAGCGGAGGACGTCGGCGAGGTCGGCGCCCGACGCGGCCGCGAACGTCGACGGCGACTGCAGGAGGTTGTCGTTCGGCACGGCCAGCAACGTCAGCGACGACCGCCCTGCGAGCTCCGCCAGCACGGGGCTGGACGCCAGCAGCCGCGTGAAGTCGATGAGGTCCGGGAAGGCCGAAAGCACGCCCGTGACGTTGACCGCGACGGCTGCCAGCGACGACGCAGCGAGCAGCACGAAAGCCGACGCGACGAGTACGAGGCAGGAGACGGGAGGGATCTGCGTGTACGAGACCGACTTCATGCTGGGCCGACCGGTCAAGGTTGAGCTGGTGTCCATCGACAAGACGCCCGACACGGTTGTCCCTGGCGGAGGGCCGCGGCACCGCCGGGGTGGAGGTCGGCGTCGTGCTGCCGGAGGCCGAGATGGCGCGGTTCAGCTCCTGCTTTGCCTGAACTGAACTGAAATGAGCGGCATGGACGGCGACTGCTCCGTTTTCGACAAGCTGGTTATCAAGCAGTTCGCGATTACATTTACATTACATGAATTGATGGTTTAAGTAGTAAGTAGTAAGATATATAGAAAGAGAGATGATCCGAAGTGTATATTTGAGGCAAAGATGGATACATACATATTTCATATTTTTTGTGGAGTAATTTTCATATGCGAGAATATTAAGAGTGTGTGATAAAAGAGAGTGAATTTATTGGATTGATTCTACCCTACTAATTCATCATCTTTTTTTTTTCTTGGTCCACCCAGAGATGTCCGTGCTAACGCAACGGGATGCGACGGCGGCGAGTAGGAGTGCGTGGCGGCGTGGACCCGTGAGCAGGAGAAGGCGTTCGAGAACGCCGTGGCGATGACGATGGACGGGGGGGGGGGGGGTTGTTTGACGGGAACGCCGCGAGGTGGGAGAGGCTAGAGGAGGTCGTCGAGGGAAAGACGTTGGAGGAGGTTTCTGAATTTGTGTTTTTGAATTTATAAAGATAGTTTCTGAATTTGTCTTTCTTTTATGCTTTGACTTTTTGTATTTTATTATTTATTTTAATTTTATGATTTTTTTTCTTAAATACCACCGTAGCGTTAGCACGGATAATATACATTTGCGTTTTAAAGCATTTTCCTAGATTAAACCGTTGCGTTAGCACGGACATTAGACTAGTAAGAGTAAATAAACCAAACACTTGTATCTTTATAATCCAGCCAAACAAGCCAAATACTACAGTAGTACAAGCGAGGGATCCCAACGTGCCCTGTATTGTTTGCGCCAAGCTTGACCAAATCAACTGCTGGCTTTATTTAAGTGTAACCAGTCTGAAAAGCACGGCAAAGCTCGCTGGTCCCAATTGCCACGTATGTTCTGATTCACGCTGGCCCCACGCACATGGAACTGTACGAGAAGTCCTGGCCGTCCCGGAACAGTGACGCTCGTACGTCCTGACGTGGCGCGGCGCCGTTTTTAATCCGTGGCTTTAGAAACGACATGGCAGGGTTAATTCTGCATTTTGCGTGATAATAAAGGGTGGGAGACGGGAGTACGGGTGAAAACGAAATGATAATATCTGATTGTCGAAAATTGTTTTCGACCTTTTTCCGACTAAATGGAAACGGTAGCGGTAATTAAAAAGCCGGAAACGATAACGGTAAAAATAAAATGAAAACGGAAACGAAAATAGTTTTGTCCTCTTCCAACCGATTTCAAAGATTGCCGTATTTAACTTGTAATTTATCATTGATAATTACTAATTCAAGAACCTTAAACCATAATTTATTTACATACTATACAATACATACTTTAGGTGTACTAGAGAAGAGAGTAATAATTCATGTTTTTTATCACTTTGTCAAGTCAACTTAGAACTTTAACGTTTATTTATGTCATTGCTAGGAATTATCATACTCTTACGTGGTTCATCACTCTGTGAGATTAAGATTGGTATAAAATATGTCATTTAGCTTATAGTCTTCCTAATTGTGGCTTTATGTATTATTGTCATGTGAGATAGGTCAAATTATATGGCTCTTCTCAAGTGGTTTGGTGTGTTTTCTTGTTTAGGACATCATTCTCATCGATGTTGATTGTTATCGTTGTGTTTTTCTGATTGACTCTACCGAAGTACTGGTGCCGTATTCATTTCTGATAATATCGTATTGATTTTGTTTTTTAGAAAAAAATATATAAAGGATAGTGATTTGAGGCTGTTTGCTTTACGGCCACGGGTTGCCACGCCAAGATGTGGCGAGCCTCACCTGCGGCGGCTGAAACGAGCGCGACAGAGTGGCGAACTGCTAGTGCTATTCGCTAGTACGAAACCTGTGGCAACCAAAAGCTAATAACGAACCAAACACCGGCGTAAACAGCTGTGACGGCCTCTGCTATGGCGGTGGCGCGTTGTGGCCGGCGAGCAAACACCCTTGGTCTTACCATTTCCGATCGTTTTCAGATTCGAGTTTGCCTGGTGACAGGTGGGGCCGCAGGGAATATGCTGCCTGGTAGGATCCACCTCAGCGTTGTCGCGCCGTTGCATCTTTGGCTTACGGAAAGCATTTCGTTTGCTTGTGCAAAAGTGAACCACACCACACGTCAAATCCGGATTTGCTTTACCTTACCCAGCTCATCATTTTTACCACGTGAGTCCCGATTATTTCTGTCCTTGATAATAATAATAATAAGCTCGTCTCCCGGTTACTTTGATAATTTGATTTGACCCCAGGCGGACACCGTGATATGAGTCATAGCTTGGCGATTGCAGGTTTGTAGGGACTAGTAGCTGATGGAGCAACCAAACTTGCAGCACGAGAATATATATATTTTCCCGATTATACATACACGTACGAAGGAATTGACAAGATGACTAGTGTTTTTTTGTCCCTCGATCTATCATCTCCTCCCACCAGCAAATCCAAAGCTACAAACTGTAGCATGTCACTATCAGCGCCATAGATTATTATTAGAGCCATACTGTATATATGCTTCTCTAGATTAAGTGATCTACAGCCAAAATTCGGAGGTTAGTGCTACAATGATGGGAGGAAACAGGAGTTGCTGCACACTTACCTCCACTAGCAGTGCTCCAGCCTGTGCAACAACAGTGGGGAGCCGTTGGTGGGGAAAGAACATACACTACGTGCGCATACATCTGTCTTTCGTCGCATCATCTGACAATTAAGAAACTAATCCGGGTCAATGTCAATGACATACTGTACATTATGTGAGTAAATAAACAATAGCGAAAAAAGTCAACGGCTATAGCATCGTGCGCCCTGGCCTAATGCTTGCCTCTCACGAGTCTTATCGTCTCGCATCGAAAGAATCTCGATGCAACAGCGGCTCTTGTGGCAGTTTCAGTCTTTCAGATGACTCTTTGTGGCAGTTTCAGATGACGGGTTAACAGCAACAGCTCTGCTCATCCGGTATATGTATTTCTTTTTTCGTAACGTATACTCCATCCGTCCAGTAATATTTGTACGTCTACGATTCAAAAAAATTCCCAGAATGTTGGCCACCATCGTCTGACCATGGCACAATCTGACAAAGGCAGTCTGATGTTAGCACAACAGTGAAGATACTAACCAAATAAAAAAGGTTTTTGCTACGGTACTCCGAAATGAATATAGATCGTTCATTTATTCCGATCCAACGGTCACGATCATCTATTAGCTTCTCGGAGTTAATAGTATTTATTGAATTTTTATTTTATAAAAGTAGGTTGCCGCCGTCGGCGAAGGAGCAGACTTTCAACGACGTTAGTGGGGCAGTTCGTGGCGGCGGAGCCTCCCTCGGGCTGCGTCGTCCAGGCGGCAGCGCGTACGGAGCGTCGAGTGGCGGGGTGAAGACGACGTACGACGCGTCCAACAGCGGGGGCGTCCGGCGGCGGAACCTCCGGATGGCTGCGGCGGCGTCGCCGTGGTCCGGCGGTGCCGAGCGGGGCAGTTCGTGGCGGCGGAGCCTCCCTCGAGCTGCGTCGTCCAGGCGGCAGCGCGTACAGAGCGTCGAGTGGCAGCGTCAAAGCGTCGTACGACGCGTCCAGCAACGGAGACGTCCGGCGGCGGAGCCTCCGGATGGCTGCGGCGGCGTTATTACCGGCTATATGTTGTTTTATTTTTTGGTTTTTTATTTATTAATTTATTTAATAAATTATTAAGTTTAGAAAAATCAACGGTCTAGATTTGATTTAAGATATTACCTTATGAGAGATAACCGGAGTAACTGAGCATTGTCCCAATAAAAAATCTCAAACAAGCATAGCACCCCCAAGTCCCCAACTCTTGCTGTCCACTCATTCGTTGATTTGTTATTAAAAAATAGGAAAACAGATACCTTCGTCTCTCTCTCGATGGTTCCTGACTCCGCGCCAAGCTCCAGACGTTTCATAGGGACAAGGGTAGTATCGTCATTTTAACTTTGCTTTGGTTTCCATGCTGAATCCTAAACGTCCAAATATTACCGGACGGAGGGAGTAACTACTTTGTCACATCCCTACTATTGCCCAGGAACGTTCACGAAAAATGTAGATGCCAAGTTACGTTTGTAGGTTATTATTTATTATTACGACGAATAAAAAAGTCTCAATCAGTGATCACTTTCGCTCGCGGACGTTCACTGCCAACTGTCCACTGCATAGAACAGGACGGATGAAGAATAGTGGATGTCTTAGGGCATTCTCAATGGGTAATTTCTAATTGTAGAGTCCAAGAATAATTAATGTTTATAGACACTATCCTTCCCAACCATCGATCTCTATAGTAATATTCATTTACAGGACAAATTAAATGATCTATAGAAATGAGATAGATCAATTGTGGCAACAACTCAGCACACACACGATGCCACAAACTAGACGCTTGAAATAAACCCAACCACATATATAATTCTGCCACATTTTCACCAATTTTCAGACCCATAAAACATAAATTAGATAAAGATAACATATGGCATCATCCATCATCTCAGGCAGGTTCATATAGTTGGGCAACATGATAACTAAAGTTCATGGCATATTAGTATATAAAATAATAAGGTGGCATCATCAGGTTGCACGGCATCATCTCAGGTTGGTACAGCAGTCCTCCAGAATCCATCGGCTTGCAAAATTCCTCCAGAAACCATCAAGTTCCACGGCATCATCTACAATACAAGTGTAAAATATAAGAAACAATGATTGGAACACCAAAGAAACTGATCTTCAGGAACATCTGTACAAACTCATTTACTATAAGATCTACTATAAGATCAACAATGAATCACAAACATATCTGTACAAATTGATCCACTATTAGATATATGTACCTGATTATTTTGCATATATGAATTCCCAAACTTTTGCCAAATATGATCAATCAAATCAAATTGAAGTTGTTTGTACGATTGCCGATCATGTAAGGTGGCATTTCTGTTAATCACATCTTCTATCTCTGGGTTTTCTTCATGTGTGATTGTAGCTTCTTGAACAGTATATGTGCTGCCTTCCACATTCAAATCAAGTGGAACCTCCTCTATATCTTTCTCATCTTCAATTATCATGTTGTGGAGAATTATACAAGCAATCATGATATTATGAAGATCCCCCTGCTCATAGAGGCGCGCTGGTCGACGCAATATACAAAAGCGAGACTGCAAAATGCCAAAAGCGCATTCGACATCCTTCCTTGCCCCTTCTTGCTTTTGTGCAAAAAGTTTATGTTTGTCTTATTGTGGTTTACGTATAGACTTCACGAAAACAAGCCACTCGGGATATATGCCATCAGCTAGATAATAGCCAATATTATATTCTCTTCCATTGATACATTACGACACTTTAGGATCTTCTCCTCTCAGATGTTTGACAAACAAATCTGACTGGCTAAACATGTTGATATCATTGTTGGATCCAGCAACACCAAAGAAGGCGTGCCATATCCAACGATCATGAGAAGCTACTGCCTCTAGAATGATCGTAGGAACACCGTGATCACCGCGGGTATACATCCCCTTCCATCCATAAGGACATTTTTCCCAGTGCCAGTGCATACAGTCAATACTCCCTAGCATGCCAGGGAACCCACGATGCTCACCGATCTCCATTAAGCGCTCAACATCTTGTACTGTTGGTCGCCTCAAATATTCCGCCCCAAACACTGCAAACACTCCCTCCACAAATAACTTCAAACACTCTGCTGCAGTACTTTCACCAATCTTAATATACTCATCAAGATGGTCTGCTGGGCTTCCATTCGCTAACTGCCTTATAGTAGCAGTGCAGTTTTGAATTGGAGATAGCCCAGGGCGATTAGCGGCATCCAATCTTAAGGTGAAAAATGAAGACCACTCACCTAGTGCATTGACAATGCGCTCAAATAGGGGCCTTCTCATCCTAAACCTTCTTCGAAAGATGGTAGAATTATAGATAGGATTTTCCTCGAAGTAGTCATTCATAAGCCGCTGATTGGCTTCTTCTCGATCCCTTGCCACATATCTCCTTGGACCACTATTGCGTCTCCTTCCTGCTGCTAGTGCTTCAATATCATCCTTCAATTCTGCAAGCATTCCATCTTGCAGGTCTTCTAATATTTCTTGCTCGACTAGAAATTCATCAAATGTATACAAATCTTCCGGGTCTATGCTACCATCCTCGTCATGAGGTTCAGCATCATGTGGTGGCTGTTGAGACATTATGGGAAGCTAGAGGGGAGAACTACAGAAAGGAGGGCGCATAGGACATCCATATATACATGCAGATTTGAGGAGACATGTAGTTTTCACACTTCCCTTGATACTGCAGTTACTAGTAGGCATGCAAATTTCAGTTACTAGAAGGCATGCAAATTTCAGTGTTCTGTCGATACCAGAGATATACTGGGAAAAAATCAGTGTTCCCACTAATGTCAAGTTTCACATGCAAAATTTCAGTTTATCACAACAGCAGATTTCAGTTTATCACATTCAGTTTCACATGCAGTTTCACAACAGCTCGGATAAATAAATACTAGATATATACTGGGAAATTAGGGGTTGTGTTCATACCTTAATTATCAGTACTAAATAAGGCCAGCCTCATACTCTCGAGTGCTTTGTCCCTCTCAGCCAAAGCTTGAACATTCATATTACTTGTTGGTGCTAACAACAGCTCCCTATAAGTGTCCAACATTTACACTTTAGATGCTTTTCTGCTGTTTTTTCATTCAACCTAGCAGCTTCAACTTTACTATGTGCCATAATTTGTTGCGTCTCCGCCATCTTTTCACAGTCCTTCCTAGCCTCTGTGCTTACTTGAATGAACTTGTCTACCTTGTCACTAATAGCAGAATAAGTTGCAGATATATTCTTTTTCCCATGGAGCTCATCCTTAGCCTTCTTATGACCCATAGTACGAATATTTGGATCATCTTCCAAGTTCACCACTTCAGCCGGTGAATGGGATGCACCTGTCCTCTCCTTATCCTTTTCTTTTTCCTTTTCCTTTTCCTTTTCCCTTTTAACATATGCATACCACTTCCTTTCATTCCTCACAACATTCCAAAAGTGCTTTAGTGTAAAATCCTTATCACTATGATCTTTAGCATACATCTTTTCAGCCATGTCCATCAATTGGTCATCACTAAAACCACTTATGTATACTCTTGTGGTATTCACCCAGCAACCTTGGAACTCCATTACTGGTTTCTTGATACGATCCCAACGGATCTTTATTTGGTTCCGGTTTCTCCTACGGCAAATCTATGTGGCTTTGTTATATTCTCTAGTTACGTCCACCCAATATTGATCTCCATGCCTATCGGTTCCATCAACTGGGTCTTTTGAGTGCCGCAGCCAAGCAGAAGCCTTAAGTCAATCAACAACTTAAAGTTTATAAACCAAACTTATTTGTACATAAAGTCAAGCTAAAAATTCACAAAACTAAGAAAAGTGGCTTACCAATCTAATGTCCTCATCTTTCGTCCAGTTCAATCGCTTCTCGGTCCTCTCATCTTCGTTGGTTTCATCCACATCCACATCAACAACATGTGATTCTTTCTCTTGTGCATTGCTATCAACTGGTAGGGTTCTTTTCAAACTTTGAGTAGTTGGCGAAATTATAGTACGGGTTCTTGTATTGCCAACTACATGAATTTTTTTGTATTACTGTTTGAATTCAACAAATTGGTAAACCCTCCTTGTGGGTATATCCTAAAAAAAATAAAAATAGATGTTCAATGACTTAAATAGGTACCGGTGGGTACATCATATCAAATAGAATAATTTAATCATCTAGATAACATGACCCTGCCTTTTTTTACAACCTAAAGACTCTTAATTTTAATTTCAGATGACAACAACTAAAAATTGAGGTGTAGGTACAATCAAACAACACAACCCCGTCAAATTTGACTAAAATAAATCAGGTCATACATGGTAACAAACAAATTTGACAGTGAGATAAGAAACAAAGAGCAATAGAACTGTTACCCTTCACTTGAGCCCAATGGAGAGGAACTTGTCCACCACGCAGGAAAACCGGCTGCTCGAAAACTTGCAAGTGTTGGGGATGTTGCTACTGCTACGGTAGTGGGTTCACCAACAGCCGAACTCGATCCATCAGCAGTTGCAGCGGGAGGAGTAGAGACAAATCGAGAAGTAAGGTCGGTCGGAGGACACCTACCTCGCCCTAGCTTGCCTTGCTTGGAACTTGACGTGGGCGGCCGTAATGGATTCATGCTCACAGAATTGGGGGCAGATGGCTAGGGTTTGGAATTGGGGATTGGAGAGGGAGTATTTGGCTGGACTGTGCGTGGGCGGGAGAGGGAAAACAGAGGGGAGTGAACTCACGGGAGATCGCCTGAACTCCCCACGGGAGAGCGAAAATCGGAGGCGGGAGCCGCTGTGCGCGACTAGAGAAACGGCGCGGGAGAGGGCGAGCGCGTGGGAGAAGGGGAAGGTCGAGCCGAGCGTGCGCAGGAGAAAGGCGAGCGTGCGGGAGAGGGCGAGTGCCAACTCTGCGTGGCGGCGGCGGAGCAACGGATCCGATATTGATGAAGCTCGACACTGGTCGTTTCTCCCCAATGGAATTTCGATCGAGTCTATGCGCCTCGTGCCTAGCGTGGACGTCGTTCCTAGATGTAGAAACCGGGTCTCTGTTTTCCCCTCTCTCTTCTTTTATTCTAGTGCCACATCAGCAAAATGATGAGTTGGCAGGGTAATTAATGAACATAGAAATCACTATTAAAGCACCATTGAGAGTGCCCTTATCTTTTGTAATCGCCAAATAAATTTCACAACTCATCTTGTCAAATATGTTTTTTTTAACACAAAAAACGCCAAATGAGGTTTTGATACACTAAACTGTGATGTGAAACAGGTTATTCTCCGGTCTCCACTCTTTCGGTCGGGAACCGTGGTCACATATTCTAGTTCCTTTGGAGTGCGCAGTAGTTGTAATGAAATTTTGTAGGAATTACTCATCTTTACTTAAAGGCACACAAGAAATAGATAAAAAGATCTTGCATTCTATCCTTCCAATGAGGAGTAGGAGGATTGCTCCTCAGCCGTTGTCACACATACCGACCTCCAGGCGGGGTGAGGTATTACTCAAGATGATGATGAGGATCACGCCGCTGGCGGCACCAGCTTCTTCTGCGTCCAAGGGAGCATACGACGCGCTTCTCCAAGGGAACTTGACGTCGAGCCAAATTGAAGCTCTTTATGAGTTATTCCCAGCGACCAATAACAAGGCTGGTAGAAAAACCAACGTGTTCTTCTTGGACATTGGAGCAGGATCGCATAAGCAGCAGCAGAGCAGGCGCCCAACTTTGTAGGTTGCAGCAGTGCTCTTAGCTCGGTTGTACAATTTCTATGTAATATCGAAGTTTGGATTTGTTTGCTAGGACGGTCCAACCAATTTCCGAGGGCGCTCGTTAGAAGCGCGTCATTTGTATGGTTAAACTCTTCTTCTTAATTATAAGGACGTGTAAATCTTTTACGTATTCGAGAAAACTAAAAAGGCATCATGTTCATGCAATATTGCAAACTGACCACTCCAACCGTATCGACGTTGAACTTTTGCTATGTGTCTACTAATCCAGCTACTATGTGAATTGTTCGGAGTTGAACTCCCACAAATAAACCAAATCACTAGAAAATCCAGTTGTCGAACTGAACGACAGAAAGCTGTTGTTTCATATTCTCAGCATTCTCCCATTCTTGTTTCTTCAGTTGCTCTGTGAATATGTGGATTTCTTTCTTCTAGTTGAAAGTATGGTCAGCCTTTTTTTCTTCTTCTTCCATTTCTCCTGTTTTTGGTTCCCAACCCGTCAAACAAAGGCTCAGCAAACTACGAGTAGTTTTTATGGTTTTGGGGGGTGGGGTCTCACCTCTGTTTACTTTCATGGCATTCGTTTTTTTGTTTGTTTAAGTATTAGTAGACAGAGTAAGGTAAAAACTAGAGTGCAAAATTTAATATGTTTAGATAGACATGCGTTATACACTTAAATAGGCTAAGCGATATGTTTGATTTTGGCGAGCTCCGTTTGGAGGGCTTTGTTGGCGTGGCTCCTCCGCTGGAGTAAGAGTCTTCAAAGGCTGTGTTTAGATGATGGAAATATGGTGAAAAAAAATCATGTAGCACTTCTTGTGTTATAATTTTGTTTTCATTTGGTAATAATTGTCCAAACATTAATTAATTAGACTTAAAATGTTCGTCTCGCAAAGTACAACAAAATTGTGCAATTAGTTTTTTATTTAATCTATATTTAGTACTCTATATATGTGCCGATATTTTGATGTGACGGAGAATAGGAATTTGATGTGATGGACAATTTTATAAAGTTTTAGAATTTTGGATGGATTCCTGGGAACTAAACACAGCCCAAGGTGAAGCCACTTTTTATGGCTTTGGCTCCTCCTAGGCGTGAGAAGCGTTTCTCGCGAGAGAGATGACTTTCGCTCGCTCTGATGCCGAATTGTGTGGAGAAGTCGGTGTCAAACGTGTCCTTAGCTAGCGTAATTCAACACTCAAGATATCTAGTAGCTTGATCCACCGTCTACTAATATTACAAAAAGAAAATAAGGGTATTGCTATTGTACATATGTCTGTTTTTTTGGCAAAGGATCAAAAGACATTGCTAACTATATATCACGCTTCTCTTTGTTGCTTTCGTCAGCTGAACAACAAAATATGACACACAATGCATTTGCATGTCGTCTGACATCTCAGGCAACTGAATTATAGCATATGAGAAAATAATGTTATGTGCCAAAGTTACAACTTGCCAAAAAAAGAAAAGTTACGGAGAAGACAAAAAAAAAAGCCAAAATGTGACCATGCGCGATCGTGCTGTGGAAAGCACGGCACGGCCCCAAGCAAGCACGGTAGGCCCGGCCCTCGCATGCCCCAGAAAGGAAGTTACGTACATTACACAAATGCCCCCCTGTTCGGATACGTACGTTTACGTACACGCACGATTGTTGGCTCGGCCGTGCCATACTGGAAGATCAAAGTTCGGAGGCAGGAGAAAGAAGGAACGACCAACGGCGGGCGGCGGCTCCCGCAGCCATGGCGCCCATAAATCTGCTTGCACTGCTCCCACAGCGACTGATCCATCCACTGGTCTATCCATTCCCTGACCCGACCCATCTGATAGATAGGCCGCTAGAATGCACGATGGATCATGGATGGGTCGCCCGACCCGGCCGGCTGACTGGGCCACCTCCACACAGTACTGTACTGGTTGTTGGCAAGCTGATGAAACTGCAGTGACAACTGACGCAGATGTTCTCAGCCAGCCAGGCGAAGCAAAGCAGCGTGCGGGAGAAGCAGGTGGGAGGTCCAGGTACAACTCGCCTCCCCGGCCTATCATCGTAGGGATAGATAGGATGAAGACCAACCACCGCCGCTATCTCCCAATTATCGGCCGATCCTCCATCCAGCGGCCACTTTTTGATCCGCGGCACTCGCGACGGTCGTGGAGGATTCCTACGGTTGTTTTAACTGATTTTTTTTTAATTCTGACAAATTTATAGATAAAAATATTTTTGCATAGAACCTATTTTATACAATACACATTATTTTTTTATAAAGTTAGTTAAAATTAAAGAAAAAACTTGATTTATCTAGGAACGGATCGGAGCAAGTGCTATATACAGAAACCTATGTCGAATTATATTGGACTGCAGTGTGACGGTCTGCTGGACTTTCTCCTCCTCAGGGTGGGGTAATGGACTGATAGGTCTTTTCATACCATTTCTATGAAACAATTCCCCATTATTTATGGGCCTCATCTCGGGCTATAGCACGGGGACTAAATCCGCTCCTGTTCTCGATTATTTGCAGTCAGTCGCTTGAGAACGATATTAGCCCATCTCCGTCGACAAACAAATGTCGTCCAATCCCATTCCCATCCAACGTGTTGCACCGCCTATTGTCTTCCTTCGTAAATCAAATAGTAATGGTGCGGCATTACCCAGAAATTTCGTGCCAGATCGACTGGCACATCTATATTTCGTTCAACGCTCACCGTAGACTATTCACTAGTCGGTGTGTCCGTGTGTGTGTTCCACTCCACTACGCATCCTATGTGCCATGCAAGTCCCGGTTTTCCACTGTCCACTTGCCACTGTGGAATACTCTCGGCCATATACTGATAAGTCCACGGATAGCCTATCGTCCGGTAATACAGAGCATGATGTTTCCATGCATGTATGGTACACACTTCGGATTGACTGGTGAAGAAGATTTTATAGCTTAATTTGGTACCATAAAACTGCTTCATCAGTGAAATTAAAACGGTTAGTAAAACAGTTTCTTAGAGCATCTCCAAGAGTCTTTCTAAATCTCACTCTCTAAATCATCATTTAGAGAGTCATTTGCATAAAAATTATTTTGTATATCTTTTTATTTTCCAACAGTTTTTCTAAAACTCATGCATACTCTAGAGAGTCATTCTCGTTTTCTATATTTGGCTAGCGAAAAATCCGGAATAGAAAATTGCTATATTTAGAAGACCATCTAGATAATCTGTTGGAGAGTAGTTTTTTATCAAAATCTCTATTCCTAGCATATAAGAAGGATATGAAGAGTCTTTTGGAGATGCTCTTAGGGAACATATACATGTTAATAGAAGTTGAAAAACAAAGAAGCTGTTTCAGCTGTTTGGTACAAGAAGCCAATTTTTTTTTTGTAAAACTATTTTAATATATTATTATAGTATATATCATAGTAGTGTATAAAAATATAAAAAAGTATAACAATAAACTCTATGAATATTTGCATATACTTAACTTACATATCATCTTAGATGGTCTAGTATATTATTATATACTGCGTACAGTTCTACACTTTGTTAGACCATAAATACTCCAAATATACACATCTGATTAACAACTCCCGAGAGAGCAGTGGTGGAGCCAGACTTTTCGTGGAGCCTGAGCGCAGTGTGATACTAAGCACCTATTTGGCACGGATCTGGCTCGTGCAACGAAAGTTCTGCTTTCTCACATAGTATCTTTTGTGCTGAAACTTAAAATATTTTTGAAAAACATTTGAGAAAAAAATTGTAGTGATATTTTAATAATTTGCATTAGGGTTGTGAGAAGGAATAGGGAGAAGTCATATTTTTATGGCTCCGACTCTTCTATTAAAAATAGCTCTAGCTCCATCGGACTTCATGTGAGAAGCTATTTTGTAGATGTCTACAAATAGAAGCCGGAGTCCTACCAAATAGAACCTAACATATAATGTAGAACATTGTATATGAAAACAAAATTAAAGAACAGCAATGATTTATTGGTGAAAAATTCTTCCAGGATCTCTCATCCTAGTTCCTTGTTCATTTTTCTTTATCAATACGTGTGAACCAACGTCACCATCCATATGTCCGTAGCTTGCTATGTAAGAGGGAGATACGGAACAGACGAACGGCACCTCTGTATAGGTAGTATACTATGTATGTGTGCACCGGGCAGCTCGGCCACTGGCCCAGGGTGGCCGGGCCTTGGCTCCGCCAATGCGAGAGAGTAGGAAGTAATTTCTCAATATCCCCTCCTTCAAGATCAACGGCTCACAACACACCTACCACGTATCCAACAGTTTAAATTAAAAAGTTAGAAGCCGTCTTACAACTCTTCCACCCTCGCGCGGCCCTCACGAGGTCGCGGGTTCGAGCCTGTCATCCACCAGAACAAATCCACCTTTTTTTCTATTTCTACCGGGGCGGGGCGGGGCGGGGCGCGGCCGTCGGGGCGGAACAAGGCGGGGGTGCTCGCCGGGTCGCGGCCGTCGGGGCGGGGTGGGTCGCGGCCGTCAGGGCGGAACAGGGCGGGTCGCCGTCGCCGGTGCGCGGACACCGGTGCATGGCCGTCGGGGCGGGGCGGAGCGAGGCCGCCGGGAAGGGGCTTGCTCGTCAGGCCAGGGCGGGGTGGGGCGCGGACGCTGGGGCGGGCTGAGCGCGGACGAGGGGGTCGGGTGGCGGCGGGCGGAGCGCGGACGCCGGAGCCGGGTGACCGCGGCCGACGCCGAGGCACTGGGGCGCGGGCGTGGCTCGCGCGGAGGCGAAGCGGGGCGCAGGGTCTACGAACGCGCGTGCGTGTTCAGTCGCGTGCGGTGGGACGATGCGGCGCGAGGCGGTGCACGGGAGAGCGTGCGCGCGTCGCGTGGGGGCGCGGGTCGCGCGGCTCATGCCGCGAGGCGGCGACGACGGCCTGGGAACGTGAGCGGGTGCTCCTGCCCTAGGGTTTGGGGCGGTAGGTGCAGCTCCCGCCTGGGCCTGCTGGGCTGGGGAGTGGCGTGGGCCTGCGCATGCGCGGAGCTGGGCCAACGCGGTGAGGGGAGTGAACTGGACTGCTGGGCCTCGCAATTGTCATTGCTGTTGTTGCCTGGGGGGCCGAAAGTGAGAGGAGGAGGGGATGGCTACGAGTGGGCTGGCAGGGAAAGGAGATAGATAATCTAGCCAAGGAGAAGGAGATGATCTAGATTAGATGGAGAGGGGAAAAATGAATATTTCCTTTTTTATGACATGAAATTCAAGAGGAAATCACAAGAGTTCACGAGAAGTCAAAATAAATTGAGGGAGATTTGAAAAGGGACGCCTACGAATTTGAATTGGAATTCAGGATGAAATTGTCCAAAGGAATTTAGAGAGGTTCAAAAGGATTCGAGATGGTTTCAAAAGAGATTCGGTAAGAATCTGAAATGGGGTTTTGACTGATGAAGTTGGATAGAGGTTCAATAGATATTTGCAAAAAACAAATTAGTTGTTTTTTATAGCATTCTCTCAATAAAGTCGTAGCGTTAGCAGGGACAAATATACTAGTAAATTAAAAAGTATATAATGTAATCGCTTCATACTTCATATAGTACATTTTCTTGAGGATGTATCAAATGTATCTAGAGACGGATTCTCTCTCCATGCTTACGCCCACACCGGTGCACATCATCCTTGTTCTGTTGCAAGGTTGTTTTCCGTGCAGTCTGCCTGCTTTTCGCTTTTACCTGTAGATAGATCATGACGACTCGATGTACGGGTGAGTTGCCATCAGCATTGGCTGCTGGTTCGTTCTTGCATGCTCCAAAGGCCACGGCCAAATTAAGCATCAACAGGTAGCCATCGTCAGATTCTTAATTCCCTTTTCTCCTTTAATTTTGCCCCTATCTGTATAAGAACACAAAAGGACAGCTCTTGGGACAGCACAGTAGGTCACGCAAACATCAGTCTGTTAATCACGTAACAAAGTCATAGACACTTCCTATGTAAGATTTGGACGATTCATGTGGGACATTATTTTTAGAAAGGATGACAAAAGTTTTGTCGTAATTTCTATTAGACTAAAAAAAGAAAAAAGTAAATGTCAGTTTAGTTTTTATTATTAAAACCGGACAAGAAAAACCATACAACTGAGGAGAGTGCGTCATTTATCCTGCACAATTCTACGCGACATGATTCTCCATCTTAGATTTTTAACGTCTCAGCCTGCTGCAACTAGGATGCTACGCTAGTAGAGAAACCACCTTTTGTCAATTGCCAAAATGAGCTTTAGTCCCGGTTATTTTTGCGTCCGGGGCTAATAGATCTTTAGTCCCGGTTGGTAAAACACCAACCGAGGATAAAAAATCTCCTTTAGTCCCGGATGGTGTTACGAACCGCGACTAAAGGTCCCTCGACGCGTGGGTTCAAAAGGGAAGAGTTCCATCTATTGACAGATAAGTTGAGTAAGTGGAATGGTTCGGGCGCGCGAGGCATGTGCGGGAGGTCCAAAGTTCGATTCTCATGGGGGGCGAGTTTAATGGTAGTCATGCCCTAATGGACCGTGCTAGTCGAGTGAAGTAGTCGCACTTGTGTTTGAAAAAAAAAGGTGCAGGCAGGTAGCCAATTATTTCCTGACGGGTATATATATATATATGTATCTCAACCTACTGTTTAGTTTCGTCCGGTCCCGTTCCGTTCAACCACCGTATCAACCAGTCTAGTGATTTCTCTTTCAACAAGACGGCATGGGACGAACTGGACATGATTATCGATCGGACGTGCGTGCGCGAGGCAAGACAATGACCCTCAAACACTCTAGCCGATTAGACGGCTGGTCTCCATGGACGGAAAACAGTGTACTAGTGCTGTTGTTGTCCTGGAATACCACACACAAGGATAATAGTAGTAGGAGGAGGAGATCTAAGTAACTCGTCGTCTTATAAATAAATAAATAAATAAATAAATAAATAAATAAAATATATGAGTAAATCTGACAGTGTTGATGGATGCAAGGGCCCTGAATTTAAACGGCGG
This sequence comes from Microstegium vimineum, assembly GCA_022036555.1. NCBI lineage: Eukaryota > Viridiplantae > Streptophyta > Magnoliopsida > Poales > Poaceae > Microstegium > Microstegium vimineum. Next base: position 11,249,980 of record CM039134.1, read on the forward strand.
CATCTGGATGGATGGATGGATCCCCTCCTCTGCCACTGCAGGCGATCTGTGTGTCACGTTGAGCTGGAATCACGCTCGCGTCACGTGCTTGCCGCGCCCAGCGATCTAGACAGCCAGAACACCATCTCGCGGACGGCCCAGCGGCCAGTCCGGGACGCCGGGGCTGGCCGGCCGGGAGCCACCCAGACCCAAACCAACAGGCAACAGCCCCTGCCCCCACCGCCTGGCCGGCCGGCGCGTTCCCCGCGGACGCGACATCCAGTTGGCTACGTGCTGGCGTTTCCGGACGGGGGCGGTCTTCGTAACCCGGCCATGCAGCACCGGCTACATGTCGCACGCACGATCGCACATGTAGGGCCGGCGATGGTCTCCGTCGTCGCGCCGCTACGGATCGATGGCCGGTCGATGATCGATTGGTCCATCCATGCAATCGGCAGATCGATCGATCTACGCGTTTGCTTCAAGCAATTGGCCCGCGACGAACGATGGGTGGTCGGTGGATGTGGATCGTACGTCCTCGTCCGTCCTGTGCGCTGCCTGGCCTGTCACGGAACAGGAGTCGATAGACCACACTCCCTCCATTTTAATAAATTATATTATAAATTATTTAAAAACGAAAATATGTCTAATTTAACTGAAAAAAAATCTATGATATCAAATATAGATATACCATGAAAATATAATTAATAAATAATACTTAGTTGATATCATAAATGTTAATATATTATTATTATTATATAAATTTGTGGACCCTCCTACGTTCTTGAAATTACTTATAAAACGTGATGGAGCCACGTATACCTTACCTACGTGCGAGGGAGTGGACTGTGATGGTCCGTGCAGACGTGCAGCGCAACGACTTGCGACTTGCCCCGGAGCCGGAGGAGTGAGTGGCGTGGCTGGACCTCCCCCGGCTCCCGCTGCCCGGCACCGTTCGTGCACGCGCTAGCTGATGCATGCTTCTTCCTCTCCCGGCATGCAGTCGCATGCGTTGCTTTTTCCCGTAGTGCTTGGCTTTGACCCCCCTAGGCGACGATTCTGATTCGTTTTTGTTGCGCTGATGAGAAATGTGGACCTTGATTAATGGGATCCAAAAGCTTGAGCTCAAAGCCGTGCCCTCCGTTCGTGCATGCGTGCAAGCATTCGTCGACGACACACGAGAAGGCGACATCAGATGTGAGACCAGATACGACAAATAATCTACAACCAAACGAAAAAATGAGGAAAATAAAAAAAAACAACTTGTCTGCTCGAGCCGCTGCAGTACATCCATCCTTTGGTGTCTACTTGTTTCGGCGTTAGCCAAAAAAAAAAATGTTTTCCCCCCTGAATTCATCAGCTCTGTATGTAATGCGTCTGTATGACTGTATCATCTCGCTCGTGACACGTCAGTAAGCGATATTGTTCTTTTTGGGGTGGCTTCTCCTGCATCACCCAGGTTGACCAATCAATTAGCACCAGCAGTTAGCAACGTTTAATTAGGTTTACCAAATGGATATTATAGTATATTATGCTCATCCATCATGATGAGTTCATTCATTCATAACAAAGTACATCATCCTGGTCTTATATATCCTCCTCTTCCAATCCATTGAATCCAATCCAACAGGAGGACTAGTTCAGCTAGTATAGTTGCCACGCAAGAATGACTCGCCTTTTTGCATGGGTACTACCCCCAGCTACCATAGCAGTGGTACATTATTCTGTACGTACGCCATAGAGTACCTAACTTATGCCGCGTCATATCATATCAACATCGAACTATAATACTGTTGCACAACTAGACCAATTAAGCTGGCCTGCACTACACGGCGGCCTCTGCAATCAGCTACAGTAGCTGGGAAGAAGTCACGTTTCCCTTCGCTTCAAGCCTTCTCTGATTACTCTACTACTAGTCTGTACTACAATCGGAGTACGCTACAGTTCGTCGTCACCGTATTTTCCGGCATTCTGTGGCGCGTGTTTCCATTGGCCCGCACCCCGCGGATAGGAAGAAACGAGAGCAGAGGAGAAAGCCTGGCAGTACGGTTCTGCTCGGTGTCAAATGCAGCGAACCCTGGTGCAGATTTGATGCTTCGAGCTGGCGCGGACGGACCCGGCGTGCCTGAAGGCAAAGGAAATGGCATCGAGGCCTTGCTTCGCTTGCTTGTTCTCCGTGTCTCTATTTCTCTGTTCTGGGTTTTTGTTCTTGTGGATGATACTGTAATGCTGGCATGCTGTTTTACATCGGAAGCCAAAAAAAAAAATGTTCCATGAAAAAATACAGTGGAAGCAAAAAAATGATGTGATCCAGAGCCTCGCTTTGTTATCTGGGTGCATACAGGTTATTAGTTCGGTTGTAATGTCTGTGTGTAGTTAGCTGAAAAAGGAGGTTGTTTTGTTGATCTGCATAACACCGTATTATATGTAAAATAAGACTAGAAAAATACTACTCTCTCCGTCCCAAATTACAAGACGTTCCAAAAATCTTGTAAAGTTAAAACATCTCAAGTTTGACCAATAATTATAGAAAAAACTATAAATATTTATGATATTAAATAGACATGTTATGAAAATATAATTGATAACGAATTTAATAAAACTTAGTTGACGTCATAAATATTATTATATTGACATATAATTTTGGTCAAAGTTGGAATAGTTTGACTCTCCAAGATTCTTGGAATGTCTTATAATTTGGGACGAATAGAGTATCTTATTATAGTAAGATTTAACTTGTGTAATTGCGTTCTAACAGTTCCTTCTTTATAAATTATTACATTGTATTACTAAATTAGTTCACAGTAATTATGAACTATTAGTAGCATCGTTAAGAAGTTTTGCACTGCACTACATGAGTCAACAGATAGAGGGCGACAAGTGTTCTTAACCTTGCTTTGAATGCCAGATATTATTTTACCCTTGTTTTTTATGCATTTGTAATTTTCCTCTTGTTTTTTAAAATCCGAAGTCAACAATCCGCCCTATTTTAATTTTGGCTGAAGGCTGATTAAATGGATCGATTTAAACAAAAGAGAAAAAGGATTATACTAGGCGTAACCTTATCCTAACCCTCCAAGTTTGTTTTTTTTGGCAAATCTTGATGCAAAAAATATTTTAAAAAGTTCTTCCAGAACATTTAAAATGTTCTTCCAGAAGCCAACAACCGTCTTTAAAATTGTTCTTCCAAACCACGATATTGCACGAAACATTAAAAAAATGATGTTGTTTCTCATTCTCCAAATAATCCAACATGATGTTATCACTATATCTCTGAAGATATTACTGCCAAAGTTTATTCTAGCTTCTATAAGCACATCCAATGGTTGGAGGTTTGCATTCCAGTGGATGTTAAAGTGATTCTAGCAATTTCTACTGAATGGACATTCAAATAAGAGATGAAAGGAGCTCTCTTCTATCCCACGGCTACATATCAAACCATTGATTTGAAGCATTAAACTCCTGACCCAATTCTGTTACGAACCGTATAAGAATGTCTCCAAGAGCTTACCCATTTCGGTACCCATCCTAAAAAATGTGTTGTCTATGTTTCTTTGAGCAAAAAAGATCAATATAGGGGGAGCCAAAAAAGTGTCGTCTGTCCGCTCTCACGTCAACTGAAATATCTTCCACGCGGATACAAACACAAACTATTAGATATATTTTTCAGCTACTATTGTAAAAGAGAAGTATTGGGTACGTGACTCTTTTCACATACATGGCATAAATCACCCAATGCATCTCGTGTTTAGGTTTGGACTGTTGGACACGTCGCCACACCACCATCATGACCCGCCACAGGTTTCTAGTATGATGTTTGGTTGATGCTATACCTTTGAAGATGCCACAGGCAGAATCAGTTCCTGCCACATAGTGTGGCGATTGATTTCTCCGCCTCAACTGTGGCGACGCCATAACTCGCCTAAGTTGAATGATGGCAGATGATGACATACAACCAAACATACCTCTAATCTACAATCTTGAGATGACAAAAAGAAATATTACTATTGCGATATCGTCCACGAGGTAACAATTGGCATCGCTCGGCTAGCAGAGGACGTATATAAATCTTTCACTAGTCGGGGGTCATTTTCTGGTGGATTAGTCTAAGCTAGCAAGCAGTTCTCCGTTGTAATCACTCAAATAATAGACGCCACATGACGAGGAAAAGAAAAACAACTCTCGGCAGGTTGGCTGGCGATGGCCATGGCGTTGACAGAAAAGCGAGAGGGCAGCAGGGGTACCTAGATCACAGGCCGCAAAACCGCCTCCCGTAACCAGCGATATTTCCTGGCGCGGGACCCACTACCCCCTCGGCCTTCCCCTTCCTCGCTTCCAATTTGCTTTGCTTTCCCCCTCATCATATATTCCCCTTTCCCAAAAATCTAAATAAAATCCCCACCCAAAAACCCACCAAGGAGACAGGCGCAGCCAGAGCAGCAAAGCCACCCTCCCCTCCTCGCCCGCCCGCCCGCCCGCTTCCCTCATGGAGCCGCTGCCGTCGGCGACGGCCGCCGGCGTGGGGGGCCCCGGCCCTGGGCCCGGGTACCCCGAGTCCACGGAGTCTTCTCCACGCAGCCGGGGTGGGGATTCGTGGGACGAGCCCTTCCCGTCCTCCGCGGCGGCCGCGGCCGCGGCTGCCGGCGGCGGGGGCCGGCTCCGCCTGATGTGCAGCTTCGGGGGCCGGATCGTCCCGCGCCCGACCGATAAGTCGCTCTGCTACCTGGGCGGGGAGACCCGGATCGTGGCCGTGGACCGGCACGCGTCGCTCGCCGACGTCCACGCGCGCCTCTCGCGGTCGCTGCTCGGCGGCCGCCCCTTCACGCTCAAGTATCAGCTACCCAACGAGGACCTCGACTCCCTCATCTCCATCTCTACGGACGAGGACCTCGACAACCTCGTCGACGAGTACGACCGCATCGCTGCGACCTCCTCTGGCGGGGTATCCTCGCGCACCTCCCGGATCCGCCTCTTCCTCTTCCCCGCCAAGCCCGAGTCCTCGTCCTCGCTCGGCTCCCTCCTCGACGACTCTTCAAAGTCCGAGAACTGGTTCGTCGACGCCCTCAACAGCGCCATCTCCGGCTCCCTCGACGGCATCCCGAGGGGGATCTCCACCGATTCAGCTTCCGTCAACTGCCTTCTCGGCCTCGAGGACGACTCCTCCGTGCACTCCCGCAGCGGCGTCACCAACTCGGCTCCCACGGAGGACCAGCGCGCCGGTCAGCCGAAGCTCCCGCCGAGCGCCACCGCCGTCGCTGCCGCCGCCGGTGCCGGGAGGCACCCGCACGACGTCCAGTCCGTGCCAGACTCGCCGATGCTGGACAAGAACTCCTCGTTCGGCTCTACCTCCTCGGCCCCGTCGCTATCGAATCTTCCGCCTATACGCGTGCGGCCGGAGGACCGCCCGTCGGACGCCCGCATCATGCAACCTACCGCCGTCGAGGATCACTTCGCGCAGATGGGGATCTCCGACCAGCAGCTGCCGCCATACATACAACCTCAACAGCAGGTGCCGATCCCTGCCATGACCGGCATGTCGCCCTCTGAGGCTTCCAGCCGAGTGTTCTCTGACGATGATAAGTCCGATCACGGTGGCGGAGGTCGGAAACCACAACCTCTCAAGCAGGAAGTTCAGCCGGCTGTTGATCCCACCAATAGGTAAATTCACATGACCAATTTTATATATGACGTATATATATATATATATATATATATATATATTGTTAGACCTTGATTATCCACTATACCTGAGAGACTGCTTTCCTTATGATTACGCTAAGATGAAATCTTATGCAGACCATATGTTTGATCAATTGTTTCAGAGCCGTCTACTATAATGATAGATCTCCTCCGGCCGACTTGAAACGAGACATGCCGGTGGGAACGGAAGCTGCCAGCTACCGCCTCCCTGTATCAGCTCCAGATGCTGCCGCCGCAACACAGGTCCCACCTGGATATGTCCTTACCCAGATGCATGCGCCTCAGCCACCGCAGCAACATGCACCACCGCAGCAGCAACAGCAACAGCAACAACCAGGTCCTCAGCAGATTGTGGCTGCTGGAAATCAGCATTTCATCCACAACCCAGCCACTGGCACCTTCATTCCAATCCAGTCCTATTACCACCATCCTGTTCCTCAGCAGGCACCCAGGCTGTGCCGAGGCAGCAACAGGCGCCTACATTCGACCCAAACACGGGGATGTATTACCTTCCTATGCAGCAGAATGCACACCAGCCATATAGCATGCCTCCTGGTGCACAAGTCACTTTGCCACATCCGACCCTTGTTGACGCAACGCCAAAGCCGACCGTGCCAATTCCTCAGATGGCTGTAAGGCCTGAATTGCAACAACCTGGTGTTTATCGAACAACAGCTGCCGCAACGCCTGCTCCGGCACCTAATGCAGCACCTGGATATGCTGGGATGGCATACCACCACCATGTCATTCAATCGCACCACCACCCATCACCACAGCCTGTTGCAAACATGGCTGGCAACTTTGGATATGAGTATGGTGATCCTACACCCCACAAGTCTACTACTCGCAAGCAGCTGCACCTCAAACATTGCCACCTCAGTATCAGCCCATTGTCTCTCCTGATGCTGGACAAGTTGAAAAACATTAAGCAGAACCTTGCCTCAGATCGAGAATTGCTGAATTCTGGTATGTTTCAAATTCTACAGGCGTAGTTATCCATCTGTTATCATTATTGTTGCTACCACATGTTACATGAGTCTGTGGCAAAGAGAGTGGAAGGTGTTGATATTAGGCAGCTGTGCATTTGGGATCATCATCCAAGGATGGGTTCAAAATATATAAGATTTTAATTGGATGGTTCTTGTGTTGGTGAGACAGAGGATGGTGACCATGTTGGATTAGATTGGGGGGGGGGGGGGGGGGGGGGGGGGGGAGTCAAGTGTTGGATCCATGTTCCAATTGGTCTTTTTCTTCTTCTTCTTCTTCTTATTTTGAATAAAATATATATAGTGTCCAAAAGAACCTGGTGAAAACGAAGAACTCATCATTTGTGTAGCCTTCTGTATATTTGATCTCATGGATGTCATTCAGGTTGAGGTGCAGATAAGTGTGTTATTAGCTTGCTTGTAGAAACCTTATTCGAGTTAAATATATACATCGGTCCGGTTTTGTACTTTTGATATTGATGTTGATATGCTCCTTTTGGTTTAAATACATTGACTTGAATTTCCTTGCTACTTGGTCGCTCCGGTTCCGTGTATATCTCAATTTCCCTCCAAGGACACATATAATCTTTCTTTGAACTTAAGCAGAGCCCTTCTCTCAATCTGATGCTATATGTCGTTTTCACACGTGGTGTTTAGTTGCAGAGCAAACCAGCAAGAACGTTTATTTAAATCATCATGTTGTATCTTTCTTTGCTTGATAGTGCCCGCGCCAAGTTCATCAGCAAATTTGGGTTTTCTTTTTGGATGGCACTTTTGCCCTCGTGGTTATATTATCTGATGAAGTGAATTGGAGATCTTGTATCATTGAAGATAGATGTAGATTGACAAACTCAATCAAATGGGCCCTATATCTGAATCTCATTTGGAGGGAGTGCTCGCAAAGGATCTCTCCAGCACTCTGAATTCAACCAGGGGTCTGCATGCTTTTGATCAGCTCTTGGTGAAAGAAATCACTCGCTGATGCATGTTTTTTTTATCAGATCCTCATGAAATGGAACGAGATCGTCGGCAGTTGGCCTCTCAACGATAGAGAGCAGTCGAATGAATGATGGCCGTCCGCTCAGATCGGACGTCCAAGGTTGGTTCGGCTCGCTATTTGATCTCTCGTGCCTCTCCCACTTCGGTCCAATAGGTGCTCGTGGCCCAGTCCAACACAGCGACGAGAGAGAAAAAAAAAGAACAGGGTGCTCTTCTTACCCAACAGTCGCGCCGCTGCCGCCGGCGCTCGCCAAATCCCGCCGGCTGCTCGCCGAATCTCCGTCCGCCACCACAGGCTACTTGCCGGCGCTGATCCTTCACCATCTTCCTTGGCACCGGAGCGAGCTCACCATCTTCCTCAGCACCGGAGCGAGCGAAGAGAACCCCTAGCCGGCGTTCTCTGCCTCCGTCGTCATCCTTTATCCCGAGTCTTCCCCAAGACGGTATTGCTGCTGCCCCCATCGTCGAGGATTGGCTATACGCCGAGGACAACAGCTCCATGGGCGACCAACCGACCACCACTACACATGCCCTTGTGCACAGACTGTTTGTGCAGGAGTGAAGAAAAGCTGTGTGAGAAGCCTAGCTTCACAGTAGAGTGTTCAGTTATTGTAAATTGATGTGTAAATTGTGATTGTGGCTGCATATTGAGTATAATGAATATCTGTCAATTTCTGAGTTTGATTATTGCATCAATTCAAAACTTCAGTGTTTTGTGATTATTGTGTCAATTTATAATCTCTGAATGGTAAAAGAGATACTTGAAATATATACTAAGAATTTCAGTTTCATATGTGCAGATGGGGAGACATCTCCTTGTCCCTTGTTTTGTTACAATAAAGATAGGCCAAGATTCAGAGCACACTGAGAACTATTTTTCAGGTGGCAAAGAGCATTCATACATACACAACTGAAATTTAACAGGCTGCTCTCAATCCCATATGCTTGATATAGATAGAATTGCATATGCATACATATCCCTTCATTCTCTCATGATGCTCATTTTGCTTGCAAAATGACAAAAGTGGTGTAAAGGTCATACAAAACCTTCCATTCTCCTAGGATGCTCCTTTACTTGCAAAATGGCAAAAGCGCTCTAATGGTCATCAATATCTAAAACATCTTCAAGTAATGAGCTCTAAAATATCGTCTGTGATAGATCCATGTAAATTAAATAGATAAATAAGTAAGACATTTTAAAAACTATATAATGTCTAGATTTGTAAATTAAATATATGAAAGAGGATTACAGTCAATATTTGGGTGAAGCTGTAAATTGCATTGTAAGCTGCAGCCTGTGCTTGTCCATCACTAGCAGCAATACCTTTCTGTTCACTAGCCTCTTGTACCTTGCAGTGAAACAAAACATGAGGGTTCAGAGGAATATTGGATAATTGACAACATATGAAATATGATTTTCAGTAGCATACCACTGGAATTTGTGGTACTTGTTCATGATCACCTTCAGTACTTGCTTCTTTCCCAGCCTTTTTTTCTTGTGAGGTAGCATTATCCTGTGTCTTTTTTCTAAACTTGCGCTTTTTTATCGAGCCAAGTTTTTTCCCCTTCTTCTTTTTCTTCCCTTCCTTCTTCCTTTCATTCTTCTCTTCATTCTTCTCTTCATGTAGATGTTTCACATCATTTTGCATAATATGAAAGGTGCATAATCCATGCCATGCTTCCTCAAACACTAATGCAACCGCATTTCCCATTGCAGTATCTTGATCTGTATAAAATATTTTTGGTTGCTTTTCATTGTGAGCTTTAAGAAATGTCTCAAACAATCACTTGAACGATTCAAATGTTTCATCATACATGAGAGCAGCACCAAAAACTACAGTTTCTCTAAAATGGTTAAATCCAACAAAGACCCCAAAAGGCATGTTCTCCTTGTTTGTTCCAAAAGTGGTGTCAAAACTAACATCACCAAAATGTGCATAGTCTATAATCATCCTAGCATCAGCCCAAAATATGTTTGAAATTTGTTCGTCACAGTCCATTTGCAATGCATACTGGAACGATGAGTTTTCAACAATTTTGTCTTGAAAATATTTAAGCATGCTACCTGCTTGGCCATATGCCATCTCTCGTTGACGCTTGGTACGAAGATAGTTCTTGTGATCACGAAGTGTGTAGCTAAGATTGAGTGGTCCTCCAACTTGGCGACAAGTCAACTCATGTGCAGCGTTTGGCCCAATTCCGACATCATCGGTAGTTTCAATTTTAAAGGCTTGCAAATCTGAAATTTTTCTTTGCGACGTCATCAAGTGCAAGGTCTCTGGTACGTGCAAGGCATGATTATGTTCTAAAACCAGATCAGTCACTTTATAATCGTCCTTTGTTCGATCCAATACAATAGTCATGCGAACTGGACAACAGATTCTAGTTTCAGCTCGAGGGCACTTTGTTAAATGATCCCTTTTGTCATGCGATCGACGACCCTCATTTCCACAAACAAATCTACATGATGTAATTTTACCATCAGTTTGCCTTTTGTTTGTATATCTTTTTCTGACCTCAAAACCTGAACTACCTCCATAGGTAAGCCAAAACATCCAAGCCTCTTCTGAATTTCTGAACTCCATGCCAACATGGGGAACCAAAAAAGGCACCACATCCTCTCTGTTGAAAAAGGATAAATAAATAACACATGTATAAGACTACTTGTTGTTGTCAGGTTACTAAATGAACGCAAAAGATGTCATCCATCTATAATAGAAAAATCTTGGACCTAAAGAATGTACTGAACAAACAAGTGCTAGATTGTTTAGAGAAAAATTAATTTATGAATCTGCATTACTTACTTCTTGGATCCATGATGTGTTGTGTAGCTCTCTTCTTCCATAGAATTGCAGAATATGTTTTTGGGAGGCTAAAAATAACGATCTGCTTGCATGACCTAATTCGTTCCAAATAGCTGATGACCCAGACCGACCCAGACAACAGAAAAATAATCAATTTCAAGGCAAGGTCACATGGATACAGAGGAAGAAGCAATCTGATGGGGAAGGGAGGAGATCGACATACCTCACATTCAGACGACGACGACCTTGTCGAAGTCCATTTTCCCTCCAAAAGTCTTTGCTTTGGCGCCGTTTCTCTGTGTTATATTATATATTGCAGCAGCTCGTTGCTGTATTGGGCCGTAGGCACGTTTTGAGCCGGAGTGGAAGAGGCAGCCGTGAGTGCACTCCGCAGCCGTGTGTGCACTCCGCGTGGACGTCTGATCTGAGCTGACGGCCATCATTGGTTCGACTGCTCTCTATCGTTGTGAAGCCAACTGCCGACGATCTCGTTCATGAAATCACTCGTTCTTTTTCCTCTCAAAATGAAATCAGTCGTTGATACTTGTAACCCATGGCAAGGGGCCTGGGGCGGTGATCAGATCTTGGTGAAACCACTCGTTGGTGCGGAGTACTTGATTAAACCATGGCAAGGAGCCGCCCTGATGCCGATAGTTTAGGAGCCCTGAATCGGGATGGATAAATTTGTGATTGAGAAAAGGGAGGCCACCGTGGTAGGTGCGGTGGTCCTCTTCTCAAGATCCTTTGTTATGCGGTGCTAATGATGTGATCTGCCACTGGCTCGGCTGGCTGGGATCTTATTCCTCGCCGAGCGGCGACATCCAGCGCCGCTTTACCATCCCATCCCCGACCCAAGAGAGAGAGATGCAGAGGGAGGGAGACTGCCCCCTAGCAACGAGGAAGTGGCACTTTCTTTTGGCATGGCGCCAACGCCAAGCTAATGGATCCATCCATCCAGCCATCTCATGATCGCTCTCCTCGGCCGTCGCTTTACGGCTGTGCACCCACATCCCCACGTACGGTGAGTGAGTGAGTGAGCTTCCATTGCCGCCGCGTACAGAAAGTCCAGTGGCGCATAAATAAACAAATAAAAAAAACAAAACAAAGAGATTTGTATGCAAGAAGAGGACGTTGTTATGACGGCCTTTACGCGTTGCGCTACCACACTGCTTTACGGCCTTGCCTTGTACTGCTAGGACTAGACTATTTTGATGGAAGGGTCTTGAGAGCACTAATCTTGTTCCATCTTTTGTGACCCCCATTATTTGGGGGCTCATGGCATGGCATGGCATGGCCAGCGCTCCTCTACGTAGACCTGAGAAGCCATCCTACACCTGCAGGGCAGGGCAGCAGGACTCGGGTCTGGTTGGGTTGTTGAAAGTTGCACCTACAGTGCTATGATCGCGTGGCACGGCGTTATTGGTCCAGCTATATACACACACGGTGACGAGCAGTAGACACGGAGAGGAAAACAGTGAACGTGGAGAGGTGGACCCGGTGTCGAAAGGCAGGTGTCGGTAGCCGGTGGTGAAGCTAATTCGTGTCGGGATATACGGTAGTAGTCTGTACGCGCGCAACACACGGCGCATCTGGCACGAGGGCCGGCCGGGCTGGCCCGTGTAATCGAGCTGACCCAGCGGCATCGGCATCGTGGGGGCCGGGCCGGCGGGGTCCTGAGTCCTGACGGATCTTCAGGTCAGGTGTGGTGTGTGTGTTGGGGGATTCGCTCGCTGACCTGAGTCCTGAGCCCACATGCATGCCTGACCTGGGCGCCAGGGCCCGTTCACCCATGTCGCCGACGACGCCGAGCCGCGCGCCGTCCCTCTGGTGCAAGACCCAGACGGCAGACGTGGAGAGACCGTGGCTCGGCGGTCGGCGGGCTGGCCAGCCTGCGCCTCCGCTCCGTCCGCCGCCGCCCCTGCATCTGCCTCGGGACACGAGGCCGGGTTGTGCTGAACCGTGAGACGGGGAAACAGGTTAGTGACGGAGGAGATGATCTCCTTAAACTTGTGTGTGTCATCAGTAATCTTGTTTACTTCCAAAATTTCTACTCCTATAAATTACTGTAACATTTTATTTGTATTTAATAATAATTATTCAATTATTATAAAATAGGTAGACTCAAAAGATTATCTCGTAAATTACAAATAAATTATATAATTAGTTATTTTTACCTCTATATTTCAGGCCTACCCACTAACGTGTTGCTGTCCTCCAGTTTCGTTTGAGCAGACGGTGACGGGTTCGGCGAGCTACCCAGTGGCAAGTACATGTACATTGATCTTGAATCCGTAAATTCAAGATGACTTAATAGATAATATATTTAATAGTTATTTTTAAAGTTATATATCATAGTTATTTATGATTTGTTAATTTATGTATTTATTAAAAGTAAACTTCTAAGTTATAGTGTAATAACAATAATTTATATATAATAATTGTTTTATAGTTGTAAATCTTAATTGTTTTTCGAAACAACAACGTCTTTTTCTCTTATCTTTCTTTTTTCCTCAGAAGAAAATTTTACGTGACATTATATGAGATATATAGTATGAGGCTACCGATGTGTAAAGATATACTCGCCCTGATAAATTTGATAAGTTGTTATGGTTATACTATATCCTAAACAGTTTCGTTCCAGTACAATAAAGCTGTTTAAACAAGTTTCTGCCTGCCTTGACGTGACAAGCAAGCGTGTGGGCCTGTTTGATAGAGTTGTGCTTCTGGATTCTTCAGCTATGCTCCCTGACTGAAAATAATTTTTTTTAATTGTTTACCCTAAACTTTTAAAATCAGCAAGAAAAATCATTTTATAGAATTAAATGAAGCTATTTTTTTCAGCTCTCAACCTTTTAGTTCATTTCAAAGAATCACTTCACAGAGATGAATTAGTTCTTGCTAAAAAATACAAAAATACGTTTGATAAGAGTATGAGAATCAGCTACGTGAAACGTTTCCAAACAACCTCTCTCTATATATATATATTATATATATATATATATATATACTATCACAGCACGGCGATCACGCGGCCGTGCGAGCATAAGGGCGTCCGCAACAAGGCATGTGAAATCGTCGGCTGACCTGGATGAGAGAGAGGCCAAACAAATGTATTTTACTGCTGCTTTTTTATCTGGCCCATCCCTTCATGTCACAACTCACAAGGCCTCGGGCCAGGAGAAATCGCTAGGCGATTTGCTGGGCGCTAGCGAGATGTTTCTCAGCTGGCTTTGGCTTCCACGTATAGTAGGATATAAATATAAAAGCTAGTGAAATCGTCGATTGTAGCGGACGCCCTAAAGACACTGGCCGAGAAGCAAAGGCGCCGGATGATGACGAGCTGCACAGTAGAACACTAGTGTGTGTCTGTGTATCTGTAGTGACCTTAAAAGAAGCGGACGGTCGTCTTCGTCTCGCCTGTGGCCGATGTCACAGTGGGTGGTGACGTGTCGCCTTTGCAGGGCCGACAGCGACTGAGAGAGAGGCAGGTCAGGTTTTGCGTGGCGTCTGGCGGGTTATCCATCCAATGACACTATCCAAGCCCTGGGAGTGAGATCATCATCATCATCATCCTCCCAACTCCCAAGCCTAGCCAGCCACGGGGCCAGGGCAACCAGGCATTTGTACGTGCGTCGTGCGTGTGTGGTGCCGGCGGGGCAGGAGAACAAAAGAGAGCAGAGAAACAACATGTCACAGGCGCACGGAAACATCTTAACCCAGTTTTTATTTGTATATATGTACACTACACCAAATTATTATGTACTCAGTCGTGATCTCCTTGGCTATCTAATAAGATAGTAAATCACTTGGCAGTAGCAGCAGCAGCAGCAGCTCCTGTGCCTCTCGGGATCTTCCTGAGAAGGCCCGAGTCCATGTCGGCGAAGTGGGTCCGCAGGTCGTGCACGCCTCTGGCCACCAGGTGGTCCACCTCGCTCTCGTATCGCTCGTACAGCGCAGGAACCGTCATCGTGCCCAGCAACACTGCACACAGACACAGGCATGCATGCATGCATCAAATTAATTAATTAAAAAAAGACAGCGTCCGTGGCCCATCACCAGCCTTTTTATTTGGCTCATGATCAAACTTGTACTTTGTACTATACTGAAAAGAAATGGCTGGCTCAGTCACAGCCAGCTTACACACCGAGGTAGAGGAGCGTCAGCGAGCTGAAGCAGTCCGCGATCACCGACGCGATGTACAGCGACGCCACCGTCTGTTGGATTGGATTCAACGCAACGCACGGGCAGGAGGATCAGATCATATGCGTATTTTTTTTTTATTTCTTCTTCTATCTACCAGTGCTTTTTGGTTATAGGAAAAAAAGAGAGAGATGGAATAATGCATGGGCAGGTTGGTCAGTAAAGTGGCCTACCAGGATGAACATTTTGATGTCCTTGCCGCAAGCGATGTCGTGGAGCTTCTCCACCAACCTGCTGAGCCTACGGTGCACGTCTTGGACGGCCTGTCTGCTCGCCCTCTCCGATGGCAGCAGAGTATCAGGGATTCTAGGAACCGGCCTGCATGCATGCATGGACATCTATCAGTGTTCCTTTTTCTCGCACGGGCCTAACGTTGTGTGGGCTTCAATGCTAGTAGTATGGATGCAAGACAGAGACATAGTTGGGCTAGAAAGAATTCCTCCCATCTCATAAAAATTTAAAAAGAAAAAAACTGGGCCGGGAAGAAAAAAAAAGAGTCGGGAATGAAAGGGCTGCTTTTGCTTTGCTCACAGGTTGAAGAACGTAGAAGCGTTGGTCCATATGAAGAAGACGAGCATGTCGATCATGGCCACGTAGCAGACCACCGTGAGGAGATGGTACTCCGCCACCTCGAACAGGCCCCACGCCGCCGTCGCCGCGCCGAGGATGGACGCCGACGCCGCCCTGTCCCTCCACAGGATGATGTCCGCGGCTGTATAAAGTACGTACGTGTGCACGTACCCACGGTTCACACCGTCATTAGCGAAAACGATCAGTTGCATGCATTGCAGGATCGAGCGGCGTATGTAACAGTAAACTAATCCAGTAATCCTTGCATGGTTTCAGTTCGCAAGAACGAAAACGGATCAAATCACCTCTGCGTCCACCGAAGGCAGCGTGGAGCGTCCTTTCCCTGCCAAACAGCTTGGGTGCTCGTGCTCTGTAGTGTCCGTTGTTCATTGCTGTCGCCATGTCGTCTTCGCTTTGAATGATTCTTGGCTTCTTCTGTGTGTGTCAATCGATGAGGTCACTCGGCCATATGCAGCTCAGGATGGCAAGTTCTTATAGCCGGCACAATCGTAATAAGGCTCCAGGTTGGGTGATCCACACGGCGTCCTCTCCGGCCAGTGCCGGGGAAAGCAAAGCATAGCTTTGCCTCGTGGATTTTCCTTTCGGTAATGAAATGATACTTTGTCGTGCGAGTGGCTTTTGGAACTGGGATCCGATCCATGCCTTCTGATCCCGGATTCGGCAGCTTTTGAAGCTATTTATTACTTCAGTTTTGATTTTCGTTTCATGCATGGACGAAACATGCCTTACTTCCGCTGAATTCTGAAAGATGCATGGCTCTTTTCAGTAATTCATTCAGTTATACTAAGATAACAATGGGAGTTAGCCCGCCTTTCACTGACACATAATTGAGTAGTTTCTTTTTGCAGCTGATCTAGCATGCAAAGTTGGATCCTTCAGAGGATTTCAGCTAGCCATATATTATTTGGAGGTTGTTTACAGTATGACCCAACTTGATCCTTTTTTAAAGGAAACAAAAAGATTCATCGAAGTATAGCTTGTACGTACATGTGAACTTGCATTGTGGAGAAGATTCCACATACGGCCATGGAGTAGTTAAGCATCTTTTAAACATTACAAGAAAGGGAGTGTCAGAACTCAGAAGAAGGAATGGTTGTGGTTGTGCTCAAATCAGACTGCTTGGATGGTATCGCCGGTAAGAGTTGGAGGAGATTCATTCAGTGTATGCCAGAAAAGATTATTTCTGGATAAATTCACAGTGCCAGCAAGAACGGCATCAGAGTTCAGAGCGCACACCATACATGCTTCCAAAGTTTTATCCCTCTTCGGATCGACCGAGAAAGAGACCCTGATCTGTTTGCTATCCATACAATGCAGCTCAAATGTTCTGAACAGCGAAAGACCAGCAGGTTCAGTTTCGAGATCTGTATGTAGTAGATCGCAGGCGACAATGATCGGCAGTTTGTGTTTTTGTCGGATGTAGGAGTCGAGTCAACACACGCCTTGAAAGAGATGAGATCGAGGATGGCCGGTTGTGATTTCAGGCTAACTCGCCATTAGATACTTTAGTGCCTTTGGCGTGTTAATTTGTTTGTTTTAACCATCACTGACAAAGTGACATGGACACAATGCTTTGCCAGATTAGAAAAACTAAAGGAAACGACAAATACCAGATCGGCATAGCTAGTGCCCGATGGTGACTGGTGGAGAGGGCTAACCACTTCAAATATCCGCATCTCTGGCTCCTTATCTTCGCATGCCCAGTTAGCAATTGGTATGGTAGTATAGATTGGGCCTGTCAATTCGATTAACTTAAATAAAACAATGCAAAAGGCTGTGTGCAACTGCAACCTGATTCGATTCGGGTTCTAGGTCTGGATTGCGTTCAGTCTAGGAGTGCGAGAAGCATGCAGTTGCTGCACCTCCGAACCCATGCATATACAGGTTTGATTTTGCGGGCTGCCCCTGTAATGTAAACCAACACATCCTGACTGCAGATGACATGATGCCTTGCAATCTTAATCATGCGCGGTTGCCCCATCGTTGAATTATATATATTCTCTACGGCCGTTCATGGCTTGTAAAGTTCCAAAAGAACGGCCCATGCGTGCTTGCAAGGGTCAGATATATCGCTGCATCCATAGTGCCGGCCCTAGTGACGAACAATGTGTTTCTGTCCGGAATGCAAAGTGATTTTACAGCTCAGTAGCTCGTTTTTAATGAGAATTACTCTGTTCAGTTGATGGAGACTGCCATATCATTCAAAAGAGTACTGGTGCCTTTTGTTCCCCTCGCTTAGCCAACAGCAGAGCAGTGACGGGCCGTCAGGGAAAAGCAACGGAGACGGACGTTCACAGCCCCGGGCCCCGCCTGTCATCGACGTGTTCGGATCGCGTCACTGCGATGGACTGGATGATGAGAGTGTAAAGAAGCACAGTCCCGGACGGCGAACGCGATGTTCCATGTCTGCTGCTGCTACTTGCTGAATGCTGATGTGTCATCCCACTCCGCGACGACGAACCGCAACATACCAACCGATCTGTGCCAACGTATCAGCGTCGTGGAATCTGGAATCCACGCCACGGCGACGTGTAGGCCCACATGTCAGTCTCCATGCGACGCCGGTGTCGTCGTCCTCGACGGCATCGCCCACACTACAACACGTCAACACCAGGGGGCAACTGGACAGTGGGCCCAGGCGCGCCGCATTGCAATTGGTGCTCGCCAACAGTTCCGTGCCCGCCGCTTGGCGCTTTCGCCATCGCTGCGCTAAGCACGCGGGCCCCATGCGCCAGTGGCAGCATCATCACTCGGCAGTTTCTAGTCACCACTTTTGTCTCGTCCCACTGACAACTTGGGCCTCACGTTCCGTCAAGTCAAGCGCCCCGAGCCAACAGCTGGCCGCTGCAGCGCTGCTGTACTAGGTAGTACTAGCCTATAAACGAGCACTGCTCCACTCGGTTGCCTGTCTCTCTCCCCGTCGCTCGTCTTCCATCGCCGCTTCGCCGCGAATCTCGCCGCCCGGCTTCCGGTCTCCGCTTCCCCACAGTCCATCCATCCAGTGGTCGGTCATGGACCCGTCTCTCTCCTCGCCCTCCTCGCCTCTCCGCCTCTCCGGAACCCTCGCCGGCCCCGGCGCGATCCCTGTCCCAGCCCCGAGGCCCACCCTTGTCGCGGCCGGCCGCCAGCCCACCACCACCCGCCTCCGCGCTATCTCGCCGTCTCCGCCCCCGTCCTCTCCCCCCGTGGAGTCGTTCGGCTTCGACGCGCTCAAGGACACCTTCTCCGTGGACGTGGCCGCGGCCGACGCGCGCCCGCTCGACGTCCCGCTCGCCGCGCCCTTCACCATCGCGTCCTCCCGCCTCGTCGCCGTCTCCAACGTCGCCGTGCGCGTCGAGCTCCGCAGCGGCGCCGTCGGCTGGGGTGAGGCGCCCGTGCTGCCCTCCGTCACCGCCGAGGACCAGCCCGCAGCGCTCGACGCCGCGGGACGGGCGTGCGCCGCGCTCGCCCACGCACCCGCCGCGCCCCTCGGCGCGCTGCTCCAGGACGTTGCCAGTGTGCTCCCTGGACACGACTTCGCCTCGGTGAGGAATCCCCGCTGCTGCTTCTCGTCCGACTCATCGAGTATAGTCTGCCTTAACCGTTGCCGTGGTGGATTGACAAGTGTTTGATCGTTGATCCGTAGGGAAGTTAGGAACGTGATTCGAGCTACCAAGTCTAGTTTGCAAATCTGAATTTGTAGAAAATGCTGTACCTGTACCCGATGTTGATGGTTCAGTGCAGTTTAATGTCTAGAAATGATGTGGATGGCTTTCGGGCGCTGAACTACTCAAGTAATGTGCTCGGCCACCAATTTC
This sequence comes from Microstegium vimineum, assembly GCA_022036555.1. NCBI lineage: Eukaryota > Viridiplantae > Streptophyta > Magnoliopsida > Poales > Poaceae > Microstegium > Microstegium vimineum. Next base: position 11,269,036 of record CM039134.1, read on the forward strand.
TACGGCCAGTAAGCCGTTTCTAGTCTTGTAATAGTCCGTAGGCCGAGTTTTCCAGTAGGTCTTTTCAAGGCTCACCGCCAGTCGATGGTGATGCGGCAGCTGGCGTGAGCTGCTATAGCCCCCTATATTTAAAACAGTGAGTTGGTTTCCATTGGAAATTTGATAATTCCTTTTAGCAAATAGCACGAACGGAGGTGTTCCGGTTATTTTTCTTGGAAATTAATGTGACGAACTGACATGGTTTCTCATATAATTGTGTTTTTTTGGATGGTTACTCAATTGTTTGATTTCTATTTAGACATATAAATGATTTGTCCTATGGTTGTATTTGATTGTATCCTTTTCCATTTAAGGTCAGAGCAGGAGTGGAGATGGCACTGATTGATGCGGTTGCTAATAGCATTCGCATTCCTCTATGGAGATTATTTGGAGGAGCATCAGATAGTGTGACCACTGACATCACGGTACGATTACCTCACTGCACCAACTCCTGATTCCTGAAAAAATCTTTTAAATACCATTACCAAAATTTTATCCTGATATTTCTCAATTCAGATTCCAATTGTGACCCCAAATGAAGCTGCTCAATTGGCTGCAAAATATCGCGGACAAGGTTTTCAAACTCTGAAGCTCAAGGTTGGGAAGAATTTGAATTCAGATATAGAAGTTCTGAAAGCTATACGACTTGTGCATCCAGATTGCTCATTTATTTTGGATGCAAATGAGGGATACACAGCAAATCAAGCAATTGAAGTTCTTGATAGACTAAATGGTCCGTACTCCTGCAAATTGTAAATTGCTAGACTTCTCATTTTAAAGTTGTTTCAGTACATTGAACCTGCTTGCTATTTGTCATCTGAACTGTACAACCTTCTTCCAGTGCTTCAACTAAGTTAAATATGCTACTATTCTTCCATTGGTTTCAGAAATGGGAGTGACCCCTGTGCTCTTTGAGCAATCAGTTCACAGAGATGATTGGGAAGGTCTCCGAGATGTTAGCACTGTGGCCATGGACAAATACAAAGTTGCTGTCGCTGCTGATGAAAGTTGTCGGAGTTTAATTGATGCTCAGAAAATAATACAAGGGAATCTGGCCCATGTTATTAACATCAAGCTGGCAAAGCTGGGGGTTCTTGGAGCCCTTGAAATAATTGATTCTGCAAGAAAATCCAATATTGCTCTGATGATCGGTGGCATGGTCGAGACTAGGATCGCTATGGGCTTCGCTGGTCATTTAGCTGCTGGCCTTGGTTGCTTTAGGTCTGTTTTGCTATGGAAATTATCAAATTATCTTTTTATCAGCAAGAGGGATTGTCTTCAGGATGCTGTTGAAACCACAAACTGTGCATGAATTTTACAATGTTCCATATCTTATACTTGTCAAATCAGCTGCTAAAGTTGTTTTCTAAACTTATGGATGCAGTTTCGTTGACCTGGACACACCTCTTTTACTGTCTGAAGATCCTGTGTATGGTGGCTATGAAGGTAATCTTACACAAAACGTTCTTTGTGTTCCTTCGTGTAAAGGCATTGCCTACTACTGCTATATGTTACTGTTTCCCCAAGATAGTGGTATAAAGAAGTTGTATATCCAATTATGCTTTCAGGTCAAAAATTGATTTGGTAAAGCTTTCATTTCTGCATGTTTTGTTGTTGATGCGTTCTTCATTGACTCGACTTGTTTTTTTTAATGAACAAACCTAAAGGCCACAGAGTAGCCGAATAATGAACCCAAACACCTACAGAATCTAGATTTGAACAGGAACACTTTAAACACTGCTTAAGTTATGTAGCGACCATATCTGTCTGACGGCTTTGGGCCTGCCTTCTACCGCACCTATGTCTTTCATCAACTCCTTCCATGCTGGCTCAGTTTATTTGGATGTCATCAATCGCACCCATCTTATGCTCCTTCCCAAGAAAGAAGGGGCTAACTCTGCTCATGCGTTCAGGCCAATATCCTTGCAAAACTGTCCTATGAAGCTCATCACTAAGATCCTCACCAACCGTCTGCGGTCTTTCATTCCTGTCCTGATCGATCCCGACCAAACTGGGTTCGTTCATGGTAGGAACATTGCTGAGAATTTTCTTTACGCCGTTTGACCAAACAGGCCAGTGACAGAATCGAACGCCTTCCTGAAATCAAGTTTCAGGACCGTGTCTGTCTTGCCAAGATGCCGGTGGGCTTGGCGTCAGGAATCTGGAAGACTAAAACTACTGCTTACTAATGAAGTTCGTTCACAAGCTGCTTGGGCCTGAAATCCTACCTTAGAAAACTTGGTTCTAGCTCCACTCCCCTCCTGACCTTGGGGCAGGCGACCCGGACTGGCCGACTCTTTCCCGAGCCGAATTGTCCACAAAGAGCTGCCCCGTTTCCGTCACATCACCTACGTCCTCCTTAGTGATGGCCGCAGCACGTCCTTTTGGCTGGATCGGTAGATCGGTGCACGCACCCTTGCTGCCTGCTTCCCTGCCCTCTTCTCTCATTGCCGTAGGCACCTGGCCAGTGTGCATGACACTCTGTCTATCGGAATCGGCAATTTCCTCGAGCCTCGATCGGCTTTCGCAGCAAGCCACTAGTGAGCTCAGTATCCTCCAGTACACCTTAACTGCTTTCCAGCTTCTGGACTCCCCTGACCAAAGGCGTCTGAACTGCCCTGGCTTGCCTCCTTTCACAAGTCAGGGTGCATACCGTCTCCTGCATGCCGATGGTGTTGAGTTGACAGCCCCAAGCTCATTTGGGGTGCAAACTTCCCGGCAAAATAAGTTCTTCGGCTGGCTTGTTCATTTTGACAGGATGAACTCCCGAGCAAACCTCTACTATAAACTGTTGACACAAAAAGCGTTAGGATCTACGAACACCTGGCTATTATCCGAAATTCGATATCCAAGGTGTGCCAATCGATTTGATCAGTTAATCGACAAGGACGATAACTAGAACAAGATTCAGACAAGACAACGGCGATACGCCCGGATGTCAAGACTTAGATTTGATCAGGATAACTAGAACAGAGCTGAACGAGACAACAGCGATGCGCCCGGATGTCAAGGCTCAGATTACTCCCACGCGGAACTTGCAAGGATTCGACGGAGATCAAGGTGATGCAGCTCGTCGAAGCTTGAAGAACTCGTAAATAAACTAAGACTAATGCAATGAAAGGGTAAATTGCAGTAAAAGTAGATAAGAGTAAATTGATTTGTTTTTTTGATATATTGATTCATATTACGCAGCCCTTGGGCACATATTTATACTCCCACATGGAGAGTTGTACAGAGACACGACTCGTACCTTCCCTAAACAAAACTCCTAACTTTAAGGAAATAACGGACTCGCGCAGGAGCCGGACCCAAATAACAATATTATTTTTCTAAACAGACAACCCTATTGTTAAGGAAATAAACGACTTATGCAAGAGTCAGACTGAAACTATCATAACAATACTGGTACAAAATCACCAGTTTCCTTATGTCATTCCTTCGATGAAAACTTTCCATCGGCAGATTCCTTCAATCCGCGACTTCCTTCTTTCGCCGCCGGCAATCTTCTGCTGACGTCAACCGCCACATCACCTTGTGCCCATCGACACTCCATGCCCATCGGCATCATCTCCTCATCGGCAATCGGCATCGGCAACATCTTCTCATCGGCAATTGGCATCGGCAACTTTGCAGTTCTGGTGACTTGACTTCACCAATTAACCTTTATCGGCAAGAATTATCCAGCTTCCATCGGCAACAGACTTAACCTTTTCGCAGCATCTACCCTCATCGGTAACATCGACTGACGACCTCTCTGATGCCGATAGAAAACAGCCACCGATCAATGCAAGTCTTAGCTCATTTGACACGTGCCGAAAAACGGTGTCAACACATGCCCCCCAATTTCGGAGTGTAGAATATTTTACGCGCCGAAATTCTCTCTACCATAACTGTAAGACAACTGCACGACTTCCTCGATTACCGCGCGCAAAACCGTAATTTATTAACAAAATTCCGCGACCGCAGCGTGAACAGTTATAAATCCAATCATATCTCCTCGATTGCCGCACATACCTATTGCATACCCTTTCACATTCCTGCTCAGTGCGAAGAAAATTCCAAAATACCCCTGACCAGGCTTATAAAAATTACCATCATCCAATCTGTTCTTTACCTTGAGCCTACTTTCACTTTCACCTGCCCTTGTTTCCAACCTCGGCGGCGACTCCAGTGGCGACCCCAAAGAACAGTCCCGTGAACTCAAGCGGCGGCATCTTCTTCCAGCGGAACTCGAACAGCACCAATGACGATTCACTTCGACGTCCCCAAGGTAAATCTGTTCCTTCCTCACTTTATTTCCTGCAAATTTCTCTCCCGCATCAATGTCGTAATTCTTTTCCCTTTTCTTTTTTTTGATTTTTTCCGAAACCTAGGAACTGTACAACAAGGTAGTAATCCCAATCGAGCAATCTAGTTTCAACTGCCTAGGCCCAATGGGATATCCTGATCCCACCAATCTGATCAATGCCGAGACCAACCACATCACTTTCAAATCTGATTGCTTTAGCCTAGGGTTATGGAAAGATGCCTTCCGCTCATGGCCTAGACCCACCAAGGGATGGAAGAACTGGTACTTCAGAGTAATCAAAACACAGCAAGCCTACTGGTCAGAGCGCAATTTAGATCAGTGCATCAGACTCTCCATTGCCGATATGGAGAAGAACGAGAACATGATGATGACGACCTCTTACTTCTGGTCCGATACTATGAATTCCTTCTTATTTAGACATGGACCTGCCACTCCTACCCTTGCCGATGTGCACATGCTTACCGGCCTCGACGTCTCCTCTGCCGATACCCCTGCCTTGTTCAATAGAAAGGTTGAGTATAAGGTAAATACACGCAATATCGGCGGCTGGACGGGTTACATCCAGGAATATCAAAGGACTGGATCGGTAGGGCAAAGGGAGCACGCCATCTTCTTGAATATGTGGTTGGAAAAATTTATCTTCTGTGGCAAAACCGTCGGACCGACCACAATGTACCTCCCCGCAGCAGAACTCCTGGCCGATGGAACAAGACTCCCCCTCGGCCGATACCTCCTTGGATCGGTGTACCGTCTTCTACACCAAGTTTCCAAGAAGCTATTGTTGGGCGAGTCCATCGGCAATCTTGGGGGTCATTGGTGGTTCATAAACATGTGGTTAAATGCACACATGTACAAGGTTCTTCAGTTTGACTAATTCGCTCAGCAATTTCCAAGAGACATCGGAAGACTATGAATTTGGTGATGATGAATCGGCAACTCGTCCCCCACTCAATTTCGGGGAGGCCATCATAGTGCTGCCAGGAACCGATGCAAATGCAGATCAGTTCGACAGATTCTTCCAAAAGCTTTATAACGGAATCCTTGCCTCAGAATGGTTTTGGTGGCCTTACATTGACGAAGATAACCGATTCCCTTTGCTGTTCAACCTCACCGATGGGAACGTGCCTCAAAATGAAGTTATCATGAAAGCCAACATCGTTCCCCGAGCTATTCCAGTTAACATTTTTGGAACCGGGAAGAATGCTCCCCCATCCTTTGAGTTTTATTATCCATAGGCAGCAGCAAGACAACTGGCATTCGACCAATTACTGATCAAGCTCTGCTATGCCAAGGTGATAAAACCAAGACAAACTATCTCCAGTGCTATGGACTGGAACAACGTGGTCAATCTCCCTCCCGATGCCAATACATTAGACATTGACCTATCTTCCTGGGCACCAACTTCTTTCATCACGGAGGAATACAAATTTTGGTGGCAAGAATGGAGAAATCAACTGTTCGCCAAGTCAGCGCACTATTATCGGCATTTGATTGACGCCGATTACGCCATTTCCGATGATGCAGTAAGTTTGTATCCCAATGCATTTCTTATTATTTACCTCTATCATCGGTATCTGACCTTCTTTTGCTTAACAGGTTGACGACCCAATCCCCAAAATAAGTAGGAGTGGCAAACCTTTCCGTCTCCGAGTAATGAGCCCTGTGTCAATTATCAGCAACAATGCTCCTACATTGGCTGCCTTTACTCAGAGGATACCCAAGGTCACTCTGAAACCAAGGTCGACACCTGCAACGACCAGTGCCACTCCATCGGCCGCCGCTGCCATCTTGGCGCGAGCTTTCGCAGTAAGTTTCACTTTTACCTATACCGATCACAAACTGCTCATCGACAATATTTTACTTTATGTAACTTGCACCAAACAGGCAGCGAGGTCATCGGCAGCTGCTCCAAATGTACAAGGTTCCTCAACTCCTACTGCCGATGTCCCCCAGGCTTCACCAAAACGGGCTGGTTCTCCCACTGCTGCACCAAAGAAGAAACGTCTGAGGCGAACCGCTCTAGCTATCGATGCACCAACAGCAGAGCCATCATCAGCTCCTATCCCTAATCATCCACTGGACGACGTCTCCGACCAGGAGATAACACCACCTGCTGTAACAGCGGAGACGACATCGGCATCGGCACCTTCCCCAGCTGAGATCCCTGATCAGAGAACGGCATCACCGCCACAAGCGCCAGCCGCCGCAGCAGAAACAATGCCAACAACAACACCTACAACATCAACCACTCCTCCTACGGAAGCGTGTTCATCGGCAACCGCTGCCGATCTCCAAGAGGATGAGACCGTACTAGCCGACTTCCCAAGCCCCAGGCAAGAAATCCGCTTCAAGATGGTAAGCCGATTATCTAAAGACTTGCAGTATAAACTTATGGTCGGCAAACTCTAACTTTCTCCTTTTCAGGCCCAAGACTCTCCTGATAGCTTATTCTCCTTTGGCGTCAACCTCCCCGAAGATGAAGACCAAGAAGGTTCTGTTCCGGCAGACAGCTTGTTCTCCTTCGTCGTCAATCTTCCCGATGAAGACGAGGATGAAGAAAGCTCCGCTCCAGCCTTATCGGCAGGGGTCAAACTAAAGCTCGAAACACTTCTATCTCTACTGCAACAAGACACATCCCTTCTCGTTCAAGACTCTACTGCAGTGAAGATAGCTTTCAAAGACATCCAAGGCCACCTATCTGCCGATACAGAAGAAACCCTCTTCCAGGCAGCGTTTCTCGAGAGCAAGCAACTCCAATATCAAAGATTCTCTCGTCGCATTGCCGATAGGAACGCTCAATCAAAGCTTGAAGAAGAAATGCTCAAGTTCAAGCAGATTGCCGATGAAAAGCTCAAAGGCATCGGCAATTTAGAAGCTTCTGGCATTACTCTTGAGCAAGAAATCGTCAACTTATCGGCAAGGAAGGAAGAGCTGCTGACTGAATTGAAGAAGGTTGATGAAGCTCTAAACACAGCCAACCAAAATAAGGCTCAACTGCCCGATACCATCAAGGCCTTGCGACAAGAAAGAGACAGCAACACCCGACAAACTATTCTGCTAAGGAAGAAGATCAAACCAGCTGAAGGGTATGCCGATGATGACGCCAGAGAGATGGAAGAAATAGAGCAAATTCGCCTGCGTGCGATATCAACTATTCAATCTCTGTTGTAACTCATTATATCGACAAATGTAACAGTAACACTTGATTTTGCTCTGTAATATAATGTCAGTACGCTTTTACCGATGTTTTATAATTTTTCCTTCCATCGGCACTCAAACGAGTACTCTATGCGTCTACCCAAATACTAGGGTAATATTTCTTCAAGTATTTACCGTTGATTGCTCTGTAGAATGCAACTCCTTCGAGAGTTTCTAAAATATAAGCATTGCCAGGAGCAGACTGTTTTATCTGATAAGGACCTTCCCAATTAGGAGATCATTTTCCAAACTTGAAACTCTTAGTCCCAATCGGTGAAATCAATTTCCATACCAGATCACCATCGGCAAATTGCTTCACCTTCACCTTTTTATCATACCATCTGACAACCCTTTTCTTAATTTCTTCAATGCTGATCAGAGTCCTTAACCAATGACTTGCTAAATCTTTTAACTCATCCTTCATAAGAATATCATAATCATCGGTTGTCAACTGATCTTGAAAAGATAATCGTTTGAAACCAGTTTTAATTTCCCAAGACAGGACAACATCGTGTCCATAGACTAACTGATACGGCGAAACTCTGGTTGCACCATGACACGCCATTCGATACGACCATAGGGCTTCATTTAACATCACATGTTACCTTCTAGGGTTATCTTCAATCTTGCGTTTGATAAGCTTGATAACTCCTTTATTAGTTGCTTCAGCCTGACCGTTAGCTTGAGCATAATAGGGAGAAGAGTTTAATACCTTGAACCCCATACTAGCAGCAAATTCATCAAACTTTCTCGATGTGAACATGGTTCCTTTATCGGTAGTAATAGTCTGAGGAATACCGAATCGGGAAGCAATATGTTCTTTTACGAAATCCACCATGTTCGCCGATGTCACCTTCTTCAAAAGAATTACCTCAACCCATTTTGTAAAGTAATCGGTAGTAACGAGTATAAACTTATGCCCCTTGCTCGATGGTGGATAAATTTGGCCGATGAGATCAATAGCCCATCCTCTAAACGGCCAAAACTTGATTATAAGATTCATTGTCGATGCAGGTGCCCTCTGAACATTACCAAACTTCTGACAATCCTGACACCCTTTAAAATAATTGAAGCAGTCTTCAAAAATTGTTGGCCAATAATATTCATTCCGCCTAATCATCTATTTCATCTTGAATGCCGATTGATGTGCTCCACACACACCTTCATGGATCTCGCCCATCAACTCCTTTGACTTTTCTGTACTAAGGCATCTAAGCAAAACTCCATCAATTGTCCGATAATACAATTCATCGTCAAGGAGCACATACTTGGTAGCTTGAAACCTCAGACGCCTTTCAACCTTCTTAGACGGATCCCTTAAGTAATCGACAATTTCTTTTCTCCAGTCATCGGCAACCATTACCGATGTCATGACTTCCTGAATCGGCTGATACCCTGAAGCATTCTGTGCTAACCGATTGACCTCTTCATTATGCAATCTAGGAATATGCTCAAGGCGATACTCTTTGAACTCTTTCAATAATTGTAAACACTTCTCATGGTGTGCAATCAACACTTCACTTCGGCATTCATATACTCCAGTCAATTGATTGATCACCAACATAGAATCGACAAAGATTTCAACGGCATCGGCACGTACTTCTCTGAGTAATTCCAACTCTTTTATTAAAGCCTGATATTCAGCCTGATTGTTTATCGATGTAGCAACAATCACCAACGAAATCTCATACTTCCGACCTCGGGGTGAAATTAAAAGAACACCGATACCTGCCCCTTCTTTGCACGTAGACCCATCAAAGAACAAAGTCCAAGGAGCAATTTTCACAGAACTTACCATATTGCAATGCTGAGTGACAAAATCGGCCATTACTTGACCCTTAACTGCCTTAGTCGATTCATACTTCAGATCAAACTCTAAAAGTGCCAAAATCCATTTGCCGATTCTCCCACTTAATATCGGCATCGACAGCATATACTTAACCACATCATCTTTGTAGATAACAGTGCATTCAGCCGACAGTAAATAATGCCTCAATTTTATGCAAGAGAAATATAAACATAAACACAATCTCTCTATGGCCGAATACCTGGTCTCAGCATCCACTAACTTTTTGCTCAAATAATATATCACACGTTCTTTCCCTTCAAATTCTTGAATTAAGGCTGATCCGATAACACCGCCATCGGCAGACAAATACAACCTGAAAGGCTTCCCGTGTTGAGGTGGAACCAAGACTGGAGGGTTTACCAAATATTTCTTGATCTCCTCCAAGGCTAACTGTTGTTCTTCTTTCCATATAAACTCTTGATCGACTCTCAGCTTCAGCAATGGACTAAAAGATTTAATCTTACCAGATAAGTTGGATATAAATCTTCTAATAAAATTAATCTTACCGATCAAGGATTGCAGCTCAGTCTTGTTTGTAGGAGCATCCACTTTGTTAATTGCATCAATAGATTTTCTGCTGATCTCAATGCCTCTTTGATGCACCATAAAATACAGAAACTGACCTGCCGATACACCAAATACACACTTGTTAGGATTCATCTTCAACCCATGCTTCCTTGTGCATTCCAATATTTTTCGTAAATCGGCAAGATACTTCTCAAAATCTCCGGACTTAACCACCACATCATCAATATAAATTTCGACTATCGTGCCGAGATACTTATGAAAGATGAAATTCATTGCTCTCTGATAAGTAGCACCGGCATTCTTCAAGCCAAAAGTCATGACAACCCATTCAAAAAAACCGGCATGACCTGGACATCTGAAAGCAGTTTTGGATGTCTTCTTCAGCCATGAATATTTGATTGTATCCAGCATTGTCATCCATGAAGCTAATGATTTGATGTCCAGCAGCAGCATCAATCAGCAGATCGGCGACGGGCATCGGGTAGCCATCCATCGGTGTAGCCTTGTTAAGATTTCTGAAATCAATACAAACACGAAGTTTTCCATTTTTCTTATACACAGGAACCACATTAGAAATCCATTCGACATATCGGCATTGCCGAATAAATCCAACTTCAATTAACTTTGTAATTTCAGCCTTAATATCGGGTAGAATAGTAGGATTACATCGGCGCGCAGGTTGCCGATGTGGCTGGAAACCAGTCTTAATAGGCAATCGATGTTCAACTATCGATCGGTCTAAACCAGACATCTCCGTATAATCCCAAACAAAACAATCTTTGTATTTCTTTAATAAATCGGTTAACTGCGGTTTACATTGGGAATCTAACTTAGCACTAATAAAAGTAGGCCTGGACTTATTGCCATCGCCGATATCTACTTCTAATAAATCATCAGTCGATGTGAATCCCTGTCCTAGTTTTCCATCATCGGCGAATCGATCCATTAAAACTCTTCTTCAGGACCGACTGCTTGGATCGGTGTAATGCGGTAATCGTCAACTTTGAGGAACTCTGTGTCCCAAGCTTCACCGAATATGCACCTGGTCTGCTCATAAGTTTCCGATTCTGTCGACGCAACGATCGATGGGGCCTCTCTTCGGACGACTTCAATCTTGTCTCCGACCCACTGTACAAGGCTCTGATGCATAGTAGAAGAAATACAATAATTGACATGAATTCAATCCCTTCCTAGGAGCAAGTTGTAGGTGCCTTTGCCACTGATTCCAAAAAATGTTGTCGGCAAAGTTTTGCTGCCGATGGTTAATTCAACGCATATGGCACCCATGGCTGGTGACACATTGCCTTCAAAATCCTTGAGTTTCATGTCCGTCTTGACTAAGTCTTTGTCGCCTTTTCCAAACTTTCTGAACATGACATATGACATTATGTTTATTGACGCCCCGCCATCCACCAACATCTTTGTCACAGACTGTCCATCCACTTTGCCCTTAACAAACAGGGTCCTCAAGTGCTTCTTTTCATCATCGACAGGTTTCTCAAAGACAGCTGCCATCGGATCCAAGACCAATTGTGTCATTTCAGCAGTTTCTTCATCATCGCTGACAGGCGTCATGAACTCCATCGGCAATATGACGACCATATTAATTTTTGTCGATGGATCCCTATCCTTGCGCTTTGGCTTCCACTGCTTTTCCCTTGAAGGATCTTGATTGTCATACAAGTCATTTTGACGCTCACGCTGGATTCTCCTTTTCTGAGTTTTCGTCAGGCCCTTAGGACACCACTGAGGAAGCTTAGTTTTCCACACGGGCTGGTGCTGCTTTTCACCGCTTACATCGGCATCTCTCCCTATGTTTGGATCTCTGGAGAATATTCCTTCATCAGACACTCTTACATTGGCCATCTCCTCAAGCTTCTCTTGATCAACACGCCTGCCAAGCCTATTATGCGCGCTGAGCTTGCCCCCCAGTCGGTCGTGTGCCGACTTTTTCTCTCTGAGTGGCTTAGCATACCTGGTTGTCCGATCATCAAAGCAAGACTTCTTTTCTGTCCGATCGGTAGGGTAGTATCCATTACATTCAGGACAATTATCGACAGTAGGTAGCTTGATGCCTTCCTTCCAACAGTGAACGAAGAAGGGACACTTCCAGTGATCCTTATGCCGAAGCCATTCTTGATGCTCTTCTTCTCCTTGTTGATATCGCTCTTCACGCGATTGCCGATAGTCTCGCCTTGACTGCTTATGCGTGATTATAACACTAGGAGCCCTGTTGGCACTGCTATTTTCATCGGCAACTTTCTTGCCCTTTCTGTCATCGGCAAACCTTCTCTCATCACGCTTAGCTACTTGATGGTTAGGATCTACCGATGTATTTTTTCTGACAGCTTCCGATGTCAGCACTTTAGTTTTTCCACTAGCTTCCACCATATTATTTGGAAACGGATGCTGATCAATCTTCATCGGTTTCTGGATTTTAAAATTCTCAAACTTGATTCGTCCAGAGTCAATTTCTGACTGCAACTGCTGCTTGAATACCTTGCAGTCATTGGTACTGTGCGAAGTTGCATTATGCCACTTGCAATACCTGATTTTCTTGAGCTCTTCGGCCGATGGAATTACTTGGTTAGGCGCCAACTTGATTCGCCCTTCTTGAAGTAACAAGTCAAACATCCTATCGGCCTTGGTGATGTCAAAGGTGAACCTTTCAGCTTCCTTTTGGCCAAATGGACAATGCACAGATTTCTTATCCTTCACCCATTCGGCCGCACCGATGCTTAGCTCTTCATCTGACTCGGAATCTTCTTCTTGCCCGATGAAGGTCACCTTTTTATTCCATGTCTTTCTGGTTTCAAAGGTTTTGATATCTTGATCGGCAATTCTCTGCACAAGGTGGCTTAGACTTTCAAACTCCTGAGACGCATACTTATCTTTAATATGCGGTAGCAATCCTTGGAAGGCCAAATCTGCCAATTGTCGATCATCAAACACCAAGCTGTAGCACTTGTTCTTCGTGTCCCGCAGCCTCTGGACAAAGCTCTCCACCAATTCGTCATTGCGTTGTCTCAACTTGACCAAATCGGTAAGCTTTTTTCATGTACACCCGCGAAGAAATACTTGTGAAATTGTTTTTCTAGATCGGCCCAAGTAATCACAGAGTTTGGAGGTAATGATATGAACCATGTGAATGCCGATCCAAACAATGATGATGAGAACAATCTCACCCTTAGTTCCTCTCTGCTGGCAGCTTCTCCACACAGGATGATGAAGCAGTTGATGTGCTCCATCGTTGATGTGTCATCTTGGCCAGAGAACTTAGTAAAATCAGGCACCTTGTACCGATTTGAGAGAGGAATTAAATCATATGTTGGAGGATACGGGGTCCGATAAGAATACGTATTAACCTTGAGTTTGATGCCGAATTGTTCCTTCATTATTTCGACGATCTTATCGGTCCAATATGCATCCTGCTCTTGCCGACTCATTGACTGGTTGTTGACTGGTGGAGCCGGCTGATGCGCCCCTTCAGGTCTTGGTAGAAGATGGTTCGGAGTAGTCACGGGCGCAGCACCAGTCATCTGGACGTTATGCATCGGCTGACTTACCGATGGGTAAGTTTGCACATTCACTGGATTATACTGAGTCATCATATTCATCGGTTGCTGTACCGATGGTCCACTCTGGGTGTTTGCTGGATCTCCATACTGATACATTAGTACGCCGGGTTGTTGAATTGGCGGCTGATTGACCCATCCAGAATTATAAATCATCGGCATATGACTTATCGGCAATCGGCAACTTTGCAATTCTGGTGACTTGACTTCACCAATTAACCTTTATTGGCAAGAATCATCCAGCTTCCATCGGCAACAGACTTAACCTTTTCGCAGCATCTACCCTCATCGGTAACATCGACTGACGACCTCTCTAATGCCGATAGAAAACAGTCACCGATCAATGCAAGTCTTAACTCATTTGACACGTGCCGAAAAACGGTGTCAACACAAGCACATCAAGCCGTTCAACGAGTCCTACTCCCTGCCTGTAGTGGCGTGCTCGAGACCAGAGATCATATCTTCGCTTCCTGCCCCAGAGTGTAGAGGATTTGGCACTGCCTCCACATTGTGGTCTCGGATGGTCAGCAAAAACAGCCATGGAGCATTGGACGAGAGCTTGGCCTCCCCACCCAAGTCAGACTGGACGCTATGCTTGTTGTTCTCTGTCACATCTGGAAAGCCAGGAACACGATAATCTTCAGCGCCGACGATCTCTCAACTGCAGCTGTGCTGCATGGGTGCTTTCAGCGACCTGGAAAGGTGGGCCTGCCAATACAAGGGCCGCAAGCATATGCTTGTGGTGTGGTGCACTTACGTCCAGGAATGCCTGGGCTCACTGTGATGCTGGTGTCTAACCTGCCTCCTCTCTCTTCTTCCCACCCCATGTAACTCTCTTCCCTGGTATGTGGTATGCCAGGAAGCAACTTGTAAATTGAGCAAGCGTCGTTGCTCACTTCGTTCAATGAAAAGTAAGTGGAGCATCTGAATGTTTCGAAAAAAAAAGTTATGTAGCGACCTGCATACAGGGTACCGGCACTAGACACTTAGACAGTGCCTTTAATATTACTATTGATAAAGCACAAGAAAAATACAAGTGGGCCTGACTCGATTTTCTGAACCCGACCTTTCATTATCTCAATTTTTCATGAGGATACTACTTCATGTTGTGAAAAATTCGTTGCTACAATGCTTATACTAGGATGTTTTCAGCTACAATATTGCTCTATTCTTATGTTGTTTAGAAAATCTCCTAATGACTTACACAATTTAATTCTCTCATCAGCTTTTGGACCTATGTACAAGTTTACAAACGCCCGTGGCCATGGCGGTTTCCTTCACTTGGACAATGATGCCTCGGTATGTGACAATTAACTCCTGTTAGCATCTGACTTCCTGTAGAACTATTGTATTCCTCCCCTCATTACCATAATAAGTGATTTTTCCGTGCTGGCTTGCATCTGCTTGACTCTCACTAGCAGGGTGGCCGGCACTCTATGTAAGCTTCAATTGATTTCTGCTTAATGAAATACAGGCAGAACGCCTGATCGAGAAAAGAAAAGTTATTTTTACAGAACTGAAAGGGTAGCCACTGCCATACATTGTTTGGAGCTGCAGTAGATTCAAATTTGTTTATCGTGCAGTTACAATTGCTTACTGTACAGCTCTAAATAGCAACATTTCTCAATTTATGTATTTGTTTCTTCCGTATATGAATAACATTTTCTAGGACTCACTAACCTATATGACATTTTTTTCCCCGCAGAAATGAAGATGTTTAACGATTTTGCCTGTCCTTCTGGAGCTTCATCGAAGCATCGCAGTGCATTCCAACAATGCATTGTTCCACTGGACAACCATTGCATAACCTGAACCAAACAAGCGATTGCAAGCATATAGCCATATAGGTATAGCCTGCTGTTGCAAGTCCAGTCAGGCCTGGAGCCCTTGAGTATTTGGTCAGCCTGTAGATAGATACTATTCAGAAGGCTGTCCCCCGCTGGCTGTGTTGTTTTGTCCAGATATTCTAGTAACTTTTGCAATAAATACATCTGGTTGTAAATGTCAATACATGCAGCCGTCGCAAAGCTTTCCTTGATTAGCTCAGCATGAACTACAAGCCGGTTGATTTTGACTGATTCAATAATATTTTATGAAAGATAATAAGCTAAAGTATAACTGATAAGTCGATAAGTTCGAAAGAACAGGGCCTAGAGAGGTGCAGGCGCTGTGCGTGTGCCGTGTGCCGTGTGGCCATATAACTAGTCATTACGTCAACCATCTTAGATTCTGACGGGATTGGTGCCATGGTAAACTACTCTACATGAACTCAAATTCTTGATGATTAGATCGGGAAAAAAGAAGAATAAATATCAACTTGGTGTTTTAGGAACTCATGAATTGAACGTCTAAGATTTGTGTCCATTTTTGTGCGTTATAATCATGAGTAAAGGTAAGAAAATAAATCAAGTATTTTATAGCCCCAACATGAGTTTTTGGCTGCACTTGATAGATACGTTTTGCATTGTCATTGCATAGTTTCTTTATTCAGTAATTTTTCTTGGGTAAACAGCAATGTAGCCCTCTAGTATGCTATCAACTCTCTTGCAATTAAGTCTACAACCACCTCACCCACTTTTACTCCTATGCTTTTTTCCCCTATGTTTATTTCGTAAATAAACACTAATATTGAACTATATTTTATCTTTCTACTACATTTGACATCAATGAATAATTTGAATTGCAACTATGAATCTTCTTTACGTCAACTTTAAACTATTAAATTCATGGCAGGTTGAAACAAAATAGTTGGCAGGTTCAAAAGTGGCCTCCTGAGTTTTTTCTAGACCTAGGTCGAGAACTAATATAGAGGCCTATAATTTACTTTCTAAATATATATATATAAATATATATATATATATATATATATATATATATATATATATATATATATATATAGTCTCATAAATATACATCATTTAGAAGATAACATTAGATGCACTAGAAAACTTATATAGATCCATCTCAAAGTTGATAAAATGGTCAGATATAATAATAAATTATTTGTTGAGACTCGATATTATATTATTTTAAACAATTTCTTCTAATATTTAGGATGCAAAGTTATTGATTACACTATTGATACCTGATCTCATCTAATAATTGTTTCTCAATGTATAAAGTCCTCAAATCATTTTTTTTGAGATATTGTTGACTCAAATAGTTCTTAAATACCTCTAACTTTATCAATAGCTCCTCTTTGTGATTCAATCAATACATACACCCGTCTTTTTATTTTGTCATTACTAGATTTGAACTTCTAGAAGGCATTATGTCCCAGAACCCGACGTTACTATACCTGCACTTATTGTTGTATGGGGTTGTAGTCAATAGAAGCCCACATACGTTACTAATAGTCTTAGAGCATCTCCAAAAATTAGTCAAATCGTTTTCTAAAGCTAAATTTAGTTATTATGAAAAGAAAAATGTATCCAACAGACAATATAAATGACTCTCCAAATTTAGTAACTTTTCATCCGACCACATTCACTCTATACTTTTGAATAGCCTCGTAGTCATTTAGCCTCTTGGTTTACAAAGTTTGCTGAAGTGTTAATCTATTTTACAGAGTAGTTAAATCAGAAAATTTAATTAGTCTTTTTAGCTAATCTATTGAAAATGCTCTTGTACTAATACTAGTATCTATCTAAATTGGAGGCCAGGTCGGCTCCCAGGGCCGGCCCTGAGGTAATACGAAAACAGGTATAACAATATTCTCGGATTAAAATCAATGTAATGGTAACAACACCTAGTTCTTTAATATAAATAGCATGTGTAATATGTTTATTCTAGAGATTTTAGGAATAGATTGAGAGAGAAAACAAAAGATGAATATGCTGTCACTTTATTTTCTAACCAGATGTTATCATCAACATGATTAATAGTGCTTGGTGGATAAAGTTTGTTGTAGTTTAGCTTTCCCCTTGATAAATGACAAGTAACAATATATATTATATCTATCAGATTTATATGCAACTATTTAATGCAAAACTGTTTTGTCATCTCGAATTTCTTATATTTGAGTACGTTTTTTGAATGCTTGAATGTGGAATATTACACGAGAGAGCGAGTAATAAAACAGCAAAAAAAAGGGACAGGCAATCTCTTGGATAATTTATGAATACGTACAATGATGTGTGATTTTATTTTCTTTTTACCGCGTGTTAATTTCTATCCAATGGATGATTTGTATCTGTCAAATAGCACGATAAAAGATTTTTAGTTAAATTATAACGGTACAGTAAAAAAATTAGGATGACCTTCTCTTTTAGCACACAATATAGATTTTAAATTTGGGTTTGGGTACGTAATAGCGCTACTCCGGATGAGTGATGACGATACGGTATGGAACATTCTCAGTCCGGTTACTCTGGATGAGAATGATAACTCATGAGCACTGAAAGCAACGAACATGGCAACACGTATTCGTCACCTCGTCATGCATGCCTGCCTGCCTGCGTCAGTTCAGGAGATGAGCAAGCTCAAGTAGTCTCGAACCCGATGGGTGCATTGCACATAGACGCCAAGTCAAACAAGCGGAACCCCCCATAAAAACAGCAGCACTTCTCGAGCAGCATCGCGATGGTATATTACGTAATAATCTTTCTTGCTTAACGACATGGATTGATTTATCAGCATGCCTATAACATCAGGAATTCAGAATGCTGCTGCTACTGGCAAGCAGGAGTTGAGACTACCGACTGACATGGGGACACATACACTACACTACGCTGGCATGAAAAGCGTGCAGCTTGGCGTCGAGCACCTCGGAGCAGATCTTGCCCATGGTCCCGTAGAACGTGGCGAGGTCCGAGAGCTGGTTCATCGTCATCTCCGCCATGAGCGCCCTTGCCGCCGCCTCGCGCACGCCGCTCACCTTGAGGCTGTTGAGGTAGCCCGACGCGTTCCGCACCGTGGCGCCCATCTGCTTCAGCCGCTTCTCCTGCTGCACGCTCAGCGACGCCGTGTTCGACTGCTGCTGCACGCACGAACGACACACACAGCAGCAGCAGGCGTCAGTGTTAGCAGCAACGCGTACGGTTCGGATTCTGACATGGGCGAATCAGCTGCGTGGATGCTCGACCGACGACTCATTACCTCGAGGAACTCGGCGCCGGCGGATTCGAGGTACATGTCCTTGGCGAGAGAGAAGCTCCGGGAGATGACCTTGCGCCTTCTCTCCGCCATCTCCTTGCTCAGCTTCGTCGGGGGGGACACGGGGAGTCGGGGCAACGCCGCCGCCGCCGTCTTGTCCTTGTACGCGACCACGGCGCGGACGAACTCCTGGTAGGCGGTGACGCAGCCGGGGTAGTCGAACTCGTCGGAGCCGCCGGGCTTGCGCATGCGCTCCGGGTGGAACTGGAGGCCCACGAGGAACATTCCCTCGCCGGGGCTATACGTGTCCGGGTCGTAGAACGCCTCGACCAGCCCGTCCGGCGCCAACGCCATGGGCGCGAACCGCTTCGCCAGGCGCCGCACGCCCTGGTGGTGGTAGCTGTTCACCATCAGCTGCTGCTCGTCGTCGGCGAGGAGATCGTCCGCGAACCACTCGTGCAGCGGCGTGCCGGGCAGCACGCGCACCGGGTGCCGGTGCCCGTCGTAGTCGCCGTAGTTGATGTGCTGGACGGTGGCGGCGGCGGGCACGACCACCAGCTCGTGCTCCACGTCCTGGTACAGCGTGCCGCCGCTGGCGACGTTGAGCACCTGCGAGCCGCGGCAGATGCCTAGGTAAGGGATGTTGCGCTCCAGGCAGACGCGCGCGAGGCGGAGTTCGATCGAGTCCTTCTCGTGGTCGATGGCCGCGTCGCTCGGGTGCAGACGCCGCACGGCCTCCATCTGCTCTGGCGACAGCGCGTCGTCGGAGTCGGAGTAGAGGGAGGGGTCGATGTCCTCGCCCTCGCAGAGGAGCACGCCGTGGATGGGCTCGAACGAGTCCAGCAGCGCGTGCACCCCCGCCACGCGCGGCACGATCACCGGCACCGCGCCGTACCCCACGATCAGGTCCAGGTGGTACTCACCCACGAAGTCGACCAACTTGTTCTTGCGGACAGTGCGGCGCGAGACGATGAGCACGCGCGGGAGCACGCGGGAGAGGTGGTCTGGGGACGAAGACATGGCCGGCCGGCGGCGACTCTTCTTCTCGTAGTGCGACGATCTTTCTTGTGGTTAGCTTGAGAGTTCTTATTGGTTTCTTGGATTTGATTTGGTGATGAGAGGGGAGGACGAAGGGTGGCGATATTTATAGAAGGCTATCGAGAGTGTTTAGGTGGCCGAGATCAGCCTTATCACGAAATCGACTCCAAGCCGAACGTTTCCTAATTCGTGGCGATTTGGGTAATCCAACTCCGACTCGGCAGGCAGCCCCGTCGTCTGGGCGCCGCGTTACAGAGGGGTCAGCTCTCTGCCCAAGGTCAAAGGGGGGAAATGCAATATTGCTACCCCCCTGGCCCCTCAAAATATGCTTGTCAAAACCATGGCTGTATGCCGTATGCCTGTACATCCATACATAGCTGGATGCCAATCCGGCAGAACCGCAGAAGCAGAAGAATAGATGGAAGTGGATATACGCTTTACACTACTTCTTTTTTGCAAAATATATTATTCTCTCTATTCTAAATTATAAGTCATTCCAAAAATTTTAAAGAATCAAAATATTTTCAAAATCTAGTCATATCAGGTTTGTATTATAATAATTTAAAATTATTACCTAAATTGTTGGTCAAAGATTATAAAATTTTAATTTTCATATGTCTGTGCACCTTATAAAAAACAATAAAGTGTTGCCTTGATGTATTTGTTTATTCAATTCAACGAGTGGGAAAAACAATTAAGGCTGCAGTTTTTTGGAATTTTTTTTCCTCATGACATACTGATCATCTCCAGATTCGCCTCCATTGTCTTGATATATATAGCTCAAGGGACCACCTGCCACATTTAAAGTGTCATATTAGATGGGGGAAAAAATCTTGAATTATGGTAACAAATGAAGAGGGGAGGACGGGGAATCCAAAACTTTCGCTATATAAAAGCTAAACCGTGATGAAGAGATTTTTTAGAATCAGAGAGCAATAATTGGAGTACTTGCGAAATTGGTAGGCATTTTTTTAGAAAAAGGAATTTAAAACAAATGTGTTCGCATGCAAAACAACGTGAAAACGGGGACTTCAATATTTGTTTAGGAAAGATGGGGAGAGGTTGATTCAATAAGAAATTCCAAAAGAAAAAAAAATCTATGGCTTCAATTTTTTTGTCAATATTCAGCAATAATTTTAACAGATATAACTATTAGAAATTTGTGCATAACTTTTGGACTTATAATTAATCGAAATTGCCCATTGTGGGAAAAAATAACCACTTATTTATCTAAGTTCTATTTTTCTATAATATTTGTTTGGTTATGATAAAATTTTGTTACAAATTAATCTACATTATTTTCCAATCCCATTCATAGTTTTCTATTATTAATTGCATCCCAACAAGTATGCAATGCACCACTTTTTGTCCCAAATTATAGGTTGTTTTGGCTTTTTTAATACATGGTTTTTGCTATCGTTCTAGCTTTCTATCACGTAGTTTTTGCTATGTATATAGATATATGATATGTCCAAATACATAATAAATGTTATATATCTAAAAAAATCTAAAAGTATCTATAAATTGGAATGGAGGGAGTACTTTTAGTTTTAAATTGGATCTTAACTTCAGATATGTCTTGGTTGTAGACCATCTGACGCCACATTGATTATTTGTTCAACTTGAAAGAAAAAGTTTCCTTCCTCTATGTTTTTGTGTTGCACCTTCTATTATATATACCGATTATTACATGGCGGTGAGTTGGCACGAATTATTATAGTTTACTTATTTGTCAAACTAAAATGTGAGCGGACAGCTCGATCCATTTGGAATAAGTAGGCTCAACACTTGCCTTTTGGTATTATTGAGAATTAATTTTAGGAACAACAAATTTCCAAACCTAGCTCGTAAAATGCTCAGATATAGAATCTATACTCCATTCAATTTTATTAAAAAATATGAATTTTATGTTCTATATTAATTAGTTACTACGATGGGAAAATATTGTATATATACTGCATAGTGTATGAGATGTCAATTTTCCTTTACCAAAGAACTATGAGTCTATGACCCTAGTCATATTTTTTTTTCTTAAAAATATAGGGTGCTTACAATTAAACTATTGATTTAGAAGTTATAAAGTTTCAATCGAAATATGATATACTTTTTAGTAGGAACTTATAATATACTCCCTCCGTCCCTGAAAGAATAGATTTCTGGATTTGTCTTAAGTCAATTTTTTTGAACTTTGACCAAATTTCTAGAAAAAGGCATTACAAATTATGGTATCAAACTAATATCGTTAGATTTATCGTAGAACATATTTTCAAATGGTGCTCATTTTAAGTTATAAATATTATTATATTTTTCTATAAAATTAGTTAAAATTTTAAAAGTTTGACTGACACGGATTATATGAATTGATTCTTTCGGAGACGGAGGGAGTAATTACGGCCATGTAGTATTAATACAGTCTAACCTATCAATTTTTTTTTTTTTGTATTTCTAGGATGTCTTTCTCTTTTTTAATGTTTCTAGATTGGGAATAATGGGAAGGCTTTAAATGAGAAGATTCTCAACGCTAGAGCATGCAAAATGCATAGAGCCATGGAGATTGGGCGCGTCTCACCTTCTCAATGTTGGAGCATAGCCGTCTATGTCCGACTCCGCGACCGATAGAATTTTGATCCAGCCAATGTGTCTTCTCGAATGTGTATAACCGACTTTGAAACCCGTGTTTTGGTAAGATGCACTGAGTTCTCACTTCAACTTGATTGGCGCCCTTTAATTTGAGATCCCCTATGTTAACCTTCTGAAAAGGGGATAAATGATCGACAGCAGGAATATCATACATGCATGAGCAACCAGGCGGCTGGCACCACCCCAGGTCCTATTGCTAGGTCTCGGTCTGAGAACGTAACCACATGTTCCACTCGTGGAACCTCCGTTGTTGTTCAGTGTAGTACAAATTAAAAAGAATATGAAACTCTATTATAAAGAAATAAAATAATTAATCTTCCTCCATTACAAATACCACGTTGTTGACTTGTTTAATTTGGTCTACAAAGCACCTATTTTGTTAGAGCCACAATAAACACGTTAGCAAAGTTAATAATTAAGCAACGGGTGGATGGGCTACTCTATCAGTTCAGCTGTATATACTAGTCCAATAAGCTTATCGGCACAAATTTTTAATACTATGGCGATGATAATGTTTTCTTTTAAGCTCGACATTTTTAAGTTATAATGGAGAAGGGTTGGAGGGTCAAAGGACAAGAAGCATATGCTAGGGGAGGAGGACGGCATATCTTCAACTTGATTTTGAAAAAAAAAAAGACTTCGCGTTAAGCGAAGCTTGACACAATGACACCTCTAGCTAGCTCCTGGACAGCAAAACTAGATCGCTAATAGATGGGACCGCACTAGTAGTTAATGGAGGTTCAAGAGCAACATATGCATATGCTTAATAGCAATACGCATATGCTACATATATACTCGTTGTTTGGACAAAATGGTGAGACGGGGTTGGCATGTTGTTTATGAAGTGTTTTTTTTTTACCAAAATCTGTAGTAGGTATATATCTGAAATCCGTAAGACATGTGGACCGGACTCACTGGATCATCTGCATCCCAACTTGATTTGAGGTTCAAATTAAAGAATGTTAAGCATATGCAAATGCATGCATGTGATTAGCAAGAAACATATGTGTGCTACTCGCTTGAGAAAGCTGTTGTGAGTAGTTGATGTGGACTGGACACTGCGGGTGGTGCCGACGTGTGCTCGGTGATTATCCATGCGTGGGAGCGGAGTTTTGATACGGCCAGTGACAAACTGCTGATGTGTCCAAGCGCGCTGCGTCAATGCTCAGCCCATCTCATCTTGTCTTCCTCTTTAATCGGCTTGCCAACTCAACTCAACTCAATTCAACTTAAGCAGCACGACCGTCACTCATTTTATTAAGAGTAAAATGCATGGTTAGTCTATTAATTTGTAAGGCTATGTCGATTTGGCTCATCACGTTTAAAACTGCATTTTTGGGTCCAAAATGTTGATTAGTGGTGCACAAACAGTCCATACCGGTCCAGGTCATGTTTTCTGTCTACGTGGACAAGCCACAGTGGCAGCCCAGGTGGCCCTCAGCGCACGTTTTGGCAAAAAACCCCCCTGGAAGGCCTCATCCTCTCTCTCATTCCCCAGTCCTCTCCCCTCTCTCCGACTCTATCTCTCTCCCCCCTATTGTGACGGCGGCGACAACTTTCACGGTGCGGCGGAGGAGGAGGAACGGAGGTTCTGCAGCGGTGAGCGGCGTGCGACGAGCAACGAAGGAGCAGACGAGCAAGCAAGGAGGAGGTTGTAGGGTCGAGATGGCGAACTAGAGGGGGGGGTGAATAGTCTTTTCTAAAACGTAAACGCTCCGGCTAACCAAATCAAATGCGGAATTAAAACTATCGGTCTAGCCAAAACTACACCCCTCTATCTATTACTCTAGCACCTAGAAAAGTATACTAATTGGGCTTACTAAGGTGCCAAGCTAGGAAGCTCACCTAAACAAGTTTAGGTTGCAAGGTCACACAAACCTAAGCAACTAGTACTCTAAGCACAAAGGGAACTCCTACACATACTAGTAAGCAAAGCACAAAACACCTAAGCTCACTAGCAATGCTCTCTAGCAAGACTACACAAGCTAACTAGAGAGCTCAACTTAATTAGCTACACAAACTAAGTAATATGACTAACAAGGCTACACAAACCAATTAGCCACTCAAGAGCTACTTCTATGCTACACAAGCTAGAAGGCAACTAGTTAAGCTACACAAGCTAACTAGTTACAAGAGCAACAACTAACCACTAGCACAAGTAAGAATAAGTAAATACAAGCTAGTGATTTGGAGAATGCAAACCACCGAGAAGATGTACAAGGTTGACACGGTGATTTTTCTCCGAGGTTCACTTGGTTGCCACCAAGCTAGTCCCTGTTGTGTCGACCACTCACTTGGTGATTCGACGGCTAATAGGCGTTTACAAGCCTAGCCCACTAACTCGGGCGCCGTAAGAATCCACCCACAAGTGAGGGTAGCTCAATGACACGCTCAACTAGAGTTGCTCTTCGCGATCTCCCGCGAGGCGAGCACAATACCCCTCACAAGCACTTCTCCGGGGCGCCGCACAATCTTCTTGCGCGCTTCGATGGAGCCACAAGCCACCAAGCCGTCTAGGAGGTGGCAACCTCCAAGAGTAACAAGCACCACGAGCTTGCAAGTCGATCACCTAGTGCCACACGATGCAATCTCTCAAAGCAACGCACTAGAAATCGCTCTCTCACTCAATCAGATGAACACTATCGAAGTATGAGTGAGTTAGAGGGCTCCCAAACCAAGCACACTAGAGGCAACAAATGCCCAAAGTGCTCAACCAGCCCCAAGGGCCGGTCATGAGCTATTTATAGGCTAGCCAAACAAACTAGCCGTTTTCCCCTTTCACTGGGCTCTCTGCAGAGGGTCTGGACGCACGCAATAGTGCGGGTCCGGACCATGCAGCCTGCGTCCGGTCTCCTGACCGTTTGAAACTTTCCGTTGGCGCGCTCACCGATCGCTGCCACGCGTCCTCCGGACGCACTTCACCGAGCGTCCGGAAATATTTCCCGAACACCCGAGAGCACCCAAGAGCTCGTAGCACCTCCGGACGTACTCAACAGTGCCACACCGGACCAACACACGTGCGTCCGGACCTCTACTCCAGAGAGGTTCCAGAGAGCGCCAAGCTCCGGACCCGCGACCGGAGTCAGCGTCCGGACGCTCTTTAGCGTCCGGACCTCCTGTCCAGAGAGGCCGAGGGCTAGGGTTTGCCTCCGGTCGCAAGACCAATGGTCCGGTTGGCGTCTGGCCTGCGTCCGGACCTTGCGTCCGGAGCCCCTCAGAGTTCCAAACCGAGCTGCCTCTTCTTCCTTGCTTCTCATGTGCTAACACAAATGTGTTCTTCACCTTGTGCAAGTGTGTTAGCATTTTCATAAATATTTTCAAAGCATTTTCACTTGCTTCTCATCACGCCACTCGATCCTAATTCATCGCAAAGTTAGATCGCTTACAGTGGCACTAGATAACGATATGCAAACAAGTTTGCTCCTCTTGATAGTACGGCTATCTATCCTAAACCCAGTCATAATCTTCTCTACACACCTATGACCGGTGAAATGAAATGCCCTATGGTTATACCTTTGTCTTGCGCATTCCATTCCATCTCCTTCTCCAATGTTGATGGAACACATGCACCAACCACTTGTCAAATGATATGATCCACTCCATATCATCACATGACCATGTTGGTTCATCGATCTTGACCTCACTTGCTCTTCACCATTGCCTTGGTCCATCGGCGCCAAGCATCACCCGCTTGCCCTTCACACTTGCAACCGGTCCATCAAGCCAAGCCTCATCTTGATCTTCTCCACCTTGATCACATGACTCCATGTCATGTTTCATGTGCAATAAGCTCCTTCATCACACAATCATATGTGAACTAATCTCCTGTGTATATATCACTTAAACACATATTAGTTCACCTAAGTTGTCACTCAATTACCAAAATCACATAGGAACTCTCAGAGATGCTGGTGTCTGCCATGGATCCGCACAGGCAACTTGGCGTCGGCAGTGGCAGATCTGCCGCCTCAAGAAGCGGTTCCACGACCTCCGCAACTGGCATAGGTCCGTTTTCCTTGACCACTTGCACAGAGTGCCATCAATTCAAAGTGGTCAGGCGGGTTTCGAAGCAACCCTGGAGCCGAGGGGAAGTCTTCTATTGTTGCCCGGCACACAAGGTTAGATTGATGTTTTTGGTGTCGATTTGTCCCTTTTCATAGAACTTGTTTGGCTATTGATTCAACTATTGATTCAATTGTTGTGTGCTGCAAGCAACGGTGAAGGCTGCCCATTTTTCAAGTGGGAGAATGGGTACCTGGCAATGGTGTTGTTGGTGTTATGACCCGGGGGGTCAAGACCACCAACTAGTAAATTTGTATATTGCGTGCTCCCTCTCCCAGACGTGATGCAAGAAGAACACAAGATTTATCCTGGTTCGGGCACGGAAGGCCCTACGTCCAGCGGGGGAGGATGTATTGTATTATCTTGCACCGAAGTGCTCGTACAGGGGGGGGGTACAACCTGGTTTACACGGGGGTGCTCAGGATGAGCTGAGGCCTAGGGCTAGCAGGGCTATCCTAGGCGGTCGGATGGTGGACTGCTTGATGTGTCGTTCAAGCAGTCGGGTGTGGTATGTGCTGACACGAGTGTGCCTCTTGGATCTCGGGTGCCAATCCCCCTTTCTTCTATCCCGGCGTCCCCTTTTATAGATCAAGGGGAGGTACGGGAGTACAAAATCCTAAACTGTGGCGGCATGGGAGGCACTTCCACGGCGCCATGCTTGTGGTGGGACGTCGATCGCTGTAGCAGCGTGGCCTTCCCGTCCTTCCGGTGTTTCGGAGTATGGTGATGGCGGACTGGACGTGTCGGCACATCATGGCGCAGCGCGGTCGGCCTTCTGTAGACGGACACGAGTCCCACAGTTGATGCGGGACGGATTGAACGGGAGCCATGCCGGAGTGGTTGAGGATGGTGGTCGAGCCTCCTGGTCGAGGGGGGGGGAGGTCGAGGTCGGCGTGACCCTGTCGCATCCCTGAAGACACAGTCGAGAGCTGCCCTGTTCATGGCTCGAGGGGGTGCCTCTGGAGTCCGTACTTGCGACGTGGCTACAGCGGCCGCACAGTTGACGGAGATTCAGGGCATGGGCGGTGAGCTGATGGATTTGACCGCGGTAGTGGGCGCCCATGGCGTTAGGCGGGGGCAGGTAGGCGCATCGGATCCCCTTTAACCCATACCGGGAGCAGGTAAGTCGGTCGAGCTTCCTTCTTAGGGGTCGTTCGTTCGACCCCCTTTCCGTCATTCGAGGGGTCGAGGCGGAGGCGGAGGGGTCATTCGTTTGAACCCTGTCCATAAGTCGAGGCAGGGACGGGGGGTCGTTCGTTCGACCCCTGTCTGTCAGTCGGGGCAGAGGCGGGGGGTCATTCGTTCGACCCCAGTCCGTCTGTTTTTCTAGTAATGGGCCGGCCCACGACTGGTTGCTGTCGCCGGCGAGGGAGGCCTTTGCGTGATGGGCCTTTCTCCATTGACTTGAATGGCTGATCGGATCCTATCTTAAAAATGGTTGCTATGTTGAGCGTTAGTTTATCGCAGGTTTTGGGTACCCCTTACCTTTGTACCCGACAATAGCCCCTGAGCCTTTATGCGGATAAGAAGAATCCGTATAGAGGCTTTTGCCGATGATCTGCAGGGTTAGTAAGAGGTTCGATTCTCTGCGGGGTGCGCGTGAGCGCACCCCGCGGGGGTAGCCCCCGAGGCCCCAGAGGAGTGATTAAGAACTCCTCTGGGGGCTTTGACGTGTGTTCTATCGAGGGGAGTTAGTATTACCTGGAGCCGTAGCGCCCTATCGAGCGGTCGATTCTGTTCGCCAGGCTACGAGAGTTTCACTTCCTTGGAAAGGGTGCTGTCGAGGGCGGCTGTCGAACCCTTCCGAGGGCTAGCCTTCGCTCCCTCGAGGTTAAACTGGAGTCATAGTGCCCTATCGAGGGGTCAACTCTGTTTGCCAAGCTACGAGTGTTTTCGACCCTCTTTCGTCGAGGGGTGTCGTGCGTAGTCTAGCCCCCGAGCCTCGTGTGGCTGGGCTTTCACTACCTCATAGCGTCCTTCCCACGGATCCTTGTGCTCGGATTGTGGGGCGAAGAGCATCATGCTATCCTCGTTAGGACGAGCCTTGACGTCCTCTGTGGGCCTTCATAAGGACGAGCTTCGAAGTCCACTACGATCTGGTAACGAGTATAAATTCAACTGAAATCCAAGTGAGAACTCGTGCCCCCTTCGACAGGGGTCGATAGAAGCCCTGAGGCGTTCTCATTCAAGAAATACCGCGTGGATTACCTAGGTGCCAACTCTGTTCGATGAGAGTCGGTGGCCTGATGCCTCCCCTCGAAGGGATCCTTGGGTATTCCGTGGTTATGCCTTGGATATGTCCCGGGGGGCCTCGAGCGTACGTTCTCGAGCTAGGGGCTCGCGCCTGGCCCCCCTGGGTCATCCCTGACTCGCGTACTCGAGGGCGGCAGTGAACCCCGTTCGTGGGGCCAGCCTTCGCCCCCTCGATATTTGGGGGTGAACCGGAGTTCGTAACACTGGGTCCTCCCTAACCTTAGGTACTCGAGGGCGGCTGTTGAACCCTGTGCAAGGGCCAGCCTTCGCTCCCTCGGGATTTTGACAGACGAGTCGACGTCCGTTGCTTACATCCGAAGGCGACGCCCTATCCTATGGAATACAAGGGGGTAGGTAGGTAGGTATATTAAATGCGGGGACATACCTGTCTTTTTGTTGGGTCCGCTTCGTTGGGCTCGCGTCGGCCCCTCCCGGATCATTCCCGACTCGAGTACTCGAGGGCGGCTGTCGAACCCCGTTCGAGGGCCAGCCTCCGCTCCCCCGAGATTTGGAGGTGGACCGGAGTCCATAACCCTGGGTCATTTCTGACCTCAGGTACTCGAGGGCGGCTGTCGAACCCTATTCGAGGGCCAGCCATCGCTCCCTCGAGGTTTTTACAGACGGATCGATGTTCGTTGCTTACCTCCGAAGATAATGCCCGCTGCTGCACGTTGTCCGTCGTAGGCGCATCTTTTTAGGAGACGTCCGTTCGACTTCGGCCGTGGCAGGCATAAGGTGCGGCGAGGCGTGCGGCGCGGAGCCCGATGACGCGACGGGTGCAGCTTATCTTACGGAATATGAAGAGGCGGTAGGTGAGCGCATTAAGTGCGGAAACTTACTTGCCTTTTTGTCGGATCCGCCCGTTGGGCTTCCGGTTATAAATACTGGGGGTGGGGGTCTAGCTTCCGCACGTTTGCCATTGCCTTCCCTGTCTCCTTCCTCTCGCCGTTGCCTTCGTCGCCCACCGAGCCGGATCTCTGCGTGCGCGAGAGAGGGAGAGAAGAGATCGGAAACATACCTTCCACCCCCGCATCCGAGCGCATCCGCTCCCCTGCTCCTATGGCCACCTACAGCTTGCGCGGCCTTGACTCCTGGCTTCCGTCATCGGCGACCGTGGCGCGCTTGGGAGACTTGGTGGGGAACGGCCTTCTCCGACCCATCACCTTCGTGGACCGACCGGAGTGGATAGTGCCATCGCGGGAGGACGCTGAGCCCAGCCCGCTGGAGGGTTACGTGGTTAGCTTCGAAGCTTTCCACTGGATGGGGCTGGGTCCCCCCCAACCATCTTCTGCGCGAGATCCTCCACTACTACGGCGTGGAGCTCCAACACCTCTCCCCCAACGGCATTTGCCACGCGGCGGTATTCACTGTCGTGTGCGAAGGTTATCTGGGGATGGAGCCAGAGTTGTGGCTCCATCTGTTCGAGGCGAGCCTGTTCCATGCCTCGGCTGGGAGTGGCAACCGCAGGATGGTCAGGGTAGGCTGCTGCAGCATCTCCTCAAGAGGGCGGACAGCTGGATCCCGGTGAAGCTCACGTCGAGCCACTCCGGATGGCACTCCGGGTGGTTCTACCTGAGGAACGACGACGGTCTGTTCCCCGCTTACACCGGGAGGACGATCGACTTGAGGCCCGACCACTGGAGGTACGACATCGTTCAGAAGAAGCAGAAGCTCCTCGACCACCTGTTCGGCGCGATCTCCTGCCTGAAGAAGGTGGGACTTACGGCAGCCATCGTGGCGTCGGCCTTCCACCAGCGGCGGGTCGTGCCGCTGCTGGCTTGCCCGCGACGCCTCGACAAGATGCGCCCGGAGGTAGACCTCACGGGGTGTCGCCTCGTGGAGGACGAGCTGCCCCTCGAGAGGGTGGTTCGCCGAGTACACGCTTCCTTCGCCGGCGCGTTCGAGGTGGGGGGCGTCGCTTGCATCCCCATGATGCCAGATCAAGGCCACGTCCCGCTGGTAGGACACTTCTTCCTCTGTCAATGTCTTCTTGTCTGTCTTGTTCGTCTCCTTTGCCTGCGTTCTAACTGCCTAGCGTTCCCTCAGGGGAACGTCGTCTTCCGGAAGTCGCTGCCACCGGTGAAGGAGGAGCAGGGCGACTCCCAGGTGAGACGCCTTCAGGCCGAGCAGGACAAGAAGGCCAAGGACAAGGCCAAGAAGGACAAGGGTAAGAAGGCCTGAGAGAGGGAGGAGCGTGAACGACGCCGGGCATGGCAGAGGCAGGCCGACCTCCCCTCGGAGGAGTCCCCCTCAAAGGAGGATGAGGGGTCGAGCAGCGACGAGGTTGTTAGAGATATGGCTCTACGGCGCAGGGTTGTGACCGTTATGCTGATCCTGACGGAAATTGTCCTTGTGCAGGAAGAGGAGCCGGAGCAGGAGGAGGAGGCCGAGCCGCAGCGAGGGCTCGAGGAAGAACGAGCGACGCCCAAGCAGCAGAGGGTGACCGCCGGTAGCGGAGGAGGAGGGGGGTTGACGTCGAGGTCGGCCCCAACTGCTGGAGCCGAGTCGCAGGGTGAGCGCCCCGCGGCTCTTCAAGCTGAAGCGTCGCGGCGGACGCGTAGCCATTCGTCGCGGTCCCCTTCGAGGGGTCGGTCGAGCACGCCCCCGGCGCCCACTCGGTCGAGCGCTCGAGCATCAAGCCCGTCGACCCAGGAGGAGACCAAGGCGGCGGCGAGGACGCCGTTGGCCTGTGCCACGGCCAGCGCTGGCGGGAGAAGTGGCTCCCGACGTGCCTCGCAGAAGCCCCCGAGCGGCTCGAGGTCCATTGGTCGGAACCCCACGACTCCGCTGGGGTAAGTTGCTTTCCTGCTGATCCCGAGTATTTTTCGTTGGTTATGACTTGTGCTTACCATCGCGTGTGCGTTCCTTTTCCAGGGTGAAGCGCTCGTCGGAGGGCGCGACCTTCACCCCGGCCAAGAGGTTAAAGGCAGAGGCCGCGGCCAAGATGACCGTCGGGACCAGTCCTGCCGCCCCATCCCCTTCGACCCTCACCCCAGAGGCGGCGTGGGCGGCCAAGGCGCGGGAGGCGATGGGGCGAGGGCAGGCGCAGGCCGCCGCGGAGCTAACTCGAGCGGGGGAAGAGACGGGTCGGCCCGCCGCGTCGGCGGGGTCCGCTGGAGTGGCGCCCGTAGCCTCGGAAGGCGCGGAGCCGGCGTCGACGATGGCCGTGACAGAGGGGGTCGAGCCCCAAGCCGCCGTAGAAGTGGAGGTGGTCGACTTGACCATCGCCGGCGAGGGAGAGACGCCGGAGCGCTCGGCGCCGAGGTGGTGGCCCGAGAACCACGCGTCGTGGGAGGCGCGTCTACGGGGCGAGCACGAGGGTGCGGTTGCCGCCACGGCGGAGGTGCCTCTGTCGGCGAGGACCCTCGTCGAGGGGGCTTCGGAGCGGCTCCCCGAGCCTGCCCAGGAGGGAGGACGGGCCGAGGAGCCCGAGGCGACACCCGCGGCGGAGATGGCGGTGGAGGCCATCGATGAAGAGGTGGCCGAGATGGTGGCAGAGCTGGTGGACCCGGCGGAGATGGCCGCAGCGATGGCCCCTTTGCCGGAACCGGAGGGGGCCGTTGCGGCGCTACATGGAAGCAGCGCGGCGGACGTGATAATGTCCGAGGCGTCAGCTCGGCCTCGTCTCGAGGTCGGGAAATCGTCGTCTCGAGGTAATCCGTCCTCTAACTTAGTCGACCCGCAGTGAGCCTGCGACATTGGGTGCTGATCGTTTGCTTTCTTCACCGCGCAGGGTTGTTCTCCTGGCGGGGACTTCTTTCGCCTAGGGGCGATGACTTGGAGGGGCCGGTGGCGGCCCCGCAAGGTGACCCCGAGGCCAGGAGAGCCCAGCTCGGGGGGCGGCTCCCTTCCCTACTCTGGCGGAGCGGGTGGTGCTCCACGGGGGTGGCCCCGAGATGCGCTAGGGCATCATGCGGGAGGTCTAGGAGAGGATCGACCGCAGCAGCAGGTTCTGGGGGCAGGAGCCCCTCGAGCTGGCCAACCCTCGAGACCCAGGGCGCACCCTCTTCAAGTTCGACGATCAAGCCGAGCTCGGGGAGTGGGAGCACCTGGAGGAGTTTCGGGCGTGGCTTGCGCACGTGGTGCGCCTGTCGGCGGAGGTTGCTTCCGCGGATCTGCACCGGGGGATGGAGGTAAGCCTCGTTCTTCCTTTGATCTTGCTTGGGTTACCTGGCTGCTCTTTTCTGATGACCTTCCTTTTCATCCCTGTCAGGCGTTAAGGGCGAGGTCGTACGATAAGTCCCAATTCATCCTCCGGGCGGAGGAGCAGCTTCCTACCCTCCGCGCTTCGCTGGAGAAGGTGGAGGCCGAGGCCGCCCAAGCAAAAGCTGAGGCGGCAGCTGCGCAGGAGGAGGCCAAGGCCGCCCAGGAGGAGGCCTCCCGGGCGCGGTCGAGGGCCGAGGCCGCCCTCAAGAAGGTCGCCGAGGTCGGGCAGCAGCGGGACACTGCCCAGGAGGCCTGGCGCAAGGCTGAGGAGGAGTCCGCCTAGCTGAGGGAGGAGCTGACTCTCACGGCGGAAAGTATCCAGGAACTCCAGGGGGACGTTGACGCCGTCTCCCACGAACGCGACGCGCTGGGTGTCGCGGAGGAGAAGGCCCGAGCCCAGATCGCCGCTCTGGGGGAGGAGGCGGCTAAACAGAAGAGGGCCCTTGATGTTACTGGCAAGATCATCGAGGACCTCCGGGCTAAAAATGACGACCAAGCTGCGGAGCTTGTCGACGTCCGCCGTCAACTTCAGAGGGCCGAGCAGGGCTACGTCACCCTAGAGGCACATGCCAAAGGTGAGTTTTTGGAAGTGTTATTGAGCTTGCCTGGTCTTGACCCTTCCCCTGCTTTTTCGTTTTGACTAAGTCTTGTGCTCGTTCTGGCAGAACTCGCAGTGGACAAGGCCCGAGCCCACGAGGATCTGACTAGTCTTCAGAGCCTCTTTGGGGCGGAGACGAGCCTGAACGAGAGGCTCGAGGGCGCCATCTCCTCCTTCTGCGACGACATGGGGGTCGAGCCGGAGCCGGCGGTCGAAGGCGACGCGCGAGGAGACTCCCTCCTGCGCCGCTTCTACTCCATGACCCAAGAGGTGACGGAGCAAGTCCGTGCTGCTCTGCACGTGGGCGTAAAACGGGCGCTCGCGGTCGTCCGCTCGGGCTACATCTACGACCTCAACGTCGTCGCCAGCGGCTTCGTCGTCGACCCGAGGCTGACTGAGGAAGAGAACGTGGCGAGATGCCATGAGCTGATCGAGGCCGCAGAGGTGCCCGGAGGCGAGCTAGCAAAGCTCTTCGAGCCTGAAGTGCTCCCTTCGGCCAATGGAGATGGCGACGAGTAGACGAGGCCTGTGAGCCAAATCTGGACAAGAAGGTCCATGTAATAGATTAGCTTTTGTGACAATACGATGTCAAGCCCCCGAGGGCTTCTTATGTTTAATGCATTTTATTCGAGATGCATCTGAGTGTTTTTATATCTCGAGCGATCTCTATTTCTCTTCGCCTGAGTCGTTGCTTATGGACTAAGTATTCGATGCACGCTCGTATCCCTGGAGGGGGGAGCGAGTGGGGGTACCATAGCCCTGAGGCGTAGGAGAGTCCCCGGCTCGGCGGCCCTCGACCCTTAGGGAGTCCGAGGCGTTTTCTACTTAGCCGTGAAGCGTGCTCAGGGCGAAGGTGGAAAGAGAGGTGCTGAGTTTCGAAAAAACATTTGAGTTTTTAGAGGACTTAGGAGGGGGGTCCCCCCCTGTCAGCCCCCGAGGGAGACTTGACTTTGCCGGAGCAGAGTCGAGGCTACCTTAGAGTTATGAACGAATGTGAAATGTATTTCGAGAACATTTTATTCATTCATAATGCGATAAGTGTACATAATGCGGAAAATGTAGAAGGCCTCGAGGCCTTAGGGATAGAAACGACGTAGCTGTTCGATGTTCCACGCGTTGGTGAGGATCTCGCCCTTTTCGTTCTTCAGCTTGTAAGTGTCTGGCTTCAGCACCTCCGCCACGATGAAGGGTCCTTCCCAAGGTGGTGTCAGCTTGTGACGCCCCTTGTTGCTTTGTCGGCGGCGCAGTACGAGGTCGTCGACGTCGAGGTCCATTTTGCGTACGTGCTTGTCGTGATAGCACCGCAGCGTCTGCTGGTACTTTGCTGATTTGAAGAGGGCCACATCCCGGGCTTCCTCGAGCTGGTCGAGGGAGTCCTCTCGGGCTGTTGCGTTGGCTTTCTTGCTGTAGGCTTTTAGTCGAGGGGACCCGTATTCGAGGTCAGTGGGGACGACGGCCTCGGACCCATAGACCAAGAAGAACGGGGAGAACCCCGTGGCTCGACTTGGTGTCGTTCGGAGACTCCATAGCACAGAGGGCAGCTCATCGACCCATCTCTTGCCATGTTTGTTCAGTCGATCGAAGATCCTTGGCTTGAGGCCCTGCAAAACCATACCATTGGCGCGCTCGACATGGCCGTTAGTTCGAGGGTGGGCGACTGCAGAGCAATTCACCCTGATGTGGTGGTGGTCACAGAAGTCCAGGAACTTTTGGCCGGTGAACTGCGTGCCGTTGTCGGTGATGATGACGTTGGGGACCCCAAAGCGGTGGATGATGTCGGTGAAGAACAACACAGCTTGTCGAGATTGAATGTTGGCGATGGGTCGAGCCTCGATCCATTTCGAGAACTTGTCTACGGCCACGAGGAGGTGGGTGTGGCCACCTTTTGTTTTTTTCAGGGGGGCGACCATGTCGAGCCCCCATACTGCGAATGACCAAGTTATGGGTATCATCTGGAGAGCTTGGGCGGGTAGGTGGGTCTGCCTGGCGTAGAATTGGCATCCCTTGCAAGATCAAACCAGTTTGGTAGCATCGGCGACGACCGTCGGCCAGTAGAAGCCTTGTCGAAAAGCGCTTCCTACCAGCGTTCTTGGTGCCGCGTGGTGGCCGCAAGCCCCCGAGTGTAGGTCCTTCAGTAGTGCCCTCCCCTCCTCGAGGGTGAGGCAACGTTGAAGTACACCGGAAGGGCTGCGTCGATACAGCTCGCGGCCATCCCCATACAAGACGTAGGTTTTGGCGCGTCGGGCTATATGGCGGGCTTCGGTGCGGTCCTGGGGCAGCTCGCCCCGTATTAGATACTTGAGGTAGGGTGCGCGCCAGTCCGTCGAGGGGGTTGGTGTTGAGGCCGTTTCGTCGATCTCCATGACTTCTTCCCCGTTCGATGGGGGATCAGTCGGGGGGGGGGGGGGGGTGGATCGACCCCTTGCTCGAGGGCAGGAGCCCCCGAGCCTAGATCGACGGACGTCTTGTGAAGGTCCCTCGAGAAGACGTCAGGAGGGACTGTACCTCTAGTGGACGCGATTTTGTCCAACTCGTCAGCAGCTTCGTTGTACCGGCGGGCGGTGTGGTTGAGCTCGAGGCCGTAGAATTTGTCCTCGAGCCTTCGGACCTCCTTGCAGTAGGCTTCCATCTTGGGGTCGTGGCAGCTCGAATCTTTCATCACTTGGTCGATTACCAACTGCGAGTCCCCCCGAACGTCGAGGCATCAGACCCCGAGCTCGATGGCGATGCGCAGACCGTTGACGAGGGCCTCGTACTCGGCTATGTTGTTGGAGGTGGGGAAGTGGAGACGGATGACGTAGCGCATGTGGACCCCTTAGGGTGATATGAAGAGCAATCCAGCGCCTGCCCCCGTCTTCATCAACGATCCATCGAAGTACATGGTCCAGAGCTCGGTCTGAACTTGCGCCGGGGGTAGTTGGGTGTCGGTCCATTCTGCAATGAAATCTGCCAATACCTCAGACTTGATGGCCTTCCGAGGGGCGTAGGAGAGGGTTTCCCCCATGAGCTCGACTGACCACTTGGCAATTCTTCCAAACGCCTCCCGGTTCTGGATTATCTCCTCGAGGGGGAAAGATGAGACCATAGTAACCGAGTGGCCCAGGAAATAGTGCTGGAGCTTGCGCCGAGTGAGGACGATGGCATACAACAGCTTCTGTATGTGGGGGTATCTCGTCTTATTCTCGGAAAGTACCTAGCTCACGAAGTAGACATGCCTCTGAACTGGCAGGGCATGTCCCTCTTCCGCCCTCTCGACCACTACGGCAGCGCTGACTACCTGGGTAGTTGCTGCGACATAGAGCAAGAGGGGCTCAGCTGGGCTCGGGGGCACCAAGATAGGTGGCGAGGTGAGCAAGGCTTTGAGTTTGGAGAGTGACTCCTCGGCCTCGACGGTCCATGTGAAGTGTTCGGTCTTCTTTAGGAGGCGGTAAAGGGGTAGTGCCTTCTCCCCGAGCCACAAGATGAACCGGCTAAGGGCAGCGAGGCACCCTGTGACCCTTTGCACGCCCTTAAGATCCTTGATCGGGCCCATCTTGGTGACTGCGGTTACCTTCTCAGGGTTGGCCTCGATCCCACGTTGGGAAACTATGTACCCTAGGAGCATGCCTCGAGGAACCCCGAAGACACACTTCTTTGGGTTCAGCTTTATGTGGTTTGCCCTGAGGCACCCAAACGCGATCTCAAGGTCCCCGACCAGGTTCCCGACTGTTTTGGATTTGACCACGATGTCATCGACGTAGGCCTCGACGATCGTCCCTATGTGTTTTCCAAAGACATGGAGCATGCATCTTTGATATGTGGCCCCGACGTTTCGCAACCCGAAGGGCATAGTGATGTAGCAAAACATGCCAAAGGGGGTGATGAAGGAAGTCGCGAGCTGATCGGACTCCTTCATCTTTATTTGGTGGTAGCCAGAATACGCATCAAGGAAGCAGAGAGTTTCACATCTCACAGTGGAATCTATTATTTGATCGATACGTGGTAATGGAAAAGGAACCTTGGGACATGCTTTATTTAAACTAGTGTAGTCTACACACATCCTATCCTTTCCATTCTTTTTCTTGACAAGTACGGGATTTGCTAACCACTCGGGATGATGTACCTCCTTGATGAATCCGACCTTCAGAAGCTTGTCGACCTCCTCCCCGATGATTCTGCGCTTCTCCTCGTCTAAGCGGCGCAGCCGTTGCTTCACCGGTTTGGATCCGACCCGGATGTCCAAGGAGTGCTCGGCGACATCCCTCAGAATGCCCGGCATATCCGAGGGACTCCACGCAAACACGTCAGCGTTCGCGCGGAGAAAGTCGACGAGCACGACTTCCTATTTGGGCTTGAGGGTGGCGCTGATCGTCAGCGCCTTCCCATCTGCGTGGCCGAGGTCGAGCGGGATGGTCTTGGTGTCCTCCGCAGGCTTGAAGTTGCCGGCGTGCCGCTTAGGGTCGGGGATCTCCTTGGAGAAGTCATCGAGGGTCGCGAGGATGGCTGACTCCTCGACCGCCTCGGCGTTTTCCATGCACTCGATGTCGCAGTCGTAAGCGTGCTCGTAGGAGGTGTCGACGGTGATGACTCCCTTGAGCCCCGACATTTTTAGCTTGAGGTAGGTGTAGTTCGGGACCGCCATGAACTTGGCGTATCCCGGTCGACCGATGATGGCGTGGTAGATGCCGTGGAATGCGACCACCTCGAAGGTCAGATCTTCCTTCTGGAAGTTCGAGGGGGTGCCGAAGCAGACGGGTAGCTTGACGCGGGCCGATCGGGAGTGCCTTCTTTCCTGGGACGATCCCGTGGAATCCCCCCGCGCTGGGTAAGAGCATGGTCCTTGGGATCCCCAGGAGGTCGAGGGTCTCGGCGTAGACGATGTTGAGGCTGCTTCCCCCATCCATGAGCACCTTGGAAAGGCGGGTGTTGAGTATGATCGGGTCGATGACGAGTGGGTAGACCCCTGCGTTGGGGACGTGCTTAGGGTGGTCGTCCTGATCGAAGGTGATCGGCACGTGTGACCAGTCGAGGTATCGAGGAGCTCGAGCTCAAACGGAGAAGACCTCCCATCGCTCGCTCTTGCGCTGACGCGTGCTGAGTCGGGTCGAGGGTCCCCCGAAGATCATGAAGCAGTCGAGGATCTCGGGGAAGCCCCCATTCTTGCCATCGCCCTCGTCCTGTGGGTCCTCCTTCTTGTTGTCTTTATTGAGGCCGAGGGAGCCGAAGTGCTTCTTGAGCATGCGACAGTTCTCGAGGCTGTGGTTGGATGGTCCCTTGTGATAGGGGCAGGGCTCCTTCAGCATTTTGTCGAAGACGCCCCCCTCGAGAGGGGGACCTCGAGGCTTCTTCTTGTCTGTCGCAGCGACAAGGTCGTAGGGTTAGACGTTGCATCGACCCGGCTGGTTCTTCTTCTTCTTCTTCTTCTTCTTCTTGTTATTGTTCTTCTTGGGCCCATCATTCGAGCCCCCGGGCTCATCCGCCTTGGCCTTCCCCTTGCTCGGGGATGCATAGAAGAACGCGCCGATGGCTTCCTCGCCGGCTGCATAGTTGGCTACGATGTCCATAAGCTCGTTGGCGGTCTTGGGGGTGTTCCGTCCCAGTTCCCACGCCAGCTCCTTGCAGGTCATCCCGGCGACGAACGCCGTGATGACGTCGTGGTCGGAGATGTGGGTGAGCTCAGTACGTTGCTTGGAGAACCATCGGGTGAAGTCACGGAGGATTTCCCCTAGCTTCTGGTTGCAGCTGCGGAGGTCCCAGGAGTTTCCCGGCCACACGTAGGTGCCCTTGAAGTTCCCCTCGAAGATCCTGACCAGGTCGGGCCAGCCATGGATCAAGTCCGGGGGGAGCTCCTCGAGCCACCTTCGAGCGGTGTCGGAGAGGAAGAGCGGGAGTTGCCGAATGATGACGTGGTCGCTGTCGACTCCTCCTAGCTGACATGCCAGCCTGAAATCAGCGAGCCAGAGCTCCAGCTTGGTTTCGCCGTTGTATTTGACCAGGCTGGTGGGTGGACGGAAACGAACAGGCAAGGCGGTTTGTCGGATTGCCTTGCTGAAGACTCGTGGACCTGGTGGTTCCGGGGATCGACGTTGATCCTCGTCGCTGTCGTAGCGCCCACCTCGATGAGCACTATAACCTCGGGTGTCGGCGTCGTTTGTTGTCGTTGATGTCGTACTGCGCGTCTCTCGGTTGTCGGTCGTCAAGGATGCGGTCTCGAACTGGTTGCCGCTCTGCTCCGCCTTGGGGCGCCTTGTCTTGGTGGACAGATACCTCTCGATCTTGTCGAGGGAGTACGTCCTGTCGCTCGGAAGCAGCTCCTTTGCGCCTCGAGGCCGAGCTCTCCGCCTGCTGAACGGTCACGGTTTGGAGAAGCCCCTGGATTTCATTCCTGATGCGTCGCGCCTAGGGCGTCGATGGTGCCAGCATGTCGCGAAGCAGCATTGCGGCCGCCACGACATTTTGGCTGGCACGGTTGTAGACGTGGCGCTCGTTTGCACCCTCCTCGACGATCTGTCGATGGACTTCCCGGGCCCGCTCGCGGGCTCCTCCACCCTGTGGCCGCTTGTGATCTCGTTCGAGGGTGTGCTCGAGCTGCTGGAGTCGCAGACGCTCCTCCTCGAGCTTGGTGAGCAGCTCTCGGACTTGCACAATCTGAGCGTCCTGTGGTGGATCGGCTTCGACCGGAACCGGGGGGGGGGGGCGACGTCTCGCGCCGGGGTAGCGTTGCCCCCTCCCCCTTCATCCGTGGCCACGGCGTCATTGATGTCGTCCTGGGAGTCGACCGGATCGACGAGGTGGAAGCACTCCCGCGTGGGATCGTAACCCTCGTCGGGGGAGTCCGAGTCGGGGTAGCCGTGGTATAAGTTGGGGAAAGATCCCCAGCATTCCTCCTCCAGCCATTGTCGTACCGTCCCCCAGGTCTGACACCCTAGGGGCGGGGCTCGTCACAACTCCGGGCGCTCGTCCGGTGGAGGAGTGGTGACGAGGTTTATCGTCCTACGTAGCAGGTTCCCTGAGGAGCCGTAACGTGCCTGCATCTGCGAGCCTACAAAAGCAGAACAGAGTCTGGCGCTGTTGTAGAGCTCATGTGGAAACAGGTCCTGCGGTGGCGCGGCCGAGTACGTCGGAGAAGCCACGGGAATCCTCTGAGATGATGGTATGACAGAGCCAAAGTCAAGCTCAGCGAGGTACCTGCCCCCGACCCGCAAGCATGGGCCAAACAGGCTCCCGAAGGGAGGAACTGTATCGCCAGTTGAGGCCGGGGGGACGACATCCGGCGTCTCGGGATCCGCGCGGTGAAGAGTGCGGCGGCGTCGTTCGTGCCCCCTTCCTGGTCGCAGGCAAAAGGCGCAAGTGGTGGGACCGTCGTCTGGTCCTCCTAGGCCCCGGAGTACCGGAGTTGCTGCTATCCATGCCACTAGCTGAGAGTAGAACCATGTCATGGTCGTGGCCCGTGGACATGAACTCTAGACTCCCGAACCAGACAGTGGTGGCGAATGGAAGTAATGGGATCGTGGAATCCATCTGGGAGAGTAGTTCAGAGTTGATCGACACGCAAAGCCCCTACCTGGCGCGCCAACTATCGGTGTTATGACCCGGGGGGTCAAGACCGCCAACTAGTAAATTTGTATATTGCGTGCTCCCTCTCCCAGACGTGATGTAAGAAGAACACAAGATTTATTCTGGTTTGGGCACGGAAGGCCCTACGTCCAGCGGGGGAGGATGTATTGTATTATCTTGCACCGAAGTGCTCGTACAGGGGGGGGTACAAGCTGGTTTACACGGGGGTGCTCAGGATCAGTTGAGGCCTGGGGCTAGCAGGGCTATCCTAGGCGGTCGGATGGTGGACTGCTTGATGTGTCGTTCAAGCAGTCAGGTGTGGTATGTGCTGACACGAGTGTGCCTCTTGGATCTCGGGTGCCAATCCCCCTTTCTTCTATCCCGGCGTCCCCTTTTATAGATCAAGGGGAGGTACGGGAGTACAAAATTCTAAACTGTGGCGGCATGGGAGGCGCTTCCGCGGCGCCATGCTTGTGGTGGGACGTCGATCGCTGTAGCGGCGTGGCCTTCCCGTCCTTCCGGTGTTTCAGAGTATGGTGATGGTGGACTGGACGTGTTGGCACATCATGGCGCAGCGCAGTCGGCCTTCTGTAGACGGACACGAGTCCCACAGTTGATGCGGGAAAGATTGAACGGGAGCCATGCCGGAGTGGTTGAGGACGGTGGTCGAGCCCCCCGGTCGAGGGGGGGGAGGTCGAGGCCGACGTGACCCTGTCGCATCCCTGAAGACACAGTCGAGGGCTGCCCTGTTCATGGCTCGAGGGGGTGCCTCTGGAGTCCATACCTGCGACGTGGCTACAGCGGCCGCACAGTTGACGGAGATCCAGGGCATGGGCGGTGAGCTGATGGATTTGACCGCGGTAGTGGGCGCCCATGGCGTTAGGCGGGGGCAGGTAGGTGCATCGGATCCCCTTTAACCCATACCGGGAGCAGGTAAGTCGGTCGAGCTTCCTTCTCAGGGGTCGTTCGTTCGACCCCCTGTCCGTCATTCGAGGGGTCGAGGCGGAGGCGGAGGCGGAGGGGTAGTTCGTTTGAACCCTGTCCGTAAGTTGAGGCAGGGACGGGGGGTCGTTCGTTCGACCCCTGTCCATCAGTCGGGGCAGAGGCGGGGGGTCGTTCGTTCGACCCCTGTCCGTCAGTCGGGGCAGAGGCGGGGGGTTGTTCGTTCGACCGCAGTTCGTCTGTTTTTCCAGTAATGGGCTTGCCCACGACTGGTTGCTATCGCCGGTGAGGGAGGCCTTTGCTTGATGGGCCTTTCTCCATTGACTTGAACGGCTGATCGGATCCTGTCTTAAAAATGGTTGCTATGTTGAGCGTTAGTTTATCGCAGGTTTAGGGTACCCCTTACCTTTGTACCCGGCAGGTGTAGTATAAAGACTCGGACCAAGATGCAGAGGTGGTTGCGGAGTACAGTAAGCACATGAAGATGAAAGCGCAGGTTGTTATTTGAACCTGATCGGTGCAAGAAAAATAGTGCACTTGTAGTAGGGAGTGAAATAATTAAGTTGATGAACAAATGAAGGGTTTCAACGTCTGAACTAACAATCCTAAGCTCATCTGACAAATCCTTTCCAGATAACAACCAATACACCTTGCGCTTTGGATTATTGGGGTAATGTCGTTCATAAACAAAGTCCTGTATCCAAAGTGGCGACCAAGTATCCACCTCACATTGGTAAAAAAACTGACCTTTTCATCTACATAAGTTCGGTTTGAACCTTGACCAACAAAAAATCCCTCGTGATGCAACTCCACTGTGAACTCCTCCTCCTCATCCCCTACATTAACGCAACACAGCAACATTACGATCTTACCTAGCTAGGAGGGAGACAAGAAACTCTACCGTATTGAGGCGCCTCCTTCGTTGCTCCGCGCTTGGTGGCCACCATCGCGCATGTAGGCCGTGTGCGCCGTGGGACCACCTAGCACTTCGAGACTCCCCTTCCTACTTCACCTCGCCCCCGGTCGAGCCCACGGATGAGCCAACTCGCCTCCTCCTCCTCCGCCGCACCGTGGTTGCCGCCACCGCCGCCGTCACGATGGGGGAGAGAGAGTCGGAGAGATAGAAGAGGAGTGGGGAATGAGAGCCTAAAGGCTTACAGGGGCCTTTTTGCGAAAAAGGTGCATCCAAGCGGTCACGCGCGACGCACGTGCGCTGATAGCTGCCACCGTGGCTTGTCCACATAGACAGAAAACATGACCTGGACCGGTATGAACTGTTTGTGCGCCACTAATCAAAATTTTAGACCCAAAAATGTTGTTTCAAACGTGATGGACCAAATCGACACAACCT
Source organism: Microstegium vimineum (assembly GCA_022036555.1). Taxonomy (NCBI): domain Eukaryota; kingdom Viridiplantae; phylum Streptophyta; class Magnoliopsida; order Poales; family Poaceae; genus Microstegium; species Microstegium vimineum. The sequence goes on from CM039134.1 coordinate 11,312,254, forward strand.
TACAAGTTAATGAACTAACCATGCATTTGACTCTTTTATTAATTGTAGATATCAATTACTCCCTCGCATCTAATTTAAAAGTCGTTTTAGGCAAGCTTTGGGCCAAAACATTGAGAATATAAATCATGAATAACTTTTAAGTTGGTAGGATTGTAAATATGAAAATTATATGAAAAGATTTATTTTGAAAAATACTTTCATAAAAATATACATATATCATTATTCCATTAAAATCTTTTATAAAATCAAGAGGTTAAAGTTGTGTTAGGGAGACCGTATCGCTGTCCTAAATGACTTCTAAATCAGATATGGAGGGACTATAATTAGTATTCTCTTCATTCTAAATTATTTTTCATTTGATTTTTTTAACCTGAAGTTTGACCATCGGTCTTAAATTATTTCCTGATCCGGTCTACATATTTTTTCTTCTAAACGGAGAAACTGCGTTGGTGATATAGCCATATAGGTATATGCATTGTGGAGTACTAGTAGTACTGTACACACATTGTGTGTTCATCCGAATAAACTGTCGGTGTTGTTCTTCACCGACCAATTCCCCTGATACGTACGTAATATGTTCAGTGGAAAGTGGTCAAGGCTGTTGATTTGATAGTAAGGCCTAAGTTTTCATAGTTGGAGAATATACACCATGGTCGTCCGTTACCTTTAGTTTTTTAATAAATTTATTTAAAGGTACAAATATTGCATAGTCGAAGTTATGACACGGAAACCTAAAACGACAGTTAATTTGAGACGAAGAGAGTACATACGTGCTCCTGCCGCATCGCCCGGTTGCCATCCAGGGGAGGTCCTCCTAGGACGCTTCAAATCCGGATCATACTCCACTACTTCGCCCATTCTTCCAAGTTTGCATTCATCCATGGCTTCTTCTTTTCTGACAGATATATAATAAAAAAATAATTGGGGCCATATATTCATTAAAGAAAGAGATTACTTAACGATCCTTGGAGATTCCAAGAGGTACAAGAACTTTGGTGCTCATCTACCGCATTTTTGGTGCATGATATATATAGTAATATAGTATATCCTCTTATGATACGCCTGTGAGGTAGTAATATAGTATATCCTCTTATGATACGCCTGTGATTTAGATAGTATACTACCTCCCACCTCCGGCCAAAAAAAAAAAATCTAGTGTGGTACAATTTAAATTTCTAAAGTCTCATCAAATATATAGAAAAAATATAACGTTTATGATATCAAATAAATATGTTATCAAAATATATTTCATAATAAATCTATAATTATCTTTTTAGTACGATATAGACTTTAATTCTATACAAATTTAGTTGATATACTTTAACATAGCTTCGTTTTAGACAACCTCTTTGATTTGTGTCGTAATTTGCTATGCCAAACCTGACTGCCACATAAAGTTTAACGAGTAAAATTAAAACCACACTTGTGATAAAATTTGACAAGAAAATGACTCTACAAAGTATGAAATGGCAGGGTGAGCGACACGCCTTATAGCTGTGACAACAAATCAAATATCAATAAAAAGATTGTAACATCACTGATATGTGGCATGTCACGAACCAAACATGCACAATTCTACATTTTTTTAGATAGAGGGAGTAATAACAAGTACTGCCTTCATTTTAAATTATAGTTTGTTTGACTTTTTCAACCTTAAAATATCACTTCTTTTGTTATAACTTATTTATTTAATGAATGGTTTATAAGAATAGCTTAAATTTGACTAGGTTTGCACAAATTTTTTAAATAATTTAAATAAGACGAGTAGTCAAACTTGAGATAAAAAAAGTCAAACAAATTAAAATTTGGAACTGAGAGTGTAATAATCTTGGCACATCCAGATAAATCGTCATGGAGTGTAAATTGGTTTTCGGGGTTTTTTTGGTAAGAGTAGGCCGGTAGATTTCTCAAAACTGAAGCTGTCTTCGCCAAAGAATAAATAAAATTCCTGTATACCACGACAAATGTTCCGCGTTCAAATGAAATGGGTGAAAAGAAGTTCTGGGACAAATTAGGTTCAGCAGGCAATCTATGAGCCGGCTACCAAAAAACGTCCAAGCCCTATAAAAGTAGAGCACAATTCATCATATCATGCCTCACTACTCACATGGAAGTCTGGCTGCCCGAGACGCTGAAAGGCCGTTTGCAACTGTACTCCTGTAGCAGATGGCGCGTCGTCGTCACCGGTGACGCCATTAGGCCACTACATGCATATACTACCAGCCTACCAGTAGCTAGTGTGACAGGCTCACGCGGGCACGGGCCGCACGTGCACGCACGAGAAGGCTCCGATCTCACAGGCCAAACACTCTAATAACACTGGATGATGATCACCATCTCCTGGCGGCCGGAGCCCGGCGTGCGGAGAAGAAGCGGTGATCGGGGTGGTCAGCGCGCAGGAGCCTGAGCCAGGCGTCAGCGGCCTGCGCGAGCGACGCGGCCATCTGGCGGTCGCCCCAGCCGGGAGTCCACGCCGCGGCCTTCAGCTTGTACGACGCCATCGCGAACGTCGGGAGCCACATCGCCGTCACGGCTGGCGCGCATGTCGTCGTCGGTTTGGTGCCGCCGTTGTTGTTGTTGCCCGCACCTGCGGACTGTGTGGACAGGGAGTGGTAGGTCAGGAAGCAGGCGTCCAGGTCGCGCAGCGTCGGCCCCGTCGGGATCCGGTAGATCGGATACCTGAAATATATAAATCACGCGCGCAAGCTCCTGTCAGCAGCAAATCGGTTTCTGAATTCTGAGCAACCATACCAATGTAGATCGAACAAGATGGCATTCGATGCATAAGTAAGGGTGTACCGCCATGCCATACCATGCAACGGAGATCCAGCTGGCCGGCGACAGATCGCAGCTCCTGAGAGTCGTGAGCTCCGGAAACCGCTGGGCGAGGCTACAAATCTGCACCAAGAACACCCATCCACTTCGTCAGAAACACATTCAGACAAGCAGCACAGGAGTGTGAGTGAGTGATGGACGAGGTGAATAGTCTCTGTCAGACGACTCAGACATGCATGCCTTATCAGCCAGCGGCTCACGCTGGTAGGGTGGCTCGGATTCGAGGAACTCGAAGAGGAGCCGCTCCTGGCACCTGCTTCCCGGCTCGCCTTCGTCGCTGGAAGCTTCGCTGCCGCTGCCGCTGCTGGTGCTGGTGCTGCTCTCGCTCGCCTCCTGGGCTGAAAACGTGTTCGTGCTGGAGCTCATCGTCGTCTCGCGCTCCACGTCGCTGTCGCTCTCCTCTGCACCCGTCCTACGTTCGACATCAATTTCAGTAACAGCAGCAAGGGTTAGTTGGCTACCATGATTCCGTGACCACAGAAGACGCGTCGTTCTTTTGCGTACATCTGTGTCGTGATCTAGTCTAGTACTATAGGTGTCGTAGGTTTTGCTCCCGAAGAGTATATGTGTACGTGTCAGAGAAGTTTCGTGAGCATACTGACACATTCAGAAGAGAAAATACGTTTGAGCAGTCCAAATTGTTTCCGAAGCTAGGCAGCTCAACTTTACTGCTAAAATGAGGAATCGATGAATGAATCACAACATTAGCTAACGCGTGTAGTGAAGCTTCTGAATTTAGCTAGCGCGTGTAGTTTGATTGCAAACTCTAGGTCAATGTTCATAATACCACTATTTTACTCGCTAGGTAGGTAGATGAGCCTTCAAGACTGGTTTGTCTTTGTGCTCCCTTTTCTTGAAACATTGGTTACTTAATAAGCAGATAAACTGCATGTACGTGTTTCCCTTTCCTATAGGGATCAGGAACAGCATGTTCTCTCAATCAGCGTGCTGCCAATGAACGAAAACTTTAATCTAGATTATGACTTAAGGCACTGTTCAGCACTTTCAGCCTATTGAATGGACAGTGAACTGCTTCTTAAAAAATTTTTTTGACTCTGAACTTAGTCTAACAACAATTCTACCCTATGAATGAATTGACTCTAAACTTAGTCTAAGAATAATTCTACCAATTGCTTCTGCTTGCAGCTTACTTTTTGTTCTTCAGAACATGTTTGTAACGAGAGAGAGGTTTGTGATATGTTCAAAATCAAAATGTGATATGTAATTGTGATATGTAACAAGAGTAAATGAGTAATTGTGCATTACCTCAAAGGGCCGATGTGTCTCCTGAATCCGCCATAAAGCTGGATTGCAGATAAGTAAGGGACGTAGTACTGAACAACGCCATCACTGCAACTGTTCAGAACAAGGGGTACAGCAGTGCCGTAAGCGCTGCACTCCTTGAATGAGTCCCAGAGGTCGCTCAGAGTGAAGAATGGCAACGAATCATCTGCGTCTGACTGCCCCCAACCATTCACCGTCTCCTGTAAGTAATGAGGAGCCAAACTTCAATCGCGTGCTCCAGTGTCCAGAATCCCAATCCAAATACAATTATTGTAACAAAAGAAGAAGCAGGTAAAGAACTTCTGAAATGGCACGAACAGTCTGAATGGCACCTCTGAAATTCAGAACACAAGCTGAGGAAGAACCTCTTTCTCTTCATAAGGCGTGATTCAGAGTTTCAGACTGTACATGCCAGTTCAGAGAACAAGGGATGTAGTTTTCATCTACTGAAACTCTGAAAGTATGAGCTAAATTTCCTAAAATCTTATTCTATTTCCGTAAGTTATAGAAAACACTACCACCAATACTCTGCTTTGTGGTTCTGTCGCTACATTTCCCTGTTTTTGTTGGGGGGGAAAAGTTTCTGCGATCTTTTCAACTAGAAAGCAAAGAAGGAAATTACTATCTCATTCTCACACATGAAGCATGAAGGCATATCGATCTCAAGAACATACTGGTTGAATCAAGAAAGTCAGACGAAATGGAACCAAACCGTATCTGCCATTACCTTGGAGGAACAGCTGGACGCAACCACAGGCGTGGTAGCCTCAAGGAACCGCTCAAGGTTACACCGTCTCGCCGGAGCATCACCAGCGACGAATCTTCGGCCAGAACGTGCCGCCATCTCCGATCGATCTCTTCCGCTCGCTCGCGTGTGAAATCGAGGTTCGCAAAGGGATCTCTCTCCTTCTCCTTCTCCTTCTCCTTCTCCTCGTGGCGGGGGATGTTAGATGCTACAGGGTGGTTTCTGAGCAGTTCAATGACGAGTCGACACAGCTAATCTTTTTGCTATTAATAAGGCCAGTGGCTTCCAAAAGTGGCGCGCCCCTGCGCTGGAGCCTGAGCGAGGAAAAAAAATTCAACCTCCCGAGCGCGCGGGGTGGCGGCGCGTGTCGAGACGGGCGGGTACGTGGACGGCGTGGATGAAGCTGGCACTGCCAGCGCGGGACGGATTGGACCGGCCTGAATCTGGGCGGTGTGGAGCAGGCCATGGGCGGTGCGCGCCGTGCCCGTGGGCCGTGGGCTTTTAGTTAGTTTATTATTATGCGCAACGTAACACCGGGCCCACTCGTCAGCTCTCAGCAGCTTTGTCACCAGTCACCACCTCGGGCTCGGCTCGATTTTCTGTGGTCAAAGAATGGTACGGACATTTGGACGGTTGGCCTTGAATTTGAATATGACTCCACTACTCTATTCTAAGATTATTATTAGTACAAGTTTGTGAAATGAAAAGGCACACATGGGGTGGCTTTATTTGCCACTAGAATAAGTATATGACATCGTCAAGTTGCTGTATATTCTAACGTTTCATAATTCATATCATTGCAAACGAATAATTCATCTACTCTTTTTGATAAGCTTGAAACATACATCTGGCAGAATGTAGGATTTGCTGTAGACAAATGAGACGAGTCGTGGACGAAGAGTCGCACTCAGTCGGTTAGGTTCCCTGCTCATAATTAAATTTAAAATAACGTATTAGGTTTGAGTTAAATTCTCAAGTTGATATGTTTTTTTTAATTTATTATAGGAATCAATTAGGATATCTTTCAATTTGAGACGACACATGCTCGTCAACAAAAAAAAATTGTAAACTTTTTCAGTACATTAGAGTGTTATAGAGTAGGTCTATATACAATTTCTTTGACCACCTAAGATACCACACCAGACGTATTGTATTGATTTTTTCTATCTTAATACAATGACCTATCTTAATACAAAGACGTATAAATATTTTGTGTAATCGAGAAAAAAGACGATATGCTCGTCAATAAAAAAATATTTATTTGTACTCAGAGTGCTTAAACTAATTATACGTACATTATTTGTAAGACAGTAGAGTTGTAATAATAAAGAATGGCTAAGTACATAACTTACGCACAGGTCACAATAAAACATTTTTTTTCTACAAGTTTGTAAGCGAGTGGACGTGCGGCATATTCGATGCAAAAATTCTACAATTTTGAGAGTGGACTGCATATATTATACAAAACGTCTGTGATGTACGGTGGTGCCATATATGCCAGCGAACGTCTTCTCGCCAAAGAAAAAAAATTAAAATGCTACTCTCCCGTCCTATAATAGAAGTCGTTCTCGCTTTTCGCCGAGAAATCCACTGTTTTCAACTTTGACCAGTTATATATAAAAAATATTAATATTTATAATACATAAATAGTAGTATCATATTAGATAGATCATTGAATATACTTTCATAATAAATTTGTTTGTGGATGTAAATATCGTACGTATTTTCTATAAACCTAGTCAAAGTTGATAAAATTTGACTCGTACGGTTCCCATAACGACTACGCACGGAGGGAGTATACGTCTATGGATTACTCGTATAAAAAATTCACAAAAAAATGATTACTCGTATAAAAGAAAATGAAAAGCATGGACGATAAGAGGACACAAGATCATTATTTGGGCCTTATTCTTTCGTTGAGTTGGATATCTCGGCGCAGTTCGGGTCAGTTTATAGGTTTTGGGCTGTTTGGGCTAAGACACATTGATCCTGAAAGTTTACAGCTACTATTAATGGGCGGGCCTGCATCCTTTCGGATTTTGCGGAACGGGAAATGGATCGAGCCGCGCGACATGGTCGCTTCGGAATACAGGGCGCAACGGAACCAAGGTTCTTTTTGTTGGCCGTCTGACCATATTGACTTTCGTTGCTTGCATAGGGCTATATATCTAATTTTTCTCAAAAAAGCATACTCTATCTAATTAATAACATCTAATAACCACCCATGTAAATTGTTATCCTGCACACTACATTTGTACTGCATCGTGTTCATGCTCCGTATTTGCTCCTCTACCGAAACTACACAAACCAACGTGTTGCCAACCTATCTTGATTCTTCCTCTCTTCTCCAATACTTCCCTTACGCTGTGCTCTCCGGTGTCCGCAATCTAGAGCTGCTGAAGAAGCAAATTTAATTCCGTATTCCGTTAGTGATCACGAACAACAGAGAACAGACAATCAATATCGTTGCTTGCACAATAATCCGCATGCAGACAAACGCTCACCGTTGGGTGAAATCCGAGGTGGATGACGGATAGCTCGACGGGTGCGACGGCGATGGGGAGTTGGACGGAAAGTGTGGTACGGCCGGGGCGGCATGGGCAGCTCGTGGATGCTCCTCTCCAGCATCTCCAACACCCTGCTCATCGACGGCCTGCTGGCAGGCACGGTCTGGATACACCAGAGCCCGATCATCGCCATCTTCCTCGCGATCTCCTCGCCTGCTGCCACTGCTCCGGCGCCTCCCGCGCCATCATGGCCACCGCCCTGCAGGCCGTCCTCAAGCAGGTGGTCGTACACCCAGAGCGGGAAGAAGAGGTCGCCGTCGCCGTCGCTGTCGCCGCCGGACTTATTCTTGGCGTTGCTGCTCTTGCTCCTCCCACCACGGACCATCTCCAGCAGCAGCATCCCGTAGCTGTACACGTCGGACTTGGCCGAGATGACACCGAACCCGCGGGAGAAGACCTCGGGCGCGATGAACCCGATGGTGCCCCGTGCGTCCGCCATCGACAGGATGCTCTCCTTGGGGTTGCACAGCTTCGCCATCCCGAAGTCGGCGATCTTGGGGCGGAGGTCGGCGTCCAGGAGCACGTTCTGGGGCTTGATGTCGAAGTGGATGATCCGCGTGTTGCACCCTTCGTGCAGGTACTCCAGCCCCCGCGCGATGCCGCCGGCGATCTCCTGCAGCGCCTCCCACCCCAGCGGGTCCTCGCCCTCGGCGCCGTAGATGTACCTGTCCAGCGAGCCGTTGGGCATGTACTCGTACACCAGCGCGCGCCTGGAGCCCTCGAGGCAGAACCCGAGGAGGGTCACGATGTTCACGTGGGACGTCCGCCCGATGCTGATCACCTCGTTCAGGAACTCCTCGCCGTTGGGTCGAGAGTGGTGCAGGAACTTGACGGCGACCTCTCTCGCGCGGCCGCCGCCGGTGCCGGCGGTTAGGATGCCACTGAACACAGCGCCGTAGCCGCCTTCCCCGAGCTTGTGCTGGAAAGATTTGGTTATTTTCTTCAGCTCCGAGTACCTGTACCGCTTGGGAGCGAGTGATCCGTACTTCTGCAGCAGTTTTTCCACGTTTGCAGTGTCTCTGTTGCTGCTGCTCCTGTCCATGAAGCTGAATAAGCTGAAACGGCTGCGTATTTTGTCCATGGAACTTGAGGATTATGACGACGAGTGCCAGCAACAGGCCGAATGTGATCGACAGAGACACTGAAATTGGATACAAGATTGTATTATTGTATCAGTGGGTTGCAATGCAGCTTGTAACAGTAGAGTAGTAATCTTGATTTTTTTTTGGAATACAATAATCAATCATGATTTGTAGTATCCTTTTATCTTGAACTCGTCATGACGTGTATCTGAACACATACAAAGCATATGCATGCATGTAGTCCTACTTTATCTGCAGTTTGCTGGAAGATATGAACGCACCTATGAGAATCACCTTCTTGTTGGACTTGTTTGCATCTGCAAGGAAGAAGAGTCATTTGATTTGATTTGATTTAAGTAAATAAACAACGTCATCAATCAAGAAACGATCGGTGGAAATTTTCTCTGACAAATTGCTGAATAATCCAAGCCTATAGATGATCTGATAAGAGACTACTTAATTAATCTGACAGTGATACAGTTGTCTTGCTCAGGAAGCATTGTCACTTGGGTCATTGATTTCGTAATCAAAACGCAGCTGGTACGACTAATCTTCATCTCAACTCCTAATCTCCAACTAACACACTCCAAGTCTCCAAGCTAGTAACATGAAGGCAAACACTAGACGACAAACCTAATCTGTATAAAAGTTGGCATGCGTATGTGCAGACATGTCCTATACTCGTATTCAAACAGTAAAGTGGGCAGAGACGTACGTATGAACTGATCGATAGCTAACTTCTAACCTACCGAGAGACGGAAACATTGCACCGCACGAACGCACGCGTAGACGAACAAAGATTAGTTAAAAGGCCATGGCTGCCGTGAATTCGTCCAATTCACACGATGAACGCATGCTGAATATGGCCGTAATCAGATCAATGCAGCAATGCCATTTTCAGAGACACGTAGTTAGTTCAATCTTGTTCTGATCCTTTGTGATTTGATTTGATTTGATTGAAAAAGTCAAGGATAATAAGGTAAGCCTCCACAAGTCCACATTTGGTAAGCAATATATAGTTTGGTGAATGATGATGGCGATGGGCGAGAGGAGGACCTGATCGTTGCTTGTTCTGTCAGGATTAAAAATTTGTGACCCGAAAGGCACTTTTTTTTTATACTGAATAGACCTGTTTGGGATCCATTCTCTGTTTTGGTTGGATAAATTAGTCAACGGCGATGAGCTACGCATGGGTAACATAACATCGACCCATGGCCACTACTGAATAAACAAGTCAAACAACTGCGTCAAACATGTCATGTTAGTATATTGATTGTCATTTGTGATGAGAACTTATCTATTGCTAGTCATGTGAATTACCTCGTCCTGAAAAGCTAAAAGTTCATCAGTTTTACAGAAAAACGCCAATAGGGGCTCATCAGACTTTATTTCTTTCCAGTTTTCAAGTCAGTAACTAAAGTTCGTTTGCGAGCATGAATTGAAACTTGAAAGCAAATACCAAAAAAGTCATTTCACAAAAAAAAAACCCCAAAAAATGTCAGAATGCTTCATACATGAAAAAACACACACGGCATTTTCCATCTTCCAAAGTGTATTAATCTAGCAGCCGAGGTTTCTAACATTTTCAGTTTCGAAAACGAGCAAGCTGCAATGATAATAAGAAATTTAAAAAGAAGCTTAGGAATATGAAGTGCGCAGAGGCAGATAGAAACGCATACCACATCTTGCCGGACGCGAAGACCCGTCGTCGCAAATGCAGGCGAACGCGTCCGCGTCGGAGTCGTACCCGCACCGGCCGCCGCTGGCATTGCACGCCGTGCAGTCCCCAGGCGACGCCCGCCATTCCAGCAGGTACCCACCCCTCAGCAGCTGCGGATACTCCCGGGCGCTCGCACCGGGGGACCCCTCCACCGTCACCGGCACGACGGAGTAGTCGCAGTCCCCGGCGACCGCCTTGGCGTCGGAGACGTTGTACCTCGGGTCGAGCCGCACCACGGCCTGCGCCCCCGGGCACGTCACGTTGACGAACCCGGCCGGGGTGTTGCCTGTACCGGTGCAGTTGAAGAGGAAGACGAGCTGCGCGTTGCCGGCGCTGGCCGTGAACGGCGCGAGGCTGAGGCTGGCGGACACGTCGATGCGCGGCACGGGGCAGCCAAGAGCGTCGGTCTGCACGTTGTCGTTGGCCACCACCACGGTGCGGTCCGCGTAGGACACGCGGAGGATCTTGTAGGCGCCGCGGAACGAGCGCGCCAGTGACGCGCGGCCTCCTCGGCAGTCCACCTGGAACGCGCTCGGCCCGCACGGCGGCGGCGCCGAGGAGGAGGAGGAGGAAGAAGGCTGGTCCGGGAGCCAGAACGGGTAGGCGATGGTCAGGTTGCCGCATGTCTTCGGCGCGCAGCTCGTCGCGGCAGCTGCTGCTGCTGCTGCTGCTGGCACCGCGTGAGCTGCAAGGAATGTTAGGGCGGAGAGGAGCAGCAGCGGCCGGGCATCCATGGCCATGGCCGCGGTCTGGCAATGGTGGTTGGTGGTGGCCGTGGGCCGTGGCGAGGGGGAAGGTGTCTGTATACCTTGGCTTGGACAATGGACAAGAGCAGGAGCCGTTTGACTTGTTCGAGCCTGGAGTTGAAAACTGTATTTTCATATTTGTTTTCCTTTGTTTTTAACTTTTTATGGTCTCTTTCTTGGACCTATATTGTACGTGTGAACCATTTTTTTTTTAAAAAAAACAAACTTACGTGTGAACTTGATTTGGCTTTCCGTCGTGGGTTTATTGGCTGGCAGGAGCAGGATGCCTAGCTGCGCATGCTGTGAGTGCGATTTGGTTCATAGCGCAAGGCTACGTACGTGATGCTAGTGATTGCGTCAGCACTCAGCAGATTGGTACGAGTAGGTGGCAGGTGAGCGCGCATTACCAACGGGTTTTTCGAAGTAAAGGTTAGTTCAAACAAACATGGACGGTGTATGTTGTGGGCCGTACACACAAAATTTTCAATCTTTCACAACCAGAAATATTAAAGGAGTTTTAAAATCTAATATTTTCTAGTAATTTAGAGAAGATTTCATAATAGTCAAGGGAGGTTATATGATTTTTCCCGTTTTTTTTTTGTGACCGATGGATCCTGGGCCTCAGGACCACGCGTGTCAGCAGTCCAGCCCATTGAAGAAACTGGTCGGAGTCACAATGGTACTTCCAACCCATTGTTTTCTGTTCGGAATCTTAAGATAGTATAAGTAGTCAGACTGGGCCAGATATTCATGGGCTTCAAAGCCCGTAAATCCGCCCCGCGCCGAAAGCGGCTGATACGCCCGGCGGCTGCTGTCGCCGCCGTCAGACGCGGCAGCAGCTCCACAGCGCGACTTCGGCTAATTTCGTCAGTATACGCAGGAAATGGTGTAGCAAACGATATCCCGATCCACCGCGCGTGGCCGCAGTCTCGGTGACGGTGGTGATGGGGTCACCAATGGATGACGCAACCCGCGCCCTTGCTCCGCCTGATCAACAATGGAGGTATGTGCTTGCTTCTTCTCTAGCTGTCAACATTGGGATTGATATCTGTCGGATACACACTTGTATCGTATGCCTAATGATACGTAGATCTATCAGTGTCTCCCTGTGGATCAATTTGATTATCTCATTTTTCCATTCAATCGTCACGAGTACACTGATATGGGAAACGGTCTGGGCCTATGGATATATATATATATGGATGTGGATGTTCTTTAAAATTTTTATATACTCATTTTTGGGTCTTGGATAGCACGAAGGTCTTTAATCTGGACAAACAAGTGAACTATAACTTGATATGGGCACAAATTGTTAGTACATTAATATATATATATTTTTTTTGAAAGAAACTGGAGGGGTTTGCACCCCTACAGCAAAAGTACATTAATATTTGGATGATGGACTGAATATGTGCGTGGGTGATGGAAAATTGCAAAGCAGAAAATCAAGAACATTGTAGTATATATCAGGATCATGTGGAACTAGGTTTAAATCCACACATTGATTTGCTGCTTTTATGAATATATACATATATTCATCTATTGAAAAATTGCAATAGTAATTCAAAGGTGCTACAAGAATATACTTTTCATTGTTTTCGTTTCGGAGTGACATTATAAAACATAGATAATATGAGTCATCCCAATAGGAAATATCTTGGCTAAGATGAAAAATGGGATTAGGGCAGGGGGCAGGGAAGGAATGGCTTGGGTGGCATTTCCAATTCGTTGATATTCTTCTCCAGCATTTCGGTGACTGTATTCATGGAAGGACGGTTTCCTGGGGCCATTTGTATGCACCACAAGCCAACTAGAGCAATCTGCTTTGCAGTTTCTTCTAGCTCGCATGTGACTTCATGGCTTTGCAAATCCTTTACCATACAGTCATAAATCCAGTCGGTAAAATACGTTTCACTAGAATTCTCGGCGTTTCCCGGCCGCTTACCATTTGAAGTATCATCATTCCATAGCTGTAAACGTCTGACTTAGTTGACACAACTCCAAAACCTCTATAAAACACTTCTGGAGCAATGAAACCAATGGTGCCTCTTGCATCAGCCATTGAGAGAGCACTGTCCTTGACATGACACAGTTTTGCCAATCCAAAATCAGCAATTTTCGGACAGAAGTCTTCATCAAGAAGGATGTTGTGGGGCTTAATATCAAAATGGATGATGCGGGTGCTGCAGCCCTGATGCAAATACTCAAGGCCTTGTGCGATGCCAATAGCTATTTTCCTCAAATTTTCCCATCCAAGTGCCGACTTTAAACTCTCTGAATAAATATACTTCTCTAAAGAGCCATTGGCCATGTACTCATAAACAAGGGCTCTCTTGGATCCCTGTAAACAAAAGCCAAATAAGCTGACAACATTGACATGGGAAGTCCTACCAATGCTAGTAACCTCATTTAGGAATTCCTCTCCATTGCCTTTGGATCCTTTTAAGAGTTTCACGGCAACCATATGGCCATCTGGTAGAGTACCCTTGAATACTGTACCATAACCACCCTCTCCTAATTTTTCCTTAAAGCCTCTTGTTATTTTCTTCAGATCCGAGTGACTGTATCTCTTTGGGGTCAGTGATTGATATCTCCTTATTATCTCTTCCATGTTTGATTTACTCCGAGCATGCTTTTGGAGAATAAAGAGACCGAGCTTTTGTTTCCGACAGTATATGAACCAAAGAAGACATGTGAAAAACAACCCAGCTGTAGCAGACATGGAACCTAAAAAATTAAAACCAAAAAATGAAACCCAGCCATGGAAATATACACTACTATAGAAGGTTTCCTTATGCATATGCAAGTTCTTGAGGATGCTATAATTCCATATTATTAATTTAATCTTCTCCGTGGAGTTCTTCTGTAATATCAGATATAGATATCTTCAAAACTGATAAGAATAGAAGTAGATCCTATTCTGTTATATCACATAAAAGCACGAGGCTAACCTGCCAGCTGAAACTTTAGATGGTAGTTCAGTACGTATAGCTAGCCAAGTAAATACATACTACCTCTGCCCCTGAATAAATTAATTCATAGAGATGTCTTACATCAAACTTTTCTAAGTTTGACCGGATTCATACAAAAGAGCACAAAGACTTATGAGTTTATGACACCAAATTAGTATCATTACATACACCATAAAACGTATTTTCATTATGTGCTTATTTGGTTTCATAAATATCTGTGTTTTTTCTATAAATTGGGTCAAACATAAAAAAAATGACTTCCAGGATTGATTATGGAGGGAGTACCTATTAGAATTAATCTGATGTTGTGCCTTCCGTCTGCAATATATATTAAATCTAGTTAGCAACATCTCAATCACAGCGAAAAATAATCCAATAATGACAGAGATAGCATTATTGGAGAAAACAGAAGGGAAATGCAATATGACTAGTGATTTTTCTGTGACAGCATTGCACTGTCTATTTTTCTTAACATTTACCTTTTTTACAGGTGATATGTTTCTAAAATTAGTGTTTCAAGTTTCAACTGTTTTACTAATGGAGTAAATTGAGTGTTGCAAAATCTTCTCATGTGCATTAACTTCAAAAATGCTCAAAAATGCCATAGCCAGTTACTGAGTCATGTTTTTACCTCCTGTAATTTGCGAGACGAACCTTTTGAGTCTAGTTACTCCATGATTGGACAATAATTACCAAATACAAACAAGTATAGTAGTTTACATCTGTAAAGATTTTGGATCTAAACAAAGCCTAAATGTAAATGTATGTCATGATGAGATGTGTCAGATGTCCTACTGGCATGCTAACTGACTGCGACTTTGACTAGAAGAATTTGACCTTCTGCGCACCAAATGCACAATTCAATTTATTCGATTGTAATAATCTAACAAGTGAATTTACCAGATGGCAGCTGCCATGTCAAGAGGAAGCCATCGCTGATGAGTTGCTCATAGCTGCTTGCGTTGGCCTCGCCAAATGCCCCCTGCACTGGCACAAGGGTAGTGCTGCATCCCTCTACCGAGTACTGCGTGTAATTGCTCGAGTCATTGTAATGTCCTCCAACATTAACAAGCAAGCTGCTGCCACATTTCGTCTCCACAAGCCCCCTATCCGGCTCCGGTGTATTGGTGCACTTGTAGAAGATGAGGTTCAGATTGACGGGGCTGATCGAGAATGGAAGGCCGATTTTGGAGGAGGTGTTGGCAGTCAGAACATGGCAGCCCTTGGAGTTGGATCCGATGAAGTCCTCGAGCTTGTGGATGTCAGCGACAAGCAAGGAGCTGTTGTCGTAGAAGATGTTGAGGATCCGGAATCTATACTTTCGCTGATAATAGCCGAGGTATGGAATGCTGTTGTTGCAATGGACCTCAAAACCCAACCGGCCGCATTTTGTGTCCGTTTCCTGCTCCGGAACAAATCCAAATGGCTCTGAGATAGTCAGGTTGCCGCATAACTTCGGCGAACAGCTAGCCTCTTGGTCATCTTCTGGTTCGACGGCTGCTACGAGTGAGAGAGCTAACCATAGCAAGGCCAAGCTAACCGGGGACATCGGAGTGGAGGTGACGAATTGGGTGGAAGCAGAGTTCAGAGATGCATACATGGAGGCAGATATTGGAACAGAGTAGATTTGAAGAACTTGTTGGTTGGCTGAGAAGTGGAGTGCCCGAAGGGCAGTCTTGACTCTTGACTACAGATGTGGACACGACTGAGGACTGAGCCATCATCATATTCGCTTGACTACAGAGGTAACACGACTGAGGACTGATCCATCATCTTGACCCTTAGACTCTGATCAGCTTGTTTCTAACTTATTCTCTTTCACATAACCCTATTCAATCAGCTTAAATCAGTCGGTTTTTCTACCAGCTGAACAGAGTCTACTCTATCCGTCCCTTATTAAGTATCGTTTTGGGTTTCCGTGTCACAACTTTGACTAAATTTATATAAAATAGGTGTAATATTTGTGTCTCTAAATAAATTTATTAAAAAACTAGATCAAAAGATCTCTCTAATGATATCAATTATGTATCATAAAAATTAATTATTTTTTATATAAAACTAATTCAAGATTTTTTTCGAAAAGTAAAAAAGATAATTATTTAGGGACGAAGGGAGTAGACAACAACTTCTACTTCTAGTCCTTTGTATGCTTCGGAAGTTAGCTGCACCTGGTTCTGATTGTGGTGATTCTGTGGCTGTACAGCTGGAACCAATTTCAGGAAGATGCTGTTGCCAGAGTACATATTGACTGTTAGTTGTAGACTTGTGAATCGTGATATTTACAGTCAGCTGCCGTGAGCGTCCTGGCTGGTGCATGTGCATGAGAATTCCAACACGAGAGCACATGCCATATTTTTTTTTGAATAAGATGAGTAGTTAAACTTAGGATAAAAAAGTCAAACGGTCTTGTAATTTAAATGACGAAAGTACTTTGCTAATTTGACAACTTTTGACAAAAGATGCCACTAGTACATTCATTCACCGAAATATAACATTTTTAGTGTTTAGTTTGTGAGCTTTGTTTCAGATACGTTCTTATTTTGAGAAAATGAATTAAAGCTGTTGAGTTTATACTTTTTTCCAACCACCCGAAAACTTATATTAGTTTATATTAATGAAGAAAAAATAGCTGCCCAGATTTGCATCACAGAGCATTTTGAACTTGGCGGGCTGGCTATACGCCTATACATGCACACCTTCTGCCGTTGCTATCGGTAGGACGAATATGACATGATTTATGATATAACAATGCCAAATTAGCATATTATATACTTCTACATTGCTTAAATTAGTTTCGTGAGATAAGGGTCTCTTGAAAGACCAAGGCAGAAAGAATATTGTTTTGATTATATTATACACTGGATCACCATGTACATACCCTGATAGACCCAAATTTTTAGGATTTAGCCCTTTTCTTTAACTATTTTCACAATTGGATCCCTGGAGAAACTATTCACGTTTTTGGACTCTGGGGGTTGGCGTCATGCCCCACGGCGCCGAGGTAACACAGGTCGACGCCACAGGCCACGGCGCCGAGCTTTTGAACCCGATGTTGCGCTGGAACTGACGTGGCAGAAGGCTCGGCGCCGTAGAGCACGGCGCCGAGCTATTAGCTTACGTATCTGGGCCTTAGAACTAGAACAAGTACTATTATTTCTATCAATAGACAAAATTGCTGTTATAGCTCATCTGGTTTAGGCACTATGCTTTGGACCTGAGGTCCTTAGTTCGAACCAGAGAAGCTGCATAGTTTTTGCTACCTTTCTTTTATGATTTGTTTTTGCTACACAATGTTTCAAACATCAAATAAAAAAATAAATCATTTAAACCTATTGTTTTAAATAATTCTTATTTGGAAATTAAATAAAAAATAAATCATAAAAAGTAGTAAACAATGTTTCAAACAATCAAATAAAAAAATAAATCATTTAAACCTATTGTTTGAAAAGCTTATAAAATAAATTAAATAATTCTTATTTGGAAATTAAAAAAAAACAAATCATAAAAGTAGCAAAAAACTATGTAGTTCTTTGGTTCAAACCGAGGACCTCAGGTCCAAAGCATAGTGCCTGAACCGAATGAGCTACAACAACAAGTTTGTCTATTAATAGAAATAATAGTACTTGTTCTATTTCAAAGGCCCAGATACGTAAGTTAATAGCTCGGCGCCGTGACCTGTGGCGCCGAGCTCGACGCCGTGCTCTACGGCGCCGAGCCTTCTGCCACGTCAGTTCCAGCGTAGCATCGGGTTCAAAAGCTCGGCGCCGTGGCCTGTGGCGTCGACCTGTGTTACTTCGGCACCGTGGGGCATGGCGCCGATTCCAGGGTCCAAAAACGTGAATAGTTTCTCCAGGGGTCCAATTGTGAAAATAGTTTAAGAAAAGGGCTAAATCCTAAAAATTTGGGCCTGATAGAGCATTGTTTCTATTTTTTAAGGCACAAAGTGAGGGATGCTCTAAGCAAACCCAGGCTGTACAAAACCTGAAGGCACCTTTGTGTTGCTCGGGTTTGTAGCACTTGCATTTTCTGCACTCATATTGCGAGCTGAATCTCCGCTACAAAGAGAAAAACATGTGAATATCAGTACTTTATTTTTTAAGTTATACAAATTTGCATCGTAGTGTCTTACATTATTTGACATAAGTTTTGCTTTGGTGGTATGTCTAATTCATCTAATCTCCTCCTGAACATATCCAAAATGTTTGATATTGTAGGGCGATGCATAGGTAATAGTTGTATGCACCATAAACCAATTAAGGTCATCTTCTTTGCCATTTCCTCTAATTCACTTGTGATTTCACAGGTTTGTAATACATCATCTTGAGTAAAGTGGTCATAAATCCAATCCAGAAAATACATTTCACTGGACTTCTCAACCATGGACTCAGACATTTTCCCGGCCTCCAACCATCTCTAGCAACATCATTCCGTAAGCATAAACATCTGACTTTGTTGAGACAACTCCAAAAGTTGGATAAAGAACTTCAGGGGCAATAAAGCCAATTGTTCCTCTTCAGTGCAGCACAATTTGGCTAGACCAAAGTCCGCAATCTTTGGGCAGAAGTCTTTGTCCAGAAGGATGTTTTGAGGCTTGATATCAAAATGAACAATTCGTGTGTTGCAACTATGGTGCAAGTATTCTAGCCCACGGGCAATTCCAATTGCAATTTTATATAGTTTATCCCATCCTAAAAGTCCTTTGGGGTTCTGTGAATAAATATACTTATCTAAAGAACCATTTGGCATGCATTCATATATAAGAGCTCGTTTTGAACCTTCCAAACAAAATCCAAGCAAGCTAACAATGTTAACATGGCATGTTTTGCTAATGCTCATCACCTCATTCACAAAGTCCTCTCCATTTCCTTTGGAGAGATGCAGTAATTTAACAGCGACAGGATGACCATCGTCCAACCTTCCACTGAAAACTGTACCATAACTGTCTTTTCCAAGCTTACTACGAAAGAAATATGTTATCTTTATAACCTCTGAGTAATAGTATCTTTTTGGAGTAAGGGATCCATGCAATGTAACCAAGTCTTCAATGTTTCTCTCCATGGTATCAATAACCCTTAGTTTGTGATCCTTCTCACGCCATATCAGTGCATAAGTAGCTATCCCACATGCAAAAGTTAGGAATGTAGCTACTAACAGGAGCCCTGAGATTGAAGAGAGTGTTGTTTTTAATTTGGAAGCACACCAATGCCATTTTAGGTACTAAAGAGCACAATTAAATAGTTACATATAAAAAGGGAGATTGATTCACAAAGAACAAAAAAAATGTAAAGATAGATTGTGCCTTGTTTTTAAGGATGAAAACGGATCGGATACGGACGGATATCATTGATATTACATTTGTTTTTATATTTATGTTCGGATACAGATTCGAATACGAATAGTATCAACCATGCCGGATAGGATAGTATTTGATATCGATGTTATAAATATGTGATTTGAATATTCGGATACGAATACGGTATTGGATGTTGAAAATCCGGACGCGGACCCAGACTGATCTAAACCCCTCTAAATGAATTCGGTCTCGAATACGGCTGGAAAATATCCTTACCGTTTTCATCCCTACTTGTTTTACATAGAGTGTATTGAAGAGTTGGCACTTTTTTATGAAAAAGGAGTTGACACTCTGCTCTAGTCCTCATTGTAGCTCTTATACATCAGGAATCCAATACTATTTCTAAACTATTCCAGCCACTTTTATAAATTCTTCCTCTCTTCTGCATTTGTATGAGAAATCTTTTTGGTAATGCCCTTGTTAAGAGGACGGACGCTTACTTAAGCCACGTCCGCAACACCCACTCCCGCAAGTTCACAACGCTCGGCCTCTCCCCATCCTTATCCTCTCCTTTCCCATGTCGTCCTCCTCCCCCACCCCGCCCGTCCGACCAGCGCCATGGGAATGGATGCCACGACGTGCCCAGCTCGCTGCCGCGCATCCTGCGCCCTCTCCCTCCCTCATCTGCGGCCTCCATTGCTAGCCCGCGCGCCCAGTGACCCTGCTCCCGCTCCCACGCCCGTGCCCAACACCCTGCGCTCTCTCGCTCCCCCATCCGCGGCCTCCATTGCTAACCTGCGCCCAAGTGACCCTGCTCCCGCTCACCCAAATGGAGACGGCGGCGGCGGCGGCTTCGCGACGAGGTAGGTTGGATCTCCTCTGGATCTAAGCCCTCCTCCTCTGGATCTGAGGGACGTGGCGGTGGCTAGGGTGCCGGCGAGTTTAGGGGGGCTCTTCCCTCCTTCCTTCGGCGAGCTTTGAAGGCGATGAGCCGGCCATGGGCTCGAGCAGCCTGCAGTTCTAACCCATCCTCTTGCTGTGTTTCTGTCATGTTTCTTCGTGTTGCAATAGGATTTCTGCGATGTTGCAACAAATGATTTTGAATGTTGCAATAGGTGATTCTTGTGTTACAGAAAGAGAGTTCTAATATTGTGATTGTATTGTTTCCCCTTAATATTGTAACTTATGTTTCGTACCGATGTTGCAAGAGTTTATGTGGATATTGCGTATAAGTGTTGTTTGGCTTTTGCGAGTGTTTCATGACATATTTTCAAATGTTTCATCAGTTTTCTTTTATATGTTGTAAGCGTTATATCTGCATGTTTCAAAAGTAGATCAGGCAAGTGCCGCGGATATTCATTTGGTCAGCGTGGATTAGATTTCTGACGGTGTTTCTCGTCTCCACGGGCGGCGAGTAGACCACATCCTTTCATTAGGGTCAGTGGTGGCTTTTGCCTCTAGGTTCCTGGGCGACGCTAGTCTCGCGTGCTTTCGTCTCTATGTGCTTGGGCGGCTCTAGTCCCACCTGGTCGTGGGACTCAATCGGACAGTGCCTCTTGGGAGCGCTGGGCTCGTTTGTTTGTGGAAATTAAATTGCAGGTGCAGGCGTCCGGACGCCTCATCCATCCAAATCTTTTCCTATTTTTTTATTATTTCACACGCCCTTCCACCTTTAGACGCTCAATTATATCAGCACTTTCTGTTTTTTTTTTTGCCAACAGATAGGGAGGTGAGATTGAGAACTCTTGGAGATGGATTTTTCTATTCTTGCCAAAAATCCTAGATTGAGAGATTTTATTGGAAACTCTTGAAGATGCTCTAAATAAGGGGTTTGACTATAAAAATTGAGAAAATAAGCTTTCTGGCCTAAAAAAAAGTAGTGCTAGTTATTGGCTCCTTTGTTTTGAACTTGCCTATTTAGCACCAAAACGAGTTTTGTTCCGTTTCTTAGCCCTTTTGGTAGTTTGACAAGTTCATGGTGTTAACTGTTAAAAACAACACGAATTTGTATTTTTACCCCTGGCGTCGAATGCAACAGTACCTTTCCGGCCACCTACTATCAATACTTTCCCAAAATAAGGTACAACATTTTTTTCAAACATGAAATCATTATTTTTAGTTTTAAAAATATGTTTTTAGGAAAGTATTTTAAAAACATTATTTTTAGCGTCGAAAAATTATACTTTGGAAAAAATGTTTTTTGATGCTAAAAAATAAATGATGATTCACCTTATTTAAAAAATAATTGATAGTAGGAAGCCTGTATGGCTCTAGGATGTACCGTTGCATTCGGCGCCAGAGGTAAAAGAGTATTTTTACGTTGTTTTTAAGACCGTTAACTTGTCAAACTAAAGGAAGGACTAAGCAATTAAAATAAACTCGTTTTGAGGCTAAATAGGCAGAGTTCAAAAGAAAAAAGGTAAAAAAACTAAGCACAAACTTTTTTAGGGCCAAGAAACTATTTTTCTCATAAAAATAACTACCTTTATAAATCAAACGAATAGTCTTCAAAAATTAGTTTTATCATAGTATACTTACCTTTATGTTGTCTTTGTCATTGTAAAAACTTATTCTTCTTAGTGGATTTTGTGCTCAACACACCCGCTAAAACAAAAGATTTGAACTAAAGCTCCAAGGAAACTAAGGTTTCTTTCAAGTACCGTATCCGCACCTCGTGTATTAACCGATTTTTTGGCATACCTATGATTATCTTCCTGGCCGTACTGTTGATACCTGCATGGGCATAATAAGTTGTATCATTAACTAGACTTTTGTATTGATTACTCAGGAAAAACTAATTTATTCATTTTAGAAAAAGGTGTGAAGCATTGCACCCTCCGTATTCTAAATTATAAGTCGTTTTGACTTTTCATATACGGTTTTGCTACACATTTAGATATAAATTATATCTAAATATATATAATAAAATCTTCATATCAAGAGTAGCTGGGGTTATAAGTAATAATTTAAAACGAAGAGAGTATAATTGTATTGGACAACATTTCTGGCTTTAGTGTGTTTTCAAACAAACCTCTCAATAACAACCTATGCTGACTACTCATTTGCTTCCAAAATTTAGAGCTGACGTTTACAATATTAAATTGGTTTTATTAAATCTTATAAATGTTCATGTATTATCTTAGTATCCTAGATATTGCTGTAAATTTATAAGATTTATTTATAGCACAAAACAATATATAAAAAAAGTGTGTGCCTATTTAGTTCTTTACTACAGAGTAAAAAACATAAAGTATACGGTGAATTGTTTTATTCTAATTTAAGTACATGTTACTAGAAGTCTAACAAAATTGGATTTACAATTTTTTAGATATTTTTATAAATATATAATGAATTTACAAATTACAAGATTTATGACCAGACGACATAACTGAATAAGTTCTAAATAGTTAATTTACATGTTTAGCGACCGAGACAATACAATCGAAGTTTGAGGATCTAAATAGTCATTTTACGAGTTTAGAGGCTGGAATAATATAAAAATAAATTAAAGTTGGAGAATCATGACTTAAAATGCAACTAAAAAAACCAGAGGAAGTATTATCTCATTTGCTAGTGAGTTTATGGCGGGAGTGTTCGAAGAAAAACAACACAGCAGTACTAGCCCTTCTCGCCTTGAGGCGTGGTTGAGCAGAGCAACTCGTCGCGACAGAAGCACTGGAACGATTGTTGGACCCCGTTTGGGAGAGCTCGAGCTTCAGCTTCTCCGAAGAGAATCACTCCCATCCAGCCAAACACCAAAACGTCAACTGATTCAGGTGGGGATCAGCAGTGAATCACTTCTCCATTTACACTACGATGTGGGAGCTAGAAAAACCTGCTTCACACTGCTCCCTATTAAATTCTGGTGGGGATCAGTAGAGAATCAATTCTCATTAGCTCTCCACCCCGCTCCCTCCTATGAATCCAAAAGAATCACTACATCGGAGAATCAAGGAGCAGAGCTGAAGAATCAGGGAGTGGAGCTCTCTCAAACGGGGCCTTGGGCGAACCTGCACTCTCCTCCACTCCGTTTGCACGCAGCGCAGTCTCCCGCCGCCGTCCACTCCAAGAGGGACCCATCGCTGATCAGCCCCTCGTAGTCGTAGCGATCACGAGCCGGCTTCCGTCGTCACTCGGCAACAAGCGCACCGGCACGCTGAGACGTTGGACGGAACAACCGTCGTCGGCCCGTCGCCGCCGGAGACGTAAGCTCCCATCGTGCGGTTAGCACATGGGCGTGGCAGTCGTATGCTAGGAGGAACCTCGCAGTTGTAGACGAAGGTGAGGTTCCTATTGGCGTCGCTCACCTTGAGCGGGAGGCGGGAGAGGGCGGAGGAGACGTTGAAGTCTGGGATGTTAGTTTCATAGGATCGTCTAGGAGCGGATCCACTGGGTAAACATGTTCGAGTAGATAGAGGATGCAGTTCATCATGATGCAGAGAGAGATCGAGAGAGAGAGTGGTAGATCACCGACCAGAGGAGTCGACGGGAGGTGCAGTGGCGGCGGCGGTGTTGGAGTTGGAGGCGCTGCCCATCATGGTCGTTGGAGTAGCGTCGCCTTCTATGCGTGCAGCGTCGGTGGTCGCGTCAGTGGCCGCCTCCTGCATCCGGGTGCTCGCCGGCGTCGATGGGTCTTCCCGTCACTGGCAGCGCCCTTCCTTAGGATCGGGTTAGGGTATGGATGTCGGTGGGGCGGCTCGGTGAACCTCGTACTTTGTACCGAGCGCCCCGACCCCCACCTCATCTATATAGCGCTGTGCGACGAGGGCACACCAACCACAAGGTTGGGCGCCCCCGATCAGGGCGCAGATCTAAGGCCCGTTAGGCCGTTGGGCCTAAACGGTGGGAGATCTAATTCCAACATTCTCTCCCTAGATCTCACATAATTCTTTTCCATTCTTCAATTTTCATTACAGTTCAATATTTTAATCATTCTATTCCATCACAGATCAGTATATAGAGCAGGCTTCATCGTCACAGCAATTCATGTCGTTAGACTGACAGCTACTACACACCTTTCTATTCTATTTTGGAACAAAGTTTTCATTATTCTGGGCCCTTCTTGTTCTTCGGGAATCATAGGCTCTCCCTTAAACCCATGTCGACTATGTGTCCTCTGAACACACTGGGTGGAAGGCCTTTTGTGAGTGGATCCGTTAGCATCTTTTCTGTTCGTATATGCTCAAGATTTATGATATGATCCCGAAGTTTATCTTTCACAACATAGTACTTTATGTCAATGTGTTTGGCAGCACCACTTGACCTATTGTTGTGAGCATATTCTACCGCTGGGTTGTTATCACAATACAACCGCATCGGTCTTTCTATACTTTCAATTATTTTCAATCCGGGTACAAATTTTCTTTAACCAATTTACCTACCCCGAGGCCTCATAACAAGCTACAAACTTGGCGTACATTGTCGAGGATGTAGTCACTGTTTGTTTTGAACTTTTCTATGATATCACTCCTTTAGCGAGAGTAAAGATATATCCCGATGTGGATTTTCTTTCATCTCCAACATAATCGGAGTCTGAATACCCCTCTATGTGCAGGGAATCAGATTTTTCATATGTCAACATGAGACCTTTCGTACCTTGCAAATAACACAAGACTTTCTTCACTAATTTCCAATGTTCAATTCCTAGATTCTTTTGATATCTGCCAAGTAACCCAGAAACAAAAGCTATGTCAGGACGCGTACACATTTGAGCATATTGCAAACTTCTAATTGCCGAAGCATACGGTACCGCTTTCATTTGATCAATTTCATATTGGTTCTTGGGACACTGATGTTCCCCATATTTATCGCCCTTGACAATCGGAGCAGGAGATGGACTACACGCATGCATACTAAATTTCTTCAGAACCTTTTCTATGTATGCCTTCTGCGACAATCTCAATACCCCTTTTCTTCTATATCGATGAATCTCAATTCCCAAAACAAATGAAGCTTCACCGAGATCTTTCATATCAAAGTTCGAGGACAAGAATTTCTTCGTCTCCAATAGTAGATTGGCATCACTACTAGCAAGTAAGATATCATCTACATATAAGATCAGGAATATGTATTTCTTATTCTTAAATTTCACATAGACACAATTGTCCTCGACATTTTCTTTAAACCCAAAACCCTTTATAGTTTTATCAAACTTCAAGTACCACTGTCTCGAAGCTTGTTTCAAACCATAAATGGATCTTTTCAGACGACATCCCATATTTTCTTTTCCTTTTACGACAAAACCTTTCGGTTGTGCCATATAGACATTTTCATCCAAATCCCCATTTAGGAATGCAGTATTTACATCCATCTGATGTAATTCT
This sequence comes from Microstegium vimineum, assembly GCA_022036555.1. NCBI lineage: Eukaryota > Viridiplantae > Streptophyta > Magnoliopsida > Poales > Poaceae > Microstegium > Microstegium vimineum. The sequence continues at coordinate 11,337,821 of CM039134.1, forward strand.
AGATCATAGTGAGCCACAAGTGCCATAATAATTCTGAAAGAATCTTTACAAGAAACCGGGGAAAAGGTTTCATTGTAGTGAATCTCTTCTCTTTGGGTAAAACCCTTAGCCACAAGTCGCGCTTTGTGTCTTTTAATATTCCCTTGGGAGTCATATTTCGTCTTATAGACCCATTTGGAGCCTACTTTCTTAACTCCTTTAGCAATATTTTCTAGAACCCAAACCTTGTTGGTATTCATAGATTTCATCTCATCTTCCATGGCCTGAAGCCACTTCGATGAGAGTTCGCTTCTCATGGCTTCTTCAAAAGTTATAGGGTCATCTTCCATATGGAATTCTTCCGTTTCATAAATTTCATAATCATCTGGAATAGCTGACCTTCTAGTTCTTTGAGACCTTCTAGGGGCCTCTGGTGTCACACCCAATTTTAAGGATAAAATTGAATATGAATAACTCATGTGTGCCCAGAGATCAATCACACACATAAGCCGACAAATCTTTAAATAGTACCATCACTGAGTGCTTATTACATAACGAATAATATTTATTAAACATAACAGCGGAAAATAAAGATAACTCTCGCGACGAAGCTCCACTTCACAGGGAACGCCGACTGGTTGACCACTAGCCTAGTACTCCTCACGGTAGTCTTCATAGCCATCTGAAGGGGTTGAGAAAGCAAGAGTGAGCACTTACGTACTCAGCAAGAGTAACATAGGGTTATGAAGCTCAAAAGGTTGACACTGTCTGTATTGCGGTTGCTTTTAACTTGGTCAAGTTTTACCAATACTTAGCTTTAATTATGCATAACTCAATTGATAACCACATGATATAAATATAGTAAGCCACATTAATAATTAAACAACATGATCATCTACACTGTGAGTTTTCCAGGCCGCTCGTGACCGTGAGCACGACTATCATGATAGATTTACACTCTGCAGAGGTTATACACTTTACCCACAAGCCATGTTACCCATATGCCCGGGATAGCTAGTCCCATAACACTGTCGAGGTGAGTGAGCAGGGAACACTATGAAGTCTTTCAAAAGCTCGTTCTAGCATGTAGCGGACCCTACGGACCCAATGCAAAGGGGAATATGGGACACCCCGATGGTACCACACGCAGCGGTCCCCACACAAGCTATACCCCATAACCAACTCGGCAAAGGTGCCTTTCACGAACCACAAGCATGATAGTCCAAACTTTATACTCAACTAAAGCCAGAGCCATATAGCACTCGTGGTTGTATTAGAAATCCTCGCTTTTGCCCTACAGTGGGGTCCTATTCCATGTTGCTATAAAAGCCAATTTTATCTCATTATTGCATATATCATTAGTCAAGATTCATCTCAAGATCCATTATTGTAAAGCATAGAAAAGCTACCCATATGCATGAAACCCATGGTGACAAGGTAAAGGATAACAAAGTTATGGCATAGATCTAATAGGAATCAAATTAGACACATGCAATCATGACTAGATTGAATTATGGTGAATGGGTAACAAGGATGATCCCATGTTAAACTTGCCTTGATCCCAAAGCTCTTGGTGATCCTGGTCTGCTGCAAAGAACTCTTGCTCACCGAAGATCTCACCGGCTGAACTCGATCAACATCACCACGCAATCATCCGAACAATCATACACGAAGCAAATAAGACTTGATCATAACATTACACCATAAACAATAAAGAGACTTTGAAAAGGTTATAAAATAGATCTATACTTTACTACGATCACAAAGAGACGAGTACCACGCTAATCGGATCTAAAACGAAGAAGTTATAGATTAAACAGGATTCTGAAAAGGGCAAGATTAAAGCATTAGCAAATGAATTTTCTTTGACTTTCAAAAGAAATTAACATAGGTGAAATCTATACTACTGGATAGAGCATAAAATTACGGATCTAACGCAACTTGAACGGGTCGATTTGGATTTAAAACGAGCAAATTATAAGCTTTGGAAAATTAGTGGCAAAACTGAAATTAGAGTTTTTATTTTATTTTCGAATAAAACAGATCTGATAAAGGAAATACGTTTTCCCGAGGGGAAAGCGTAGAGATCAAAGACACTTTGGACTGCGGGTTTAGAGCTAGAAAAGGGCAGGGTCTCTTTAGCAAAAGGTCCAGAGCGAAGGGGTACGGGGTTGTTCTGGTTCGTTGACTCTGAGATCGACGGCTCAGATTAGAACCAAGGCGAGAGAGGGAGGGGATGGGCGGCGCGACGACCGGAGTTCGGCGGCACGCGGCGGTTCCATTGCCGGCCGAGCCCGAAGCTCGTCGGCGTAGACTGATCGGGAGCTCCGGTGCCCCGTTTTCAGATCTGAGCACACCGGGAGAACAAGGAGACGACGGCGAACTCATCTAGGGCTATGGCGAGGCTCGGGGACTGACGGGAAACGCCGCCGATGTCGCACAGCGGCGGCGGACGCTCTGCACACGGCGGTTAGGGGCTCGGACGCCCTAATCCGACTGGGAAAAGACTCGGGGAGCGAGAGGATGACGCGGTGAACTATTCTATGCGACTTGCGAGGCGTGGGAAAGCCCGAGGATGGCCGGCGACGAGAGACCGCGGCGGCGGAACCTTGGGGCACGACGACTCGACACATTCGAGCACAAACGAGAGGGAGAAGAGGGAGATGACGCATTTGGCACTTACGCGAAGGTGATGCGCGGCTCGGTGGCGAGCTTACAGCGTCCAGAGGCACGGAACGGCGGCGGCTCGCTGGCGGATCACGGCGGAGCTCTGCGGCGGCTCTGTTGCGATTGCGAGACAAGGTGAGGCGCTTGCGATGGGAGCAAACAGCGCGGTGGCGGCGCTATTTAAAGGAGGCCGTGGGGGAGTCCGGGGCGGTTACGCGCGCGGGGAAACCGGACGCGGAGCGAACGCGGCGCGGCGCGACGTCGCGGCAGAGTCCGTTCCGGACTCGGGAGGAAGAAGACGGGGCGCTACCAAGCGGGCCTGGAGTGTCAGCGGCAGAGAGAGAGGGAGGGAGCGCCGACAGGTGGGGCGGAGGTGTCAGCGAGAGAGGGAGAGAAGAGGCGCGGCGCGGTGCTGGGCTGAGAGAGGGAGGCGGCCCACTCGGGGAAAGAGAGAAGGGGAGGGGGCAGGCCGCGGGCTGGGCCACTGGGCCAGAAAGGAGAGGGGTGAGGTTTTCCTTTTTCTTTTTCAAATTTGATTTTCCAAAATGATTTTGAAATCCTTTTCAAGATTTTGCAAAGCCACACAACACAAGAAAATGCAGGGGCATGTCATGCATCACAACATGTTGAACCTAACATGAGATTCATTTTATTTTTATTTAATTAATTCTATGATCACACAATTACTTGAATTAAATCAAATTAAGCTCAAATTCAAATCTAATTTACTATTCAAATTTTAGGGTGTTACAAATCTACCCCCCTTAAAAGAATCTTGACCTGAGATTCCCCAGATTTTACTTACTTAAAGAGTTGAGGGTAGGTTTTTCTTAGATCTTTCTCTCTTTCCCAAGTGGCCTCTTCTTCTGTATATCAATTCCAGTGTACTTTACACATCTTGATGACCTTACTTCTTGTAATTCTTTCAGCTGTCTCCAAAATCTTAACCGGATATTCCTCATAGGTCAAATCTTCCTTCACTGTAAGTTCCTCCAACGGTAACTGTTCTTCGGGTACTCGCAAACACTTCTTGAGCTGGGATACGTGAAACACATCGTGAACTCCTGACAAACTTTCCGGTAGCTCTAACCGATAAGCAACTTCTCCATGTCTCTCAAGAATCTTGAACGGACCAATATATCTGGGTGCTATCTTTCCTTTCATATTGAACCGTTTCACACTTCTCATAGGTGACACTTTCAAGTAAACATAATCACCTACCTCAAAAGACAAATCTCTTCTTCGGTTATCAGCGTAACTCTTCTGTCGAGACTGTGCTATCCTCAGATTATCTCTGATTACTCGGACTTGTTCTTCTGCCTCTCTCAGAACATTTGGTCCAAACACTTGGGTTTCTCCCGTTTGATTCCAGAACAACGGAGTTCTACACTTCCGTCCATACAAAGCTTCAAACGGTGCCATTTTAAGACTTTCCTGATAGCTGTTATTATATGAGAATTTAGCGTAGGGCAAACTCTTGTCCCAACTGGTACCATACTGCAAAGCACAAGCTCTCAACATATCTTCTAGCACTTGATTAGTTCTTTCTGTCTGTCCATCTGTCTGAGGGTGATAAGCTGAGCTGAAATTCAACATTGGTGCACTTTCCTCCAAAAATGCGAAGTGAACTGGGTTCCTCTATCTGACACAATCTTCTTTGGAACTCCATGCTGGCATACTATTCTTTCCATATATAATTCAGCTAACTGTGCTCCTGTATAAGTGGTTCGAACTGGCAAGAAGTGAGCTACCTTAGTCAAGCGATCAACTATGACCCAGATTGAGTCATAACCTTTTCGAGTAAGCGGTAACCCAACTATGAAATCCATACCAACTTCATCCCACTTCCATTCAGGTATCTTCATCGGTTGCAACAGTCCGGCAGGTCTCTGATGTTCTGCTTTAACCCTCTGACATGTATCACATATTGCCACATACTCTGCCACATCACGTTTCAATCCAACCCACCAATACTTCTCTTTAAGATCTAGGTACATCTTAGTGCTTCCAGGGTGTATTGAGTAGGTTGACTCATGAGCTTCTCGCAAAATCGTTTGTCGAATAGACTTGATGTCAGGGACACAGATCCTCTTTCCATACCATAAAGTACCATTATCATCTAACCGGAATCCTGGTGACTTTCCTTCCTTCAGGTTCTCAACTATTAACTGCAGATTCTTATCCTGCAACTGACCTTCACGAATCTCCTTTTCTAGTGTAGGTTCCACTATCATCTCCATAGCATTAGCAACAATGCTCAAGTTGAGATGCTCAAGTTTAGCACACAACTCTTCCGGCATAGGTATCGTCCGAATCTCATTAGCATAACTCTTCCTACTAAGAGCATCGGCCACAACATTGGCTTTACCAGGGTGATAGTGAACGTCTAGGTCATAATCCTTGATAAGCTCCAACCAACGACATTGTCTCAAATTCAGATCTGATTGAGTAAAGATATACTTCAAGCTCTTATGGTCGGTGTAGATGTCACACTTATGACCAATAAGATAATGTCTCCATATCTTCAATGCATGAACCACAACTGCTAACTCCAAGTCATGAGTCGGATAATTTAACTCATGCTTCCTCAGTTGTCGCGAAGCATACGCAACAACTCTTCCTTCTTGCATAAGCACACAACCCAGACCAAGACGAGAGGCATCACAATAGATAGAGAACTTCTGACTCAAGTCTGGCAAGGTCAATACAGGAGCTGTAGTCAATCTCTTTTTCAATTCTTCAAAGTTAATCTGACACTTCTCTGACCAGACAAACTTGGCATCTTTCTCAAGCAACGCGGTCATAGGTTTAGCTAGCTTAGAGAATCCTTCAATGAATCTTCTGTAGTATCCAGCTAAACCAAGAAAACTGCGAATCTCACTGACATTGGTTGGGGTTTCCAATTCAGTACATCTTCCACCTTACTAGGATCAACTGATATACCTCCATTGGACACAACATGACCAAGAAAAGAAACTTCTTTCAGCCAAAATTCACACTTACTTCTTTTAGCACACAACTGGTGCTCTCTGAGCTTCTGCAATATCAATCTCAAGTGTTCAGCATGCTCATCATCGTTCTTGGAGTAGATCAGAATATCATCAATAAATACCACCACAAACTTATCTAGGTATTCCATAAAGACCTTGTTCATCAAATACATGAAGTATGCAGGTGCATTGGTAAGACCGAATGACATCACTGTATATTCATACAATCCATACCTCGTAGTAAATGCTGTCTTGGGAACATCTGAAGCACGGATCTTCAACTGATGATAACCAGACCGAAGATCAATCTTGGAGAACACACAAGCACCTTTCAACTGATCAAACAAATCATCGATTCTGGGCAAAGGATACTTGTTCTTGATAGTTACCTCATTGAGTGACCGATAATCAACACACATCCGCTGACTGCCATCTTTCTTGTCAACGAAGATAACTGGTGCACCCCAAGGTGAAGAACTAGGACGAATAAAACCTTTATCCGACAACTCTTTAATTTTTTTCTTAAGTTCTTCTAATTATTTTATTCCCATCCTATATGGTCTTTTAGCTATAGGTGCAGTTCCAGGTAATAACTCAATTATAAATTCAATGTCACGATCGGGAGGCATACCTGGCAAATCTTCCGGGAATACATCTGGAAATTCATCCACAACCCTATCTGTTGGGTTGTCGTTCTCCTCAAGCTGATTGACGGCGGCTGTCGGTGGAGGTTCCATAATCACATCAACACTGATCCTGCTTCCTGTAGGTGTGGACATCTCAACTATCTTCTTATCACACTGAATTACTGCGCTATATTTCTTCATCCAATCCAATCCCAAAATAACATCGATTCCAGCGGTTCTCAACACTGTAAGTCTAGCTTTGAAGTCTATTCCCTTTAGAGCAACAGTAACCGATGGACAATAACAATCGGTTCTCATAACCCCACCCGGTGAATTTACGATTATAGGATTTTGCATTGCTAACATAGATATTCCATGCATTCTAACAAAAGCTTGCGATATGAAAGAATGTGATGCTCCAGAATAAAAAAGAACAGAGGCGAGGATGGAGTTGACTTGGAACGTACCCATCATCACTTCTGGCGCTTCCTGAGCTGCTTCCGCGGAGACATGATTCACACTCCTTCCATGTGGTGGTGGTTGGTTTCTTCCCCTTTGGTTGTTGCTACTCTAGCTTGGGGGGTTCAACTAATTCTGCTTCTTGGGGCAGTTGTAGGAGATGTGTTCGGGTTCACCACAAGCAAAACACTTGGTGGGGGTGTGGGGTACATTAGCCTTTGCTGGGGTACTACTGGATGAGCCTTGACGAGGTCCTGAGTAACCACCCTGTTGCTGGAATGGCGGACGTTGCGGGTTCGGGTTACGGTTCCCAAAGTTGGATGTGCCTTGGTACCTCTGCTGGTAACCCTGCTGAGGATAGTTGGGACGCTGACGAGTGTTGCTCCATGAAGGACCGAGAACGGCGACCAGAGGGGGGGGGGTGAATGGGAGCCTCAAATTTCACTCGGAAATATTCGGGCCACTCTTCCCAAAAACAACCCCAGCAAGCAAACTTACTCCACCAGCAAGATCACAACCCTAGAGAGGGTGGATACCTTTGGCGAAGACCAAGAAGTACAACGGATCTTCCGGAAACCAAGAACTCAAACCGTGACACCGATAGTGAGGCTCTCAAACCCTATGGAGAAGAAAAGAGAGCTCTCCCAAAAATACTTATGAGAACTGGTCTCAAAAGTGTTTCATCAAGTTCCTTGCGTGATTACAAAACCAACGCAACAAACGGAACTCAATTCGGAGTCCGGAAGAGGAAGAAACGGCCAAAACAGTGACGAAGAAAATCCTGAAAATCTTTGCTGGAAGGCCGACGGACGCTGGCGTTGGACGGTCCGTCGCTAGAGTCCGACGCACCCAGAAAAATCAGCCCCTACTGGAAGGGCGACGGACGCTGGCGTAGGACGCTGACAGAGGGCGACGGACGCTGGCGTAGGACGGTCCGTCGCCAGAGTCCGACGCACCCAGAAAAATCAGCCCCTACTGGAAGGGCGACGGACGCTGGCGTAGGACGCTGACTGAGGGCGACGGACGCTGGCGTAGGACGGTCCGTCGCCAGAGTCCGACGCCAAAAACGAAAAACGACGACCAGCGAGGCGACGGACGCTGACGTCAGCACGCCCCAGCGTCCGACGCAAAACCCTCGGAGCGTCCGACGCTCCCGAAAACTGCACAGTGAACCCGAAAATCGTGATTTCTCCTCCAAATCTTCCCAAAACTCAACCAAATGAACTCCAACTGCAACCAAACTTTGTAGGCATGATCCTTGTACAGTTGGGGAGCTAATCCTAAGAAATCATCGCTCAATTTGATGAGAAATAAAGGGAAACGAGGATTTGGGGGAGAAGGGGCAAGAACGAAGAACACCGCAAAGAAATCGCCCGATCTACGTACTCATGAGGTTTGAGGGGAATTCCTTTGGTGCAAAGATGCTCCTCACGAATACGAACAACTTGGTTCAAACGGATTTGCAAGAGCTACTCCCTACAAAGAGAAATCATCTCGGGAAAAAGAGGGAGCAAAAGCAAAACGCGAAGAACACAAGTAAAACAGCGATACGATCAAGAAATCGAAGCCACCATGGCTTACGGAGGTTACGGCCTCCGATTCCTCACAACAAACTCGAGTTCTTACAGAGGTTGGTGAAATCAACCTAGGGATCTCATGAACTAGAGAGAGGCTAGAGAGAGAGAGAGTTGGGGCAAATGATTAGGGTTCAAGAGATCGGATCAGGATACCCCTTCATCCTCTATTTATTAGAGGCTTTGGCTATTTCCCAAAGAACCCCCTAGATACAATGAGTGAACTACCTAGCCTAAGCATTGCAGTCCAAGCTCCGGTAAATATCTCCCTCGATTTGAATGGACGGCCCCGCTTCCTGCCGGGAGTTGCCGTCGCCTCGACGCAACCTCCAGGATTCCGCCACGTGCCATCCCCGCTTCCTCGGAAGCTCCGCCCGGGTTTTGAGGCCCAAACCCGCGAAACCCGCCACCGGTAGCTTTCGGCTCAACTACCGAACCCCGAGTTTTACGGCCCAAACTCGGAAACCGACGCGGATGGTTTTGAGGCCCAAACCACCAAACCACTCGAGGCGAGCCACCTTGTCTTCGCCCAGTCGGACTCCGAGTCCCCTGAGCCTCCGCTCGACTCGCGCGTCCACCATCTTGACTTGGTCGACTCGGTCTACCTCCATGTCTTCTCGCACTCGCCAGTGCCAAGTACTAGCCACCACAGCTAGTCTGCCGGCGCCCATGGTCCCTCAGTCCGAGCCCCGCTTCCGCCCTTCACCGCTCTCAGTCCATCGGCACGGCAAGCCTCTACTCGACCTTCTCCACGCCATTGACCACTGTCACTAGGCATAGCACCTGCACACCACAAGCCGATAGACAGGCACACATTTGCTTTCGCAAAGAGGTTAGAAGTAGATGCTCAAACTGAAACACTCATGTGTTGGTCAATCGCTCATCATCAAAACTAAACATCATGGGCACATATCAACCATGTGTTCGCACTCTCAGAAGCTTGTCCCCTAAGCTTCCTCTTCTTGTCCATCTCCCTGCGTTCATTGTCCAGGACGATGGCACGGTTCACCAAGGATTGGAAATTCGGGTATGTATTACCCTTCAGCTGCAACCGGAGTTCATAGTAGATCCCCTTTAAGAAGAGACGCTGCTTATCAGCATCATCCCTTACTTCATTGGGAGCATAGCGAGCTAGCTGCGAGAACTTGTCATGGTACTCGCTGACTGACATCTGTCCCAACCGGAGATTTCTGAATTCTTCTTGCTTCAACTCAATGATTCCCTCTGGAATATGGCATGCCTTGAAGTCTCGGTAAAACTCTTCCCATGTGATAGCGGGGGCATTGCCGGGGCGAGCATCTTGATACGTTTCCCACCAAGTCTGAGCTGCACCTTGAAGTTGACCAGAAGCATACAAAACCTTCTCCTGGTCATTGCACTGTGCGATGTTGAGTTGCTTCTCCACCGCATGCAACCAATCATCCGCTTCCAACGGATCACTAGCATGAGAGAAGACAGGAGGGTGTCCTTGCAGAAATTCCCTCCGCTTGTTGACAGGTGGAGCTCCAGCAGGTTGATGGGGTTGGTTCTGCATGAACTGCATCATGGCTTGCATTGTCTGCATCATCTGAACTTGCATCTGTTCTAGGGTCATCGCAAGTGGTGGAGGTAGAGGGTGCTGGATGTTGTTGTCACTGGTGTTGGATCCAGAGTTAGTCCTGGTGCGAGACATCTGTCATAAGAACAAATTTAAAACCTGACACGGGACTAGTCTGTAACTTTTCTGGATTTCAGCACAACAACAGTCTAGAAAAACAGTCATATCTGAAGTTCCCGAACTCAAACAGAGGCAAAGCTTACATGGTTGGAAAGATAAAGAAATTATATACAACTTTCAAAATTCTGACTTTTTCTGATTCTGACATTAAATTAACCATAAATTGCAATTAAACAGATCTGTCCAGATTACCAAACTGCGCAGAAACATCAACTTGTAGGAATTGTTTCTCTTAACTCTGAACAGATATGAACGTGCTTCTTGCGGCCACGGAAAGATAAGGAAGTCTACTGTTTTAAGCTAACTTTTGGTGATTTTAGGACGTTCAGAATTAATTAAGAAAAATTAACAAGACAGAGAGGTCTGAAAAGACAGATTAACGAAAACTACAACTTTATTACTATTAAGCTTTTCAAGCAACCCAACCTAAGCTATGAGTGTTGTGGACAGGCCCACAACCTCAACAATCATTACAAAGAACCAATTCACACATTAGCAAAAGCACAAGCAACTAAACACTTAGAAGAACACTAGCACACACGACTCACAAACTAGTGTATAAACTATAAAGGGATTTCTAGTCCTAACTTTTCTTGATCTTCTTGAAGTTCAAAGGCAACCCAAACTCTTCACGAAGCTCATCTTGTTGTTGGTAACTGCGCTTAAGCTCCTTGCGCAGCTCCATTGTTTCTACTAGGAGATGTCCATACATACTCATCATCTCTTGGACGAAGTCGACGAGCTCATTGAGAACGGGGCCACCTTCACCGTTAGGTTCGGCGGTGATCCAACCTTGCTCCGCATCGAAGCGAGGGATGAAGCAACGTCAGGTGTTGGCAATCCTTTCTCTGAACTTGTTGTGGATGGCCATATATGCAGAGAACGCGGTGTCCTTCATACTTGCTTCTATGGTTGGATGTGCAACACAGCTATGGAAGGTATAGTCCACTCGTTCAGCTGCTTGCACACCAGCACTTCCACAGATGTAGATCTTCGCCTTCCAGTAGGTGTTGGCGAGAGGGTGTTTGTATTCCTTGCAGGTGTACATTGTTGCAACTTCAGGTCCTGGGTGGCATTCTCCCACAAGTTCCACTAGCTGGAAGTGAGCGTAGCTGCTGTTCGCTCCTCCTCGGATATACTTAGTGCGAATCCACCCTGGCTCTTTTGGCAGGTCTTCAAAGGCAACATCAGAAGTAGATGAATTAACGTCAGCACTTGGGGCATGGGGGCTCTCATCCCCATGGTACTCTTCGCCACTGGATATTTCTTGGACTTCCTCCTCTTGTTCTTCTTGAGATTCCACCATTGTAGCTTGTGGTTCAGGAGGGGCAACCTGCTGCGGAGGAACACGTTCACTGGAACTGAGTCGAGCTGACCGGCGAAGGGTAGGCATCTTTAACCATGACAAAGATAGGGATAAATTAGAACAACATTATCACAATAGAATAAGTCAAGTGTAGCATAAACAGTTTGAGCAAATATATATATGCAAGGATGTATGCATGAAAAGAGAAGGTAAGAAGACCATTCTAACTAGGCTTGCGCCCTACAGTCAACACTTGCTCTGATACCAATTTGCCACACCCAATTTTAAGGATAAAATTGAATATGAATAACTCATGTGTGCCCAGAGATCAATCACACACATAAGCCAACAAATCTTTAAATAGTACGATCACTGAGTGCTTATTACATAACAAATAATATTTATTAAACATAACAGCGGAAAATAAAGATAACTCTCGCGATGAAGCTCCACTTCACAGGGAATGCCGACTGGTTGACCACTAGCCTAGTACTCCTCACGGTAGTCTTCATAGCCATCTGAAGGGGTTGAGAAAGCAAGAGTGAGCACTTACATACTCAGCAAGAGTAACATAGGGTTATGAAGCTCAAAGGCTGACACTGTCTGTACAGCGGTTGCTTTTAACTTGGTCAAGTTTTACCAACACTTAGCTTTAATTATGCATAACCCAATTATTAACCACATGATAAGATTAATCATCTTTAACCATTAAACATTAAACAACATGATCATCTACACTGTGAGTTTTCCAGGCCACTCGTAACCGTGAGCACGGCTATCATGATAGATTTACACTCTGCAGAGGTTATACACTTTACCCACAAGCCATGTTACCCATATGCCCGGGATCATGACTCCCAAAATACTTCCAAGGTGAGCGGGCAGGGAACACTTTGAAGTCTTTCAAAAGTCTTCCTAACATGTTGCCAGACCCTACGGACCCAAGGGCAAGGGGTATGTAAAGCCTCTACTTGATGGTACCTTCCGAAGCGGTAACCACCCTAGAACATGCCCTACAACCAGCTCGGCAATGGTGCCTTTCACGAACTGCCAACATGCTAGTACGAATCTTTATACTTGACTAAAGCCAGAGCCATTATAGCACTCGTGGTTGCATTATTATCCTAGCTTTTGCCCTACAGTGGGGTCCTATTCCATGTTGCTATAAAAGCCAATTTTATCTCATTGTTGCATATATCATTAGTCAAGATTCATCTCAAGATCCATTATTGTAAAGCATAGCAAAGCTACCCATATGCATGAAACCCATGGTGACAAGGTAAAGAATAACAAAGCTATGGCATAGATCTAATAGGAATCAAATTAGACATATGCAATCATGACTAGATTGAATTATGGTGAATAGGTAACAAGGATGATCCCATGTTAAACTTTCCTTGATCCCAAAGCTCTTGGTGATCCTGGTCTGCTGCAAAGAACTCTTGCTCACCGAAGATCTCACCGGCTGAACTCGATCAACATCACCACGCAATCATCTGAACAATCATACACGAAGCAAATAAGACTTGATCATAACATTACACCATAAACAATAAAGATACTTTGAAAAGGTTATAAAACAGATCTATACTTTACTACGATCACAAAGAGACGAGTACCACGCTAATCGGATCTAAAACGAAGAAGTTATAGATTAAACAGGATTCTGAAAAGGGCAAGATTAAAGCATTAGCAAATGAATTTTCTTTGACTTTCAAAAGAAATTAACATAGGTGAAATCTATACTACTGGATAGAGCATAAAATTACGGATCTAACGCAACTTGAACGGGTCGATTTGGATTTAAAACGAGCAAATTATAAGCTTTGGAAAATTAGTGGCAAAACTGAAATTAGAGTTTTTATTTTATTTTCGAATAAAACAGATCTGATAAAGGAAATACGTTTTCCCGAGGGGAAAGCGTAGAGATCAAAGACACTTTGGACTGCGGGTTTAGAGCTAGAAAAGGGCAGGGTCTCTTTAGCAAAAGGTCCAGAGCGAAGGGGTACGGGGTGTTCTGGTTCGTTGAGTCTGAGATCGACGGCTCAGATTAGAACCAAGGCGAGAGAGGGAGGGGATGGGCGGCGCGACGACCGGAGTTCGGCGGCACGCGGCGGTTCCATTGCTGGCCGAGCCCGAAGCTCGTCGGCGTAGACTGATCGGGAGCTCCGGTGCCCCGTTTTCAGATCTGAGCACACCGGGAGAACAAGGAGATGACGGCGAACTCATCTAGGGCTATGGCGAGGCTCGGGGACTGACGGGAAACGTCGCTGACGTCGCACAGCGGCGGCAGACGCTCTACAGACGGCGGTTAGGGGCTCGGATGCCCTAATGCGATCGGGAAAAGACTCGGGGAGCGAGAGGATGACGTGGTGAACTATTCTATGCGGCTTGCGAGGCGTGGGAAAGCCCGAGGATGGCCGGCGACGAGAGACCGCGGCGGCGGAACCTCGGGGCACGACGACCCGACACATCCGAGCACAAACGAGAGGGAGAAGAGGGAGATGACGCATTTGGCACTTACGCGAAGGTGATGCGCGGCTCGGTGGCGAGCTTACAGCGCCCAGAGGCGCGGAACGACGGCGGCTCGCTGGCGGATCACGGCGGAGCTCTGCGGCGGCTCTGTTGCGATTGCGAGACAAGGTGAGGCGCTTGCGATGGGAGCAAACGGCGCGGTGGTGGCGCTATTTAAAGGAGGCCGTGGGGGAGTCCGGGGCGGTTACGCGCGCGGGGAAACTAGACACGGAGCGAACGCGGCGCGGCGCGACGTCGTGGGAGAGTCCGTTCCGGACTCGGGAGGAAGAAGACGGGGCGCTGCCAAGCGGGCCCGGAGTGTCAGCGGCAGAGAGAGAGAGGGAGGGAGCGCCGACAGGTGGGGCGGAGGTGTCAGCGGGAGAGGGAGAGAAGAGGCGCGGCGCGGTGCTGGGCCGAGAGAGGGAGGCGGCCCACTCGGGGAAAGAGAGAAGGGGGAGGGGGCAGGCCGCGGGCTGGGCCACTGGGCTAGAAAGGAGAGGGGTGAGGTTTTCCTTTTTCTTTTTATTTTCTTTTTCAAATTTGATTTTCCAAAATGATTTTGAAATCCTTTTCAAGATTTTGCAAAGCCACACAACACAAGAAAATGCAGGGGCATGAAATGCATCACAACATGTTGAACCTAACATGAGATTCATTTTATTTTTATTTAATTAATTCTATGATCACACAATTACTTGAATTAAATCAAATTAAGCTCAAATTCAAATCTAATTTACTATTCAAATTTTAGGGTGTTACATCTGGCACTTGGTCCACTATGGGATGTTGTTGTTCTTCCTCATTAGCGACATTTGGTTCTACAGGCTCCTGATGGACAGGTTCCTCTTGTTCATACGTTGTCGCTATGGGAGAACTCACAATAGGCGTTGTCACCACAGCGTCCTGTAGTGCTGGTGCAACATCGGTAGCAGGTAACGTAAAGTTTGGTTCTTCAACCATCGAAGTAGGTATATATACCCGCTTCTCCTCAAGGCTAATTTCACGTGTTACCTTGCTCCCCTTGATCATGTCATCCTCCAAGAACACAGCGTGTCTTGTTTTAACAAATTTCGTGTATATATCAGGACAATAGAATCGATATCCTTTCGATCTTTCTGGATAGCCAATGAAATGGCAACTGACAGTCTTGGAGTCTAACTTTCCAATATTTGGGTTAAAAACCTTTGCCTCAGTTGGACAGCCCCACATACGTAAGTGCTTAAGTGAGGGTTCTCTTCTTGTCCATAATTCATATGGTGTTTTCTGCACCAACTTGCTTGGTACTCGATTAAGTATATGAATGGCGGTTTTCAGTGCCTCCATCCATAAACCAACCGGTAATGTGGAGTAACTCATCATGCTTCTTACCATATCCATTAGGGTACGGTTTCTTCTTTCAGCCACTCCATTCTGCTGAGGCTCCCCCGGTGTGGAGTATTGAGCGACTATGCCATTTTCCTGTATGAACCTTGCAAAGGGACCTAGAATTTGGCCATACGGGGTATGTCTCCCATAATACTCTCCACCACGGTCTGATCGAACTATCTTTATTTTCAAGTTGTGTTGATTTTCAATTTCGGCTTTAAATATCTTAAATTTATCCAATGCTTCTGTTCTTTCTTTAATTGGATAAATATATCCATAATGATAGTAATCATCCGTGAATGTTATGAACGAATCATAACCATCCTCGCTTTTCATTGGGAATGGACCACAAATGTCCGTGTGGATTATTTCTAATACTCTTGTGTTTCGTTTAGCATCTTTCTTTATTTTCTTAACATATTTTCCTTTGATGCAATCAACACATTGTTCTAAATCGGAGAATTCTAAGTGTGGAAGAATGGATTGTTTCACTAAGCGTTCTATTCTCCCCCTCGAAATATGGCCCAAACGACAATGACATAGCTTCGAAGAGACGCTTTCATTTCTCTTCCGCTTCTTATTCTCATTTGCAGATTGGGAGACATTCACAACATCGCATTCATGATTCACATTCTCAGCAAGAGATAATAAATAAAGTTTGTCTTGTCGAAAGGCAAGACCAACACACTTATCATTATTATCAAATATTTCACATCTGCCATTACCAAAATGACAGCCAAATCCATCATCATCGAGTTTCGAAACACTTATTAAATTCCTATGCAAAGAGGGAACATAGAGTACATTTTGAAGCTTAAGTACAAAGCCATTCATTAATTCTAAAGCTAAATCGCCAACGGCTTCAACTTCAGCTTGTACTCCATTCACAACTTTAATTGTTCTTTCTCCTCTTCGCAGAGTTGTCCTCCCGCTGAACCCCTGTAAAGAATTCGAAACGTGAATTATTGCTCCTGAATCAATCCACCAAGTGGTGTTCAAATAACATAAAAATAGGGATTCATCTACAAATGTGATAGTATCATCACCTTTCTTCAATAACTTTTTCAGGTAGACTGGGCAATCTCTCTTGTAATGTCCTCTCTTGAAGCATTCCTTGCACTGGTCTTTTTCAGCATTGCCATATTTTCTATAGTCCTCATCCTGAGAGTCCTTTTCTTTTGACTTTTCAATTGTTTTTTCTTATGGCTTGGAGGGAGAGCCTTTATCCCACTGGGGTTTACCCTGTGGTTTCTTGTAATAATTCTTTCTTTTATTGTCCTTCACAAGATGAGCTGAGTCACCCTTTGACGAGTTAAGTCTCTCTTCCTCCTGAACACACATTGCAATGAGCTTTTCAATGTCCTAGTTTTCAGGCATCATGTTATAGTTCACAACAAAGGTTTCGAATTCTTTTGGCAGAGAAAGAAAGACCAAGTGAATGAGGAACTTATTGTTGACCCCCAAATCCATTGTCTTTAATTTTGCTGCCATTGTATTCATTTTCAATATGTGCTGACGCACACCACCACCATTGTATTTTTCATATACAAGTTTATGAATCATGGTGCTTGCTGTGGCCTTGGAAGACCCAGTAAACTGACTTTTCACCCTTGCGAGGTAGTCAATGGCGGTGATGCATTCTGGGATAGACCCTCGGATTTGGTCTTCAATAGTGGCTTTCGCCACCAATAGACATTTTCGATTGGATTGGATCCAAAGCATGTGTTCAATATCATATTTCATTCCGACCTCAGCATGATCACGCTTTCGGGCGTTGAATGCTTCGTCAGTTTCATCAGTTTGCTTCTCCGGTTCCTCTGGAATAGTAAGACACGGTGAAGTAATGGCAAGATCAATCTCTGCCAATGCAAGTTCCAGCTCGTACTTCTCCTGCCACACTCGGTAGTTGGTACCATTGAGTGGAGGAATGTTGTTGATATTCACCATTCCTTTAACTCCTGAATTTTGTCCAAAGAAAAATGAGAAACATTTATCATAGAAATTGCATGCCTTAACTCAACGTTGGTCAAATTTAAAACATACAATTCATCTATACAAAAATTATACATCACCGTTGGGTAGAAGTAAAATAAATGCATATAAATTCATTATAATAATGTTATTAACAACGTTGATCAGAAAATAACAATATCATAATTTCATCAAAATTTCAAATAATTCATAATTCGCTCAAAATTAAATTATCCTATTGGTTCAAATTTAATCAAGAGAGAGATTCGATATTTTATTCGCAGCGGAAACAATAAAATTGTTCATAATATTATTTTCCAGAAAACTGATTCATACTATTCCTCTGAACAAAATTATCGTTGGATGAATTTTGCAGAGAATGTTTCATCAAGGTTGAATTCAAAATGCATTCAAATATTAAATATATTCGGGTTTCTGGAAAAAAAATGTTCACTGTTCATTCGCGGGCTTGGGCAAACGAATCGGCCCGGAGGCCAAAACGGCCTAGCCTGGCTCACCGGCTGCGTGCGCGTGGGCTCCCTCACCCCACCTGGGCTTAATTCGGCCCAACCGAATGGGAGGCAATCGTGGCCGTAGGATCTAGGGATCCTAGATCAGACGGTTGCGCGGTGTTTTCGCAGGATCAAAACCGAGCAGCCAGCCGAGCCAACCTCAAACCCTAGTTCATTCTCATTCCCCTCCCCTTCTCCTGCCTCCCCCGAACCGTGAGTGAGAGAGCGGCGGCGGCTGCCGCCCATGGTAGCACACAGCCGCACCCCTGTCCGGAGTTGCGCCGTCGTGGGGTCCCTCGTCGGCAAGCGTGCTCACCCAAGGCTGAGCACGCCGCCGTCGAGTGGCCCTGCAGCGGTGATGTTCGTGCGCACAAGGGCGAAGGTAAGGGATGGTGTTCGGGTGTTCTTTGTTCTTCGCAACCGATTTGGAGTTCCTTTGCTTCGTGATGGCCGACGGTCAGAGAAGAAGAAAACCGACCGGCCGTGTTTGTTCTTGTGTTCGTTTCATTGAATTAGTGTGTTTTCTTGAGTTCGAGTTCTTCTGATCGGGATCCCATTCTAGGGTTTCTTTTTCTAGAGTTTCTTTTATCCCGATTTGTGGTGTTCGTTCACGGTTCTTGTCCCTAACCTTTGTTGTTCTTCGATTAGGGTTAGGGTTTCGATTGTGTTGAGCCGACTCGGCTCAGATCCGAATGGATCCCCTCCGTAGGAGGCATCTGATACCATTGTTAGTTTCATAGGATTGTCTAGGAGCGGATCCACTGGGTAAACATGTTCGAATAGATAGAGGATGTAGTTCATCATGATGCAGAGAGAGATCGAGAGAGAAAGAGTGGTAGATCACCGACCAGAGGAGTCGACGGGAGGTGCAGTGGCGGCGGCGGTGTTGGAGTTGGAGCCGCTGCCCGTCATGGTCGTCGGAGTGGCGTCGCCCTCTATGCGTGCAGCGTCGGTGGTCGCGTCAGTGGCCGCCTCCTGAATCCGGGTGCTCGCCGGCGTCGATGGGTCTTCCCGTCGCTGGCAGCGCCCTTCCTTAGGATCGGGCTAGGGTATGGATGTCGGTGGGGTGGCTCGGTGAACCTCTTACTTCGTACCGAGCGCCCCGGCCCCCACCTCATCTATATAGGGCTGTGCGACGGGGGCCCACCAACCACAAGGTTGGACGCCCCCGATCAGGGTGCAGATCTAAGGCCCGTTAGGACGTTGGGCCTAAAAGGTAGGAGATCTAATTCCAACACGGGACGCTGCATGTCGTCTCGCCGCCGGCGGCGATGGTGGACGTCTCGACCGACACCACGAGCGAGGTGTTGTCGTAGGATATGGCCTTGACGCGGTACGGGTGCTCCGTGGTGAACGCCCTGTCGAGGTAGGCGCGGATTTCTTCGCCTGAATAATAATTTTTTTATGACAACCGAAGAATAATAGTAACTGTCGATGAAATGTTCTGAAAATATACGGTAAGAGTTCAGACTCCGGACCGAGGGGAAGGCCTTTGTGGTCTTGGACAATGACAGTCATATTCGAGAAGAATTTCGCTCAAGAATCGAGATTTCATTTTACAATGAAACCTAGCTATTCAGAGAACATTAAGGATATAATAACAAAAGCAAGGATTTACAAAGAAGCTAAAATACACATCGATCTAATGATATACGTGCAACATTTATGTCTCCAAATAAATTTATTAAAAAATTACATCAAAAAATCTATCCAATGATATTAATTATATATCATAACTATTGATAAATTTTTATATAAAATTAATCTAAGGGGCCGTTTGAATCCCTTCATTTGGAGGAATTGAAATCTACTTTAATAATTAAGCTATTTGGCTTGGAATTTGACATTCCACCACTTTCCAATGTTCACAATTAAGCCTATCTCAAATTCATAGGGTGAGAGATGGAAATTAATTCTATAGATCATCATTCCATATTTCTATTTGCAACTTATAACATGTTGTTCAAACTCGCTCTCCTACGATAGAAATACAACAAATAAGTATGTCTCTCATATAGTGAACAATAATATGCAATTATAATTTATATACAATCATATTAGCTTAATTAATATGTATTTAAATTATGATTATTAAAATGAATTTAATTCCAGGGATCTAAACGGGGCCTAAGTTTTTTCATAGGAAATGAGAAAGACATATATTTTGGGACATGGGAGTATATCATATAGAAAGAAAGACGGGAGCTCATCCTCGCAATCGGGGACATGGCTAGGATTAGTAGAAAACACGAAAAGCTGTTAATACATACTACTAGCAACAAGAAAAAGTTGGGCCGTATTATTTGCATAATTTCGAGACCGAAGATTCATGGGCTTCAGGCCCATACGAGCTACCGGGACAACACATTCTCCCGGAACGCGAGATTTTTTTTTTTTCGTTTCTATACTTTTTTCTGTGTAAATAAACTAATTCCTCTAAAGTTTTTACATAATTGCTGTGAAATTTTTGCGTTCCAAACACACTTTATATTTGGGGCTGAATCTGAAACAGGCCTGTCATCCCGAGGTTCCGCCCGGACGCCAACGCCGGCGGGGCCGTGCCGCGGCGGTGCGCAGCTGCCGTCTGGCCGTGAGGCGCGGCGGCGGCCACGAAACGCACGAACCACCACTGCGACTGCGAGCCATCGCCCCATTACCACGCGATCGCAACTAGTGCCGCCGAATTAGCTGGACCGCCGAACAACCTCCGCCGCCGCTACGGCGCGGGCTTGGTACTTCTGTCCATGGCGGCAGACGTCTCGACTCCCGGCGGCGGCGCGTATGGCAGAAGGTCGCAAACCCATGGAATAACTGGGTTTCCTAACTCGCGTCTCGTGGGCATGACCAGGCAAGCACTAGCATCCACGAACCAAGTAAGTAGATTTGCGGCTTTGCTCTGATTTTGTCAGTTTCAGTTCTCGTGAGGGTCCATTAATCTGACTATAAGGTTATGGAAACTGTGATGTGATTTGAAATTTTTTTTTGAATCATCTTAAATGAATGCAACACGAGGATTTCACAGGAGGTCACCCATCCTAGCACTACTCTCGCCCAAGTACGCTTAACTTCGAAGTTCTGGGATCCGGTGCTTTAGTGCTGGTATGATCGCATCCTGATGTGATTTGAATTGGAACCATTACCAGTTGGATTAAATGGATTTTATTTATTGGGATTCATTTCGATGACCTTTGAAGTGGGGGCCTGGGGGTGTAGAGCCATAGGATTGTTATTATCAGACTTTCAGATATGATGCACTGCTACCTGGATTGCCAGGACGGTCCTCTCGTGAGAATTTTGAAGGACTATGCAATTTATATTCATCTGTCTCAGGAATAGTTTGGTGCGGTCGGAAATAACCAAACTCGATTCCAAGCAAAATTATGCCTCTTTCCTGGCCCATTATACATGGATGACCATGTTCAGCTTCATGTTCTTATTCTGACAGCTTTGCGCCCAGTATCCTACTTGATGCTCCTCGGCCGTCCTGAGACACATCATTCCATAACTCTAGTATGAAAAAAATGTCTGCCTGAGCAAAAAATAATGTGCGTACCTAACTTGATACCAGTATATATGTGCACATTAGTATTTTATAAATTGCTAATACTGGGCTACTATGTATGGATAGTACTAGTATTTAGTAATTTATCTGAAAAAAAAGCTCCCTTTGGGTTTTACTATGTATGAGGTCCTATGCAAGATAGTAGGAGTACTATAATAAGATAGTGGCCTTTTTTCTTTGAAAACTATCATAATACCTTCTGATTTGAACCCCATTTATATGCCTAGAGTAGGTGGTCATTTCACAAAGTTGATTACTGTCACAGGATGTTTATTCCCGACCATGGGGAGGACTGTCATATAACATTTGAATTCACATGCTTTATCTCCTCAGCCTTCAGTCCTTCACTAGAACCTTGTGTTTCAGTAGAGCTGCTGGGATTCATGCTTTCTGTATTCAAATTGTAAACTGAATCTTCGCTGGAAAGACGAGAAATGAGTTGTAGATATAAAATTACTAAAAATGACAACTGCAGAAATGTCTAGAGAAAACGTCTTACAGTATTTGACTGAAGCTCTGCTTCGGTGGCATGTCCAGTTTGTGTAAGTCTCTTTCGAACATTTCTAAAACCTTGGTTATGCTAGGGCGATGCATAGGTAAAATTTGGATGCACCACAGACCAATTAGAGTCATCTTTCTGGCAATTTCCTCCACTTCATTTGTGATATCACAACCATGTAATCCATCTTCTTGGGCAAAGTGATCATAAATCCAATGTGGAAAATACTTTTCACTAGACTTTTGAACCACTGATTTCACATTTTTTCTGCCTCCAACCATCTCTAGCAACATCATTCCATAACTGTAAATATCTGATTTTGTTGAGGCAACTCCAAAGGTCTGGGAGTGAACTTCAGGAGCAATGAATCCAATTGTTCCTCTAGCACCAGTCATCGAAAGCTTACTATCCTTGGCATGACACAATTTAGCTAAACCAAAATCAGCAATTTTGGGGCAAAAGTCCTTATCTAGAAGGATATTTTGAGGCTTGATATCGAAGTGCACTATTCGTGTATTACAACTGTGGTGCAAGTATTCTAGGCCACGGGCAATTCCAATTGCTATTGTATAGAGTTTTTGCCACCCTAAAGTTTCTTTGGGTTTCTCAGAGTAAATATACTTATCCAAAGAACCATTTGGCATGTACTCATATATAAGAGCTCTTCTTGAGCGCTCTAAACAAAACCCAAATAAGCTAACAATATTAACATGAGATGTCCTTCCAATGCTCATAACTTCATTCAGGAATTCATCCCCATTCCCTTTGCACTCATGCAAGAATTTCACAGCAACAAGGCGATCATCATGTAGCCTTCCTTTGTAAACTGTTCCATAACCACCTTCTCCAAGCTTATTGTTGAGAGAAGAAGTTATGTTCACTACCTCTGAGTACTTGTATCTTTTTGGAGCTAGGGATCCGTATGATTCTATTAGAGCTTCAGTTTTCCTTTCATTGGTGCTGCTAGTCTTTTTGGCAAGGAGAAACCATAGGTTTTTCACCTTGGTCTTCCATATCAACATGCAAATACAGAGAACGAGCAAACTTGCAGCTGCTGTTGTTGAACCTGAGATTAAGTATGTGTTATTTACTTTCTGCAAAATCAAAATCCTAAATGATTTGTTTTCTTTTGTAATGGATGAGTTTTTTGTGCTCTAATTTTTGCCACTCTAGGAAACCAGTTAGAATTACATGCCATTGTAGATCTCTTTTGCCACATTTGTTGTCATATCTTTTTGCATTGACGAGTACTTTATAGTTTTCTTCTTGATAGAAATATTTACCTATTATTGTTGTCTTCCAGTTAGCCCTCTTGGTTCCTGCAATTGCCATAACTGATATTAGAAGTCTTGGTATTACATTTGTTCAGTTGAAAAATATGTTCTTCTATATTTTTTTATGACGCACAAGGGATGACTATATATGCTTGAAGGCATTAAAGGATTTTTCATAAAAGGTATAGATATGTATGTGTGGAAAACTGCAAATTACGGGACTGCATATATTATTACGTGTCAAAGTTATTGCCATAAGCACTGGTGATACTCTATGATTATTTGTCTTGCTGGTAAACAATTAATCTCGTACAAGGTTGCACAAGTCATTACTTTTTTAAAAAAATCTATATCACTGTCCTTTTCCTTTTGTTTTGTCCGGCCAACTATTTTTAGTACTCTTTCTGAATTACTTTTGTATATAGGTCAAGAGCTTGCTAAATCTACTCCCAAAATTGTTTTTTGGTGGGAATAAAAAAAATTCTCTGAATTACACCTATATTGGTTAATACTCAAGAGCTAGGGGAAAATGCGGGAGAGGAAGGGTGTAATAAGAATTAGAGTTAGGGGCTGTTTGAGTGTTCGTGCGTATACGTCTGTACTTTATTTACTACTTAATGTTTTGCAGCAACACTGTTTAATATGGGCCATAATGTTTACTGGACCGATTTGCTAAAATTGGGCCAATTAAATATGCATTATCATTACTATTATTATTTTGAGATAATTTTATCCCTTTTGAAAACCATGCAGTATTTATTTTTTATTATGGTTGCTTGAGGGGCATAACGGAGCACTCATGATTGATTATTTGTCTAAGAAAATTATGATGGACCCTTACTTTATTTTCTGCGCTACTTAATGTGGGTTTTTATTGTGTTCATGGGTCATTTTTGAGCTAATTTTAAGCTTATTTTTAGCGCATCTGATTTTTATTTAGATAATCATGACACTATCTATGTGTGGTGTTTATTTTGCCAACATAATTGTTATTTCTGCTACTTATGATTACTTTTTTAGTTAGAGTGGAACCAAAGTGAAATTTTGATTAAAGATTTCATTGTGGCTTATTATGCATATATCTTGACTAATGTTAACTTATAACTTATATACATTTGCTCACAAAATCATTGTTTAGATTCTTTTTCGTTTCTGCCCAACGATAATGCGAATTAGAAATATCATTAGCATATTTTAATCAGAATAACGTAGGATTTAATTAATGCACGATGTAATGTTTACATACCCTTACTATGTTAATTTACTTTGAGTTTGTGCTATGTCTTTTAGAGGTTATCAAGGGGATTAAAGATTCCTCTCCTTTTTTGGACCAATTTCCTATTATGGAAAGAGGAACTTGAGGTCGCTCTCTTAATTTTGAATTGTGATCATCCCATACTTGAGCATTCTCCTACTATGTAAATAGTAGAAGGTGATTATGACATCACCTTTTACTAAAGGGTTAGAGAATTTGAGGATGATAAGTATTAGTGAGAGCGTGCGAACATGTTGTAGCTTATGATTACGAAGAAGCGCATTTGTCTCAAACTTATGGGAGAAATCCTTAACACTGGTAATGTCAAATGGTTATTAGCTTCATTAGAAGAGTAGCAAAAGGTTGGCAAAAGAACCATGGAAAATTTATCGCCCTAAGACATAAGAGCAACTCCAAGAACTTATGTAAATTTGGATCTCTAAAATGACTCTTTAAACCTATTTAGACACTCAAAACATGTATCATCCACAGCAGAGTCTTTAAATTAGACTTTGTATTTTAAAATTCTCCACGTCATCACTGATAGCAGCGGCATGCACGGAAGGGGAGGACTGGAGGAGCACGCACGGGAGGTCTGCATGGCCGAGATGGCGAGCGAGCGTGGCTCGCTTTTTGTGCCGAGCGAAAGTCACGGGATACAAAATATGGAAATTTGGAGAGGCGAATGGAAAGGCTGTTGGAATCGTTTTTAACATGTAAATAGCTACAGGGTACCACTAGCGTCCGGACGTCCGGCGTAGCACGCGCGTCCGGACGGCCCACTGAAGTGTTGAACACCCACGTGCCTTTCATTCATGCCCCACCTGCATGCCCCAGCACGCTCCCCGACCCACTAAGCACCTTTGACGAGTCAGGCCTCCCGTTTCGCCCCTGCCCCTGTCGCGTCCTCCTTCCCCTCGCGCGCGACGACCACGCCCCTCACCACAGCACCCGCGTCACGTCCTCCTTCCCCACGCGCGGGACGACCACGTCCCTGACCACAGCGCCCCCGCCGCGTCCTCCTTCCCCACGCGCGCGACAACCACGCCCCTGACCACCTTGGCCCCCATTCGTCGGTCTCAACTCGCCTCCCGGTCGAACAACACAAAACAATTCAATAAACGCTTGCAAAAACATGAATCAACTGCTGAAACAGAAAATTAAAGGATCTGAAACATTTACAAAGAAATTATTGCACCAGCATATGGAAACATCCGCATTCAGAACGATTACAACGTGCATTTAGAAACAGGTGAAACATTATGAAGAAAATCTTGCAACATGCATTTGAAACACTTGCAACACATACAACATGTGCAACATCCCCCGATCTAGTTTTGCAACATCCATATTATTGAACTGCAACATACCTGTAAAGCGTCTGAAACAAATGAAAGATACAATTGCAACATAGGGGGAGAGAGCTTGCTTGGGGGCGCCATGGCTGCCGGATCTGAGGGTGTTGGGAGCTCCTTATGGGGGGAGGACGCCTGTGTTGGGGGAAGAGGAAGCTGAGGTGGGGGAGGAGCCGCCGGGATGGGGGAGGAGGACGCCGGGGTTGGAGAAGGAGTCGTCGATGTCGGGGGAGGACTGGAGGAGGGGGACGGAGTTGGGGAGGGCGCCGCCGCCGGCCGGTGAGGGAGCGGCTGCCTGGCACGCACACCCGGAGGCCGAGAGCTGCCGGGATTGGGGACGAGGACGTTGGGGTCGGAGAAGGAGCCGCCAATGTGGGGGAGGACTGGAAGAGGGGGCGGAGTGGGGGAGGGCGCCGGCGGCAGCCGGTGAGGGTGCCGCCGCCGGCCGGTGAGGGGGCAGCATGGCACGCACAGGCGGAGGGCAAGAGGAGCGCGAGTGTGTGAGCCACGGCGTGAGGATGGATGTGCTAGAGAGAGAGAGAGAGAGAGAGAGAGAGAGAGAGAGAGAGCAGATAAGTATGGATGAGTGCGAAGGACGGGTCACGGGCCGAACCGACGAAGGCACGGGATGCACGACGCGTAGCAAGTACAGGTCTGGACGGACGCAGGCCCAACAAAAAAAGTCGTCCGGGTCCGGATGCGAGGGACGGCCGGACGCGGTAACTGGAGTATTACCGATAGCTAAATTGGGTTTTACGGAAAGATTTACAAGATCTCTTGGAGATGCTCTAAGCGTCAGCTCGATTTAGAGAAGTGAGAAATGGTCTAGAGCAGAGCAAGTTTTTAGAGCACCCCCAGTGTATGAGTTTTTGACGGTTCCATGCATTTAATGCATGCATAGCACCGGGTCTCATACACTGCAGCGATGGAGATGCGGCTCCGATGAATCGAACCTAGTCCTTTGGCAAAAAACAAATATAACACTCTGACAGAAGAGGAAGTCCGGCGAAGAGTTTGCGGGAAGGAACACGCTCTCTCTCTCTTTATTTTTCTGTGCGTGGGTCCAGCAACGACGCAGGTGTGGTTCTATCCGCTGTGAAGTCGATAGCAGCATGTGTCCTATCATCTGTGGAGCCCACCATCGAACCTACCCGGGTGCTTCACAGTGCGGATGCTTTAGAGACTAAGGTGTCACTTGTGCAAAAAACTATTGGGTATATGCATAAGGACTGTGATGGCTTTATGGACTGTGCTATGACAGTGGAGAGTGCAATAACTTTATCTTCTGACTCCAAAGTCAGTAACTTTGAAGGACATAACACTGACTCCAAATAAATTTAAATAACATTATAGTAAATTCATGATGAGAAGTTGGTCCAGTCAAAGAGAGGAATAACCTCTGAAGGACATAACACTGACTTCAAATAAATTTAAATAACATTAGTAAGGGCATGAACTAAACCCTACGTTGGTCTGCTTAAAACATGCTAATGATATTTCTAATTTGCATCAGGTTGGGCACAAACGAAAAAGAAACGAAAACGTGAAGTGTATTTTATTATTTTAGAAAAGCTATAAAACGCTAACAGGCTAGCTTGACCCAGATCGCCTGTTTGCCCCCTTGAGTTAGTTTAGGCTGGATGGAAAGTACAAACGTGAAGTGTATTTTTTCCCCGTGATTTTTCTCATGATTAGTATTGTAGATGTATTCATGATCAACAAAATGAATTATATGTAGCAAAAGAAAGAGGTGCGTGCAATCATCAGAAAAATATTTTTGGAACCGAACTCACCGCAGGCCGTCGAGTACACGCCGTCAGAGCAGTAGCACTCGAACCCATCGTCGCTGACAATTGCCCGGCACTGGCCGCGTCCGTGTCCGACGGAGCAAGCTTCGCACCGGGAGTAGTCCTCATTGAGGTAATTCAGCAAAAACCCTCCCTCCATGAGCCGCTGATAATCTGCCCCGGTCGCCCCGTCGTATGCCAGCACCGGTATCATCGCAACGTTGCAGTTCCCCGGCAGCGCCATCGAGCTGTCGTCGGGCCTGTACTGCCCAGAAAGCCAGGCGAACGACGAGCCATTGTCACAGCTCATGGGCGCCCAAGAAGGAGGCAGCTGTGATGCCCGCAGATTGCAGCCGTAGAAGAAGAACAGCTCCATGTCGTTTTGGCCGTCAATATAGAACGGACTGAGGACGGAGGAGGCGTTGACGAACGTGTCGACGTTGCAAGAGGTGCCTTCCAACGACAGGTCGGCGTTGGTGACTCTGAGTAAATCGTTGGTGTAGAAGATGGCCTGGATTTGGTACGTCCAGACCGAGTTCTTGAGGTACGCCTTGGCCTTGTCACATGTAACCTGGAAGCCTTGGTTGCCGCACTTCGGCGGATGCGTGCCTGCGAGCCAGAACGGGTAGGAAATGGCCAAGTCCCCGCACCACGCCGGCGCGCATGACGCCGCCGTGCTCGGACTCGGAGCGCCTGTGCTGGCGGTGGAGCTGGTTCGGGGAAAGAGCAGTAGCAGGGCTAAGCACAGAGCGGTAGCTTCTGGAGCAGGAGATCGATGTATCATTGCAACGACGGTATGGGAAAGGAGAGTAGTATCGCACCAGCTGCACGATTGGTCACTGAAGTGCTGCACTCCTAGGCAAGAAGATGCAGGAAGTTAGGCGGCCGCAAGAGATTAGTGCTGGTCAAATATGAACGAGACTAGTGCTGGTCACTCAAATATGAACAGGGTCTGGATCAGATTTCAGATGAGGTGTTTGGTGTTCCCGCACAGTCGTAGCAGTGGCTGTCCTTGTCCATACATGGGGGCGGATCGGAAGGATTTGGTCTTCGAGTTCCAGGTCGCTGAACGGTAAGTAGGTCAATTTTGTGTCAATTACTGTCCAACACCACTCGAACCTAATGTGAAAAATCTAGGTGATGAGTTAACCCAAAAAGGTAACAGGTATTTGTGGGTTACCCAAAAAGCATGAAAACGATTAATTGTTGTACATGTTTACTCTACTGTTGAGCACCACTGATATATAAAAAAATGTAGACAAGTTTGTAAGTTGATTCGAAATGAATCAAAGTTGATCTCTAGATTGTGTACACCAAACAGATCCTGCAAGACTGAACTGAAGATTCAGACAGAAGAACCCACCTGCAATTCTGTTTCCAAGACGATTGAAGTGACATTTTCAGCAAAGTGCCAAGTATACGTTGATAAACTATACCACCGTCTCTAAGGTCCCGTTTGGATCATTGGAATTAAATTCATTTTGATAATCTTAATTTTGACACATCCTAATTAAAATAATATGATTATATATAGATTATGTTTGTATATTATTGTTTGTTATATGTGAGAGATGTTTATATGTTGCATTTCTATCGTAGGAATGCGTTATAAGTTGTATAGAAACATAACATGGTGATCTATTGAATTCATTTCTATCTCCCACTCTAGGAATTCGATATATGCTTATAAATTAACTTTGGAAAGTGGTGGAATGTTAAATTCCAAACCAAATAGCCTAATTTATTATGTAGATTTTATTTCCTCCAAATGAAAGAATCCAAACGGCCCCTAAGATTAATTCGTAAGCATGAAATAGGCTCACATGAGATCCGAGTACATAGGATGAGGGCAGTCCTTGATGCAAACTTCGGTCTTCAACAGTCAAGAAATTGCATATATGCATAGAAGATAAGTTACAGAGTATTCACCAACATCATTTTCCTAAATCTGTAATCTACACGAACATAAGGCAATTGAACAGGAATGTTTTTTTTTCTCTCGATTAAGTAAAAGGTTTGCGCATGTTTTGTATCAAGAATGAGCACGCTGGCTTGCGCGGCGCCTGGCCCACTCTCCTTGTGTATCCGAGACGAGCTTTGGCATTGCCTTTAGGATAAGAGGGGTTGAGCTAGTCGACGATGATGTTGCTGTAGATGTTCTTGGCTGCTATGGAAGGCTTCATTGGTCCGTCAAACAATCTCATTTGCTTCATCATCAGCACCTCACCCCGCCTGTGCGATCCTCCTACTCTGGATCGACAACTTTGGTTGTGCCTCCACAACCAGCCGAGGCAGGAGCGGTGATGACACCTTACGCGGGATCTTGTTAGTAAACCGTTTTAGCCTCAAATATTCGAAGAGTGGTGGTCATGTCCGCGTTGGTGATGGGCTTCGTGGGCACACGTAAGCAGCCCCATCGCCTAGCTATGCCCCTCGACGTGGCTAAGAGGGGTGGTCGTGTCCGCGCCAGGGGGATGGTGCTGAAGCCTGGGGACACCTCAGCATCCACGATAACAGCTTGTCCCTTGCAGCAGCGTCACTGGAGGCGAGTTTGTCGTCCACTAACGAGCCTTTATCAGGGAACTGGTGTCCACCAACGATGCTTCCACCTCCTGAGGTGCAGTCGCTAGGGCGGGCGAGCACCAAGGCACTAGTGCCCCTGCTGGTCGGCTCACGATTCACGAGGTGACGAGCTCCTTCAACATTGGGCCGACCCCCACGACAAGACCCTCACTCATGCACAGGTCCAACAACAGATTGACATGTCGATGTGTGCAACTGAGGTAGCAACATTGTCAGCATGGCCGGTAGGCATGTCAATGCCCCACGTCGGCCTACCCGGCGCCGCCATGGTTGTTGTCGGATCCTGACGGTGCCCCCCCTCCCCAACATTGTACATGACCCCAACCAAACTCGTTGGGCTGCCGTAGCCCGTAGGGCGCATGGCTGGAAGCTGGTGGGTCGTCACCCCGAACAATGTGTTGTGACGGGTCGCCACCCTTCGCCTTCATTGTCGTAGCAAGCCTGGGCCACTTGCAATCCCTAGTGAGGTGGCAGAAGTCGTGGCAACGCAGGTAACATCGTGGCAACTGCCAACCGACAAGTCGCTACTAAGTATGAGTAGAAGAGGCACTTGAAACATCTGTCGTGAAGCTCTGCGGGGCTGCTTTGGGCGAGGATCAAACGAGGCAGTCACTAGTCGCGCCTCTGACCGGGAGAGGATCTCCCGCTGCCCATCGACATTAGGAGTAGAAACCCATCTGTGCTGGCAAAGGCATTGGCAAGCAGGGACGCGACCATCCACGGGTCGAGCAGGCAGGCCGCACACTAGTTGGGGGTGTGTCCACTTGTGTTTCCTCCGGCTTCCATCTCGTTCTCTTGAACTTATCAGGTCAACTTATTAGGTATGAAATAATAGTTTTCTTTCACAACGAAATAACACTAGTCGATTTATCAGCCAGCTGAACATGACCTTTGCCCATGTTTCTGTCGTCCAGCGTTCGCTTTGCCACAACCCAGAACCACGATTGAGTGAATCTTAGTAGGCGACAGGGACGTAGTTATTGGCTTCGCCGATCGATGAACATCATGCATGCAGGTTGTGGGGTGGTTATTGTGGGACACATCTTCGTCTTCTTCCGTCCACCGACGGTGCTTCATGCGCCCTCCTGAAGGTGCGTAGAAGGGAGCCGCGGGCGGTGAGAGCGTGGAGGCGGTGGTCGCATTGGTGGGGCCTGGCATTGTCGGCGACGTGGATGAGGAAGTCGGTGGTCGCGTTGGTGGGGTCTGGTGTTGTCGGCGGCGTGGATGGGGAGGGGGTCTGCATAGGCACCCCGTGTCAGATCCCACAGGGCCAGGCTCAACAACCGCAGGTGCGAGCTTGAGGCCGCTGGTGCTAGAGGCGGCGACCGTGTCGGTGAGGCCCGGCGGCGCTGGCGGCGCGCACAAGCAACGCTTCTGGAGGCGCATCTGTGCATGATCTCACGGCGGCAGCCTCGCCGCTGTAACTGGTGGCTTCTTTTTATAGGTCAACGCCATCTTGAATGAACATCATACTCAGTTGTAGAAAGACTGTTGTTTTCGTTTTCGTTTTCGATAAAGAACTTTAACTAAATAAATAAATATATATTAAAAAATATTAATATTTATAGTATATAATTAGTATCCATGAAAATATCTTTAAATTTAGTTTTTTAATAAACCGAAAACGATGGTCTTTCTAAGACAAGGGAGTAGGTTTTTGGCGATGTTTACTAGTACAATACAATACAAGTAATTGTTCGAGTAATTGAACAAGAATGTCAGAGACAACTGACATGAGCTTGGTTTCCAGAACGCCAATAGGAATGGCTGTATTGGCCTGTCCATAATCAATATGTATTATATATCCAGCTTTTCTAAATGTGATGCAACAAATTGTTTTACAACCTTTTAACGGCTTTGTATGTGTTATAAATTTGAAGGTATAGATTGTACTTCAAATTAGTGGCGGAGCCACCAACACCTGGCCACCCAGGGGCCAGGGCAGCTGCCCATGATAGTCGTCGGCAGGCGAAGGTGGATCTAGGCGGCAAACTCTACAGATTAGCAGCGAGGACGTGTAGTCCTTTTTTTTTAGGAAACAGACCCTACTGGAAAGATTAATTAACAGAGCAAACAAGCTTACAAGGAGTCAAGAAACAAAAAAGTTCAAAAAAAAAGCTAAAATTACACATAGTCATCGAGGCATTGATTGAGCATTTCCAACAGTTTGTCAAACCCATTTGCTATCTTTTATTTTTTGGCAAATAGATAAATCACTCATCCAACAGTTTGGCATCCAACTTGACAAATTTTAGCAACTTGGAAAATCTCCCCCCTCCACGCGCATATATATGCGCACGCAAACCCGCGCATATCGCCGACATACGTAGAGGTGGAAGGACACAAATTAATTTTGTTTCACTCTCAGGATTTCTGATGCAAGTTTGTCAGAGGTGGAAGGACATAAAATTAATTTTGTTTCACTTTTAAGGTTCCTGATGCAAGTTTGTCAAAGATTTGCCAAACAATTATGTCAAACTGTTAGAGAGAGTCCATTTTTTACCTGCCATATATTTTAGTAACTTATCAAATCACAATATTTATCAAGTGAATTTTGACAAACTGTTGAAGATGCTCTAAAAGGGTGATAATTAGCTTTTGCTCCGAATGAGCCAGATTTCTGAAGATCGATCATATCGTTCCGCATAATCCAGATGGCCTAGCACATGGTGAAAATGATTTCCATGAAGGGTAATCGGGCCTGGTCTTTAATGCCTTCCGGGACGATGAAGATGCCATCTGAATTGGGGATGACAGTCCTTAGGATTGCCCAAGCTCTACAAACTTGTTTGGTTCTTCCACTGCTTCAAATCATTTGCTTTTGAGTTAGATTGTGGAAGATAATTAAAAGGGAGGTATCTCCCGAGTCCCGGCAGAACAATCCAAGTTAAGATGAAAAATGAGACGGCACCGAGGGACACGAAAGCAATGGTTTTGGGGGCATTTCCAATTCATCTATGTTCTTCTCCAACATTTCTATAACCCTGCTCATGGATGGACGATTTTCTGGAGTCGTTTGTATGCACCACAAGCCAACAAGGGTCATCTGTTTTGCAATCTCTTCTGTCTTGCATGTGACTTCTTGACTTTGTAAATCTTTAACCAAACGGTCATGAACCCAGTTTGGAAAATATTGTTGACTAGAATTCTCAGTGTCTTCTGTAAGATTCTTCCTTCCTCCTACCATTTCTAACAACATCATTCCGTAGCTGTATACGTCTGACTTGGTGGAGACAACTCCATAACCCCTTGAAAATACTTCTGGAGCAATAAAACCGATGGTACCTCTTGCTTCAGCCATTGAGAGGGCACTATCCTTAAGATGACACAGTTTCGCCAATCCAAAATCTGCTATTTTGGGACAAAAGTCTTCATCTAGAAGTATGTTGTTTGGCTTGATATCAAAATGGATGATCCGGGTATTACATCCCCGATGCAAATATTCCAAGCCTCGCGCAATTCCTGCTGCAATTTCTCGCAACTTCTCCCATCCAATGGCCCTTTTTGTTTCTTCTGATTCTATATACTTCTCCAATGAACCATTAACCATGTATTCGTAAATAAGTGCTCTCTTAGCTCCATGTAAACAAAAACCAAGTAAATTGACAATATTTACATGGGATGTTCTACGGATACTCACAACCTCATTCACGAACTCTTCTCCATTTCCTTTTGATCCTTTCAGTAGTTTCACGGCAACCTTGCGGCCATCTTCTAAATCTCCCTTGAACACTGTGCCATAGCCGCCTTCTCCTAACTTATCTTTGAAAGATCCGGTTATCTTCTTTAGTTCTGAGTATTTGTATCTTTTTGGGACTAGAGAATCATACCCCTTCAGTATTTCTTCTAT
Source organism: Microstegium vimineum (assembly GCA_022036555.1). Lineage (NCBI taxonomy): Eukaryota > Viridiplantae > Streptophyta > Magnoliopsida > Poales > Poaceae > Microstegium > Microstegium vimineum. The sequence goes on from CM039134.1 coordinate 11,371,666, forward strand.
ATTTGATTGATAGCTTTTGTATTTTTGGTTGGATGTAATTCTCTTCTGGCGGTACATTATCCAAACAAGGCACGTAAGAATCAAGCTGACTGTAGAGGACAAGGCAACTGAAACAGAATATAGTATGTTACACTCCAATTTAATTTGGCAAAACACAATTTCTTGTTTATCACCATTAAAAAGAAAAATTCTATTTATGTTTGGTTATCTTATTATATTATGGCAGCATATTAAATTATAATAAAATAAATAGCTCAAGAACGCAGGACTCATAAGATAGTGTATTAGCTAGCGCCTGAATTGCAATTTGCTGAAGTAAACTTATCTGTAAAAAAACATACCTATTAAAATTAACTTTGGTTTCTTCCTTCGATCTGCTAAGAAAATTATATAGATGTATCAGTTCATCAAACAAAATATGAAAGTGTTTGAAAAGAGTTTTTTTCTTTTTTGAGGAACACAAAATGCCTGGAAATTGATTTTTCCTTTCTTTTGAGAAAACCTATGTTACAAAGGATTTCAATATTAAAAACAAGTTCTTTTTTTCTTTCAAGATAGACTGCTATTTAGAGATAATTCTTGGTATTCCTTTTTTCTTTGACATAATTTTAGATCAAATAACTAGTTGGGTGTCTTGAATCTCATTGCTTGGACAAGAACTATATTAATACCATTAAAGCACATAGACTTCAGAGTTAAGAAGAAGAGCATATTCCCATCCTTAGCCTTGCACGGTGCCGGGTCAATACTGATCTCCCTTTCATGAAAAGGAATGGTAACCTTTCCATTCAAGACTTGGGGGAAGACTTGCAGCACTATAGTACTGTACATGTGGACCTGAGTCAACTCTCTAGCTGGATCTAATCTAGTAGTAATTATTTAATGAAATTCAAATAGCTACAGGTATCAATCCCCTTCAGATTACTTACCCCATTCCCTAATCTGAAAGGCTGATAGGGTCGTGCCCTCTGGTCTTGGTTGATCGGAGGAAGTAGGGATGAGAGGGAGGTTGGCGAGGCTTGGAAGAGGCACGGCGCCCCTGCGCCGTGGCTGCTGCTGCGTGCACGCGGGCAGGAGGAGGCGAGTAGGATTAGGATTCCGGCTCCCTCAGGGAAGCCGAGTAAATAGATTACTCTTTGCTTAATCAATCCATGTGACTTACAATTGCTATTTATAGCTTAAAGGAAATAACTGAAATAAAGACTAAATAATACTATGGGCTTTAAGCCCCTAACCCTAGCCCATGCGGCTGATTAGCCACTTGTGGGCCTCCTCCTGCTATAGACCAAACCGGTCATAACATCTCTTCCCTCCCCGGCAAACAACTCGTCCTCGAGCTGTACGTCGGGGTACAGTTCCTTGAACTGTGGCAGCGGCTCTCAGGTTGCATCTTCTTCAGGAAGCCCTTGCCACTTAACGAGAAGCGTCCACTCGTTGCGGCGCAGTTGGGCACGTAGCACCCGCTCCGGGGCAGGCAACAGCCGGCCGTCGTGGACTGGAGGGAGCACGGCCGGCCCAACAGGATCGTCGGCGGCGGCGCTGCGGTACGGCTTCAGTAACCCGACATGGAAGACATCATGCAAGCGCGCCTCATCCGGAAGTTGCAGACGGTAGGCCGCCTGCCCAATGCGCTCCACGACCTGGAACGGGTCCGCATAGTGAGGGCGCAACTTCCCCTTGGATGGCGTGGCGAGAGCATGGGTTGGTCGGTGAAGAAGGCGGAGTAGCACCCATGCTCCCACCTCAAATGTCACCTCGCGATGGTGCTCGTCGTAGTAGCGCTTTGCGTACTATGCGCCTGCAGGAGACGCTCACGTACTTCCACCAGGAACGCATCGCGCTCATGTAACATGACGCCGGCAGCCTCCGTTTGATCCGCCCCTCTTGATGCGGCAAAAGGGGAGGCGGCTTGCGACCATACACCACCTCGAACGGTGTGGCGCGAAGGGCGGTGTGGAAGGAGGTGTTGTAGCAGTATTCCGCCCATGGCAGCCAGTCCACCCAAGCCCTCAGGAGGTCACCTGTCACACAACGCAGATACATGACGACCACCTTGTTGACGATCTCCGACTGGCCGTCGGTCTGAGGGTGGAACGTCGTGCTCAGGCGAAGCTTAACTCCCGCCAGCTTAAAGAGATCCATCCACAAATTGCTGGTGAAGACGGGGTCGTGGTCGCTGACAATGGAGGTGGGAAAGCCGTGGAGACGTACAATCCCCTCGAAGAAAGCACGGGCGACTGACGCGGCGGTGTACGAGTGACTGAGGGTGATGAAGTGGGCGTACTTGGAGAAACGATCCACGACCGTCAAGATGACTGACTTGCCATGGACTTTGGGAAGGCCTTCAATGAAGTCCATGGCAATAACAACCTAGACCTGCGACGACACGGCCAGGGGCTGCAGCAAGCCGGCTGGTCTTGTCGTCGGGATCTTGTTGCGCTAGCATGTGTCACTGGTGCGCACGAAGTCCTGCACCAGCGTCCGATCGCCCGGCATGTAGAAGTCCTCGTGTAGCCGTACAAGTGTCTTCTGGACACCCTCATGGTCTGCGGCATGTGCCAGGGTGACAACCTGGTGGCGAAGATCGCCCTGCTCTGGCACGAACATCCGCTTGCCATCGAGCAGGAACCCGTCCACCGTGTGCCAAGGGTCGGCCGCGTCCCCCGCGGCTACCTGCTGCATGAGGTCGTGGGCCACCGGGTCGGCGGCCATGACCGCCCGGATGTCGTCGTAGAGGCTGAACGTCGGCCCAGACACGGCAAAAGCTTCCCCAGCCTCCTCGTCGCGGCGTGACAGGGCATCGGCCGCCACGTTGAGGCGACCCGGCCGATACTCCACCGTGAAGTCGAACCCCAGTAGCTTGCTGATCCACTGGTGTTGGGGAACCATGGAGAGGCGCTGGTCGAGGAGGAACTTCAGGTTGTAGTGGTCGGTGCGGACGCAGAACTGTCGGCCCCATAGATACGGCCGCCAGTGCCGTACTGCCTGCACCAACCCAATCAACTCGCGCTCGTAGGCCGCCAGCTTGATATGTCGAGCGACGAACGACCTACTGAAGAAGGCCAGGGGGCCATCCCCCTGGTGTAGAACAGCGCCAAAACCGGCGCCCGACGCGTCGCACTCGACCACGAAGGGGTGGTCAAAGTCGGGCATCTGGAGTACCGGTGCCGAGGAGAGCGCCCGCTTGAGTGCCCCGAAAGCCTCGTCGACCTCCCCCGTCCAGGAGAACGCTTCCTTCCGTAGGAGGCGCGTGAGGGGCGCCGCAATGGAGCCGAAGTCGCGGATGAACTTCCTGTAGTAGCCGGCGAGGCCCAGGAGGCCGTGCACACCCCACGGGGAGCGCGGCGTCGGCCAGGAAGCGACTACGGCTACCTTGTCGCTGTCCATTGCCACCCCGTCGGCCGAGATGACGTGGCCGAGGTAGGTGACGGAGTCGGTGCCGAAGGAGAACTTCGACCGCTTGAGGAAGAGGTCGTGGGCGTGAAGGGCGTTGAAGACGAGGCCAACGTGTTGTACGTGCTCGTCCCACGATGTACTGTAGATGAGGATGTCATCGAAGAAAACCAACACAAACCTGCGAAGGAAGGGGCGGAGCACATCGTTCATCAGCGCCTGGAATGTCGCCGGCGCATTGGCGAGGCCGAACGACATCACCAGGAACTCGAAGTGGCCGTGGTGTGTCCGAAACACCGTCTTCTCGATGTCCGCCGGGTGCATGCGCACCTGGTGGTACCCGGAGCGGAGGTCGAGCTTGGTGAAGTGCCGCGCCCCATGGAGCTCGTCGAGGAGTTCGTCCACCACCGGGATCGGGAACTTATCCTTGGACGTCTTGTCGTTCAGGGCGCGGTAGTCGATACAGAAGCGCCACGAGCCGTCTGCCTTCTTGACGAGCAGCACTGGCGCGGAGAACGGGGCCATGCTGGGATGGATGATGCCCTGCTCCAGCATGGCGCCGCACTGCTGCTCGAGCTCGTCCTTCTGCAGCAGTGGGTAGCGGTACGGTCGTACGGCCACCGGCGCGGTTCCCGGCAGGAGGTGGTTGCGGTGGTCGTAGTGGCGGCTCGGCGGGAGGCCCCGCGGGGTGTCGAAGACGTCGGCATGCTACAGTAGTAGGCGATCCAGCAGGGGGTGTTGTGGATCCGGTGCGACCACCGCCAGAGCCCGCTGCTCGGTCCTGGCGCCGGGGGCGCCCACGCACTGCCACGTGACGCGGCTGCCCTCCCTGACGAAGGACACGGTCAAACCCTCGTAGTCCCAAGTGAGGGGGCCAGTGTGTCGAGGAAGTCGACCCCGAGGATGACGTCAAAGCAGCCCAATGTCAGCCCGACGCATGTGACTGGCATGGTGTCGCCATTGATGAGTACCGGAACGTCACGGGCGAGGCCCTCACAGGCCACGTCCTCGCCGTTGGCGACTGTGACGCGAAGATGTGCACCGCCCTGCGGCACGACCCCGAGGCGGCACATGGTGGCACCCTGGAGGAAGGTGTGCGTTGACCCTGTGTCCAGGAGCGCGAGGAGCTTTTCGTCCTTGATCGACACGGGCAGCAGCATGGTGTGGTATGTCTGGATGCTCGCGAGGGCATGCACAAAGACCACTAGGGCGTGCGCGGCAGCCCCGTCTCCCTGGAGCTCCTGGTCGGCGAGCAGCGCCTCGTCGTCGCCGTCCACCGCAGCCAGGCCCTCGTCGTCCACGTAATCGTCCACCTCGAGGACGAACAAACGAGGGCAGATGTGACCCCGCACATACTGCTCGTCGCAGTTGTAGCAGAGCCCCTGCCGGCGGCGCTCCTGCATCACGGCTGGTGTCCGGCGGCGGGAAGGGCGGGCGGGCGGTCAGGGCGGCCCCCACCGGTGCTGCTGCTGTGGCCCGCCCGGCCGGCATTGCGGCCAGTGGACCGCCTGTAGGTGCTCGTGCTGGAGGCAGCCCTCGCGGCGGTACTCGGGCGCCGCGCTGCGCGGTCCCCGTCATGGCCTCGGCCCGCCGTTGATACGCACGTTCCAGGAACATGGCCGTCTGTAGGTTGTCGGGTTCGCGCAGCTCCACGTCGACGCGAATGTGATCCGGGAGGCCGCCCACGAACATATCGGCCTTCTGTTGGGTGGAGATGTCGCGGGCGTGAGCTAGGACCGCCTAGAAGCGCCCGGCGACCTCATCCACTGTGGAGTGGAACGGTAGACGTCCCAATTCGGCGAGGCGGGTGTCGTGGATGGGCGGTCCGTAGCGAAGACGGCACAGCTCCTTAAACCGTTCCCAGGGCGGTATCCCCTCGTCCAGCTCGAGGGCGTAGTAGCACGTCTGGGCGTCGCCGGTGAGGTGATAGGATGCCAGCCAGGTGCGCTGCGACGCCGGCGTGAACTGGCCCCGGAAGAATTGCTCACAATGCGTGAGCCAGTTCAGCGGGTCGACGGAGCCGTCATACGTCGCGAAGTCCAGCTTGTGGAACCGCGGGGGTATGGTGCCCGGTGCAGCCCCCGGTCCGTCGAAGGCGTGCTCGTCGTATGGGTGGCTGGCAGGTGGCGCCCACTGCCGGTTGTCCGTTTAGAGCGTCACGTCCATCCCGCTGTAGAGGGTGCCTGCTGCCCGCCCCCCCCCCCCCCCCGTGGGTGACCCCTGGTGCGGTGGAGGAGACGATTGGGTTGTATTGTCGAGCCGGTGCCGACGTAGGAGGGCCCTCAGATGTGCCCAGTGCCCAGGTTGGGATCGGTGACGGCGACGGAGGAAATCGCAGCAAGTGGACGGGGACTCCAGAGGATGGCGGTGGTGGTGGTGCAGTGGACGACGATGAGCCGGGCTCGTTGGTCGCCCCCTGGTGGTAGGCGAGCGACGGCAGTTGGGGAAGCAGAGGCGGCGGCGGCCCGTACGGCGGCCGTGATGGCTTGAGGAAGCTGCATCGTGAGGCGCAGGTCGGCCACGCCGGCGCTGAGATCGACGATGGCCGCCGCCGTCTGTTCGGGCGTGAAGACGGCCCGCGGCGCGGCAGGCGCGCCGTTCGGCAGGAAGGCTAGCTGCGCCATGGCCGTTGTGGACGCCGCGACTGGATGCGCCAGGGCAATCGTGGTCGCGGCGGCCGGGATCGGCGCAGCGGTGAGCGGCGGTTCGGACGTGCCCAGCGGAGGCACGATGGAAGAAGTCGGTGGGATCGACATGGCTAATACCAGGTTGATAGGGCCGTGCCCTCTGGTCTTGGTTGATCGGAGGAAGTAGGGATGAGAAGGAGGTTGGCGAGGCTTGGAAGAGGCACAGCGCAGGGGTGCCGTGGCTGTTGCTGCGTGCGCGCGGGCAGGAGGAGGCAAGTAGGGTTAGGATCCCGGCTCCCCCAGGGAAGCCGAGTAAATAGATTACTCTTTGCTTAATCAATCCATGTGTCTTACAATTGCTATTTATAGCTTAAAGGAAATAACTGAAATAAAGACTAAATAATACTATGGGCTTTAAGCCCCTAACCCTAGCCCATGCGGTTGATTAGCCACTTGTGGGCCTCCTCCTGCTATAGACCAAACCGGTCATAACAAAGACATCATTTACTAATTTATTATTATTATTACTAGTAATAACTGCTATGCATATTAGTCAGGGAAACATCATAGCAGGCATATGGTTGGACCAAATCACCTGGCTGACAAAAGGTTGAACAGTCGTTTCAGAAAACGATTTGTACATCATATCAGCCAATTGAAGACACAACTTGATGAAGCAGCATGGCTGTCTAGCTGCTCTCCGTTGACCATTGACCACAAGTATTGGCTCCTTTGCTACTAGCAGCCTGAATTGTTTTTTTTTTTCCTTCGGCGCCTAGAATGAAACCTCAGCTTCAGACCAAGACAATTTGCTGTTTCGTTGCGTTTGTTTTTAGTTATAGTGGAAAACTAGGAATTCTTTGATCATCATGTCTAAATTTGAAATCACAAGAAGGGGAGAAACTTGTGGCTCTTGCTCGATCAGAAACAGTACGGTGAGAGCATTAAGTTGGGATATCTAACTATTTATCATCAATACGGTGGCCACCTCTCCGTTTATCACTTTTATCATGACAACTACATAATTGTCATCGAAAACAGTTTATAGACTATGGTTTTGCTATTTTTGCTGACGTTGGCATGCGTGAGTGTGAAACTTAACGCTTTCCGTCCGTCGCCGGTTGCCCAGCCCCAACGGCAACGGTAGCTGACTGTCAGCCTAGTCACATGTCGTCTCTCCTCCTATCTGCTTGTCACTCCTAGTGGGACCCGGTTGTCAGTAGCTTCTTCCTCCCTGTTTCTTGTTCACTGCTAGTGGTCACTTGTGCACGCGGGCTTAGGATGGAGGGAAGGACAAGTGGTTGCCGGGGGGTGAAGGCTTCCTGGGTGTGGTCGAGCGAGCATGGCGGCACTGCAGCCCGGGATCCCCTGCAGCCTTGGCGCGCGGCAAGCGAGGCGCTCGCGGCCATTGTTGTGGCGGCGCGGCACAGGCAGGGGTGCTGTAGCCGGTGCGTGCAGGGACATAGCGCTGCGGCTGCGAGGCACACGTAAGTGCGCTGCAGCCAGTGCGCGCGAGGCGCTCGCAACCGGTGCGTGCAGGGGCACCGCGCGCTCGCGGTCAGTGCGGCGGTGCAGCAAACGCAACTCGCAAGGGAGCTGCAGCCATGGGGTGTGACGTCCTGGACGCGCGCAGGGGCACCAGATCTTGCGGGGCAGGGACGCAGGGTGCACATAGCCATGGCAGACGGAGCTTGCGGCCGGCACACGCAGGACACCGGACACCAGAGTTCGCGGGGTGGACAGGGCTAGGGCAGCACTGGAGATCGCACGACCCAAGGCACGGGGTGCAGTGGCCTGGTCGGGCATGACTGCTGTGGCACTCCTCATCTTGGTTAGCCTGGCCGCGTGCAGCATGGGGCAACCTGCTCGTCTCCTTCTCCAATGCTTGGAGGTTGAAGAAGAACCTTACATGTGGGTCCCACATGTAAGCGAGTGGAGAAAGAGATAAGCAGGAGCTATCGGTGACCAGCAAGGGTCGGTTAACAGGCCCCGTTAGCCTGGGCAGACGGAGGTAGCGGGAGCCGTCTAAATTCCACGCTGGCATGCTCAAGTAGCCTGCCACGTCAGCAAAAATGACAAAAACATAGGCTATAAACTGTTTTAGATGGCAATTGTGTAATTGTCACGATAAGAGTGATAAACCGAGAGGTGGCCACCATATCGATGGCAAATAGTTAGATATCCCTTGCAAGTTATGTATTGCTGTATTTGATATCCAAAGTAACCGATTCAAGCTAATAGAGTTTGCTTACCACGAGAGCGTTGGCAGGGTCTCCCGTCGCCGCAGATGCACTGGAACGAAAGCTCAACGAATCTGCACTCCCCGCCGCGCTGCTTGCACGCATAGCAATCTGCCATCGACCTCTGCGGCCACTCCAAAAGGAACCCTTCCCTGATCAATTCCGAGTAGTTTAAACGAGCTGGCTCCATTTTGCGGTCGATCCAGCGCACCGGCACGCTCACACTGCTGCAGTTCTTCAAACCGAGCAACTGCTCGGCGTCGTCGTCGTCGGAGGTGTAAGCTCCCAAAGCGGTGTGGTTGCATGCCGGTTGCAGTCGTAGGCTCTGAGGGACGTTGCAGTTGTAGACGAAGGTGAGGTTCTTGTTTGTGGTGCTGATGTTGACGGCCAAGAGGGCGAGGCTGGAAGACACGTTGAAGTCCGGGATGCGGCATGTATCGTCGCCGGCAAAGGTGGCATCGACGGCCATCACCACAGTGCTGTTGTCGTAGAATATGTGGAGAACGTTGTAGAGGCGCTCCCTGAACGTCCTGGCGAGAAAGGTGCGATTGGCAGCGGCGTCGCATGTCAGCTGGAAGGCCGGGAAGCCGCAGTAGAGCGGCTGCACGCCGACGAGCGAGAACGGGTAGGCGATGTTCAGGTCTCCGCATCTCGCCGGCGTGCAGCTCGTGTTGCTGCTACCGCTGATGGTCTGGTTGGTGTCGGCGGTGGCCGTGGCTAAGCCGCCGAAGCGCAGAAAGCAGGCGGAGAGGGGGAGCAGCAGCGCCACCACCACTACCACGGCGGCGGTCTGCATCGGGAGAAGAAGAAGAAAGAAATAATAGGTGGTGGCGGTGGTTCTTGTTCGCGTCTGCGCGGTATGGACTGCGGAGGTGGATGGAGGTTGTGAAAAAGAGGGCGTGTGACGACGCACGCACGCACGCAGCTGCTGCTGCGGTCACGGTCAGGTACTTGGACCGGAATTTGTTCCCAGGACAGTTCCGCCACCTCCACTTGCCATCGCAGAAACCTCAGCGGCCGGGCATTCTGCTTCTCCTTGCCTTCGACGGCCGCGACGGAGCTTGGGATCATGGAGGCGGCTCAAGGACCGTTGGATCGAACGTAGCAGAGGGTCTCAAACCAGGAGCATCGAATTCTCATGTCGATATGCGCCCATCCCATTCCCAGGGCAAACCGTCGGATTGAGTTGAAGGTTCCGGGAAACCAACCAACAGAGTGTCCGTGCATGTCGGTATGCTCGCAGTACCAATCGTGTGACTGATCATGCCCATCGCTGGGCATCTGCTTTAGCTAAAACACACGACTGCAGCGTCCGGTATATGCTCTGGGACGGGAGCAATGCTTCCCCACCACTACCTACCAACGGAGGAAGTCGCCGGGGTCAGCTGTCGACAAATAAATCTATAGCACTAGCACCCCGGCGGCAAGCGATTTCTCGATTTGTTCACTGGACAGGCTACTGAATAGTAAGGCTGAATGAAAACCGTGCACACGAGGTCCGCGACCTTGAATTTTCGAGTCTCCGTCGTTGTCTTCAGTGGAAGCGACGGCGCCGCGGCATGGCTTGGCATGGCATGCGGCTGTTCACTTGTTTCCCCCACAGAATACGCGCGTCTCCACTCTCCAGGTCCAGGGGCTCACCCGCTCCGGGCTCTGCTTCCGTGCGGCGAAAAATCTCTCGAGATTGACCCACCGCTTGGCTGTTCACCCTGGCTGCCGTTTGTGTCCTCATTTTCTTTTGAAAATGCATGCCCAGCCCTTCTGGATGATGATGATAACGCAGTGATAATATAGTGAACGAATAAACTTTGTTACCTTGTGGAAAAACTGCGCGCCCCGGTGAAGACAAAAGCAGGCATCGGGCGTCCAACGAATCCTCTCTATCTGCATACATGGACTGGAAGTAGCACAGGAGAAATACTGCTTCACTGGCTCATGGCTCCTCCACCTTTAATAAGAATTCGTGAGGCTGGAAATGAAGGTTCAAGGTAGACTCAAGGTAGACTGAGGATGTTCAGTAAGTCATTTTTTTTTCTGTTTTTTCTGCTATTCTATGTTGGCCGGGAAGCCGCAGTAGAGCGGCTGCACGCCGACGAGCGAGAACGGGTAGGTGATGTTCAGGTCTCCGCATGTCGCCGGCGCGCAGCTCGTGTCGGCGGTGGCCGTGGCTAAGCCTAAGCGCAGCAAGGCGGAGAGGGGGAGCAGCAGCAGCGCCACCACCACGGCAGGCTGCATCGGGAGAAGAAGAAATATTTTTCGCGTCTGCGCGGTGGGAGTGGATTATTGTGGAGGTTGTGAAAAGGAAGTGAAAGAAGGAAGGGCGTTCCGGTCAGCGGTCACGGGTAATTGCAGGTGGATAATTGCAGAATTTGCCACTGTCGACTCGATCAGGAGTTGTGCCCAGGATAGGATCATAGGATTCACACTTCATGCACCACACAACCTAACGTGTAACGTCCAGGCAACATGTCCATTTCTGAAAATAACAGCTTTAATTTGCTAGGTGGTATTGTGGTAACGCTTGTCCAACTATTCAGCAGATATCAATTCCTACTCCATTCTTTCTAAATTATATTCCTCCCCTAACTTTGACAAGTTTATAGAAAAGTGCATGCTTCATCAAATCTACCATGAACAAAGAACTTTCCCTTCTTAATACTGCATTTATCTGACCTTGTAACTGCTAGTTATATATTTTCTCAAAGTGAGGAAAAACTTCAACTTTAAAACAAAGTTAAAATGACAAATACTTTGGAAGGTCCTAACAATTATCTAGCAGGAGACCAGAGCCCACTACGGTCCTAACAATGCTCCACCGGTGCTTCGACGTGATCCAAACGATTAGCATCAACTAACTATAATGGACAATTGGAGCTTCTTCTAGCAAATAAGTACAAAAATGAGTACATCAATATCCAAACAATTTCAAGCTAGGCACCATAAGATAGAACATGCTTTTTTAAAAAAAACAAAGTTTATATAAATTCTCTAAGATTAACTAAATTTTTAGGACTTTTATTATTTTTATATGTAAAAATAGTTTTTTGAAAATTTATTTATGTTTTTTGGATATATTTTGAAAAAAAAATACTAACCTAATTTACCTCCTGAACCTTCACTTTAGCCTGATTTACCTCGTGGTGATGTGGCACCACATAGGGTAGCTGAAGTGGCACCACATCAACAAAAACAACAGTGAAACCCTACATAGGATGCAAAATTAAGTAGTTTTAAAAGTTGAAGAATAAAAATCCAGTTTTTATATGACAGGAAAACAAAAATGGATGACAGGCTTTAAGGTAGGTCAAAAGGACTTCATTTTTTTTAGCAAAAAGGGCTTATTTTATTTTTTAGGGGAAAAAGGGTTATTTTTATAAACTGCTATACTAGGAACTAGTAGAAGTTGGGCCGTGTGTTCATAATTCCGGGGCGGAAGATTCATGGGCTTCAGGTTCTCACGAGCTACACGAATCTGAATGCCTCAAGCCCAGACAACACATTCGCCTCATGTTTGGGCTGAATCTGAGCAGGCCTGTGATCCCGATGCTTGCCCCATTCCGGCCCTGGCGCCGACGGCGGCGGGGCCGTAAAGCGGCGCTGCAGCAATCTCCAGGCCTGGCAGTCTTACCGAGTGCCCGCACGGACGACCACTGCGATCGCAAACCATCGTCCCACTACCTCGCGGTCGCAACTAGTGCCGTCGCATTAGCGGGAATTGGGAACAACCTCCGCCCCCCGCTACGCCGCGGGCTTGGTACTTCTGCCCATGGCGGCAGACGGGCTTATGCAGTCGACTCGCGGCGCCTATGGGAAAAAGTCGCATACCCACGGGTGATGGGTCGCTTCGACTCGCGGCCGCGTAGAACTGGGCAAGCAGTGGTATCCACGAACCAAGTAAGTATTGCGGATTTGCTCTGATTTTGCCAGTTTCAGTTCTCGCAACTCGCAAGTGTCCATCAATTTGATTAGGTACTTAAGTTGATGGGAAACAAAGTGTTCTGATCTGAATTGGAACCATTACCAGCCATAGGATTTTACTTACGTGGATTTAATTTACTGGGATTCAGTTCGAGGACCTCTCAAACGGGCGATATACAGCCATAGGATTACTTATTACGAAGCTTTACATATGATCTGCTGCTACCTGGATTTCCTGGACGGCCTCTGGTGAAAATTTTGAAAGTGACTAATAGTTATATGATTTATATTCTTCTGTGTCTGAGGAAGAGTCTGGTGCTACTGAAAATAACGAAACTAAATTCAAAGCAAAATTATGCCTCTTTCCTGGCCTATTGTACACGAATGATCATGTTCAGCTTCATCTTCTGGCTCTGACAGCTCTGCTCCGGTATCTTACTTTATGCTCCTCGCTCATCCTGAAATGCATAATTCCATAACTATAGTATGAAGAAATGTGTCTGACTAAGAAAAAAAATAAGTTAATATGTGCACCCAACTTGATACCAGTATAGATGTGCAGATTAGTATTTTATAAATTAATAATACTGGACAAAAATATATGGATATTAGTATTCAATATTTTATCTGAAAGAAAACTCCGTGTGGGTTTTGCTATGTATTAGGTCCTATGCAAGATACAATAAATAATAGATAGTAGCCTTTCTTTAAAAAGTTATCACAATACCTTCAGATTTGAACACCATCAATGTGCTTGGTCTGGAACCCATTACTCTAGAGTATGTATCATTTCACAAAGTTGGTTATAATCATAGGATTTTTATTCTTGACCATGGGGAGGACTGTCATATAACTTCTTAATTCAAATGCTTCATCTCCTCAGCCTTTAGTCCTTGACTAGAACCTTGTGTTTCAGCATAGATGCTGGGACTCATGCTTTCTGTATTCAAATTGTAAACTGAATCGTCGCTGGAAAAAAAAAAAGAGAAATGAGTTGTAGATATAAAATTACTGAAAATTTGACACCTGCAGAAATGTCTTGAGAGAATATCTTACAGTATTTGACTGAAGGTCTGCTTTGGTGGCATGTCCAATTTGTCTAAGTCTCTTTCAAACATTTCTAAAACCTTGGTTATCGTAGGGCGATGCATAGGTAAAATTTGGATGCACCACAGACCAATTAGAGTAATCTTTCTGGCAATTTCTTCTACTTCACTTGTGACTTCACAAGCATGTAATCCATCGTCTTGGGCAAAGTGATCATAAATCCAATGTGGAAAATACTTTTCACTTGATTTTTGAACCATTGATTTCACATTTTTTCTGCCCCAACCATCTCTAGCAACATCATTCCATAACTATAAACATCTGATTTTGTTGAGACAACTCCAAAAGTTCGAGAATGAACTTCAGGAGCAATGAATCCAATTGTTCCTCTAGCTCCAGTCATTGAAAACTTACTCTCCTTGGTATGACACAATTTAGCTAAACCAAAATCAGCAATCTTTGGGCAGAAGTCCTTATCTAGAAGGATATTTTGAGGCTTGATATCAAAGTGGACAATTCGTGTATTACAACTATGATGCAAGTATTCTAGACCGCGAGCAATCCCAATTGATATTGTATAGAGCTTTTGCCACCCTAAAGTTTCTTTGGGTTTCTCAGAGTAAATGTACGGATCTAGAGAACCATTAGGCATGTACTCATATATAAGTGCTCTTTTTGAGCGTTCCAAACAAAAGCCAAATAAGTTAACGATGTTGACGTGAGATGTCCTTCCAATGCTCATAACCTCGTTTACGAACTCCTCCCCATGTCCTTTGCACTCGTGCAAGAGTTTAACAGCAACCAGGCGGCCATCATATAACCTTCCTTTGAAAACTTTTCCATAACCACCTTCTGCAAGCTTGATATTGAGAGAACAAGTTATATTTACTACCTCTGAGTACTTATATCTTTTTGGAGCTAGGGACCCATATGATACTATTAGAGCCTCAATATTTTTCTCATTTGTGCTCCTTGTCTTTTCACCAAGGAGAAACCATAGTTTTTTTACACTTCTCTTCCGTATCAGCACACAAATGCATGGAAAGAGTAAACTTGCAGCTGCTGCCACCAAAACTGAGATTAACGCAGATGTTATTTACTTCATATATAAATAATAGATGTCAGTAGTATATTTTATATCATTTTATTCTTTTTCAAGGAATGAGTCCATCCATGATCCCTCAACTCTTCTCATGGTATAATTTTCATTGTCCTCTTAAAAACTTGTTAGAGTACATTTCCTAACTATTAAAACCATGCAAATCTTTATAAAAAAACCATGCAAATCACTTTTCTAGACTACCACCGGTTTTTTGCCACATTAGCTGCCATGTTATCATCAGCTTGGTTCACATCAACAATGCTTCTGCTTCCTTGAATCCTTGTTCTGTACAGAACATGTCTAGACTTGAAGCGACATATATGTGATCATTATTAGATTTAGGCCTCTTAACAGTGGTTAGGGTGGGTTTTTAGACGGATAAGAGTTGGAGAAGGTGTTTGACCCAGTACGATCGAGGAACCAAATTTCATCAAGCAAAGAGTTGGACTATGGACAGACTTCTCCATTTTTTAATCATCAGGTATCATATTATGCTCCAGACGAAGTAATTACCAATGAGATGACAGCCTGATTAAAAAAGATTCTTTCAAGAGCCAATGTGAGTAGTATTTACCTATTAATATTATCATCCCAGTGTTAGTGGTCTTGCTTCCTGCAACAGACAAGCTTAAATAAGTCATCCATGCTGACTTGCTGAGGTTACTAAATTTGCACTAAGATTAAGAAAACATATTCTTGGAACATAAATATTTTAGAGATAGTGAATGGCGATTTGGCTTGATACTGAACAGTCAATCATTTTATGTCTGTATATACTGATAATAATACTAAGTGCACCGGTTGCTTTCACTGGCCGGCTTAGTCGTATACATGTATATTTTATCGTGCTATAGTCCTAACATGTTCACCAAATTTTGTCCAAACAGTCAATACCACCAGTTGGTATCAGGGACGAGGAGGGCGCAAAAGTTGGCAGGGTCTATAATATGTCGAAGTCTTCAGTTGCCTGACTCCTCCAACACACCAACACTGGTCAGTGCCCAGTCTTATCTGGCAACCGTACGTCGTTATTTTTGGATATAATTATGTTATAATCACTCCAGTAGAGCCACAACTTCTGCACAAAACAAATCCATGGGACTACGTGACTACAGTTTTGTCCTATATATGCAACTGTCTTTTAGAAGAATCAGTGGAGCACCTCGTCATCCACTGCTCCTTTGCTTCTGCTTGCTGGGCTTGATTATACAAGTTCAAGTAGGGTCTCACCAAGATTTTTTTTCTTCAAAAACTAGAAAATTTCAGGAGGCAACTGCAAGCGTCTTTCTCCATGAAAATTATAATCTTAATATGTTGGATCATTTGGAAAGCGAAGAATGGCCTGATCTTCAATCAGCTGATGTCTCCGCTCGAAGACTCAAAGAGAGCTTTCAAGTCAGAATTTGTGCTGTTCCTAGTACGCACAAAAAGAAGCTATTCCCCTTTTTTTGTGTCATGGTAATCTCCTTATCCTGGCTTATTTTTTATCTGTAAAAACACTTTGTTTACTTTGCTTAATTGATTGTTAGTAGGGTCCTCCTCCTGTTTTTTTTTCAGAATAAAAAAAATCCATGGGCCTCCCACGAGGCATACGTGTCTACGCAACCTGTTGACTTTTCCGGGATATTGGGTTGGGGCTTGGGAGCCGGCCGGGAAGCGGGAAGACTCACTCACCATCGGTGACACATGTCGACCCTTCCAGGTTGCCGTCGGAGCAGAGGCACGCGAGCGCCGCAGCGGCGTTGTCATACCGGCACTGCCCGCCTGTCGCGTTACAGGCGGAGCAGTTGCCGACCGCAGCCGCCGACCACTCGATGGCGAACCCGTCCTTCAGGAGCCGGCTGTAATTGGCCGCCGTGATGGCCGTTGCCTCCGGCCCTAGCACAGGGATGTACGTGAGCATGGCGCACAGCCCTGTCGCGATCGCCGGCGGGCGGTCCCAGTTGTAGCTCCCGCCGAGGTACACGAGAACAGGAGCACTGCAGTTTGATGAGGTGGCGTTGACGTAGCCGCTTCCTAGCGGCTCCGTGCCGCTGCAGCTGTAGAGGAAGCAGAGGGCTCTGTTCCGGTGGCTGATCGTGAAGGCGCGCTCAGCGATGATGCTGGCTGTGGCCGATACGTTGAGGTCGGCGCGGCAGACGGCGTTGTCGTCGGTGGCGAGGCTGGTGTGGGAAGCGATGAAGGAATTGCTGGTGTAGTCGATGTCGAGGACGTGGATGGCAGAGCCGTTCAAGGAAGCGACGCTGCCATCGTCGCTGCACCAGACCTGGAAGGCCGGATGGCCGCAGAGCGATGAGGACTGGCTGATGCCGCTGAGCCAGAACGGGTATCTGACGGTGAGGTTGCCGCATGTCGCCGGCTCGCAGTCTGCGCGCGCACGCTCGTGGAATAGGAGCAATAAGACCAAGAGCAGGGGGAACAGTGAGGCTGGGCGCATGTTCACTGAAGAGTGAAGTGGGAATTGGCCGGGAGTAGCAGCAGGAGTGCAGGACCGTCCTCGTAGTTATAATGCGCATTTGCTATCCGAGTGAGAAAACAATCAGCCATTAGCATTGACTAGTCTATCCTAGTATTTTATAGAGCAACTCCATTAGGACAAAGGGCCACCAGCTATAACCGCCGCTATCTCCGGCTACGACTGCTTCAAGATGATTTAGTAATTTTTTCGATGTACTCCCTCCGTCTCGTAAAAAACACAATTCTTTGACTTCAAATATTTTAATAAATATTATTTGTTTTATTATGATTTATTTTATCGTTAGATATATTTTCATAATGACATATTTATTTTATAAATTATATAAAAAATTTTAAATAAGATGAATGGTCAAAGAGAAACTGTAGAAGTCAAATAATTGTGTTATTTGTGGGACGGAGGGAGTATAGTTTAGCTGCTAGCTGTGGTATAGGCGGCTATTTGCTGGTTTTGGAGGTAGATCGCTAAAGGCACTACCGCAAAAAGATTTTAGAAGACATTCCCCTAATTAACAGCAGGCACAAAAGGGCAACACCTTTGTTAATGGAACTCAGGGAGAAATGCTCGCCTCTGTTAATCACTAAGATGGAGGTGGACGTCCTAAGACGTTCATCTCTATTAATACTCCATTAAAGAAGATGGGTCACTTTAAGACTCTGTTTGCTTTCCATAAGTCAGGTGACTTAAAATCAGTGACTTATAAGTCATGTCTGTTTGATTTTTAATGACTTATAAGTCATGCATGATAGCGGTGGAGTGTGACCTCTAAGCAAAAAAAGTATGGTCCCATATGAAAAATAGGGTGACTTATAAGTTTTAAGTTAGGGTGGAGTAACTTATGAACTTATAAATTGGGGTGACTTATAAGTTAGGGTGTTTAGTAAAATAAGTCATTTTTTTACTTTTGGACTTATAAGTCACCTGACTTATGAGAACTAAACAGAGTCTAACAGTTTAATAGAGACGGGTATCATAAGACATCCATCTTTGTTAATGGAGTATTAATGGGGGCTTACGTCCTCCGTTATCGATTAATAATGACTTCTCATTTTCTCGAATAGATAGGAAGCACACACATTGAATGCCTAAATAATTGTTTAGCCTATCTATACTCAATTTAAATTCTAAATATGTTTCAAATTATCAGATGTTTTGTTTTTTTTCTAAATACATTTCTCTTCTATGAAATCCTGGGTCTGAAGTCCTTTATCTTCTACCCATCAACCTCTCTCCTCATCCTTTCGTTCCAACATCATGACGTCGCCAAGGTCATTGTAGGACGAAGCTCCTTGCTCCTTGCCTCGCTGAAGAAATGACCTCAGACACCGTGGGCTGAACCCAAGCAGGAAACAACAATCTAAATGGGCCAGCTCGCATGGACCGATCTGAGGCCCGGAGCCCCGAACACGCAAACTCTCGGAGTCTCGGAAAGGAAACCTCACATAGTGTGGAGTCTCGGAGTCCACATTTTGATATGAATTTACCTCAAATGGAGATGGTTTTCTGGACGCGAATCCTCCGGATATGAATTTTAATAATATACAAATATATATAGGTACACATACAAGGCTACTGCAAGAATATGTTGGGAGGCTACGATAAAATTAATGCCTAATACTGCGCTTGATGTACAGTAGATACATGCCCATATCAAAGTGGGTGCATCGTATGTTTTTTTTTTTTAATTTGTAAGGCTTATCTCCTTGCCCTTTAGCGTGTCACTATAAGCTTGTGTTGTCGTAGTACTGCAGGGACTTGTGCTTTCTGCATTCATATTATAAGCTAGGTCTCCGCTGAAAAAGAAAAAAAAAAACGGAAAGTAGTTGAATGTATCAACTTTATGAAAATGGCAATGGACAGGTACATAAATGAGCAGTAAAAAATCATCTTACAGCACTTGACTGAAGTTTTGCTTCGATGGCATCTCCAATTCATCTGAGCCACTTTCGAACATTTCTAAAACTTTGGTTATTGTAGGGCGATGCATAGGTAGTATCTGTATGCACCACAATGCCAATCAAAATCATTTTTCTTGCGATTTCCTCGTCTTCCTGTGTAACTTGACAGGCTAGTAATCCATCATTTTGAGCATAGTGATCATAGATCCAATCTGGAAAATAATTCTGACTTGATTTTTCAACCATTATTTTTGCATTTTTCCTGCCTCCAACCATCTCTAGCAACAACATTCCATAACTATAAACATCTGATTTTGTCGAAGCCACTCCAAATGCTCGTGAATGCACTTCAGGAGCTATAAATCCAATTGTTCCTCTAGCACCGGTCACTGAAAGCTTGCTCTCCTTGGTATGACACAATTTAGCTAAGCCAAAATCAGCAATCTTGGGGCAAAAATCATGGTCAAGAAGGATATTTTGAGGCTTGATGTCAAAATGGACAATACGTGTGTTACAACTATGGTGCAAATATTCTAGTCCACGAGCAATCCCAACTGCTATTGCACAAAGCCTTTCCCACCCTAAAATTTGTTTAGGGTTCTCCGAGTAGATGTACTTATCCAAAGAACCATTGGCCATGTACTCATATATAAGAGCTCGTTTTGACCCCTCCAAACAAAACCCATATAAGCTAACAATATTAACATGTGAGGTCCTGCCAATGCTCATAACCTCATTCACAAATTCCTCCCCTTTAGCTTTGGAGTCATGCAAGAATTTCACAGCAACTAGGCGGCCATCATTTAGCCTTCCTTTGAAAACCACACCATAACCACCTTCTCCAAGCTTATTATTTATAGAAGATGTTATTTTTGTTGCTTCTGAGTACTTGTATCTTTTTGGAGCTAGTGATCCATACGATGATATTAAGACCTCAATGTTCCTTTCGTTTTTGCTGATAATCGTTTTACCAATGAGAAAACATGGTTTTTGCCCCTTTCTATGACATATCAGCACATAAATACATGGAAGAAGGAGCAAGGTTCCAGCCACTGCCATCAACACTGAATTAAAGTATGTGTTATTTTTCTCTTAAAAAGGAGCAAGTTATATTAATGACTGTTAAACTTTACTAATAAGAGTAAAAAAAATTAAAATGCAGGGCTCAAAATTAGTATTGGCAAGATAAAACTCTCAAATTTTGCTCCAAATTCACCAGTCTTGTATCCAAAATCCAAATACGGCATAAATGTTGTTTGTTCTAATGTTGCACTTCTATGATCTTGCATTGCAGAAACTGAACTTTTAAAGTAATTTATAGTATAAAGAGCAATTTTTTCACAACTGAAATATATGGTTAAATATAGAAAAAAGACTGGACAAAATTAATTACCTATCAGCATTATCTTTCTGCTGCCAGTCCTCTTAATACCTGGAAAAACACATAATAGTAATCAAGAAACAAAGGAAATAGTTGTACTATTACATAGATTGTTTCTAAATGCTCCTTTCTAAAAACTGGTCTTCACAGTAAGTGACGTGTAATAATAGACTAATGATCCTATATATTAGTAAAAAGGGGATCACCTAGCTAGAAGGAGTTAGATAATTTTGCACAGAGAATTAAGGGGTCACCTAGCTAGAAGGAGCCATATACAGTGTGTGTGTGTGTGTGTGTGTGTGTGTGTGTGAGAGAGAGAGAGAGAGAGAGAGAGAGAGAGAGCCCGCACTCAAATTCTGAAAAATCTTGACCAGTAACACCATGATTGTTAATACTTCCCCCCTGGTTAGCGGAAG
Source organism: Microstegium vimineum (assembly GCA_022036555.1). Classification (NCBI taxonomy): domain Eukaryota; kingdom Viridiplantae; phylum Streptophyta; class Magnoliopsida; order Poales; family Poaceae; genus Microstegium; species Microstegium vimineum. The sequence continues at coordinate 11,392,164 of CM039134.1, forward strand.
CCACAGTATCAGCAGCCTAGTCAAAGTCTCCCATACTCTGCTTAATGCCATGTGAACAGAGCTGAGTGCGACAGGTCAGGTCCCCTGGTTTGCATAGCGTGGAGAGTTGCACCATGACACCATCAGACATGATCTGATGGTTTGCAATTTGCACCGTTGCATGATAGGTGACAGACCTAGGAAATGTTTCACTACGGAATCATGCTTGCTATGCTAGTTAACCGTCACTTGACTTGATTCTTCCTACAGTCTCCAAAAGAAACGTATCCATATATGCAGCATAGCGTAATTTGAACTAACTTGTATACTCACCGCAGATCACCGGGTAATGTATGCCATCGGGGCAGTTGCAGGAGAAACCCAGGCCATTGTCAAGGTACATGCAATCCCCGCCGCTTGCAACGCACTTGGAGCAATCCGCTGAGACGACCGTCCACTCCAGCAGAAACCCACTCTTCATGCTCGCAACATAGTTGTGCCTGCTGTCCCGGTCTGTCGTCGGAAGAGTAGGAACGACAGCGACAAGGCAGCCCGGCGGGGGCGGCGGTGTTGCTGCCCCGTGCTCTCTGCCGCCGCTTCCGAACCGCCGTCTAAACCCGACGAACGAGTAGTTGTCACAGGGCATGCGCTGAAACCCAGGGACAGCCTCGGGAACAGGCTCGTCACACCGGGAGAGGAACCGCAGCTCGCTGTTGGCTCTGCTGATGGCGAACGCTCCCATGAAGCCCATGGCGACCGAGATGTTGAAGCACGGTGCCGGGCAGCCGGCGGCGAGCGGCAGGTTCTCGTCCACCACGTGCACGGAGTTGTTGTTGTAGAAGATGTTGGCCACCTTGTACGCTTGGAACATGGACCGGCTCAGGAACGCGCCGCTGCTGTTGCACTTGAGCTGGAACGACGGCGACCCGCACGGTGGTTGCCCTGGCTCCTCCACCCAGAATGGGTACGAGATGTTCAGGCTCCCGCATGCCCTCGCCGAGCTGCAGCCTTGTTGTTGTTCAGGCTGTGTTGTTTGGGGAGTAATACTAGCCATTGATAGCTGTAGCAAGAAGGCTACAGTGTGGAGAACAAGTGATGGCAAGAGCACCGCAGCCATGTCTCATGTGTGTTGCTAGCTACTGTACTTGCTAGTGTCGGGAGTGAATGGAAGAGTTCATGGATGGAATGGGCCCGGTGGAGTCACCTGGCTATTTCATGGAGGCCTGGATCACAGTAGTTTCAGTTAGCGACTAGTCTTTGTTGTTGCCGTGCTGGATGGTGTGTTGAAGCGGTCAGATAAATCTTCGCTTTTGTCTCCAGCACTGATCAGTAGTGGTCATCCAATTTGACCCCTTTTTCAACATTAGTTTCAATTCAATATTACAACATCGACAGTTCAGAAAAAGACAGAAAAATGGCTACCTTGCGTGTGCCCGAAAGTTCTGCATGTATTTCCGACCTCCTCTCTCTCTCCCCTCTCAAAATAAATATTATTTTGATTTCGTAGAGATTATTTTTTTAAAAAATAACTAGATTTATAGAAAATATTAATAACACTTTTATCTGTAAATATTTTATTATAAATATACATTTTGTAATTAATCTAATGGTACTTATTATTATGCACGTAAAAAGTTGTTTTAATATATTTAGTCACAATTAAAGGTGTTTAATTTTTCGAGAAGTTAGAATGACATTTATTTTGATATGAAAGGAGTACGAGTCATTGAAACTTTGGAAAGTTTGTGACGAAACCGTAAACATTGTTGGTGAAAATTTTTAGTTAAGGGAGGACGAAGGACGTTGTTGGGTTTTTATTGGTTGTACGTCAAAAGTTATTTTAAACTCACTCATTGAATCATCATTTAGAGAGCTATTTGAATAAAATCCTCTCTCCATAGTCTTTGACCCTCTAACAATTTCTCTATACCTTTTTTCACTCTAAAGAGACACGTCCTCACTCTCTATTAATTTTTGGCTAACCAGAAATCAGGAATAGAAGACAATAATATTTAGAGGTTTATTTAGTGAACTTGTTGGAAAGTTTTTTGTTTGCCAAAATCTCTATTACTATCAATTAGAAAGGATATAAGGAGACTCTTAGATGCTGAAGTTGCTCAAATTTCAGTTCTAGACAATGTAAATAGTTTCTAGTCCATACCTCAACTGACCCAATTCACTAGTTAATTAATATTCTCTCCATTTCAAACCATAAGTTGTTCTGTCATTTATAAATATATAAATTTTGCTACACATCTAGATATACATTATGTCGAGATACATAGTAAATAGTAAAACCTATGTGTATATATATAAAAAAAATCTGATCCACTTGAGTAACTTGTAGTTCATATATCTAAGTAGCATAGGATTAAACTATAATCACCTAACAATCAATTCCGAAAACTAAGTGGACTACAACAAGACATAGTTAAGCGGAAAAAAAATCAATGCGACACCGTCTCTTTGAACAACTCGTGTGGCATCCTCTCCTATTTCCACATAGGTCCCACTAGCAGACAAATTTCATGGTGTCAGTTAGACGTGGCCCCCACATGGAAGGGAGGGAAACACATAGATGAGATGTGCAGAGCGGCAAGGCAAACACATAGATCGATAACGTACTATAACTAACATATGGTCCTGTTTGGGTGGTGTCGTAGTCTACGATATCCCACCTTTGGTAAATTATGGTTGTTAAGCCACGCTTGTGACAAAGTTTAGCTTACAATGAAGTTCACTAAAAATCTAAAATTGTGATAGTGAACTAAACAACTACTAAAAAGCCATAACATGATTAACTTTTGGTAGCAAACCAAACAATCTCTACATATAATCTGTTTATTATAGACCCGCCCGTGCTACATACGTGACAGTGCCACAACCGCGACCTCGTCCCGCAAGGCAAGCAGAGGATTGTGGTGGACGATCAGTGGATGATGCCGGGGGGGGGGGGGGGGGGGGGGGGATGATGCCGGGCTGCCAGGGGCAGAGAGAGCATTTTTTAAAAAAAGAGCGGTTAGAGTGATCGGTAGAGATAGAGGCGGACCGACCTATAGGGCGAGGTCGGGCGGCCGCCCTAGGTCCCCTCCAGCGAGTCCCAGTAGTACCTCGTGTTCTACGACGATTCGACAAACAAGTGCGAGCACAAGCGCAGCCTTGCAGTCGGTCCGACGGCGCCATGGCGCAGGGTTGAAGAGGCTGCAATGCTGCATAGCTCTATTGGGTCGTCTCGCCATTCGCCAACAAGCAGGCCCATCATTTTTTTGGCCCATTTTCTCCCTAGTCAGCAGCCCAGGCACCCAGCAGGAAGCACCGAAGTAGGCAGGGGCAAGCATGCACACGCACACAACACTTTCTGCGGTGGCGCTCCCTGCCTCCCTGGTCGACGGGACGACAACGGCGCTCCCTGCCTCCCTGGTCCCTAGCCCCTAAATCGGCGAGCAGCGGCCAGCGAGCTACCCTACACGGCGCCGGCGCTGCACCTGCACAGCTGCGCGGCTCCTGCCTGCCGTGGCGCCACCGAGCGCCCGAGCCCTGAAGACGCCAGCGGCCAGCGGGCTGTGGGCAGTAGCCGCCGCGCCGCGCCGCGCCGTGCCGCGCCGGGCGCCGGCGTCCAGCCCCAGCCGGCGGCGCTTCCTACTGCGCCTACCGGCCCTGGGGCCCTGCCCTGCTCGGCTGCTCTGCTCCAGTGCTCCATCCTTACTGCTCGGCTGCCCTCAATGGATATGGGAGGAGATGAAGCCGTTGGAGTTGGGGGAAGAGATGAAGCTAGATCCGATGATGTGTCTACCAGGGCGAGGAGACCGGCAGCTCCCACTCCATTAAGCCAGAAGCGGTATAAGAAACTAGGTACTGCCATTAATCCATTGCAGGTTATTATGCTTCTTTTATTTTGATCATTTGTTGTTTGGTAAATTATGTGGACGGGAACAAACAAAAATTATCCTTATCACCTTATGCGCTCTTAATGTGAAAGGTAATCATGTTTTAGTTGTGTCATGTTCCAACTTCTTCTGTACCTTTTGTTTTGTTTGTTGAATTATATATTACAATATAATTGTTATGTGATATTACAATATATATATGTGATATACATGCATAGTTAGACCGGTATATCAGTGAAGTTTTGTATATGTATATAGCGATCCGCTCTAGCTCATATTTTTGGTTGAGTCCGCCACTGGGTAGAGAGATGGAAACCGGCGATGAGACAGGCAGAGCAATATGGACTGTCAGATTTTGATCGGGCGATGGAGCCTCGTCGACTGAATTTTCCCCTCATTTTCCGTAATATAGGACCTCCCAAAAAGATGGTGTTGCAATAAATCTGTCCATCCGCGTTCACACAAGCTGCCTGTTGCAGCAGTACAGTACAGGTGTGAGAGTGAGACTTACCCGCGCATATGCATGTTGACCGGAGCTGCCGAGCAGAGTGCACTCGCCACTCTGCAGTGTGCTGTACTCCTAGTGCACTTGGTGAGTGCACCACAATCTAACTTGTCAACTCCTCGTCAATGTCACAACCATTTGGGCAGTAATGATTCATGCATGTTCGTCACGGGCAAGGCACTTGAGAGACCGAGAGCTACTACTACGCACAACGCAAAGGGGCCAGCAAATAAACAATAAACAATAAAAATCTCGGGCTGTCTGGATTCAGGGTTTAAAGTTTAGACCGTGTCACATCAAATATTTAAATAATAATTAGGAGGATTTAACATGAACAAATTTAAAAACTAATTACATAGGAGTTGACTAATTAGCAAGACGAAACTATTAAACCTAATTAATCTATCATTAGCAAATATTTACCGTAGCATCACATTATCAAATCATAGACTAATTAGACTTAATAGATTCATCTTATAAATTATACCAAATCTGTATAATGAGTTTTATAATTAGTCTATATTTAATATTATAAATTAGTATCCAAATATACGATGTGATAAGTCTAAAGTTTAGACCACGGGAACAAACACTCGGACCAGATGATGAAAAGGGCAGAGGATGCACTAACACGACGCCAGTGGTGCACCACAGACACTGAGAAGAGAGAAGAGACATAACATGCATGTCTCAATCGGCGCGTGATGCAGTGGGTCATGAAAAGTCTTGGCATGCGCTGTTCGACCTTGCCGCCCGCGTTCACACAGCCTGACTGCTGTAGGCTATCTGTAGCAGAGCCTGAGAACGTACGTAGGATGCACCGATACTACTGTACGAGATACTGATAGTGATATGGACACGGCCATACGGTGATATGGCGTTTTCTGAAAAAAAAAAAGAAGATACGTCTACACGGGCGGCAAGTATGTAAACGTACCCCCAAAAATATCAAAATACACCTACTCAGAATATATTTCACTCGAGTAGAACAATCAACAATAAAAATGGCAAAACATAGACGCAAAGATAGGTAATCGGATAATGCAAAATCAAAGATCGATAGCATATGATTACTTCTTTAACCGCTAATAAAATGGAGATCTGGAGGTCTGTAAGACCCTCAGCTAGTAGCTGACGCGGCAATGTTATTATTTTATTTACTTTTATTTTTTATTTCCTTTTATTATTATATTTATTTATTTTTATTTTTTCTATCTTTTATTTTTTTATTCTATTTTAAATTTCTAAATTATATTTACTTATATTTTTTATTTCCCTCTCTAACTTTACCCGCGAATAAAATGGAGGTCTGTAAGACCCTCAGCTAGTAGCTCTACGTGCTACAGGCGTATGCGACGGAGCATTTGCATTGTGCTATTTTTTTTCCATCCCCGTATTATCTTTTTCTCATTCTTTTTTCGGTAATGCTTCTTCAAGGACGTTCGGCCCATCTGGAGTTCCGGACCCACACAGACGCACACACCCGCATTACTAGCTGAAGGAACCGCTCCCATCCGCGCCGCACTCGTCTGTCTCGCCCGCTCGCTCTGCTACGCGCCCCTCTCGCCAGCAGGAGCAGGACGAATCCCGCCCTCCCCTGCCCTGCCTCCACTCGCGCCGCACGCTCCGGCTGCGCGCGCCCCCTGCTCGCTCGGACGGATCTCGCCCTCCCCCGCGCCGCCGCTACTTGCGGGACGGATTCCGCCCTCCCCGCCCTGCCTCCACTCGCGCCGCACGCTCTGGCTGCGCGCCGCAGCTCGGTCGGGACGGATCTCGTCCTCCCCCGCGCCGCCGCTACCTGCGGGATGGATTCCGCCCTCCCCCACCCTGTCTCCACTCGTACCGCATGCCCCAGGTGCGCGCCTCTACTTGCTCTTGGAATGGATCTCGCCTTCCCCTACGTCGCCCCCGCCGGTACTCAGGTCTTCTGTTGCGTCCAGGCTCCATCCGGCTGTCGTGGCCCATGCTGAAGTCTGTGCCGCCGATGAGCTCCACAGTGTTGACCTCCGCGCCTCACCGTAGCAGTGAGCTCCACACCCTCGTCCCTCATATGCTTTAGAGATATGTTGCAAATATTTTATACGGATGTTGCAGATGTTTTCTCCATCCGGTTGTTGCATATATATTTATATGTGCAAGTGTTTTTCGTATGCATGTTGTAAGCGTTTAATCCGGATTTTTGCAAATGTTTGCAATAGCTACACGTTTGTTTTGAAGTTTTTTCTTGGTGTTTTGCGAGTATTTCAAACGTTTGTTACAGGTGTTTCAGTTGTTTCAGACGAATGTTGTAAATGTTTTATCTAAATGTTACAAAAGTAGATCGAATGTTGCATAACCCAGCCTGACGCAACCGCTTACTACAGTTGTTGGGACACCGTCGTAGATCATTGTTCGGAAGCAGGGGTAGATGAGTGGGACCCACGCTGTGGGGCGCGCAAAAAAAAACAGGTCATGGTGGCTCCTTTTCACATGGGGGCGGCCTCAAACATAAAATTGAGACGTCCGATATTTTTACCGCTCCGAACGCCCGGGCACGAGTAACTCCCTTCTTTTTTTTCCTACGTACCACAGGCGCACGTGGCCGAGCGCGTGTACTGTGCCAGTAATACTGGTGCGACAAAGATTAAGGCCTCAACGATTAGAGACAAATAGCTAGTGCCACGCACGGGCGATGGGGGCCCGCCTCTCCACGTCTCATGTCTTGTTCGCTTCATGGCTGCTGTTCTACCCACGGGCCATGACCATCCGGCCCACCACACCACCGCCAACCTTAGCCCGCCGCGACGCTGCCCGTCTTGCTTGGGGAGACTGCCTTGGCCGCGCTCCCACCCGCTGACCCGACCCGCCTACGCCCAGAGTGGCGCCTCCATGGCCGTCCAGCCTGCTGCGTAATTTATGTCGGGGTATTTTTGTCTTTTTCCTTCATTTTAAGAGACGGGCACATGCGAGATTTGCTCTTGGCACCATCTCCTTCATTTTTATGTCGGGGTATTTTTGTCTTTTTCCAAAGGCACATGCGAGATTTCCACGACAGAGGAAGATAAAAGTAACGGTATTATCAATAAGGAAACAAAAAAACAAGAGTGACGAATAGAGAAGATTTGAATTTCTAGTGTCAAATAAGAAATTTTCTCTTGTGTAAATGGCCACCGAACTGACCCCAAGATGATGGGTTCAATTTAAGAGATTGCGGGCGGCTAAGTGCCAGACTAGTATCGACGAACTACTGGGATTTTTTTTTATTGTTGAATTTGCCTATCAGAGCATTGTAGTATTCGATACGTGCCTGAACTGTTATCGATCAGCTAATTTGACGATATGCTAAAATGTACCGTCATCTAAAAGGCTGAAACCTAATTCAAAGAACCTTTATGTACCATGCTGCCTCATCGATCAGCTCCATCATCATACCTCAACATTTCAAACACCATTGCCGTCGCTCTAATGTCTTGACGAATAGTACTTGACACCAGTACAAATGTTCTCACTATAATTTCAAACACCCTATTTGTTTGATTGTTTCAGTGGTTGATAAATCGACTGATGATATTTTTTTACTGTTTTATTGTGAGAGAAAAACATTGTTTCGGTAGCTGATAAGTCAAGCGAATATCGCGTAAGTTTTGGTTGATGAAGACTACAAGGAATATTTGGAATATTTGGACAATATCCTTCCACCAGCTGGGCCCTTTGTTTATATATTTCAATTGCAAGAATGCAGGACACTATAGTAAGCTAGTACTCTTTTTCTTTCGGTGAGAGTATAGCTAACATCATATTAGAACTTCGTCACCTGTGAACAGAAGGAACATATACATAGGTTAACGTTTAGATATAATAACAGTTAAATTAAAATGATTAATTCAGATGCTATAGGGTAGATGACCTTTTCAAAGAGTTGGCAGACGCTGTAGGTTTTTTGAATTCGTAGTGCTTATTTGCTTAATCTTTAGAATCTCACTAAAAGCTTGAGCTTGAGTAATCCTGCTGAAGTTTGTGGTTTCTGTATTTAAAATATGTACTGATTCTTCGCTGAAATACAGAAAATAGGTGCATGTATCATCTTCACTGAAAATTCTACTGAACATAAATATGTAGAGAAAATATCTTACGGTATCTGATTGAAGTTTTGCTTTGGTGGCATGTCCAATTCATCTAAGCTTCTTTCAAACATTTCCAAAACCTTCGTTATTGTAGGGCGGCTTGTTGGTAGTACTTGCACGCACCACAAACCAATTAAAATCATCTTTCTGGCAATTTCCTCGACTTCACATGTGACTTCACAAGCTTCTAACCCATCATCATGAGCAAAATGGTCATAAATCCAATCTGGAAAATATTTCTGACTTGACTTTTCAACTGCTGATTTCACATTTTTCCTACCTCCAACCATCTCTAGCAACATCATTCCATAACTGTAAACATCTGATTTTGATGAAACAACTCCAAAGGTCCGAGAGTGAACTTCTGGAGCAATGAATCCAATTGTTCCTCTAGTTCCGGTCATTGAAAACTTACTCTCCTTGGTATGACACAATTTAGCTAAACCAAAATCAGCAATCTTTGGGCAAAAATCTTGATCTAGAAGGATATTTTGGGGCTTGATATCAAAATGTACAATGCGTGTATTGCAGCTGTGGTGCAAGTATTCTAGGCCACGAGCAATCCCAATTGCTATAATGTAAAGACTTTGCCATCCTAAAATGTCTTTAGGATTCTCACAATAAATGTACTTATCCAGAGAACCATTTGGCATGTATTCATATATAAGAGCCCGTTTTGAGCGCTCCAAACAAAACCCAAATAAGCTTACAATATTCACGTGAGATGTCCTACCAATGCTCATAACCTCATTTACGAACTCCTCCCCTTGTCCTTTGCAGTCATCCAAAAATTTCACAGCAACTAAACGGCCATCAAGTAGCCTCCCTTTGTAAACCACTCCATAACCACCTTCCCCGAGCTTATGATTGAGAAAGGAAGTTATCTTCATTACCTCTGAGTAGTTGTATCTCTTTGGAGCTAGGGATCCATAAGATTCCATTAGAGCCTCAATGTTCCTTTCAGTGTTGTTGCTAGCCTTTCTTCCGAGGAGAAACCATAGTCTTTGGCCCTTTTGATGCCATATCAGTACATAAATACATGGAAAGAGCAAGCTTGCAGTTGCTACCATCAAAACTGAGATTAAAGCACATGTTATTTTTTCGTTAAATATAAATGCATTTTCCTTGTTTTTGTAAAGAAGTCATATTTTTCTCCAGATGAAATAGTAATGTAGGAGATCATTCCTAGCCTATTTTTTTAAAAAAGTGAGATGCTAATGTATGAATTATTTACCTATTAGTATTGTCTTCCCGTGACTCCTCTTGCTTCCTGTAATAGCACATAAGCTCCATTAACATGCGTAAGAGTAATTTGAAATTACTTTATTTTGTCTTTGCAAATAATGTAAGCACAAAGTATGGACGATCTGCACCTGTGGATGTTGATGGACATATTTGTGGAGACAACTGAAAGAAGGGACCCATGAGCACAACTATATAGGCTTTAGGGTGAAGTTTATTTTCCAACCTCCAACTTGCACGATAAACTGCATATCGGACTACCGGACAGCCTCTAGATTTGAAAATGGAAGAAATTTGGTCTTTTGGTTGGTTTCAAAGGTGGTTTACTATCTTGATAAAAATAATAAAAAAATATATTGATCTCTAGAATTTCATTACTAATTTATTTTAAATAAAAAAAATGAACCTAATAACATTTTTTATAAAATGTTATGTATCTGTTGGGTGATATATTTAGAATTATTTAGATCTTATTTGTTTATGTTCCCATTTTTTTCCTCGTAGCTATGTTCATTTTTTAATTTTTATATTGTTTGCACTTTTGGAGATGCTCTAACTGCCATTATGATGTGTTGGGCAATCTGGAAGACAAGAATGTGTTGGTTACAACAAATTTTCAGAAAAGAGATGTGTATTTTATCATTTAGAGCCTTCTGTAGAGGCACTCTTATGTCTTATCTTTCAATTTATGTATCCCAAATCTGCTGTAATCTCAATCTCTAGTTCTGCAACCTGTAAACTACTCTTTATTATGAGTTTAATAAATTTCATATAGGGGTGCAAAACCCTCCAGTTTCGTCAAAAATGTAGAATTATGTCAAAAGATGTCATGAAGAAGCACTAGGTCACTACAGGAATCACGCGCTTTGCCAAGTGCCGGTATTGCATGTTTAGCGCTTTACTTTATGTTAACTGGCCTATTACGTTACAGGTTTCAAACAAGGGAGTGGCCCAAACATCATGTAATCAACTAGTCATGCAATTAATAAAAAACAGAGCACAAAAAATATTTGAATAAATAACAAGACTGATTAGAAGCAGTAAAAACTAGGAATATGTGCCAATAAGATCCAACTAACTCCAGGTAGAGCAAGGACTAGATAATATTTTTTTTAAAACGAACATGATAGTTTAATATTTTTCTGGTTTAAGATAACTCAGTTATGAACTTTTAGAGACTAAATTAGATTATATTATTTTTAGGGAAAACCCCAGCTTTAAAACCTGTTTGAGGACCAAATTAATCCAGTTTCAAGAGTTAATGGGTTTGGAACCCAGTTTAATAGTTCAGCCTAAAGAGTAAAGACTATTGTGCAAGTTGGAGATTGAAAATAAATTTTACCTAGACATTGCTGATGATCTCTAGCATCAACCAATGCAACTTTTTACGAAATTTTACCTAGACATTGCTGATGATCTTTAGCATCAACCAATGCAACCCGTTATTTTTTTAGAGAACATGCCTAGGCATGTGTTTCATTAAGAAGAAGTAGAGTTTGGTACAAGCACACGGTAATCCAGAGATTACCCACACCCAGCCCACCCGACAGCACGCGCTTGTATTACAAATAAACCATTTTGCCCGGAGCCGTCCCTAGTGGCGAACAGCAGCTCAGCGTCGTGCCTCCAACACCGCTAACCGCCTGTACCCTGCAGCGATCCAGAGCGAGAACTCCTCCAAGATGGAGTCCGCCAGATCAGCGGCACTCATGGCTGTGCCGTCAAAAGTCCTGGAGTTTCTCTCCTTCCACAACCGCCAGCCGATGAGGAAGAAGAGGGAGTCGAACGCTCTCCTCAGGGTCTTCGGGAGACCACTCCTTACACCAATCCACCAATGCATGAAGCCGGCTTCAGAGACCTGCAGACAAAGCTGAATCCGGAAGTGCCGAAGGATGCGAGCCCAGACTTCCTTCGAGAAGACACAGCCCAAGAGAATGTGATCAATTGTTTCGTCTTCTTGATCACAGAGGATGCAGGTCCCCGCGTCCTGCAGACCATGGCGCCATCGCCTATGCGCCGTCCAACACCTTCCATGCATGGCGAGCCAAACAAACATCTTTACCCGGGGAGGGGCTGAGGTCTTCCAGAGTTCCTTGGCCCCGAGAGGTCTGGAGCACCCAAGAAACATGGCACCATAAGCAGAGGACGCCGAGTACAACTGATCAGCCGTCAGGCTCCATTCAAAGGTGTCCGGCAGCCCCGGCGTCACGTGCACCCCCTGGAGAGCCTCCGCCAGTTCAACAAACTCCACAATGAGGCGCCACGAGCGTGCTCCGGTAATATGGCGAACCCAAGCCCCATCATTGAGTGCATCGGCCACTGAGATGTTCTTCCTCCTAGCCGGAACGGCAGCAAACACCGCCGGAGCCAACTGTTGGATGCACTTCCCCTGGATCCAACTATCCCTCCAAAAGCATGTGGACTGGCCATCGTTTACCCTCGACACCGTGGCCGCCCTGAAGAAGTCCCCAACCACCTTTTCGTCTTTGTCCATCAGCCCGCGCCACGTCCGGTCCGTCCCGATTCGTCGCAGCCAGATTTGGCTTGTTTTACTGAGCATTAAACTAATCTTGTACTCTATATATCCTAAATTATAAGATATTCTAAGAATCTTAGAGAGTCAAAGTATCTCAAGTTTGACTAATAATTATAGAGAAAATTATAAAGATTTATGACATCATATAGGCATACTATAAAAATATAATTGATAAAAAAAATCAAATAATACTTAGTTGAAATATAAATATTATTTTATTATCGTATAAGTTTGATAAAATTTGAGATACTTTGATTCTCCAAGATTCTTGGGATGCCTTCTAATTTGGAATAGAGGGAGTAGAAAAGTTTTACAAGCGTGCAGTGTTTGTTTTCAAGTAATTTCTTAGAGATTAGCAAGGTAAATTGTAGCAAAAACAAAGAATATCTATTTATACCCAAAATGTGAATGAATAATTTGCAAAAGAATGGAAAGTAATAACACAAACAAACAAAAGAACAGCATTTTAAAGCACAAGACCGTAAGGTATTTTATATGGCATTGAACTCACGGCAAGTCGTCGAGTGGACACCATCGTAGCAGTGGCACTCAAACAAATCTTCGGCGACGTTACTACGGCACTGGCCGCCGCCAGCGGCGCAACCGGCGCAGCCGTCGACCGTGTACTCAACCAGAAATCCACGCCTCAACAGCCGCTGATAGTCCGCCCCCGTCGCCCCTTCGTATCCCAGCACCGGCATCATCGACAAGTTGCAGTTCGCCGGCAGCGGCGCCATCGCTGGACTGGTGTCACCGGGCGTGTAATTCCCAGCGAGCAATGCAAAAGAGTCGGACGAGTCATCCGCGGCGCAGTTCACGAGCGCCCAAGAAGAACGAGGCACACGCCGTTCCCGCAGGTCGCAGCTGTAGGCGAAGAATAGCTCCTGGTTTTGTGAACTGATCTGTAAGGGCGCGAGGCCAAGATCGTTTGAGGCGTTGTAGAAGAACTCGAGGTTGCAATTGCCGTTCGACAGGTCCACGTTGCTGACTATGAACGAGGTGTCGTCGTAGGAGATGTTGATGATCTGGTAGTGCGAGAACGAGTTCTTGAGGGAGGCGTTGCCCCTGTCACAGGTGACCTGGAAGGCCCTGTAGCAGCACTCCGGCGGATGCGTGCCGGCGAGCCAGAACGGGTAGGTGATGTTGAGGCCGCCGCACGACGCTGGCGGGCATGACGGCGTCGGTGTCGGCGTCGGCGTCGTGTCTTGGGCGGCGACAGTGGTGGGAGTGGCAAGCAGGGTGAGAAGAAGCAACATGGCTGGGGTTGGAAGGCACGCGCACGCACGCATCTCTGCGGCAGGAGATAGAACCTCGGGGCAATCGAGGAAGAGGCTAGAAGCCTGGAAGTAGAAGGATACAGAGAAGAAGATGATGCATGCGGCGAGCCGGATTATTTAATGGGACTGGACTCTGGAAGGCGCCATGGAATGGATGTTGCCGAATGAGCTGACCGGTCCGAGTTTGACTTTTCTGTTCTGGGCTTTGAGCAGGAAGGAAGCTGATGTGGACCTCAGTCCTCGGTTGGTGGGAGCAGGCCCGACATGTGGGCCAAGAACACATGAGGCTGCTAGTCATCAGTCCAAGCTGATTACTGAGGACTGATAAGTCTGGTGAGTACAGACACCATTGGACAAAACCATTATTATGTGAATAAATAATTGCGTGTGGATCGCTCTGAAGACTGTACGTGTTACCATTACCACTTTGTCAGCAGAAACGAGTGAGGACTGAAGATTGAGTACGTATGTACGTGGAATTTTGGGACTGGAACACATCACGCGTCGTCGTGCCTCTTGGGTGAAAAGAGAGGAGGAGACTCGAGATAGAGAAGACGCTTGCATGTTAAGTGGTCATCGTGCGTTCGGAGATGATGAGAAATCCGAACACTACGCCCTTGGTTATGAGTCGAATATTGTGCAGGCAATCAAAACAAAGACGATATGGAGGGAACACTATAGAAAAAGAATGTAACTACTACTGAATCACATAAATAAACGTAATAATAAGCATATACTAACCGGAGTAGTAACCGCAAGTATACGGCAAGGGTTGCTCCTCGTCGTCGGAGCAGTGGCACCAGGACACGTCGGAGCCCACATCGACCTGGCACTGGCCGCCGCTCTCGGTGCAATCCCCGCAGCCGTCGTCCGCGTACTCGACCAGAAAACCACGCCTCAGCAGGCGCTGGTAGTTCGCCCCCGTCGCCCCCTCGTATCCCAGCACCGGCATCATCGACGACGAGTTGCAGTTCCCCGGCATCGCTGGACTCGTGTCGCCGGGCGTGTAATTCCCAGCGAGCAGCGCAAAAGAGTCGAACGAGTCATTCGCGGCGCAGTTCACGCGCGCCCAAGAACGAGGCACACGCCGTTCCCGCGGGTCGCACTTGTAGGCGAAGAATAGCTCCAGGTTTCGTGAACTGATCTTGAACGGCGCAGGGCCGAGGTTGGTAGAGGCGTTGTAGTATTGCTCGAGGTTGCAATTTCCGTCCGACAGGACCTCGTTGGTGAGTATGAACGAGGTGTCATGGTAGAAGATGTTCAGGATCTGGTACTGCCAGAACGAGTTCTTGAGGGAGGCGTTGCCCCTGTCGCAGGTGACCTGGAAGGCCCTGTAGCCGCACTCCGGCGGATGCGTGCCGGCGAGCCAGAACGGGTAGGTGATGTTGAGGCCACCGCACGACGCCGGCGGGCAGGACGGCGTCGTCGTGTTTTGGGCGGCGACAGTGGTGGGAGTGGCAAGTAGGGTGAGAAGAAGCAATAGCATGGCTGGGCGAAGCAGGGCAGGTGTTGGAATTGGAAGACACGCAGGCATCTCGCTCTGCGGCAGGAGATAGGACTGCGGGAGAATTGAGGAAGAGGCGAACACGATGTACGGGGCTACGGCTGATGTGTGCCGGCGAGCCAGAACGGATAGATGATGGTGAGGTTCGCACACGGCGCCGGCGCTCATGGATGGCACCGTCGACACGGATAGCATGGATGGGCAGAGCAGGCCGCCAGCGGCGGGGATATGAGACGCGTGCATCATTTTTGCGTTGCGACTGGCACACAAGGGAGCTGTAGTTTGAGAAGAAATCACAGGCACTGGATAACTGACTGAAAGGCGCGAGGATGTTGCCGAATGCGCAGACCCCGCGGTCTCCTCACTTACTGTACTAGTTTTCTACAGTTCTGCAGGGCGTCTTCCGGGAAGGGCGTAATTGCTTCGCTGAGTATGCAATTCAATGGCTGTCAAGAGCGGTGTTGGATCCGGGATGATGGATGCAGTACAGTTTAATTGACTGGTCATGGTCAGTCTATTCTGACTAGTCGACGTCACAGTAGTTGAAACATTTGTAGCGCTAGCTGCAGCGGCTAGTTTAAATCTGGGACTGCTCGGCTCCACGTTTTTTTAGCTCGACTTTACGTTTTTTATCAAACGGTTTCAGCTCCACTCACACAGCTTCAGAAAAAATATACAGTTGTGAGAGGACATAAAGAGGTATTACACAAACTTCAGTTTTTTGTGGAATTGCTCCACAGTCACTGGCGGAGCTAGACCAAAATCAAGAGGGGTGCATTGGCCTTGTGAGTGCTTAGATTTTTACCGTATGAGTGTATGATGAAAAATTGAACATATTCATTCTTTTTTCAAAAATTTTATGGGTGCGGCCGTACCTACCGAAACCAATATAGATCCGCCCCAGTTCATAGTAGAGTTTGTGGAGCTTAAGTTTATGGAGGAGTCAAACACGCCCTAAAGCCGCACGCTAGACCACGCTATGCGCGAGTTTACTCTATCCCGAGAGAGTGGAGAGAGCGGGGCCAGCTCTCAGCGCGGGAGGAGAAAGGACAGACACAGCATGCAGCGTGGTGGGCCCCATAAATGCAAGTATTAAAAAAATGTTATAATTCATAAACTAAACAACCAAATTAAATTTTGATTGCAGCATTAAATTCTTTTCAAAAAATCCTTTAAAACAAGATCTCACTTGGATATATTTAGTTAAATTTTATTTATAAACATGTGGGTCTTATTATTGTCAGTTGATATAATAGAGTATGAGATATAGATGATGATGAGTGTGGAAAACAATATGTATAGAGAAAAAAATATTACTGACTATGACGAAATATTCCTTTTAGAGAATAAATATAGATGATGAAGAATGAAGAATGCGGACAGATACTCCAAGCACCAAGCACCAGCATGACGCGACTACACCCTCCGTCCCTAAATAACTGTCTTTCTCGCTTCCCAAAAAATAACTTAGATTAATTTTGTATAATAAAATATTAATATTTATGATGCATAATTGATACCATTGATAGATCTTTAGATCTAGTTTTCAATAAATTTATTTTTAAAGATACAAATGTTGTTCGTATACGGAGGGAGTAGTTTCAAAACACGGTGGCGATAGAGAACAAATAAACATGCTGCAAGAGTTAAACTTACTTGACTCGGCTGGCGCCTGCCATGTCAAGATGAAGCCGTCACTGATGAGCTCCTCGTAGTTGCTCGCGTTCGCCTTGGCATACTTTCCAAACACAGGCACGACAGTAGCGCCGCAACCTTCCAAGAAGTATCTCCCGTCGGACTTGCCGTAACGCCCTCCGATGCGAGCAAACGTGTTGTTGCCGCATCTCGTCTCCACAAGCCCCTCGCCCGCCGCCGTTGCCGGCACCGGCGCCTTGGTGCAGTCGTACAGGATCAGGTCCTGATTGACAGGGCTGATGGAGAATGGAAGGGCAACCTTGGTGGTGCTGTTGTTTTTGGGGATGATGCAGCTCTCATCGACGGAGTTATCCAAGGCTCCGAGCTTTTCGAGCTTGTGGGAGTCGGCGACGACCATGGAGGCGTTGTCGTAGAAGACGGTGAGGATCTGGAACCAGTGCTCGTACCGGCTGTATCCAAGGAACGGCGTGTCGTTGACGCAGCGGACCTGGAACCCGATCGCGCCGCAGTTGGTGTTCGTCGCCTGCTCCTGGACGACGCCGAACGGGAAGGAGATGCTCACGTTGCCGCAGAGCGCGAGCGGGCAGTAGTGGTCTGCTGCTGAGGCAAGCAGCATCAGCGGCAACGACAGGACCATCGTCAACACCGACGAGATGAGCACGAACGAGGTCGAGGTCATGTTGGGAGGAGGAGCACGATTGGACCATCGTCAACACCGACAGTACTGGGGTTTCCGGCCACGATTGAAGTAGAAACGGGACAAACAAACAATGGGGCAGGAGGGGCGGTGATTTCCTAAAGATAAAAGGTGAAGTCTCCGCGTGCCCTGTAGCGGCCGGAACCTTTGAGTCTTTGACCGGGACATTTGGGTGGATGGAACGAGATCATCTAACTTCGCACCCTCTAACTGCCGAGTGCAGTCAAGCAACATCTGCCGTTGCCTGGGAATCCAAGGGCCACTTCGCATATCGGAGCCTGCTAACGGATTACTGACACGGTGCAGCTGATGGAAAAGATCTAACACGATTCACAACCCATTTAATGTTCGCTTGGAAGGTCTTGTAATGGCTAGAGGGGATGAATAGCTTAATTAAAAATTCTATAATAATACTTAGCAAACTTGTTAGAATAAAAAACGACGAAAAACAAGTTTGTTTTAACTCTAAGATTATGTAAGCCACATACCAATTCTAATAGTTAGCAAGATATATCATATGTCACACACAAGAGCTAATCAATTAAAGTTGCTAAGCTAAGCTACACAAGCTAAGCTAGAATCTCTACTTTACAAGAATAAATGAATGTAGTACAAAGCTAGAGATAGAGAGTTATACTACCACGAAGGGATGAACCAATAGATAGCCAATCACAATATGAAAACCACGGAGATACAAGTTGACACAATGATTTTTCTCCGAGGTTCACTTGTTTGCCAACAAACTAGTCCCCGTTGTAGCGATACGCCCACTTGGAGGTTCACGCGCTAATTGACAATCAAAGACAAACCCGTTCAAGGGTGCCGCACAACCAACACAAGATGGGGATCCACAAGCTACGCGGATTCCACTAGAGATACCTTTCGTGAACTCCCGCGGGGTAGGTTTAAGAACCCCTCACAATCCACCGATCGGAGCCGGAGACAATCACCTTCCTCCGCTCAACGATCCTCGTCGCACCAAACCGTCTAGGAGATGACAATCTCCAAGAATAACAAGAGCTCCGCGATGACGACGATCACCAAGTGTCACTAGTATGCAATCAACAAAGCAATGCATTTGGATTCACTCTATCTCTCTATAATATGTCAAATATGTTTAGAGGATGAGTGGTGGAAACTTCTCAAGCAAGCACAAATGTGTGAGTGAGTAGAATGTGCAAGAGATGCCCCAAAAGGCCGGCCATATCACTTATATAGCCCACACTCAATACTAGCCGTTTTGCCCCTGAAAAACGCTTTCTGCGCCCACTCCGGACGAACTTTACACTAGGGGTCCGGACCATCAACAGCGTCCGGACCCTCTTCCAGCCGAGAGCCAACGGCTCTGTTCCAGCCTTCGGTCGCAGGGTCCAGATGCACCCGAGGTGCAGTCCGGACCATCACACATGCGTCCGCCCGAGCCTCCGTTTGAACTTGCTTCTTCCTGTGCGCACCGCAGCGCGCCACGTGGCTCCGGACGCACGCAACAGTGCGGGTCCGGACCAACACAAACAGCATCCGGAAATATTTCTCCGCAGACCCGAGAGCTCGCCTCAGCTCCTCTGCACCTCCGGACGCACTTGCGGTTCACGATCCGGACCAACACTTGCATCCGGATCCAAACTCCAGAGAGTTTACAGAGAGCGCCAGACTCTGGATGCGCGTCCGGAGCCCTGCGTCCGGACCAACACTTGCGTCCGGATGCTCCTCCTCAGCTAGGTACGCTAGGGTATGCCTCGGGACCCATCACCGATGGTCCGGATTGGCCCTGTACCCTGCGTCCGGACCACTGTCCGAGGCTCTTTTGAGCTGCCCAACACTTCTCCAACTTTTCCAAGCTTCCAAGAGCCAACGCTAAGTGATCCCAACACTTGTGCACGTGTGTTAGCTTTTAGTTCACAATTATTTTGGATTAAGTTGGTGTTTCACTTGGTTCAATTGATTTTAATGCAATGCATATGAACCTAGTGGCACATGATAACCGTAATCATACTTAAGAGCTCCCTCCTTGATAGTACGACTATCTATCCTAAATGTGATCACATCCTTTATGATGTCTTGATCACAAAATCAAAAATGGTTCCTAGCAATCATCTTTGCCTTCACACCATTTTTCTTTTCATCACCATGCTAGAGCTTGCGCCATCCTCACATGATCCACCTTGCTCCATCACATGGGATGTACCAACCTATCTCATGATTCACACTTAGAGATCCAAGGTTAGTACCTGAGTGGGTTTCATCAATTAATCAAAACCAAAACACATGGGAGACTCTCATCGCTCACCATCTTATTTGCCAAAAAAACAATTTATCTAGCTGAAATACCGTCATCCATTTTTTTCTCGTCATCTACAAAAACCAGTTTTTAATCTCCATCAACTTTTAAAACCCGCTCACTTTTACACCCTTTGAATTTAGATAGTGTTTTGCAAACGTGACATCACGGTAGAGGGGTTTGATCCCCTAATTTTCACGATTTGGCCCTTTTTTTGTTGAATAATATTTACATTTGGACCCCTAGAAAAAGTAATCTCGATTTTTGACCTTGGGGGTCGGCGCCGTGCCCCACGACACTGAGATAACACAGGCCGACGTCATAGGCCACGACGCTGAGCTGTGCGACCGGGTCCAGCGGGGACGCTGACATGGCAGGCACCTCGGCGTCGTGATCTACGACGCCACAGACCACGGCGCTGAGCTCGGCGTCGAGCTCACTTCCCTATATTCCAGCCAAATTTCCTACCCTAGGTTTCATCCATTTGTTCTTCCCTTGTTCCTCTCATCCACCCACCTAGCCTATGTAGGGGTCCAAAATCGACATTAGTTCTGTCAGGGGTCCAAACGTGAATATTCTTCAAAAAATGGGCCAAATCATGAACATTTGGAGATCAATAGGACTAAATTGAAACTAAAAATATTTTTATATTAAAAATAAACATTAATAATAAAAACTCTAAAATTTATTAAAATATGATATGTATATGTATATATTTTTATGAAATTATTTTTAAGACAAATCTAATTATATGGTTTTCACATTTCTAAACTCAACAACTTAAAAGTTATTCATGATTTATATTCGACTCAAATCTTATCCAAAATGACTTGCTTTATAGGTACGGATAGGATTTTCTATTTTATGTTTTTCTGTGATTTACTATGTTTTTTTCAATGATTCAAAGGAAATAAATAAAAAAGCACATTCAAACCTTCTTATAACCGGACCATAGAGTTAAAATGCACGGTTTCAAAAGCTAAGAGTAGTGGTTCGTGCGATTTTAAGATTTAAAGGGAAAAAATGGACTTTCGCAAAAAGTTGAGAAAGAAAAAAATGTACTTTTTCTGCACAAAAATAAAAAACTCTGCGTGCCAAGAAGGTGTCGTGGATAGGCTTAGCGACGGAAACGTCTTAACAAGCCGTGTTGTTGGGCCTACTCAGCGCGCGAAAGAGATGCAGCGCCTAGGCTCAGCTGCTCCCTTGGATTACATGTGAATGGTAGATATGCATGACTGCAGGGGATCTCGATCCGACATTTGCGCCATGGTCACGTCACCCGCGAAACGGAATTTCCGAAGAACCGATGGATGACGGGGCAAGCGGCCCTCTCTCAATTGTTGTCAAAACCCTGGACGACTGATTTTAGCAATCGGCAACGATTGTACACTCGTAAAAACCGCCAGAAGCTGTTACTCCTGCTTTACTTTGGACTAAGGGGGTGTTTGGTTTACCCCTCTAAAGTTTAGTGGTCCCTAAAGTTTAGTGCATCAACTAAAGTTTATGGGGCACTTTAGAGGAGTGTTTGGTAGTTTAGAGACTAGCTGACTTTGAACGTAGTCAACGGAATGCACTAGATAGTAGAAACACTTTTGGCTTTGTAGGTTCACCATGAACATGTTGGCAAAAGCTAAAAAGGTATATTAACAACAACCTAAAGTGTTTTTTTTAGTTTTTTTTTATATACAACCAAATTACTACCGACTTTTGCGGGATGAATTTAGATGTCTTTGTCACAAATTCTTTCTTTTTTTAAAGAAAAATTTTCTATCGGTTTCCTAGCAGCCGATCGATTCAGAGCTATTTTTTGGCGGATACGGATGAACATGCTGCTCGTGTTAGAGAGAAAAAAATCTAGTGGAGTATTGTCAGTGTCTACCAAAGCAAATTTCTAACATTTCCACGGCATCTGCCTGACTTGGGCCGTGTGGTCAGCCATGGGGGGTGCTTCCATGGCGGTGGATCTGGCAGACGTGCCTTCGGCTCCCGTGTATCGCCCCTGTCCCAACTTTCGTGTCGTGACAAAGACGACATCTGGAATTCCATCTATCAATCAACGGTAGTGCCAGTGTTCTTCCTTCGTAGAACTATTCTGACCAGGGAAAAATCAACCGAGGTACCCCCTGGACCCCCTCACCAGGCGCCTGAGCAACGCTCCCCACAAGTCAGAACTCGCGTGAGGGAGACAAGGGTCGACACAGACGAGGTGGTGGTGGAGTTTTTTGGCCAGCTATGGGCGATTGATTCCCCCCCTCAGCGATTTAGGGTTCCAACCACAAATCCTCAACCAGAAATTTCTCCCTCTACCATGAATCTCTTCTGGGTTCGGAAGGACCTAGTCCTGTCCAAGCAAATCTCTCAAGGATTGTTTCCCTGTGAGGAGGTTTGAGCGGCTCAAGTCTTCTCCGGTGAAGCTCAGCTTCGCCAACGATCTGTGGGATCAAGGTGGGAAGCGGGAATCCTACGTTGCGATGGCGAGGCAAGGCATGGAGGAAAAGGGAGAATGGATCTGGCATCCCGAGCCTTCAAGACCGCATCAACGACAACCTCATCCTCCTCAACCTCCCCCAAGGTATCCTCCTCCTCCTCCTCCTCCTCAGGGGAAAACGGATCATGGTCGTAGGCCTCTCAATCCCAATGGTTCCAACACCAGTCCCAACATGCAACCAATGACTCAAATCCAGAACCAACAGAGACAACACACTATTCAACCCCAGATGAGACAGCCTCTACCGCAAAACCCTAGACAAAACCAGCCTAAGCGTGGGGCGTTTTAGGGTAAAGGACAGGGGAATCAGGAGGTGAATAACCCTCCCTTCATCGTATATCCTAGATACAGAGCTCTGACATGTTACAACTGTGGAGAGCCAGGACATTTTGTTGGAAACTGCAATAGGCCCAAGATATGTTTCATGTGTGCAGTCCCTGGCCACCACATGAATGTGTGCCCTCTATGGAAGATTGATCACCCTTTGGCTGATTATGTTGGGAGTTCCAGTCAAGGCTTAGGGTTCTACCACTTAGAAGTCCCACCTATGGAATCCACTCAGTGGTTGAACTTGAGTAATTGTGGGGTGGTTAGAGTTAAGACTGGGAGAATTTCTTTGGCTGAGCTTGAGCTGGAGTTATCTGATATATACTGCAAGGACTGGCCGTGGAAAATCAGAGAGTTAGAGGAGGGTAGCTTCCTGGTCAGGTTCCCACCTCATAAGAAGGTGGCAGACATCAAGAATTATCCTTCTTTCAATCTCAGAAAAGCTGGTGTTCAAGTGGAGGTGCTGGAGTGGATTGAGGACATGCAACCCTATGGAGAACTCCAAGATGTGTGGGTTCAAATAAAGGGTATCCCACCAAGGTGGTGTCATTGGAAAATCTTTGCTCAAATTGCTTCAAGTTTTGGGCTTATGGTTGATGTTGATTGGACAACACTATTCAAGACCTTTTATGAAACAGTGAGGGTGAAGGTAGCTTGCAAAGACCTCTTGAAGATTCCTCAGGAAAGGCTCTTTGAGATGAATAAGAAGTTGCATATTATATCCTTTACAGTTGAAGATCAAGGTCATGACAACCAAGATGGCCCAAAAGTGGGTGATGATGATGATGGCCAGGACAAGAAAAATGACAAGCATGATAGTGATGATGAGGCTGATGATTTAGATGATCTGGACAGAAATACAGAGAAATCAAAAAAGAGTGAGGGCCTGAAAACTCAAATACTTTTTAACCAGGTTGGACCATCTAGTAGCAAATCTGTGAACTTGGGGTATGATGAGCTGGATAGCATGAGGCAAGAGAGACAGCTAGTAGAGGAAATGAATCTGAGTTGGATGATTAGGGAAGGTGGAAATCATGGAGAGATGGATTTCATAGAAAATAATCATGAGGAGATGTTTGATGAGGAGGATAAAAAAGAACATGGAAAGCCTTTAGATGATTTAAACCTGCTAAAGACTTCAAGCTTGAAGCCTCATCTGATTGATCTGGAGAGAACTGCTAAAATCTTGGATGAAGGGCTTGAGTCCTTATCTAGTCATATAGGGGCAGACAATTGTTGTGCTAACACAACTTGGTTGAACTTGGAAGGAAGCTCTGGAAAAGATCAGTGGATAACACCTGAAACAAAAATGCAAGGGGACTCAGACTGTTACATCATTGGAAACAAAAAGCTAAGTGAGTTGTTGGAAGAATCCCAAATGTCTAAATGTGAAGAATTCAGAAAGATGGCCAAGTGTGACAGTAGCACAGCTGAATGCTCAATGCTCTTGAGGCAGATGGAACTGGAAGCATCTGATAATGAAGATGAGTTGACACAAGATCAGGATGGTGTGATGGTGGGTGATGTTGAAGATATGGAACAAGATGCTAATAATCTGGTTCTGGCTGAGGTTGAAGAAATACAAAATATGAAGAGGCATACTTGTGACAGAACCTCTTAAGATAGGGCCCACTTGTCAGGATTATCCAACTTAATCCCAACAGATGATCCAAACCTTAATTAGTCCGTCAGGTGTCGCCACTTTGCAGCAGGTCATCCACCTCTTTCCAAACAGGATCGCCTCATTACAATCATTGCAGAAGTAATACGAAATTTTTATATTACATCAAAGTAGCAGAAATTTAAGTCATATTACAAACCATAAGTTTTAAAACATAACTTAGTGTCATACGATAATAATACATCAAGCGTCTGATAGAGGATAAACAAACAACCGAGGTACTCTTGCCCAAGAGTCAAGCAAAGACAGTTTATTCTTCATCTTCATCTACACTGACCACGGTCATGCAGCAAGAAGCCACACAAACCGGGTTGTGACCCTCATCTGCAACAGGGGTTAACAAACCCTGAGTACGGGAGTACTCAACAAGACTTATCCGACAAAGAAAAGTATTTGGTGGACAAACAGTATGCACGTCATAGGATCCAAGGTGTGGTTTGTAAGGATCAAGTATTTTGCATAAATGAGCATTTATAAAAGAATTGAAATCATTTATGTTATCCAAAAGATTACTCAAGTACCAACCTAGATGTATGATCGATAACAAGGTAATAAACATCCTTGAAGGGGATCCAACAATTATCCAGTTTAAGTTTCATTAACTACGAAGAAGAAGACAGAGTTATGATTCCATTTCCGAGGAACACGACGATTCGAACCGGTTTATCCCAGCTGGGGACTTCCCTATCACACGACATATACAGCCGCTTAAAGCACGCATATGACTACCTTTCCCTGGATCCTCTCGCCAAAACCGGGGTGCCGCCACCCGAGAGCACAGTACACCTCCATCCAGTTCGCTAACTTGGAGGGTACACACTACTCTCGCCATCTCTCCACTCCCAGTGCGGGTTAACCGTTCTTCAGACGAGAATAGCCAGAGTCCAGCTTCCCGGAGTATGTGATAAGTACTCCAAAGTCACAACCCTAGTCATGCATCAACGAACGGTCCCTAATGACACAGGCGGAAAGAACCCGCTCACCAGACACCGCTGATGGCTCTCCAACACCGTGTCCGCCCAGTCCCGATTATTACTCCCAACAACATCATCCCTTTCTTAGAAAACATAACCATTTGCCGAAGCAATACGCTATGCGTAGGTGACCGGAAATCACCTACTATAAAAGTTCTAAGCATACTAAGCATTTTTGCAAAAACTTTGCCTCTTTAAACAAGTGTCAAGGTTAAAGGTACAAATAGTACAAGGATAAAACTATGCATCAAATAGGAATTTAATAAAGTACCGTAATGCAATAGTATAAACATAAGTGTATTTAAAGCAATCATTTTAAATACAAGGAAAGGTTTGGATGCACCGGGGCTTGCCTTGGTTGGAGGGATAAACAAACTCGGGTTCAGATTCAAGAGAGAAAACCTCTGCACTAGAGGTATCCAACCCAACCAACGAACAATCTACACGGTATAACGACATGTTTTAGATGATGCTTGAATAGTAAACATGATGCTCAACTCAAACAAACATGTTCTAAATAGAAGATTAAAACAGATTACACCTTGAGTACAACTTCCCTTCGTGAAGGAAAGCAAAACTAGGTTATAAAGCAAAATAAATAAACCCTATTTATCTTGATTATCTAAGTTAATAATTACATCCAAAAGAACTGTGCAAACAACATCACATCAAGCATGTCCAACTTATGTTTGTCCCTGGACAATTGACCATTTGCATCAAATAATCCAAAATTAAACAACTAGCCATGTATAAAAGTTTATCCAAAAACTCCCAAACTTTTTGTACAGCAAGGTAGCATGGTATAAAGCTTACACAAAAATTCTCAGAATTTTTGGAACAACATACAGAGCATGAAAAAACATGAAAAACTCATTTTCAATTAATTTGGGCATTTTTACAGGGTTAAAAACATACTGATCATAGACATGTTATAAATTTATTAAAAACTACACATCACAGAGAGCATTCACAAATTTTTACAGAATTTAAACATGCACAGATTTAAACATACAAAAATAACAAAAGACACTACTGTGCAAAACAGGAAAAAGGGAAAACCCTTCATAAAACCCACTGACGGCTGGGTCCCGCCCGTCAGTGGCGCAGACGCTCGAGCGGCGCCGACGACCACAAAACACGGCGGCGCGTCGCCGTTGGTGACCAAACCGAACAGCTACCCCTCGAACCTGCTTCGGCTCTCCAAGCCGAACCCAACGAGGTGCGCTGCGACCAAAACCAACCCTAAGAAACGGCTCATCGACGGTGACGGCGGAAGCCAGAGCTCGACCGCTCATACGCCGGCGAGCACAGGCCTCGATCGGAGAAGCTAGGCCTCGATCGAAGAAGTTAGGCCTCGATAACGACTCAGAGAACAACCGCGAGCAAAACGCCCAATAGAAACAAGGCTAAAACCTACCCAAGAGACCTCGTCGATGGCAATGGCGGCGATACGAGCTCGACCGCACATATATCGACGGACACAGGCCTCGATCGGCTCAACCAACAACCCCAGCATGCTTAGCGGCCCCCAAACAATGCGAAGTGCACGCAAAACGAACGCAAAGCTAAACGCAACATCCTCATCGACGCCATGGTGGTCGGCGGGGATCTGCGCGAAGTGCGCCGGAGAAAACACGCACGCGCTTGAGGGCAACTACCCCTCGAACCAGACTCAGGATGACTAGACGAAGCTAGCGTAAGACTCGGATCAGAAAAAGATCAACTACAACGATCAGACGACGAACATACCGCCGCGTCGACCACAAACCGCGGCGGCACATCGAGGACAGAGCTTGAAGGCTCGATTCAAGGACAATCGAGTAGTGCAGAGAGGTCGAGGAGCTCACCCTGGTCACGAAGCGCTTGCAAACGTGGCCGAAGACGAAGCAGAGACGGCTGTCGACGGAGAACGTGCCGGCGGAGACGGAGAACCGAGCGGCAACGAAGATGTTCCCGGAGCTATGGTCCACCATTTGCAAAACGGAGAAGCCGACAAGGATTAGTGATGAACAGGGAGCAAGAAACACAAGACAAACAAGCAATGTGGCTCCTGTGTAGCCCGATCGAGGGCTGACCAGAGTAGCGGCGCTCCCGTCGGAGTTGAGGAAGACGGAGCCGCGCTGGATGAATGCAGGCTCGATGGTTGTAACCAACTCACCCCGAGAATGCGCGAGGTCAAAGCGAAGACAAAGGCAAAGGATTTAATGGTTGGCAGAGGCTAACGAGCTCGGACGAGCTCGTCGATGATGGTGGAGCGCTCGGCGGAGTAGAGCGGAGCGATGGCGCGGCGTGGAAAGGGAGGCAGGAGTGGACGGTGTCCCGTTTTGAAGATGGCAACGGTTCCGCGATGCCGCCACGCACACGACAGGATCTGAGTCAAGGACAGGAGTCGCACGGTGGCGTCGACAGGTGGCTGGCCAGCTGTCGGCGTCGAGTTCACCGCCGCCATGCAACTATTTGATGAAAAGACTGAACTGCCCCTGTGGCCATTTTGCAAAATGCTCAAGCTTCCAGGGGTTTTCAGGAAAAACTTTGAATACGAAAGTTGCTCAAAATTTCATGATCTACAACTTTGTCAAAACTCACATTTTCAAAATCGGCCTAGAAATGAAAATGCATTTTTGAAATTTGAGAACCTTTAAAAAGGATTTACCCCCTTTTCAAAAACTTTTAAAAACAACAAGAACAACACTTGAAAAACTGTAACCACAACAAAAGCACAACAAACAGAGCTCTACAACTATGCTTAAACAACCGTAGGCAAAAACTTTATAGGTTTTGAAAATCATGTTTAGGGTTTGGTCCACCCCCTCTAGGAATTAGGGTTTGGATTCCAGTTTAGATTTGAGAATTTAAAAAGATGACCTGCATTCAAACAATTGATCAAACATAAGCAAGTAAACTCATTTTAGTTCAATGCATATCCAGGTTTTCAAACAAATGAATGATGCTTAATGCATATGATGACATGATTAGTTTTTAATTAAGTGATTAACACCAGGGGTGTTACAATACTGAAGGTGAGAAGAATCATGAGAAGAAGTTGTACAAAAATAAGCAACAATGGGGACCTGTTCTGAGGGTGGAAAGGCCTAGGCGTTTTCCTGAAGATGGGAAGACTGCCATGCAAAGAGCCCAAGATCTAAAAGAAGGGAAGAATCGGGGGAAAGGTACCAAACAATCTTCATCCTTTGCTTTTGAAAGCAATTCATCTTTGTTTAGTAAAGTTAGTAGTGTGAACCTGTCAATAGGCTCTACTGAAAGTCAAACCAATCAATTCTTGAATATTCTTAAGAATAAAGAACTAATGGATAGGGTTGTCGTTGAGGATAAAAATCCTGAGATAAATCTCCCTACTGACTTAGAGGTTCCTTTTGAATTGGAAGACTTCCCTGTTCTTAGAACACATCAGAGTGAAGCTTCTCTACCTGTAAAGGAAAGGGATAAGGATTATGAGAATGGCTGGGTTGAGATAGCTAAGAAGGGTATTGATACCCCTAATTTTAATAGTTCGAAATGATAGGTGCCATTTGGAATGTTAGGGGTCTTAATAAGAAAGGAAGTTTACAATGTATTACGGATTTTGTACTAGATAATAAGCTGGATTTTGTTGCTTTTCAAGAAACCAAAAAGGAATCTTTTCAGGATTCCTTTCTAAACTATATTAATAGAAACTTTTGTTGGCAAATCATGTCTGCTTTGGGAACAACAGGAGGTATGTTGATAGGTTTCAACAATGATAAATTTGAGGTTTTAGCTTCTCAGATGAAAAACTATTCCATTTCTATTATGTTGAAGAATTACTTAGATGGTTTCATCTGGAGGTTTATAGGTGTTTATGGTTCTCCTTGTGAGGATGATAAACTTGAGTTTATTCAAGAGTTAGGGGAATCCATGGACAATTGGTTTGGCCCAACTGTCATTGGAGGAGATTTCAATTTAGTCTCTAATGTAAAAGAAAAGAACAATGGTATTATTAACCATAAGTGGGCTGATATGTTCCAGGAGTGGATAAATAGCTCTGGCCTTATTGAGCTTAAAAATGCTAGTAGGTCTTTTACTTGGACTAATAACCAGGAACAACCTATTATGACTGCTATTGATAAGTTTCTTTGTACTGCTAGTTTTGATAAAAAAATATCCTTTAGCTTATGTGTCTGCCAAGCCTAGGGCTAGGAGTGATCATGTGCTTCTTATCCTTAATTTTGGTACCCAAGAAATTAGAAAACCAAGCCTTTTTAGATTTGAAAAGTGGTGGTTACAGCAATCAGACTTTAAGGATCTGATTAAAAAGATTTGGAGTACTGACTGTGCTTTTACAGATCCTTTAGATATTTGGCAATTTAAAATTAGACTTGTTAGGAAGAAAGTTAAGGGCTGGGCTCTGAATATTAATGCTGATATTAAAAAACAAAAGAAAAAACTCCTTGAGAAGTATGATCTTTTAGATATTAAACAGGAAACTAGAGCCTTGTTACCAAGGGAAAAAGATAGGCTTAATAGCATTTTAATAGATTTGGAGAAATCTGGTCCCTAGAGGAAATTAAAGCCAGACAAAGGTCCAGAGATAGAAGTATTCTGGAGGGTGATAAAAACACAACATATTTTCAGGCTGTGGCAAACCAGAGACATAGGAAGAAAAAGATTGAGCTCTTAGAAAAAGAAGATGGTAGCTTAGTGGATCCAAATTTGATGTTTCAGCATGCTATGGATTTTTATAAGAATTTGTTCAGCCAGGAGGAGGATTTTGGTGTAGAGTTAGATAGTGAGTTTTAGGATCCTGGAGATAGGGTTAACAATGAGGAGAATGAGCTTTTACAAGCCTCCTTTACTGAAGAAGAGATTAAAAAAGTTGTGTTTAGTTCTTATGCTGAAGGTGCCCCAGGGCCAGATGGCTTTTCTTTTCTCTTCTATCAAAGCTTTTGGGACATCATCAAACAGGACTTCATGAACCTGGTTAGAGAGTTTGAAAAAGGAAATTTAAATCTTGATAGGCTGAATTATGCTATGCTGACTTTGATCCCCAAAGAGCCTGAAGCAAAATGTCTTAAGAAGTTTAGGCCTATTAGCCTCCTGAACTGCATCTTCAAAATCTTTGGCAAAGCTTTGAATAATAGGCTTATCAGTGTTGCAAATAGGTTGATTACTAATAATCAGTTAGCTTTTATCAAGGGATGATTCATTCTAGAAAGTGTAGTAGCAGCTCAGGAGATCATTCATGATATCCACAGAAGCAAAAGGGAAGGTGTGATTCTTAAACTCGACTATGAGAAGGCTTATGATAGGGTCATTGGGTGTTCTTAAAAAAGTTGCTTAGATCTAGAGGTTTTGGTGAAAACTGGATTAACTGGGTTATGAAGTTAGTCAAGGGTGGTTCTATTTGTGTGAGGGTTAATGACAAAACAGTGTTTTTTTCAAGCCAGGCAAAGGCCTTCGACAAGGGGATCCTTTGTCGCCTTTACTTTTCAATCTTGTAGCAGATGTTCTAACTAGAATGCTTTTAAAAGCAGTCAGTCGTTGTCTAATTGCTGGGGTCTTACCTGAAGCTGTAGAAGGGGGTATCATTAGTCTGCAATACGCAGATGATACCCTGATCTTTATGGAGAATGATTTAGAAAAGGCCAACAATTTAAAATGGTTGTTACGTTGTTTTGAGTTCATGTCGGGCATGAGAATCAATTATGAGAAAAGTGATTTGATCACGATGGGGTTAGAGGAACAAGAAACAAATGAGTATGCTAAACTGTTTTGTTGTAGAAACAGTAACTTCCCTATTAAGTATTTAGGTGTACCTCTTCATTTTACAAAGCTGAGAAGAGAAGACTTGCAACCTATAGTAGATAAAATTGTTAAGAGAATTGCAGGATGGAGAGGTAGATTACTATCTTATGCTGGTAGGTTGACTCTGCTTAAAGCTTGTCTAGCTAGCATTCCCATTTACCTCATGTCTATGATTAAATTCCCAAAGTGGGCTATTAAGCTGATTAACACAAATATGGCCCACTTTCTCTGGAATAACAATGAAACAAGCCATAAGTATCATCTAGCTAGTTGGCAATTAATTGCTCAAAAGAAGGAGTTAGGGGGTTTTGGGATCCCTGACTTGAGGGACTTGAATATGGCTTTACTTAGTTCTTGGATCTTTTGGTACCATTTAAACTCCACTGCTATTTGGAGGAAGATTGTAGATTATAAGTACAAGACAGATAATCCAAATTTGTTAAACTGCCCTGACATTAATTCCTCCCCTTTTTGGAAAGGGGTTCTGTGGGCCATCAAGGCAGCTAGGATTGGGATTACATGGAAGATTGATAATGGTAAAGGGGTGAGATTTTGGGAGGACCAATGGTTTGGTAACTCCAGTTTAGCCATACAGTTTTGGTCGCTGTATGTGATCTGTGAGCAGCAAGGTAGGTCTGTTGCTGATATCTGGGATGGAGTTGTCTTAAGACTAACGTTTCGTAGGAATTTCTCACAAAACTTAATGGCCTTGTGGCAGGATCTACTAAGTATTGTAGAAGATTTAAATCTAGTTGAAGAAGAAGATCAGATTGTTTGGTGTTATAGCTCAAAAGGAAAATACTCAGTTCAGGACCTGTATGCAGTGATTAATCACAAGGGGGTGACCCCTACTTTGGTTCATGCTGTCTGGAAATTACATATCCCTCCTAGAGTCCAAAATTTTCTTTGGTTACTCTCCAAAAATAGATTACTAACTAGAGACAATCTGGCAAAACGGAGAGAAGTCTTAGATAAAACATGTCTCTTCCTCTGAAGCTGAAACAATCCATCATGTCTTTTTTGATTGTGTGGTTGCCCAAAGAATCTGGCACGTATTGCTCAGGATGTTGAATTTATCTGAAGTCTGTAGTTTTGAAAGTGTGGCTTCTAGATGGCTTGCTAACAAGCGTTATGATGTTGTTAATATTGTTAGTACGGCTGTCTTATGGTGCTTGTGGAAACTTCGCAATGACCTTTGTTTTCAGGGAATGGGATGGAGAAACGAAAAAGGGATGATGTGGCGAGTGGCTGGAACGCTGAGGCGATGGCTACCAATGCTCAAGGAGGAAACTGGGCGAATGGTGGAGGTGGTCTCGGCAGAACTGGAAGCTTTTGCTTTGAAGCCGCTGGAGATTGGATGGGTGGAGACAAGGAGTCTGGATTCTGTTCAGATCAACCTGAGATCGTCTTACGTCGCTGCGAATCAAGCTAATTCGGTTGTCAACTCGTGTTCCTAGGGGGGAGAGCAAAACTTTGATGTTACCTGTAATCTGAACGGCCCTTAGGCCTTCTGTCCTTTTGGCGGGCGCGCTGATACGCTTACGAACCTGAATGCTTGGAACTGTGATGCTATATCGCTTTATGATGAATAAAGCGGGGGAAACCTTTTCTCAAAAAAAAATGCAAAACAACAACAACTGAAATATATATTTCGGCCCACCTAAGATTAGCAATATGCTACTAATGGGGCTGGGAAGTTTCAATCGAATTTTAAGAGAAAGAGATGTAATAAGCATTCCTAAACAGAGTGCTAGTTTAAAGGCAAATGATCCACATTCTATACCTACTCACTCGTCCTACCGACAGCTTATTCGCCATACTCTACCGACAGCCGTGGGAGATACGAACATCTTGCTGTGGGAGATAGTAGAAATATGTTTTCCTTTCAGTTGAATTTCCCTTTTCTCTAAGTTAGCGTTGTGCATGGAAATTGTTGAGATCAGGCACTTTAAAGGATTTGATGGTTTGTCTCAAATGTAGAGATTTCAAAGTACACTTTTTGGCTAGTATGAGCCGATGAAATGGAATGTCAAGATCCGAGCTCTTTGATTGAAAGTTCCAATCAAGACCGAATTGATATATGTCTACAGTTCTGTGTTCTAGGATTTGGTGAGCGATGAGAGTAATTGCACTCATAGCAGTAAAATAGTAGATACTCCGTATTTTTCTAAAGGCAGTATATACCATTATAATATGTAAAAGAAAGTCATAGAATAATCCTCCGTAAAAAACAAAAACATAGAATTAACCCAACAAACAAAGATCACACAGCTGTACCACGGATTGTTGTGCGGTCAGTGAGCGCACAATAGCCCCAGCATTTCGTCAGTGTCACCAGTCACCACCAATTGGGCATGAACACATACGAACAACCATCACTCCAGCTGCCGCTGGCCAAAGCTACCGGTGGATCGAGGGAACGAACAGGGAAGTCAGGCAAGGTCACTCAGGGTGAGATGAGAGCTATACTCAGATTCGGTATAATACTAGTTCCAAGGGAGAGCGAAGTTACCTTGCAGCGGCGGCCATGTCGCGAGGAAGACGTCCCAGACGAGTTGCTGGTAGTTGCTAGCGTTCACCTTGCCAGGCACTCCAAGCACCGGCACCATAGTAGCGGTGCAGCCTTCCAACAAGTAGCTGCCTGCTGACTCGTCGGAACTTTTATCGGCGGCACGAACAAAGGTGTTGTTGTGGCATACCGTCTCCACGAGGTCCACACCACCTGTCGACGACGGCGGCGGCTTGGTGCAGTTGTAGAAGATGAGGTTCTGGTTGACGGAACTGATCGAGAACGGAGAAGAAGCAAATCCGGACGCGGTGTTGGTTGTCGGGATACGGCACCCATCAGCTTCGTGGTCGGTGCTAGCACTATTGAAATTGAAATATGGAGGCGAGGAGGGTCTATCGGCGATGAGCAAGGAGCGGTTGTCGTAAAAGATGCTCAGGATCTGCATGTTGACCTCGCTCTGGTAGGATCCCAAGTATGGGGTGTTGTTACTGCAACGAACCTGGAACGCAGTCCCGGCGCCGCAGTTGGTCTGCGTGGCGCCCTCCTGGACATTGGCGGAGCCACCGCCCGGCCACCCCGGGCGGCTGGCCGGGCTCCCGTGAAGTTTCAAAAGAAATTTCTTTATATTCAAGTAGATTTTTATGATTTTATAGTTAAATATTTTTGCATAATGAGAATTGTTCGGGCTCCTAAAAATTTCTGGCTCCGCCACTGCTCCTGGATGAACCCAAACGGGAAGGAGATGGTCACGCTGCCGCATGACAGGGGCGGGCAGTGCTCTGATGATGCCACCGGCAATGGCCACACCGACGACGAGACTAGGAAGAGCAGCAACGAGGATGATGGAACCAGAGCCATGGAGAGCTTCGGCGATGGCATTAATCAGCAGGATGAACAGAAGGGTGAACGGCCGCTCGCAGGCACTACTGGAGTACTGGTGGTGGCCGAGTGAAAACTGTGAAGGAGAGTCTGCGTCGTCGTGTGCGCCGCGTAGATACCAAGTTTTTTACTGGGTGGCATTCGGGCCGTCGTCATCGGAGCATGGAATTTCCGTGGTGCCCGATGGACGTATGGACCACGGCGACGACTTCCCGATGACCGTCTTTTTCCCCCGGCCGGCCAATAAGTTTTTTTTTGCCAAACACATTCACCAACTGCTATTCTTATTGGTGACAGATCGAGGGGAGTAACAAACTGCAGCCTAGAGTGTTTATTTTTGGCAGAACTCAATTGCTCCTGATTTTGCACGGCCGTTGATTTATGTTGATATGTTTTGCATTGCCACAAACAAAAGTAGCTGGACGGAGCCATACAGGAGAGCATGACAAGGTTCTCGGCGACGGAGAGGTAGCTGGACGAATAGAGGTGAGAGACAGGGACACAGTGATCAACTAGACGGTCAAGTGAGTCCGCGTGCCTTGTATAAACTGTAGACTTTAAAACCTTTGGAGTGGACATTCGCGGGCCATTCATCCGCCAATCCGCGCTTGGGAATTTCTTCCAATGTGCCCGATTGACGGGGCAATATTGTTGCGAGGACTGTCGCGAGTCATTGGATCGATGGCGAAACGAAAGAGAGCAGGGGACCCTTTTTCTTTTTCTTTTCTTTTTTTTTATTTACGAGGAGAGACAAGCAAGGGGACCTGTTAAGAGACCAAGCCGTCAGAGCGGTAGCACTGGAATGAAAAGTTGTGGCAGAGCCTACACTCGCCAGGGTGCCGCGTGCACGCGTTGCCGTCTCCTAATTGTCGTCGGGGAAACCAACCCTTCATGGATCGCAGGCTCGCAGCCACGGAACCACCGTCACGCGTTGTTGGCAAAAAGGCCGGGAGGCCTCCGCAGTACAACACAACGTACGGTTTCCCGAGCTGCGGAGCGAGAACGGGTGTGCGGCGACCGACGGGGAGTTCCAAAGTCGTCATTGCCGGATGCAAAAAGGATTTTTGATCGAACAGCTAGCTTCAGTGATTTGCATCTTGTCTGTGTGAATACTGAATACTAATCAGTGCGCCGATGAAAATGACATGGTCCATGGCACCGTCTATTAATTCGTCGAACGCGGCCTAAACCAGGCATGGCCAATTCCCAGAATCCTCTGTTCAGTAAACTGAGAGGACCAGCTCGTTGCGCCAGCACGAGACAACCTAACGTCTTGGTGATCTGTCCGACTTCCTGAAAACAACACCTTTGGTCCTTTGCTAGGCTCAGGAGTGAAGTCTATCGAAATGTGGATCATGAAAATTGTCAGACAAATGGTACGGTATTGGGCCATGGCTTCTGCCGTATGAAGTAGAGCCATATAAATAAGGGACAAATAAAATGGGTCCGACAGCATAAAAACAGGCATGCGACGGTACGGTTATTGTCTATTGTCTAGTGGCTTTCATTTGACACTAACATCTATTCTCCTCTCACAAGATATAAGATTTTTTTAAAAAAGTTTTGAGGCACCGATGCCTCTACTTGCTCTGCCGCTCGAGAATCTACATGAGCCCGTACACATGCATGGTGTTAGACAAATTTCAATCATACTACATGAAGGCCTTATTAATCTTTATCACTTTGAATGAAATATTATATTACACCAACAGCCTTATGTTTTCAAACAAATATCATAGTAAGTTAAGCTTTCCAGCCTCTGTCATAGAGACACCTACACACATTTAATGCATAATTCCAAGGTTGTAGGTAATTGATTCACAGAGTTGGTAACCGTAGTAGGATTTTTGAATTCACAGCGCATATCTCCTTCGTCTTTAGCACTTCACTAGATACTTGTCTTTTGGTATCATTAATCATGCTCGTGCTTTCTTCATTCAAACTGTAAGTTGGACCTTCTCTGCAAAAGAAAGAAAAAAATATTGCTATATCAACTTTTCTGTAAATGATACTGAATAATTGTTCAAATATATATATGTATCTCAAATTCTCACTAATCTTACAATATTTCACTGAAGTTTTGCCTTGGTGGCATGTCCAGTTCATCCGAACTTTTCTCGAACATTTCCAAGACTTTTCCAATGGTAGGGCGATGAATTGGTAATATTTGGATGCACCATAGGCCAATCACACTCAATTTTCTGGCTATTCCTTTGTTTTCACGTGTGACTTCACACGCTTGTAATCCCTCGTCTTGACCAAAGTGATCATAAATCCAATGTGGAAAATACTTTTCAGACTCTTGAGTCATTGATTTAATATTTTTTCTGCCTCCAACCATCTCTAACAACATCATTCCATAACTATAAACATCTGATTTTGTTGAAACAACTCCGAAGGTTCTAGAATGCAGTTCAGGAGCTATAAACCCAGGTGTACCTCTAACACCGGTCATAGAAAGCTTGCTCTCCTTGGCATGGCACAACTTGGCTAAACCAAAATCAGCAATCTTTGGGTGAAAGTTATGATCTAGAAGGATATTTTGAGGCTTGATATCGAAATGGACTATACGTGTATTACAAATATGGTGCAAGTATTCCAACCCTCGAGCAATCCCAATTGCTATGGTATAGAGCTTGTCCCATCCTAAAATTGCCTTGGGATTCTCTGAGTATATGTACTTATCCAATGAACCATTTGGCATATACTCATATATTAGGCCCCGCTTTGAGCCTTCCAAACAAAACCCAAATAAGCTAACAATATTAATGTGTGATGTCCTGCCAATACTCATAACCTCGTTCACAAACTCCTCACCATCACCTTTGGAGTCATGCAAGATTTTCACTGCAACTAGACGACTGTCATCTAGCCTTCCTTTGAAAACCATGCCATAACCACCTTCCCCAAGCTTATCATTAAGGGAACATGTTATCTTTGTCACTTCTGAGTACTTGTATCTTTTTGGAGCTAGTGATCCATGTGCTAATATTAAGGCTTCAATGTTCTCTTCTATGTTGCTGCTAGTCTTCTTGCATAGGAAAAACCTTAGTTGTTGCCTATGCCATACCAACACATATATACATGGCAGGAGCAAGCTTGCAGCTACTGAAATCGAAACTGAAATTAAAGTAGACGTTATTTTCTTCTCACAAAACAATGAGGTGTCATATAGTTTTCTAAGCTCTTTCCAGTTTCAATAACTGAAACTAAAAATTAAGTTACTGCATGAAATAACTATATATAACTACTGAAATTTGGATTATTAGCTATGAAAGAATGTCAAAAGTAGCATACCTATTAGTGATATCTTCCTGCCATTCCCTCTGACACCTAAAATAACATGGAAATTAATTTAAAATGAAATAATTAGTGGCATAACGATTGCTTTTGTAAAAGGAATGAATGATTTAGGGGATGTTTGGTTCATGCCACAACTTGCCACGCCTAAACTTAAGTAGCATCCACAAGTGTGGCAAGCCACAAACTGTGGCAAAAATAGAGTGTTTGGTTAGTGACTAAAGTTTGGCAAAATAAGTGTGGTTGTTGTTTGGTTTGCAGCCACAAAACCATGGCAAAATGTTGTGGCATGTGTTTGGTTTGCAACCACAAATGAATGAAAATACCTTATTATTTTAGTAATCACATGAACCAAACTACTATCTTGAATATTCATCTGAAATAACTGTTGCCTTTCACATCTGATAACCACTCATTTATCACAGAATAATCATTTCAAGAACAATATAAAATAATAATCGCCATATGTTTGAACGATATTAAAAGCCAAGGAGGTTTACATTAAAATATTAATTAGAATATAAGAGGTTTAAGGCAAAGATGTTTGGATTAAAATATTTATTTATTTATTTTATGTATTTATTAATTTACTGTTTCTTCACATATACTAATTCTTTTCAATGTGAGAAACAACACCATAGACAAAATATGTTTGGTTTGCAACAACATGTGAGTCATTTTTCATAAAATAAAATTGTTTTTATTCACCAAAACTATTTTTTATCTTTCTAAAGGAATTAAAAAACAAAATAAAAAATACTATAATTCTAGATTTTTTTAGGCAAAAAGTTGAGGTAACTGGATTGTAGCCACATGTTAGTCAAATTGTCCCAATTCCATTTATTACGAATGCCACAAATATTTGACACGTGCAAATCAAAATTTACAAGTACTCCATCTATCCCTAAATAACTGTTATTTTTTGTTTTCATTCCGTAATTTTGATTACATTTTTAAAAAAAATACGTACAATATTTGCATATTCAAATAAGTTTATTATAAAAATAAATTCAACATTCTAATTATATACCAAATTACCACATATGATATAAACCATATTATGTATATGTTAGGCAAAAAGTTATGGTAACCTTTCGTATCTAATTTAGAAGTTGTTTTGGACAACTTTTGGGTTAAACATTGGGAATAAACCATCATTAACTTTTAAGTTGTTGAGATAGCAAATGCGAAAATTATTTGAATAGATTTGTCTTGAAAAAATATTTTCTATAAATATACATATATCATTATTTCATAAATATTTTTATAAAAATAAGAGGTTAAAGTTGTGTTTGAGTTTAGGAGACCGTGTTGATGGTCTAAATAACTTTTAAATCAAATAGGAGAGAGTATATAATTAAGACTATATCCTTCTAATTTTGATTTTTTTTCAGATTTTTCACTTATCTATTTTTTTCTTCCACACTCTTTCTACCCTATCTATCCATCGCACGACAGCTGCCAAACTATCTGTGGCAAGACTAACTTTAGGCGTGGCAACTCGTGGCCGACAACTAAACACGCCCTTAAACAATTCAATATTTTGCATATGAAATTTGAAGCATCCAACTCCCTTATGTTGACTTCTACTACATGGTACTGTCTAAAGTTGATTGTTGTATGCTGGGCGGATGTTGTACTATGTTTATGTGATATATATGCCCGCTGGTTTGGATTGGTTGAAGACTGGAACAATAACGGATTAGATTCTTCTTAGCTGTAATAAAGGCGATGTGTTTTTATTCAGTTATTTTCGATAACGACTATATGTCAATAGTAGGACCATATTTTCCAACCAAACTGATGCCATGGAATTGATATTTGAATATGTTACTAGTACACTACATCACTTGCATAATTTGCAATACATGATCTTATAACAACTCATGGCAACTCGCAAATAAAAATGAGTATTAAGAAATTAAAACCGTTAGTAATTTTGCTTGATCTCCATGTTTTTTTTGACCTCCCTATTCTTTTATGAAAAATATTGGATTAGAGTTGAACATCACTTGCAATCTTACAGGAATTGAAGACATAGAAAATTCTCTAATTAAGCATTTGAATACAACATAGGAGAAACACAAGAATCAGATGAGAGATAGACACAAAAAAATCAAGAGATTGGACGACTTGTTAGATTTCTTCCAAAATTCCTATTAATTGAGCCATTCTATAGAAATTTTATAGGATTTTAGTTTGTTCCAAATGGCCACATAGGAAAAATTCTTTATACAAAATTCCTTTGTTTCAAAGGGGAACTGTGTTTGAGTGTTTTGATATCTAGCCTAGGCCAACTTAACTCCTTCTAGAGTAGCGTACTAATGCTATTTCCAAAAAAAAACCGAAATTGATATGAGTTTTTAATTTCCTGATGATATCGCCACCGCACTCGTCACCGGAGCAATCACAGTCTACCTTCCTGCCGTCGTTGTCGTACGTGCATTCCCTGCCGCTTGCCATATACTTGACGGCACCGCTTTTCACTCCACGAGGAGCCCATTCCATTATTCATGCTAGCAATATTAGGCTCTGTTCCACTGATAAAAAATCGACTAATTCTAATTAAAATTAAAATAAGTTAAAAGTAGTTCAAGCAAATGCATCAGGACCCGAGAACCAGAGAACCAGTACGACAGTGAAGAGGGGCAGCCCGACAGTGAGAAAGGACGGTGGCGACTGGCGAGTCTTTGACCAGTCGACGGTCGTGATCCACGGCTCCAAGGGTTTGATTAGTCTCGTTTTCTTTTTTTTTCCCTCTCTTTCTTATTTTCTTTAATAAAAACGACTAGCAGGATATCTAATTAATTTCTGTTCTGCCGACTCCAACGGGCGAAGTGGCCGCGGCTAGGCTAAAACGCCTACCGGCCACCGCGGTTGGGAACGACGGCACGCGTTTCGTTACGCCCCCTCTCAAATCAACCAGTGGATAAACAAGTTGATACAGGTGGGGTTTGTGTTGCCAGGTGCGTGCAAATATCATGAGGAGGCTCATGTTCTTGTGGTGTGTGGTGTGACGGCGGCCTAGCCGCCTCGCTAGCTGTGCTGGACATTTTTTTTAGAGCGGTGCCCAACGAATGC
Organism: Microstegium vimineum; assembly: GCA_022036555.1. Taxonomy (NCBI): domain Eukaryota; kingdom Viridiplantae; phylum Streptophyta; class Magnoliopsida; order Poales; family Poaceae; genus Microstegium; species Microstegium vimineum. The sequence goes on from CM039134.1 coordinate 11,432,848, forward strand.
AATTCTCTCCATGCTATAGTAGTAGCTCGATCCAGATTCCAATTGAGAGCTTACCAGCTGGTGGCGGCAGTTGCCAAGTCAAGAGGAATCCGCCACGGATGAACTCCAAGTAGTTTGCAGGGTTCACCTCGCCGGACCTCGCAAGCATCGGCACGACGGTAGCGCTGCAACCATCCAAGTAGTAACTGCCAGGCACGTCGGGACCCCTGGTGACGCCAACCAGCGTCGTGTTCCCGCACGTGTCCACGAGCCCGCGGCTGTCGCGTACAGCCTGCGTCGGCGGCTCCACGCAGCCGTAGAAGATCATGTTCTGGTTGGCAGGGCTGATCGAGAAAGTGACGATGAGCTTGGAGGAGCTGTTGTTCGTCGGGGAGTGGCAGGACTCGGCGGCGGAGCTGTTGAAGTCTCCAAGCTTGTGGAGATCGGCGATGAGCAAGGAGGTGTTGTCGTAGAAGATGTCGAGAATCCGGGGCGAGTATAGACTCGACCCGAGGTATGGGGTGTTGTTAAAGCATCGAACCTGGAACCCGATCGCCCCACACTTGCTCCCCGCCACCGTTGGGTCGTCGGCGACGATCCCGAACGGGTAGGAGATCTTCACCCTGCCGCATACCGCCGTCGATGGGCAGACCTCTCCTCCTTGCTGGTCCACTGCCGTCGCCGTCGGTGCCGCCGTCGCGACCATCGTCACTGTCAACCACCACCACGCCCATGCCGTCCAGAGCGAGGAGGCGAGGGAGAGCCACGGCGAGGACGGAGCCACGGCCATGGGAGCATCACAAGTGCTGAAGGCGATTCATCATCGATGGTGGGAGATCATGAGGAGTGGGAGACGAAGAAGAGCAACAAGCTTAGTGCCATGGAGGCGTATCAAGGTTTCTATGATTTGCACTAAAGAGAAAGGAAGGAATAGTTCAAGAGTGACGACTTCCACGGAAATATAGGTAAAGGACAATGATTCGACTGACCAGTAGTCTGGGGGATTCAATTCGTTACTCTGTACGGCAAGGATGGAGTTGTCTGACTAGTTTTTTGACCACTGCATTTGGATAAGAGGCACACAGCAAAGGTTGTCTACTTGCTCCGTTTCTAAATACATGTTTCATTACAATTTACGTGGCTATAAATTTAATTTGATTTAAAATAAATGTTTACAAAATTTGTACTACCTCCGTCCCTAAAAAAATGCAATTATGAGAATCGTGCCAGTCAAAATTGCTTATGTTTGACCAACTTTATATTAAATATTATTAACATTTATGTCTCTAAATAATTTTATTATGAAAATATATTCTATAACTAATCTAATGATACTATTTTCATATCACCTCGAATCTTAGTATTTTTTATACAAATTTAGTCAAAGTTCAAATTGGTTGACTTCTTAAAAAACGAGAATTGCATTCTTTTAGGGACGGAGGTAGTATATCCAAGTAAATTTATTAAAACTATATTCAAATATCTATAGATACAAATTACGTATTATAAATATTAATATATTTAAATATATATTTCGTTAAAGTTTTTATCGAGAATTGAAAACACCGAGACATTCATGACACATGGAGTATTTTTTTTGTCTCTAAATAATTGTCGTCATTGATGTATGTACCATAAGTTTAACTTGATTTGTAGAAAATACGTGCAACATTTGCATCTCCAAATAAATTTATTAAAAAACTAGATTCAGATATCTTTTCAATGATATTAATTATATATATATATATATATCATAAATACTTAGTTGTTTTAATATATATTTAGTCAAAGAAGTTTTTTGAAGCACAAACGACGATAGATATTTAGGGACAGAGGGAATATGTTTGTAGGGCTCTAGCTACCTTATCCAAAAACGGATTTAGCTGTAGCTTTTTGAGAAAATATGTTTTCCTCAAATGTATCTTATTATAAAAATATTCAATGAAACAATTTCTTCTAGTTGTTTAATAAAATAGATAAAAGGATGGTATATTTGTAATATCCTTACTTTGCTTTCCCTTATTTTTTTGAGACAAGCTAGTTTTGAGATCTAACTTTACGTTTGCCCCTATTTTTTTAACTTTGCATATTTACCTCTATTTTTTGAATCTAAAGCTTACAGTTGCCCCTATTTCATTAAAGGAAGTTAACGGTGTTAAGTACATACTGATAAGACAGAAATACCCTCAACACAAATGACTCACGAATCAATTCGTTTTTTTTACAGACTTATAGTCCATTTATTTAGGATAAATAACAATATATATTTTGTGTAAATATCAAATTATAAAATTTAGACTCACGACCAAGCCTTGCCGGCCGATTGTGCCTCGCACAAGGAGCCGCGCGACGCCGTGATCGCGCCGCGCAGGTGCCAGCCGCACACGCACGTGCCCGCGCAAGCCTCCCGCCCGCTGCCTTCGCTAGCGCCGCGTCCGCGCACGCCCCCGCGGCCGCGCTCGCGCCACCCGCGCGCTGCCCGCGCTCGCGCCGTCGCCCGCTGCCAGCGCTAGCGCCCGCGCACGCCCCCGCGGCCGTGCCCGCGTCGCACCCGTCGTCCGCTGCCCTCGCTCGCGTCGCGCCTCCCACCGCTCGCGCTCGCAAGGAAACAGGGGATCCCAGGAAACAGAACCGGGGATAAGGGGTAGTTTAGACTTTTTTTTCTTTTTTCCAACATTTTTTTCTGTCTATTATTTAACTCAATCTCACGGCGTTGAGAAACAGGGGCAAACGGTGCCTTCAATTTCGAAAACCAGGGGCAAACGTGCAAAGTTAAAAAAAATATGGGCAAACGTAAAGTTAGACCTCAAAACAAGGCTAGTTATGCAATTGTCCCTATTTTTTTTGTATTTCTTAATTCTTCTTCCTTCTCTTTCTCTCCCATGTTTATTTGTTTGACTAAGTAAGAGCATCTTCAACAACTCTTTAAAATTTACTTGCCAAATCCTATGGTTTAGCATGTTGCTAAAATATTTAGCACGTAAAAAAATAGCTTTGTCCAACAATTTGATATTTTAACTTGGCAAACTTAAAAAAGAGGCCCACAAGGTCCATTACGCGGGAGACCCGACAAAAAAAATACTCGCACGGTAGGGTCTCGCGCGTAGCCGTCTGGTGTCTGGTGGCCGCCGTCGTCGCCTCTCACGCCGCCGTCCGCCTTGGCGATCAAGGCTGCTCTGATCCGCGAGATCACGCCAAAAACTACCGATCATCTTCCTTCACCGTTGGAGTTCTCCTCATCCTTCATGCCGATTCCAGCAACTGGATCGGAGCAAGTCTTGAGTGTGCTCCTGTACGACTGTCAATTCTTGCCGATTTGCCGGCGACTAACTTGCATCGGCGAGCGGCCGCTGTGGCCATGCAACAGCACAGTAGCATGCAAGCATGACACACTGAATGGCTTTTTGAATGCACCAATCAAATATCAATGAACTCATACAGGAGCCATGCAACATCACAGTAGCATGCTTCCCATTGTCACAGTAGCATACAAATAAATTTCCAACACCAATCGTTGGCCCCCGGCTTCAGATGAACAGCAGGGACGGCCGACGGGGAGTGCTTCCCATTGTCACAGTAGCATACAAATAAATTTCCAACACCAATCGTTGGCGCGCGGCTTCAGATGAACAGCAGGGACGGCCGACGGGGAGAGGAGAAGTCGACGGCGGGGCTTCAGAACAGCAACGAGGGGGATCGAGGAGGAGTCGACGGCGAGGCTCTTCAGACTCACAGGGACGGGGAGAGGACTCGGCCGGGCCTTTTTTTTTTTTCTCCCGCGACGGGAATAGATGGATCGGGGACGGCGCGGGGACACTTTGGCGCGCGCGGGAGAGGCTTCCCTCTCGCGGGAGGGAGCCGTCGCAGCCGAATTCACGGCAAAAAAAAACTCCGATACAAAGCTCGCTCCGCGCGCGGAGATTTACACGCGCCGGGGTTGTTTATCAAGTTGGAAAATTTACCAAGTGGATTTAAGGAGTTGTTGAATAGAGTTTTTGTGTGTTTTTGTCAAAATAATAAGAATACCAACTCGATTTGAGGAATTGTTGGAGATGCTCTAAAGGGTTTGTTAGGAACTGTTCCCATAATCTCACTATACAAACTATATCATAGAGCCTCTGCCTTCAGTTCCATGATATAGGAGCAAGGCAGCATCCTGCTCCTTGAAGGGGGAGAACGAGAACTGAAGGGTGATTTGACCGCAAAGAGCAGGAGATCTAGCAGCAAGGCAGCATCCAGCAGGACTGGAACGTACATTATAGTTGTCTAATCGACAACTTTACTAAACAGCATGCCGGCGTGCAGCCGCACCCTGTTCGTTTTATCGTTTTCGTTGGCCGATAAACCGGCTGATGTGTTTTTGACTGTTTTTCTGTGGGACAAAAATAATGTTTCGGTGACTGATAAGCCGGCTGATAAGCCAAGCGTACAGGACAAGTTGTTCAGATGAGCCCGTGTAAGCAAGAAAAAGTTGCTCGGGTGAGCCGGGGCTGTTTGCTTCTCTTCTCTATCAGCCTGCATCGCATCTGAGCATCCAGGCTGCTGCTGGCCAGGCTACGATCATGCAGGCTGCTAGTGTTTGGTTGACACGCTCTGCAACGCCAGGATCTCGACATCACTTGTTTGGTTGCTTGTTTTATGGTTTGTAGCTGGGCTGACTATCTCACAATCGAGTCACGAGGCGAACATGTCCGAGTCCGCAAGAGCCAGGCTCCCAAAAAACGAGAACGAAATCCGTTTCCTCGGATGCAACCTCGGTGAAGCTTTTTGCATGCGGCTAGCCAGGCTCTGCTGCTCACACAGGCAACCAATTGCAGCAATCATGCATCCCATGAGCCAGGGCCACCCAAAAGCAGGAACCAAACGCGCCCTAAGTCTCCGCTTAGCAACGAACCTGTTCAAATGCATAGTGTGACTAGTCCAAAAAAATTTCAGAGGGCACTCCCAATATAAGTTAACTCTAAACATCCTTTTTATATTTCAATAAAAAAAAAGACAAGCTAGTTCTGGATAAGAACTAGATCATCCATATATTTCAAAATCATGTGAGTATGTCATGTACACTATGAGTTATTGATAAAAATTAATACTATTAAAGATGTTAGTTTAGAGCTAGCAACTGACTGATACCATTGCGGGTGCCCTAACAGATGAAGTGCCACACGATCTCGGCCACTCCAAACGGAAGTGGCAAATGGCAGCCCACAGTGGCGCCTGAGCAGTGAGTACAGTATAGTATGGCACAAAGGTCAGTAATGGGTTGCCTCCGCAGTAGTATAGAGTACAACAACACAACGTACAGCTCTATTGGTATATGTTCGGCTGGTACGTAAGCCGACTGATTTTAGTTGATTACATAGTGTTTTGTGAGAGAAATAAATTAAAACAATCTCAAATAAGATGGAAGTCTGCTTTAACACAACGTGGCTCGTGGCTACACAACTAATTTGTAAATAAGGGAGCTAATAATACGCGTATACGACTCACAAACACAAGAGTCTCAGACGTCATGGACGGATCCACAAGGAGTTTTCAATTTTCAGTGATTTGCTTCTGGTCTGTATGAATGCCGATCAGTGCGCTGATGAAAATGACATGGTCAAGTGGCAGCATTTAAGTGCCGTGTTTATTCGTCTTTGAAGAAAACGAAATGTACGTGGTGTATATTTGTCGAGCGCCCACAAACACATGGACAATTTCAGAGTCCTCTCTCTTTGACTGTTTAGTAAGTGGAGAGGGCTAGGTTGGTGGACCAGCACCACACACCTTAACGCCTGGGTGATCTGCCCAACTTTCAGAAAACAAGACATTTGCTAGGCACTCAAGAATTATGTCCTTCAAAACGTGCCGAGCGCAGACCATTTCAACAATGCGCGGAAAAATTTGTCATACAGATTAGGCTATTGCCACACCCTAACCATCAAATTAGCTCTCATTAGCCTAGAATTAGTCCGTGTTTAGCCTTTCTAATTGATATCAAGCAGCGGCTTTAAAAGCTCGTCGGGCCTGTACAGCTGTACTTCCCAGCAAGCCAGACGAACGAGTTGGTGTGGTTGGCACACAGCTAGCTCATCACTTGCCCTTATCAATCACGTCGGCATTGGCATCTCGCACCGTTGGCCACTCAAACGCGCGGGAACCCTTCACCAGTTCACCTTCATGGATCGCAGGCTCGCAGCCACGGAGCCACCGTCACGCGTTGTTGGCACAAAGGCCGGGAGGGCCTCCGCAGTACAACACAACGTACGGTTTCCCGAGCCGCGGAGCCAGAACGGGTGCGCGGCGACCGACGGGGAGTTCCAAAGTCGTCATTGCCGGACGCAAAAAGGATTTTTGATCGAACAGCTAGCTTCAGTGATTTGCATCTTGTCTGTGTGAATACTGAATACTAATCAGTGCGCCGATGAAAATGACATGGTCCATGGCACCGTCTATTAATTCGTCGAACGCGGCCTAAACCAGGCATGGCCAATTCCCAGAGTCCTCCGTTGAAAAAGGGCCTATTTGGAACGAGAAATACAAAACAAAAGAATGAAAAAAAAAAACACAAGACTAAAACAAAGCAGAAAGTAAAAAAAAACTATAAGGACTTGTTTGGATCCATGAAATTAAATTCATCTTAATAATTATAATTTATAAACATATTAATTAAGTTAATGTGGTTATATATAGATTATATCTTTATATTATTGTTCACTATATATGAGAGATATACTTATTTGTTGTATTTTTATATCGTAGGAGAGAGTTTGAAGAACATGTTATAAGTTGCAAAGTAAAAATATAGAATGGTGATCTATAGAATCAATCTCTATCTTTCACTATATGAATTTGAGATAATCTTACGCGAATTTTGGAAAGTGATGGATGTCAAATTCCAAGCTAAATAGTTTAACTTATCAGAGTAAATTTCAATTCCTTCAAATGAAGGGATTCAAACAGCCCCTAAGATTTCAAAATAAAGGAATAGAAACTTTGGAATGTTTGGATCGGAGGAAAACAAGAATGTCACATGTGCCCAAGAAGCAAAGTTCCAGGCTTCAAAACATTAGACAATGTTGCAACAATTTTTCCTTTAGGTTTCCTCAGCTGTTTTTTCCTTTTGTTTTGTGAAGCAAGGCTACCCTAATTAAGGTATGCAAATATCATTTATCCAAACAACAAGTCAGACGAAACTTTCCTGAGAAATTTATTCCTTTGCTTTTTCATTGAAAATCCTCCATTCTAAACAGAGAGGACCAGCTTGTTGCCCTAGAATAAAACAACCTTTGGTCCTTTTCTAAGACTGTCTGCAACAAGGGGAACCCAAACACGACACCCATTCCAGAGTATGGGTCATCTACAGCAAAAGAATCGCACAACCAAAATTTGTCGTCTCCAACAAAGAACGCAAAAGCAGCTCGCCTCCCCGCAGCGGATCCACCTCGACCAGCCGGCACCGCCCCACCGCGGATCCGCCTCGACCAGTCGGCACCGCCCCGTCGTGGATCTACCTCGCCGGTCGTGCCCTGCCGTGTCCCGCCTCGCCGGTCGTGCCCACCGTGGATCTGGATCCATGAGCCGACCATGCAACCACCGTAGATCTGCCTTGCTGGGCGGGTCCTGCCTCGCCGTCCACGCCCACCGTGGATCCGCCTCGCCAGCCGTGCCCCGTCTCGCCTCACCGACCGCGCACCTGCCTGGCAGCCCCGGTCGCAGCGTCGGGCCCACCTCACAGTGCTGCACCTCCTACGTCGTCTCCACAGTGCCAGCGATTTGGGCCACGAAGAGAGACGACGCCAATTTAAGTTCTCTCTCTCCTACGCAAAATGGGTTATATATTTGCAAACTCGTCATATTCGTTTGGCTTATCAGTCGGCTTATCAGCCACCAAAACAGCATCAGCATCAGCCGTGGCTTATCATCCTAAAACAACCAAACCAACAGGCTCTCCGTTGGAGCTTGTTTTTAAACAATGTTTCCGTCTAAGGCTGAGTGATGTAACGTAGTCAACGATGCTCATGAAATTTGTCAGACAAATGGTATTGGGCAATTAGAGGCCATCAGGTCTAAGAGTAGCAGAAATTTGTTAGACAAATTTCAACGCACAAGATGAGCCTGTACACACACAAGGGGTTTTATTTTTACACATGACGTGCCCTCTCCAAAACATGGGCTTAGCAACATGGTGGACTAGTCCTTGTTACCATGTAAATCTGCCTTGCGCCGGCGGTGTCTCACTGTCCCTACACTAGTCATCTGACCCCAGTTTTTAGCATCGAGCTGTTGTCGTTGCTATCTCTCTGCGGAGATTTTTTTAGATTATGGAAAAATAACATCCTAAACCCTAAACCCTAAACCTCTGCGGAGATGTGGTGTCATCTTTATAACTTCATCTTGCTGAGGATCTGCTTGGGTCATATGAATTGATACCAATTCTTTTCTTTTATTTTTTTGAAAGAGCAGGAGAGGCTTGAGGAGCCTCTACTGAAAATTTATTGAAAAGCAACCGGGTAGTTATAGAAAGATTCTAAAACAACAAACACAAAACAGCTAGAGCTGAGAAGAAAGCAGGAAAACAGGAGAGAAAGGTAGTTTTGGATAAAAAAAGGAGAGAAAAAAGATCAAGGCTATTACACAACTTGCTCTAACCATGACTCAATAGCAGGAAAGTATCTCTTTTTAGCCCTCCAAAGGAGTTGCTTGAAGGTGATTTTAAAAATCTCCAGCTAGCCCACGTAGACTGCTAACCATGGTTCCTATAAAAATGTAGTCATTTCTTACAGTCCACAGCACATAATGATGATTACTTCCATGTAAAACTTGTTGTGAAGTTGTGACTTGAAGCTTTGAAACCGCAACAATGGGTCAGGTCACTGATCACCGACAAACCAATTAGAGCCCAGCTCTCCCTGGCAAAAGCACACTCTAGGAATAGGTGGCTTACCGTCTCTTCAGAGTTTAGTGAGTAAAGCACACAATTGTAAAAAGACAAATGCATGTTTTTTCTTCTCAGTGTATTCCGAGTGCTTAGCCTGTCATGAATTAGAAGCCTGAAAAAAACTTTGTGATTGGTCTGACAAGAGGACTTCCACATCTTTTTAAAAATTGGTGCCACTAATCATGCTCGTGCTTTCAGCATTCAAACTATAAGTTGTACCTTCGCTGCAAAAGAATGAAAAAGTTATTGCTATATCAACTTTTTGTAAATGATAACGAATAATTGTTCAAATATATATGTATCTCAATAATCTTACAATATTTGACTGAAGTTTTGCCTTGGTGGCATGTCCAATTCATCCGAACCTCTCTCAAACATTTCCAAGACTTTTCCAATGGTAGGGCGATGCATTGGTAATATTTGGATGCACCACAGGCCAATCACACTCATTTTTCTGGCTATTCCTTCGTTTTCACATGTGACTTCGCATGCTTGTAATCCATCGTCTTGACCAAAGTGGTCATAAATCCAATGTGGAAAATACCTTTCACTTGACTCTTGAGCAACTGATTTAACATTTTTTCTGCCTCCAATCATCTCTAGCAACATCATTCCATAACTATAAACATCTGATTTTGTTGAAACAACTCCGAAGGTTCTAGAATGCAGTTCAGGAGCTATAAACCCTGGTGTACCTCTAGCACCGGTCATAGAAAGCTTGCTCTCCTTGGCATGGCACAACTTGGCTAAACCAAAATCAGCAATCTTTGGGTGAAAGTTATGATCTAGAAGGATATTTTGAGGCTTGATATCGAAATGGACTATACGTGTATTACAACTATGGTGCAAGTATTCCAACCCTCGAGCAATCCCAATTGCTATGGTATAGAGCTTGTCCCATCCTAAAATTGCCTTGGGATTCTCTGAGTATATGTACTTATCCAATGAACCATTTGGCATATACTCATATATTAGGCCCCGCTTTGAGCCTTCCAAACAAAACCCAAATAAGCCAACAATATTAATGTGTGATGTCCTGCCAATACTCATAACCTCGTTCACAAACTCCTCACCATCACCTTTGGAGTCATGCAAGATTTTCACTGCAACTAGACGACTGTCATCTAGCCTTCCTTTGAAAACCATGCCATAACCACCTTCCCCAAGCTTATCATTCAGGGAACATGTTATCTTTGTCACTTCTGAGTACTTGTATCTTTTTGGAGCTAGTGATCCATGTGCTAATATTAAGGCTTCAATGTCCTCTTCTATTTTGCTGCTAGTCTTCTTGCATAGGAAAAACCTTAGTTGTTGCCTATGCCATACCAACACATATATACATGGCAGGAGCAAGCTTGCAGCTACTGAAATCGAAACTGAAATTAAAATAGGTGTTATTTTCTTGTCACGAAACAATGAGGTTTTATAATATGAGCATTCAGATATATAGGCCAAAAAAAATTTAATTGTAAGCATGAAAATAAATTATAGTACATAATATTTTGCTCCAAATCATGTAGCTTTATATTGAAAGCTATAAATTGCATTGTTGGCTGTTTGTTTGAATTTTTCATTATTAGTATCTGTGTGCAATATATATGTATAGATATGATCCAATAACTGAAACTTAAAAATAACTTATTTCTGTAAATAAATAAATATATAACTACTGAATTTGAATTAGCAGTTATGAAAGAATGTCAAAAGTAGCATACCTATTAGGACTATCTTCCTGCCATTCCCGTTGACACCTAATAACATTTTAATTAATTTAAAAATGAAATAAGTAGTGATATAATGATTGGTTTTGTAAAAGGAATGAATGATATTAAACGATTCAATATTTTGCATATGAAATTTGAAGCATGGGACTCCCTTATGTTGACTTCTACTACATGCTAGTATACTGTCTTCTGTCTAAAGTTGATCGCTGTATGCTGGGAGGACGCTGATCTTTTTTTTTTTTGGAAATGGAAGATTTTATTACATTCCTACATGGCTTTAGAACGAAATACTTTTAGCCTCTGCCTAGAGGATAGGCACACAACTAAGATAAAAGACCAAACATATTCTAGTGACATTCAATCCTAAGACTAGATCGTCACCCATATGCCCGGGTAAAAATATCCTTCGCCACCTGCTTCAAACGTTGCGATGCCGCCACAACTATATCCTGGAATTCCGAATTCTGAAGGATAGCCCACGCACGGAGCCTGTGGGAGATTGCATAAATAACCTGCAAAGGAGAATTAATTTTGTTTTTTCAAAAACAAAATCATTCCTGTGTAACCAAATAGACCAGCAAGTCACCGCTGCTCCAAGTAGGACTATTGATTTTAGATCCTTTGTAATTCCATTTAGCCATCCGCTAAACATATGTTCTACACTTTGAGGTTTTGTTAGGTTAAAGGCTACCTGACAAAAACTCCAAATAAAGTGTGTAGAACGACAGTCAAAAAACAAGTGCTGAATTGTCTCCTCTTCGTGACAAAAGCAACAAGTTTTGTTTCCATGTCAATTACGTTTAAATAGATTGTCCTTTGTTAACACTACACCTCTCCTAAGATACCATAGAAAAAATTTTAGCTTGAGAGGTGCTTTTAGTTTCCATAACCGTTTATTTATATTAAGAACTGTAGTTTGTATCATTGCCTTGTAATGCGATTTCACCGAGAACTGTCTATTTGGATGCAAGGACCAGTGGAATTCATCATGCAAGGACGCTGGTCTATGTTTATGTGATATAATAGGCCCGCTGATTTGGATAGGTAGAAGACCTGAATAATGACAAATTCGATTCTCCTTAACTGTAACGAAGACGACACGTTTTTATTCAATTATTCTCGCTATATTTGCAAACCAAACGGATACCACAGAATTGATATTTGAGTTTGCTATACGCGTACTACGCCACTTTGCATAGTTTTCAATACATGATCTAATAAGAATTAATAGTAATTCACAAATAAGATGAGTAATAAAGCTAGCCATTTTTACTTTTGCTTGATCCATATACAGTATTTTTGGGCTCCCTATTCTTAAGATGTGTGTTTGAGTGTTTTGACATCTCTTCCAATTTGGCGTAGGCCAACTTTACTCCTACTTCCAGATTCGTAGACTAAGACAGCGCTTTACTGCATCGGTTCCTGGAGGAGGCCAAAACGCGCACGGGAGACTCTATACACGCGCTATGCAATCTGACACAGGCACACAGACGGTATTTGTGAAGGAGATCGAACGGCTCCGGTAGGGCTGGTCTGGTGGGTTCACTGCCTCGATCTATGTGCAATACCATTTTAACTAGCTAAAAACTATTATAACTCACAAACTAAAACACAAAATTAAATTCCATTTATACCAGTAAATTTGTTTCAATTAATCCTTCAAAATAAGATCTCACATGAATATATTTAGATAATTTTTATTTAGAAACATATAGGTCCCACTGTTAATAGATAATATAGAGTATAAGATGAGTATGAGATATAGAGTATGATGGGTGCGGAAGAAATATGTATAGAGGAAAAAATCTAGCTAACTAGGATGGAATATTCCTTTTAGAGAATGAATATAGAGCCCAACGAGTGCTGATAGCCTAATGCTATTTCGAACCAAAAAAAAAGAGTGAAGCAATCCTCTGTTAATTGTGCTTGAACTTCTGAATTTTCAGTCCCCCTTTTTCATGTGTGTGTGTTTGTGTCTGTGTTTTGCCTTCTCTTTGCACTATTTCGGATAGGCCAACTGAACTCCTACTTCGAGATTCGCAGACTAATGCTATTTCCAACAAAAAAGACTAGGTGAAATTGTTGTACGTTTTTAATTTGCTGAACTCACCGCACTTGTCACCGGTGCAATCACAGGTGAAGTTCATGCCGTTGTCGCCGTATCTGCATTCCCCGCCGCTTGACATGCACTTGGGGCAATCGTCTGGCACTCCTTTCCACTCCACGATGAGCCCGTTCTTCATGCTGGTGATGTAGTCGTCCTCATTTCCACCGGGAGACTCGAGAAACGGCACGACAGTGAAGAGGCAGCCTGGTGGGACGCCGCCCTGGATGCCTTGGCTCGAGAAATCCCGGCCGTCGCCGAGCCGGACGAAGGAAATGTTGTCGCAGGGCAGGCTGCGAAACCCAGTCGAATTCGCCGGTGGAGACTCCGTGCACTTCCCAAGGAAGAGCAGCTCTTTGTTGACTCTGCTGAATACGAATGCGGGCGAGAAGAGCGAGATGTTCACTGTTGGCGCTGGGCAGCCGGTGAGGAGCGGGAGGTTGTGGTCCACCACGTGGAATGAGTTGTTGTTGGGGAAGATGCTGACCACCTGATACGCCTGGTAGGCGGATTTGGTCAGGAACGCGCGGCTGCTGTTGCATTTGAGCTGGAAGTGCGGCGGTCCGCACGGTGGCCGCCCGGGCTCCTCTAGCCAGAACGGGTAGGTGATGTTGAGGTCCCCGCATGTCTTGGGCCGGCAGCTTGATGAGTCTGCCGCGCTGGCCGCCGGCGGCGGGAGGAGGAAGGAAGCAAGGAGGAGGAGGAGGAGGAGTGGTTGTGGTTGCATAGCGGATTGAGGATAGAGGGGTGGCAGAGTGCACCAGAGGGGATTGTGGCAAGCCGTTTGACCCGGTCGGTCCACGCCTCCGAAGAGGTTTTTCTATGTGTGCCATTAAAAAAAAAAGATGGTGTCAGTCTTTATGTCACTAAAAATATGATTCGGACCTATGTGTAATGACGTTTATCTCTTTTATCATCCACATCATTCCGTCCATTTTCCCTACTAACGATGTCAACTAGCGCTGAGAAAAGACTTAAAAGCCCTCATACTTAGAAACGAAATAAAGTTATGTTCTCCCACATACCACTTCCTGGCTGAGTGTTTTGGCGCTAGAGTGATTATTGTTGATCATTTTTTACCGCATTAATTTCGAACGATGCAACGTGCTCGTGTCCCAACCTAACGCCAACTAGAAAAATTTACGAAATAAATAAGAAAATGAACGCACTAGTACACAATTGCTTTCTTGTTTCCCTGCTGCGTGGCTACCCACGGCTACCCCGTCACGTTGGTGCTCATCGACCCGGCGTCACCAGCGTCGTCGCCCGGCGTCGGGCCGCAGCCTCCGATCCACGCTCACCGTCCACGTCCTCCCTTCCGTTCCTCCGATCCGCCGCTTGGCGTGCGGCCGGTGCCGACGTCGCACATGCTGCGGAGCCCGCTGGAGCGCCCGGACGGGGAGCGGTTCAGGGCCATGGCGGATTCAAATTATGCAACCAATGAACATTTGCCAAAAGCAATGTTTATCAATTAATAAATTATTATTTATATAAATAATTATAATAAAATTATAATTATATAAACTAATTTACAATGGAAAAATTATAAAGTATTAAAATAGAAAATAGATGTAGTCACCACTACCTAAACTCCATGTTACCCCTTTTGAAAGATGCCAAACAAATTCAACATATATATGGTTATTATTACTAAACTGTTTATATATATATATATATATATATAAGAGAAAGTAATTTCCAAAAGAAAAACTGACGCTCACGGAGACCCCAGGCACGGACGGCCGCTCATCCTCTCTCGCGCGCCTCTCGGCCAGACGAAGCTCCCTTGCTCCTTCCATGGCTGCCTCCGTCTGATGCCCCCTGCTTTTCTCTCTTCTATGGCTAGCAGCTTCCTCGGCGAGACCGCGACCATCACGCACACAGGCGAGCTCGGCTCTGGCCAGCCGCTGCGGGCGTGCGCAGGGAGCTCCGCCCAGATGCGGGCGCGCGCAGGGAGCTCCGGCTGATGCGGGCGCGGGCGAGTTCGTCCCGGCCACCGCATGCGCGAGGGAACTCCGCCCTGGCAGTCGGCGTGCTTGCGAGGGAGCTCCGCCTCGGCTGTCCTGGGCGCGCGCGCGAGCCGCCGCGTGCGCGGGAGTCCTCTGCCCGGCCACCGCGGACGCGGTTGAGCTCGGCCCTGGCCGGCCTCCGCGGGCGAGCGCGGTGGAACTCCTCCCCAGCCGCTGCGGGCGCGGACGGCGGGTGATCTCAGCCTCAGCCTCTGTTGCTCGCCACTGCTCGCCATGGGGAGCTCTGCCCAAGCCGTCGAAAGGGATGAGAGGGGGGTAGTAAGGACATTTTGACTGACCGGTCTCAATTGTCAGGACTCTCGAACAAGCAAAACACACGGAAAACAAACGGAATGAGGTCAAGGACAAAAGAGATAAATGTCATATACACAGGTTTGAGTCATCTTTCTAGTGGCATGGAGACTGACACCATTTTTTTTTAATGACACACGGGGAAAAGCCTCGAGATTGAATGAGCATCCGAATCCAATCAACGAAGTTTAACAGAGAGTCCAGTTAAAATAACGTCCCATCCAATCCAGTCCAATTCAATTCTACTTCCATCCAAATCATCCAACACAATCCAACTGCCAGGTTGCTGAAGCTCTCTGCCGCACAAACGATGGAGAGAAAATTGCTAGAGAGAGAATCCTGAGGAAGCTTCACGGGTCCCATACACGTGCTCCCTATCCACTATTCGGACTTGTTTAGCAGAGCTTCTTACTGACTCCAGCTCTTACTTCTCTAGAAAAACCCTGCAAAACAGTTTTATAAAGAAGTCGTTTTTTCAAAAAAAAAAAAATAGAGCCCTCAAAACTGCTCCGATGTCAAAGCCTCTTTAGTTTCAAGCCCGGTAACCGTGAGGCCGTCGGCGATGGGGACGGGGCTGCCGGGCCCGGGTGTCGGACCGTCGGAGAGTCACATGAAGAGCTACCTCTTGGGCAGCGGATCGGTAGGGAGCTCCCCGTCGGCGAGCGAGGGCAGGTCGCGCAGCAGGAGGCCACCGGACAAGAGGGCGTTGGCGTTGGCCGCGGCATGGAAGGCCGGCGAGACCGCGGCGGCGCGACAGGGGTCCCGCGCCCGCGGTGCGGTCCTGGCGAGCATCGCGGAAAGGATGTACGTGCGTGATCTCGCAGCAGGCGGCCGCCGTCGCCGTCGACTCCATCGGTTCGCCGCGCTTCTTCCGCTCAATAGGTGTGTACGCTATTGGATCAAGAGCAAATTGATGTCAACAACTCATCAAATCCAAATCAATCCAAAATTAGAAGTCCAATTGGATCTTGGACTAAATGCATGTTTGGATCACTCGACAAATAATAAATAAATTTGGTAAATCTGTTGTCACTTTATAATGTTTGGATCACATGATAAATAGTAAATGACAAATGGCAAATGACAGATACACTCTAATAATTACACTCTCATTCACCGACTAGGAGGATTTTCTATTTGCCACTCTAAAGTGACAATGAAAAATGAAAAAAAATTACTCTTTTATCTTTTGTCAATTTGCCAATTTGTTAAGGGATCCAAACAAGCTCTAAGACAAGTCCATTCTCATGTCTAATTAGGAGTTTCATTAAGCCATTATCTAATCTTTGAATAGAAGACATATCTGAAGGCCAGGAGAAGATTTTAGGAGTTCATTAAAGACTTTGGTCCTGTTTGGATCTCAGGGCTAGAGCTAATTTGGCCTAGTTTGTACCCAACTAGCCCAAAAATTTTCAAACATGAGAGCTAGTTTGGGCTAGTTGTAACTAGCCCACCCAAAAAAACTAGCTCCCCAAAGAGGTGATTATTTGAGCTAGTTTGGGCTGGTTGTGGTGGAACGTGGGACCCACCTCATATGCAACTACAAAAAATATTATAACTCACAAACCAAACATCCAAATAAAATTCTGATTACACCATTAAATTCGTTACAATAAATATTTTAAAATAAAATCTCACATGGATATATTTAGATGATTTATAAAAATAATTTATTATCAAACTAGCCAAAACTAGCCTTGATTCCAAACATCTCCTTGGCTAGAGTTAGTTTGAGCTAGTTTATAAACTAACTCTAACCTCTAGCTCTAGCCGAGCTAGAGTGATCCAAATAGGGCATTTGCCTATGAGGAATGACCCTGATAGTTGTTGGGCCATAGGCTTGTAGTTATTGATTTTCTTTTAGAAAAGGGAATATATTAAAAATATCTCAGCTTCTGCATCAACTGATGCATATAGCTGTTCAAAATTACACTCAATCAAGTTCAGAGGACCAAGCAATCTCAAAAACAAAAACAAAAAAAATATCCAAGAAGGAAAGAGGTAACAATTCCCAAAGCAACATCTAAAGCACAATTCTATTACTGAAACTCCAGCCATTTCTTGCAAATAACCCCATCAGTGTTGTCTCAATCCTCCTGCAACCCATCATTAACAAAAGGCAATCCTCCTCGTTCTGAAGTAGGGACCAAAATCTGATCCAGTGAGTCCCCCTGAAGATAACCTGCAAATAAGATGGTGCTAGTACCTTGTCAAAAACTTTGTCATTCCGGGGTAACCATATTACCCAACAAATTGCACTCGCACCCACAAGAATCTTGGATTTTAGCTTCCTATCAAACCCATATAACCAATCTGTAAATATATTGTGCACGCTAGTTGGTGGTAATAAATTGAAAGAAATGTGAATGGTTCGCCACACAAACTTAGCAAAATGACAATCAAAAAATAAATGTTGTATGGACTTCTCGGATGAACATAAACAACATTTCCTATCTCCTTGCCATTGTCGTCTTGCTAAATTGTCCTTCGTTAAAATTACTCCATTGTACAAATACCACAAGAATACTTTGATTTTAAGAGGTAGTTTCAGCTTCCAAATTAAAGAGTTAAAAGGTAGGGCTTCAGAATCTAATAAAGCTCCGTACATGGATTTTACCGAAAATAATCCATTCTGATGTAACCCCCACATAAAACGATCTCTCTGGTTTGTTAATTGTACATTTAACACCATGACAACAACCTCGTGCCAAGCTTGTAGATTAACACCTACCACGGATCTCCTGAAAGCCACATTTAAAGGAGTTATAGACATCACCGTTCTCACAGACACCCCTTTTCTCTTAACAATATTATATAAAGTAGGAAAAAACGATTTTAAAGGTTGTGGTTTTATCCATACATCCTCCCAAAATCACACTTGAGAGCCATCGCCTAGTTCGAACTTGCCAAACTAGAGGAAATCCCTCTTGATCTTCATGAGACCCGCCCAAAAATGTGAATCCCCAGACATATTGATAGATCTTGCAGGAAGGCAAGTGGCAAAGGCGAAGATTTTTTTGAAAGGGCACGGCAAAGAGTGGAAAAGGATATGGGACGCTGTCGTTATGCAATTTCGGTACGGACGCGCCAGATTGGCCAGTTGTTGACCCAGGTCAGTCTATAGTCTTCTTCAACGCTAGCAGTCAAAATGTATCCCTTTCATATGAGGCCAATTTTGACCGGTCCAAACTGGAGAGCTTTGCTTAAGCCCAAAAAACAATCATGGTATTTTGAGATTCTTTTTTCTTCATCATGACTCATGAGTCCTGTAACGAAAATTCATGCAATTCCTATCGGATAAGCAGGTGTTTTAAAAAAGAAAGTACTCTTTTCATCCTGAAATAAACTTCAATTCCATTCCGGTGGTTCTTCATTAGATTTGAATCTAGCGAACAATCAGCTACTCCCATGACTTTTCTTATTTAAAAAAAAAATCCATAACTTTTTTTTATTTTTAGAAAGTAACTAAATTTATGTGTATATATATTACGGGACATAACTTATTTTGTAACTTATACTGACAACTTCAATAATATAATATTTTGGAGAATGTAACTTATAACCATATTTTTATAATAATTTTTTAAGTCTTTATGTAATTTAGTAGACAAACAAGTTACACTATATAGTTACTTTTTACATAATTTTTATATCCATACTAATATGTTATGATATTAATTTATAAATATAAGTTCTTGATTAGAACTTATAAGTCTAACTTTACATTTAAGTCATTCATTAATTATATATCTAAGTAATGCAAATAAGTTATACATCAATTTTTTGTGTATAACTTTGTAGCTTTCTAAGAAAATATTATACATAAAAGTTATGTGTATCACTTGGTCACATAGTAACTTATATGTATAAGTTACGTGCGTAACTTTATCACGATGAAGACATATGTCGAAGTCATGTTATACTATAAGTTATACGAAGTCTGTAACTTTCCAAAAAAAATTTGTAGAAAATTAATTTTCCAAAAAGACGAAGTTATGAAAAAGTATGTGTCAAAAATGGAAAGTCGCAGGGCTATCTCATTATTCACCAGATTTGAATCCGGTGAACTTCGCTGATTAGTAAGGCTGAAAATTAAACCTACTTCTAGGATTTTGATGAAGAGGTCAATGTTCCTGTTCGTTTGGCTGTTTTTTGGCTGATAAGCCACAGTTAATATTGTTTTGGTTGTTTTTTTGAGACGAAAACATTGTTTCGATGGGTGATAAGCCAAACGAACATGGTGAAGTTGGTGAGAAATTATATGTAGATTCTGAGATTTTTTATTGGGATTCTTGAACGTGTGGATCCATACTCTCCTGGCAACTCTGCGTGCTACGAGATGTGATGGACGGAAATAAATTGGATGAACACCGGGTAGTGGCGGACCCAGGAATTTGCTATTGGGTATGCCAAATGTAAAAAAATTCGAAACAAATACTCCCTCTGTCCCAAAATTTATGTCGTTTTGGGTTTTCATGCCACAAGTTTGACTCGATTTATAGAAAATACGTGCATAAATATCTTCAAAAAAAATTGTTAAAAAACTAACAAAACGATATTTTCAATCATACTAATTACTTATCATAAATATTTATGTATTTTAATATATATAATTGCCGGTAATATTCCAAGAAAATATATATAGTATACTTGTATTTGTTTTCTTTACTAAAACCTTGGGTATTCCAAGGTATAACCATGCATACCCCTAGCTCCGCCGGTGACACCGGGTGCACTAGTTTTATCATGAGACCCTACCTAGATGATTGACACGTGGACAAACAATCTAATGAAATGAACATCGTGCAGGCCCCACCTATGCATGGACAACAAGTTAGTTAATACAGATAGCATGCACTTGTGGTTAGACGTTCGATTTTCTCCATCAACCACGTGTCAATCATCTAGGCAGGGTCTCACGGTAAAACTGGTGTACCTGTACCTATGTCCATCCAATTTATTTCCTGTGATAAACGCCCCGTCGGATATCGCCAGCTCACGCATATAGCATGCGTTCCTACAAGAATGCGACAGAGAAAAAGGGCATTGACCTTGACCACCCCACCTAAACTCTCTTTACACGCGGGCGCGCACATCAGTATAAAGTCACGTGTAATAGTAAGTGAATATTGGACTTTAGTTAGTCATGGAAAGTAGCTCGAAGGTCACTTGGGAGTTCAAATCCTTGTGTACGAGCAACTAGCAAGGTTCGCCTAACTACTTGTCGATAAAACACCCCCGACCGCTCGGATGACCTCCTGCCTAACATACTTATCTTCTGGAGTTTCAGTAATGCCAGCAAAACAGTGTACAATGCTGGGAAAATCCACCTGCCTTGCCGTCGTCCTGATTACTCTGCTCTCTCCTTTGCTGTGCACGTCATCGGCGTCGGCGCAGCACACGCTAGGCGCCGGCTCCTCTCTGTCAGTGGAAGACCACGGAGGCCATTCCTGACTTCCCCCGACGGCACATTCTCCTGCGGCTTCCAAGAGGCCGGCGAGAACGCCTTCTCCTTCTCCGTCTGGTACACCGAAGCCGCGGAGAGGACGGCCATCTGGACGGCGAACCCCGGCTTCCCCGTCAACGGCCGGGGCTCCAGGATCTCGTTCCGCCGCGACGGGGGGCTTGCCCTCGACGACGCCAACGGGAGCACGGTGTGGGAGAGCAAGACGAGCGGTGGTTCCTTGGCCATATCTCTCCTCGACACCGGCAACCTCGTCATCGCGAACCCGTCGACGACGTCTGCCGCCGTGCCGTGTGGCAGAGCTTCGACTGGCCGACGGACACGCTAGTGCCGTCGCAGCCGCTCACCGAGAACAACAAGCTGGTGGCCGGCTACTTCAGCCTCTACTACGACAACGACAACGTGCTGCGGCTGCTCTACGACGGGCCGGACACGTCGAGCATCTACTGGCCGAATCCGGACAACGGTCCGCTCAAGAACGGCCGGACGACGTACAACAGGTCGAGGGTCGGTGTCCTCGACGACTCCGGCGTACGTGTTTCTCTCGAGCGACAACCTGGTGGCCCGTGCCTCCGACCTCGGACGACCCGGCGTCAAGAGACGGCTGACCATCGAGCAGGATGGCAACCTGAGAATCTACAGCATGGACGCCGCGTCGACAGGGGGATGGTGGACGGTGACATGGGCGGCGATGGCGCAGCCGTGCTCCGTGCACGGTGTGTGTGGCCAGAACGCCATCTGCGAGTACCTGCCCAGCCTCACGTGTTCGTGCGCTCCGGCCGGGGTGTGATGGTTGACACGAAGGACTGGCGAAAGGGCTGCAAGCCGATGTTGTTCAGCGTCAACAACTGCAGCCTGCCGCTGCCGGAACAGCAGCAGCAGTATAAGTTCATCAAGATGCCGCACACTGATTTCTACGGCTACGATATGGGATCAAACAATTCCGTCACGTTCGAGTATTGCAAGCAACTCTGCTCGGAGAGCTGCTCGTGCGTCGGCTTCTCCTACAAACCTCAAGGCCAAGGCATCTGCTACCCTAAGAGCATGCTGTTCAATGGCTACACGTCTTCATCGTTCCCGGGGACAATCTACCTCAAAGTACCTATCGATTTCAACGCCTCGGTCACCGCACGGGCACGGCGGAGCGCCACCGCCGCCGCAGGCCTCGTCTGCGATCCTAACGTTACCACGATCCTCCTCCAAGGATCATCAGGCGCGTTTTTCCCGAGGCACGGAGACGACGACGCCAAGTGGGTGTACTTGTTTGCGTTCGCCGGAGTACTGGGAGTCGTCGATTTGATCTTCATCTTGACAGGGTGCTGGTTCCTCTCCAGCAAGCATAGCATACCCACCAGCTCACTGGAGGCAGCAGCAGGGTACAGGATGGTGATGAGCCAGTTCAGAAGGTTCACGTACCGGGAGCTCAAGGACGCGACGGGGAACTTCAAGGAGGAGCTCGGCCACGGCGGCTCCGGCGTCGTCTACCGCGGCGTGCTCGACAAAGGCAAGGTGGTGGCCGTGAAGAAGCTGCTGATGACAAACTTGGTACGCGGCGGCGACGAGGAGTTGTGGGCGGTGATCGGGCGGATCAACCACATTAACCTGGTCCGTACCTGGGGGTTCTGCTCCGACGGCAAGCACAAACTACTGGTATACGAGTACGTGGAGAACGAGTCGCTGGACAGACACCTGTTCGACGCCGACGACAGCAGCAGCAGGACGCCGCCGCTGCCGTGGCGCGAGCGAAGAGCGATACCGGATCGCGCTGGGCACGGCCAGGGACCTCGCTTACCTCCACCATGAGTGCCTCGAGTGGGTCATCCACTGCGACGTGAAGCCGGAGAACATCCTGCTGACCAAGGAGTTCGACGCCAAGATCGCCGATTTCGGACTGGCCAAGCTGTCCAAGAGGGACGGCGCCGGCGGCAGGGGCAGCATGCTGCTCTCCCACATGAGAGGGACGACGGGGTACATGGCGCCGGAGTGGGCGCTCAACGTGCCCATCAATGCCAAGGTGGACGTGTACAGCTTCGGCATCGTGCTGCTTGAGATCGTGATCGGGAGAAGGATCTACGACCAGACAACAGCCGGTGGTGAGCGGCTTGAGATGTCGCAGATCGCTCAGCTGCTCAGGCAGGTGGTTGATTCCGGGGAAGTCGTGCCCTTGGTGGATGGGAGGTTGCAGGGGCTGTTCAATCCCCGGCGGGCCATGGAAATGGTTCGGATTTCCTTGTTGTGCATGGAGGAGAGGAGCAACAGGCCGACGATGGACGACATTATTGCCAAGCTTCTCACGGCGTGTGACGACGACGACGAGCACCCGGCCTACCGGTCGTGACTCGTGAGTTGTTACCACTCAACTCGAGCCTGCTTCAGGAAGCAGAGGTAAAAGAATGTCAACTCGAGCCGGCTTCAGGAGCAGAAACGAAAGAATGTGCCAGCAATTCATGAAGGATGTGCCAAATTAAAATTTGGGAGAGATCAGAGATATCTCAGACATACTCTCTTCATCCCCAAATAAATAATTTGATTCGAAGAGATCAAGGATACTAACTTGCAAAAAAATATGATACTAGTGAAATTACCTATATGCCCCTTCTAAAGGTGTCTCAACATGCAACGATTGCACTTTGGGAATCGAAAAAGCTATAAATGGGGCGTCACTAGCGCCCGGATGTCCGGCGCAGCATGGACGTCTGGACGCCCCCACTGTTCCACCCGCACTTCCAGCGAGCCACTCGCCCCTGCAGCCCGCCATCCCACCCGCACTCTCCAGCGAGCCACTCACTCCTGCAGCAACACATCACATCCTCCTTCGCATGGTCTCACGCACGCGACGACGAGCACGCCCCAACGCCCCCATGTGACCGTAGCACCACTGCCCCCAACGGCTCCATCCAATAGGGCCCCCCGCCGGCCCTCGGCTCCCCCCCCCCCCCCCCACCTCCCGACCAAACGACGGATAACGCTCTGATAAAAATCTTCCAACAACATGGGACAACTGATGAAATATAAGACGAAGCGGCTCAAACATTTGGAACATATTATTGCAACATTTCACTAAATCATGCAAAACATCCAGATCAGACCGATTACAAACATACATTTAGAAGCAGAGGAACACTTCGAACAAATTCTTGCAACATGCATTTGAAACACTTGCACATATGCAACATGTGCAAACATTCTCAGATCTACTTTTGCAACATCCAAATGATTCAACTGCAACATACTTGTGAAGCTTTTGAAACAATTGAAAAATACAAATGCAACATAGGAGAGGAGGGAGAGAGAGCGCCTCGCGGGAAGCGCTATTGCTGCCAGATCTGAGACTGTTGGGAGCTCCCTATGGGGGAGGACGCCGGACGCCCCACCAAGCCTTGAGATCTGGCGCGTAGAGGGTGGCTCACAGCGACGTCGACGACGGTCTTGTCGTCCTCTACCGTGGCGGTATAGACCTTGATGAATCGGCACACGGCACGGTACCTGAGCTCGCGCGCGTCGGCCTTGGCAGGCGCGGTCGTCCGCGCGGTTGTGAAGAGGCAGTTGCCATCTGCATCGACCTCCTCGCCGTGGTCGAGGCGGAAGACCACGGGCCTCGCCGGTGCCCGACGTGACGCCGCGCTCCCAGATCTGGTGGAGACGGCGACGCTCCTGGCCCTCGAGCGCCCAGACTGCGTCCCAGCTTGCGGGGGAGGTAGAGGGATCGGGGGAGGAGGCCGGGGCCGGGGCTGGGGCCAGGACCGGGGCGGAGCTGGCGAGGAGTCGGGGCGGACTAGGCAAGGAGCCGTGGCGGAATGGGGGCTGGGAACAGTGGCAAGGCTTGGGAAACTGCGTGGTGGACTTTATTTATGTTTTTGGACGAGTTAGATGTTTTGACGGTCTTCTGCCGGTGTGTGCTAGAAGGACGTAACTGAACCCAAATTGGATAGTTGGAGGACTAAAATGGCCCAAACAAAAATACATGGACGAACTTGATCGTTTGCCAAGAGTTAAGGGACGATTTTGGCTATTTTGCCTTAAATTTATAGAAAAAATTGTTAATATTTATGAATTTTGCTGCAGTTATTCCAAACAACTACGGACCGTTGATCTGAATGGTAATTAGCATATACTACTTCCTAGGAGGTAATATAAGAATTATATATTTATAACTATTTTGAGTTTGAGAAATAGGGAAAGTAATAAAAAAATCTATCAAACAAATCTAAACAAGTCAGTTTTTTTTTAAAAAAAAATCGAAACAAATATGACGCGCATGTACATGAACGTTGCATGGATCTGTGTCGATATTTCCCAACATCTAGTATATAGGTTTTTTTAGTTGATGGATTATTTCTATGTGTCACCTGTTATAGTAGATGAACTATTCCTAAACTTAGTGAAGGATTATTAACATTCCTTAATAGAGTATATTCCTTAATAGAGTACAGCCATGAAACGGGGGAAAAGTTATTAACATTGTATAACTTCGAAAAGTGTTACACATATCGATCACACCACCCGGCAACAAAGTAATAAAGAGAACTAGAACTATCCTGCTGTCTATTTTATGCCACAGCAACCATATCGTCACGAAGACATCGATACCATGGCTGTTGTAATGGACGAAGCATTTGCTGACTGCAATGGGGAGTAGACGAATGGCTTCGGTGGCATCTCCAACTCGCCGGCGCTCTTCTCCAACATCTCTATGACTCTGCTCATGGAAGGGCGGTCATCAGGTGCCATTTGTATGCAATATAAACCAACCGAGGTCAGCCTTCTTACAATCTCTTCACTTCCATGTGCAACTTCGCCGTCCTGCATGTCCCCCGCGAGATGATCGTAAAGCAAATGTGGAAAAAATGCTTCACTTGAGTTATCTGCAGATCCTTTCATGTTGGTTTCCCCCCTGACCATTTCCAGGAGCATCATTCCGTAGCTATAAACATCTGATTTTGTTGAGACAGACCCAAAAGCTCTAGAGAACACTTCTGGGGCAATGAAACCAATAGTCCCTCTTGCCTCTGCCGTCGAAAGGATGCTTCCATTAAGGCGGCATAGCTTTGCCAGACCGAAATCTGAAATCTTGGGACAGAACTCATTGTCCAGAAGGATGTTGTGAGGTTTGATATCGAAATGGATTATGCGAGTGTTGCATCCTTGGTGTGAATACTCCAATCCTCGTGCAATACCAATGGCGATTTTGAGCAACATTTCCCACCCAATAACCAGCTCTGAATAGATATGCTTCTCCAAAGAAGCATTGGGCATGTACTCGTAGACAAGCGCCCGCTTTGGTCCTTCTAAACAGAACCCAAGTAGGTTAACGATGTTTACATGAGATGTCTGACTGATGCTCATAACTTCGTTTACAAAATCCTCCCCATTGCCTTTGGAATCTTTTAAGAGTTTCACAGCAACGGTTCGGCCATCTCCAAGGCTTCCCTTGAACACCACTCCATAACCTCCTTCTCCTAGCTTTTCATTGAAAGATTTGGTTATTTTCTTAAGCTCCGAGTACTTGAATCTTTGTGGAGCAAGAGAACCACACCTTTTTAGTACTTCTTCTTCATTTGATTGGTCGGTAGAGTAGTAGGCTCCCCAGAAACCTGATCTGAATTTTTGCTTCTGACGGTAAATCAGCCAAGCTAGACAAATGAAAACCAAGGTAGTAGCCACCATAGACATCGACACTGAAAAAAAATATTTTTTTTTTTAGAAAAAAGATTCAGCAAAACAACAGAGCAGCTGAGCATGAAGCCACTAGTTCATTTACATTTGATTATAGATTATATATACTCCGTATGATGCAGTAATATACGTACTTACCAATCAGAGCTGTAACTTGCGCGTGCGCTTTCCATCTGTATGAAAAATTCAGTGAAAAGTCATGCTGAGAATATAAGACTGAAAAGTCATGCTGAAAATTCTGTTTTGCAGTATGCTCTTCAGTGAATAAGGAGAGAGAATAGTCAGAAATAATTTGGATTGTTGGTAGAAAAGAAAATGATGGTGAATTAGTAGAGTAGAAGAGTTGTTTATCTGGGTATATTTTATGGGGTGCGTGAAGGAATGTCATCTCAGTGGGGATGTTTTTGTTTGTGGATGTAGAAAAGAAAAAGATGATGAATTAATAAAGTATAAGATAAATAGAAATGTACATAATTAATTCCTTATTCAGATTTGGCAAATATGCTCTCCCTCACACATCCACAAACGTAGAGTGCACGACTTTCAGATTACTGGGCATTCTACTCTTTTTTTTGTGCTACTAAGGATTGTTTAGGATTTCTCCGCTTTATTTTTTTTATTTAATAAATAGGGTTAGTTTCACGTGCTTTATTCGAGAAAAATAAAGTTATAAGAGTATCTATACAAACTCTATTTTTTAAAAGCATTTCATAGTAGAATTGATGGAGCAGATTTCATGCAGTAGTCCTCACCATGCTCTACGTGTTACGCATGGTGAAGTGCGAGTAACACGTAGAGCATGGTGAGGACTCGATCAAAAGCATTTTCGAAACTCATTGAGAACTCCAAATGCCCATATCTTATGAAATTAAGATAATTTTGAAATGAAAGTTGTAGATCTCAATGAGAACTTCAACTTTCTAGGTTTGAGTATTTGCATTTGGAGTCATTAAGATACTAACAAAATAAATGACTTTTTTTAGACATAAGGACATTTTCGACTTTTTACACCTACAGTTGACACCACATGGGCCCAAATTGACGACAGTGCCAATAAGGAAAAAAATGTTTAGATTCAGGCGCTAAACTTTTTTTAGTAGCATAAAAGGAAATGTGATTTTTTATGGTGACACAAAAGTAATTCTTTATATTTTATTTGACTGGATTATCCTCTAGTTGCATTTGCCACGACTTTGGCTCATCAGATGACCACTAGGCCAGATCGATATAGCCTCTTTCCATGTGTCGCAAAACCTAGCGACTTTTTCCCTTAATTTTCTGAAAATGATTCTTCGATATATTGCTTCAATGTTCTTCCATTTTAGAGGTGGTGCTGCTATAGTACTCATTAGTAACATCTCCTCAATAGTACCTATCAGTCTTCTTGCCGTTTTCATCGATTGGACACTAAATTAGTATTTTTTTTCTCACAGAAAACAACCAAAAATAACATCTGCCGGTTTATCAGCCACAAAAACAGACAATTGTTGGCTACTGTTTTCTGGAGTTGTTTTCACTGTCGCCGCCGTTGCATATCCAAACGCAGCGCTGAGCAATTGAGCGGGCTCTGCTGGCTTGCGCTGTGTAAAGGGTGGAGGGTAGCGGTGTCTGAACTGCCAGCGGGGTGCGGTGCAGCGCAGCGTGACCGACGAGGAGGAGGGACGAACGGGGACAAAATGGGGTGCAGCAAGGCCTCCTTTCCGCGTGGTGTTCCCCGAGACCGGCTTGTTCTGTGAAAAGATTTGGTCAGAATTTAAGGGCGATTTCCCGTCCGCCGCGGCGCCGCCCATGCATGCATCCTTGGACACGCCGGACAAGTCGCCTGCTCCCTGGGTGAACGTGATGATCGTCTCAAACCGGTGACCTCACGCACGGTACTGCACCGTCATCGTCAGGCCGTCGCCGGTGCCTGAACGGGTAGCAGGGCCAGCGCCACAGTAATTGGGGGTTGTCAGAGGCTCAGAGCTCGTTCGGCGCATCGGGAGCAAGCAAGCGCTAGGAGCCTACCGCTACGATTTTCCACCGGCCTACTGGCTCCGCAGTTACTACTACTGTACTACACACGTCTCATCCAAGATCACTCCTCCTCCACTACAGACTACAGTACTACATACAGCACGCTCATTTCGCCCACCTGCCGCTCTACGCTCTTCCGCGGTCGACCTGATCTAGTATAAATTCACCCAACAACAGCCCTGCCCTTGACTTAATTTGCACCAGTAGTAGTACGTTGCTTGGGGTCGTCGAGGTCGATCAGGGTGACTAGTGATGACAAGCAAAGCAAGAGATGGAGAAAAGGAGCGGCGGAGACAAGGCCAATGGCGCCGTCGCCACGCCGGCGAAGAAGGTCCGGACGACAGCACTCCGCAAAGCGGCTCCGGCCCCCGTGGCCGTGCCCAAGAAGGACCCGGAAACGGGGCACGAAGCCGAGGAGGAGCCCAAGACCCTAGACGTCACACTGTCTGTGGACGCGCTGGAGTGCCCTATCTGCTTCGCGCCATTCGAAGCCGCGGTGTTCCAGGTACGTACTGTTGGGGGCAATAAGCCACCACATACACCTCTCTCGTCATCTTGACGTACAGCGATGTTGATCAGTGACCACTGATCTTTCCTGTTCCTCCTGTGCATGCATTGCAGTGCAAGAACGGGCACGCGGCGTGCCGAGGCTGCTGCGACCGGGTGCAGGGGACGTGCCCGTCCTGCCGCGACCCCATCCGCTGCCGCCCGCTGGAGAGCGCCATCGCGGGCATGCTCGTCCCCTGCGGCTTCACCGACGCCGGGTGCAAGGACAAGGTACCCTACGCCGGGAAGCGCGCCCACGAGGCGTCCTACTGCCACCACGCGCCGTGCGCCTGCCTACTCTGTCGTCGTCTACTCGTCTAGGGTTACGACTTACGTCCAGTTGTTTGTGTTGTTCCCGTCGTTTGTGTTGTTTCTTGTTTGGTGTGTCTCGTTGTCGTGCTGCTGTGTGGGTGCCTGTTTGGTGTGCACATGTGTTCGTTCGGCTTATTATTGTTCACGTATAACACGCATGCATTCGTTCGTCAAAATTCTACTTGGCCCGGCCCGGCGCGTTTGGATTTTATTTACGGACCGTGGCTACTCGATCCCGTATATTTGTCAAGAGTTATAGCCCTCTAGGCATCGTCCGTCAGTTCGTAATGAATCATAATGGAGCAGTTAAATGGTACACTCCATTTGAAAGAAACACAAGAAAAAAAAAAAACAAATATATGATGCTTAATAGGTGACTCCCAAATCGAGCTTGACCCTAATCTAATAAATTGACAGATATAAATGAGTAAATCTAAGAGAGAGAGTTAATTATCTATATCTATACTTATTAATAAAGAGGTAAAATTTTAGGCTCTTTTTTTCATCTATCCATTTATTTTTATATCCATCTCCCTTAACAACTACCGTATTATGTATGGACAAAATAAGGACACAAGAAAAAGGAAAAGAAAAAAGGACACGTTATGAACCGGACTCCATATAAAAAAAGGAAGAAAAAGGAAAAGGAGAAATCTATAGAAAAAAGGAAAAAAGAATAGGACGGACACGTTATGAACCGGACTCCGTATAAAAAAAGGAAAAAAAGTAAATACCGGACTCCATATAGAAAAATGAAGAAAAAGAAAAAGAAAAATATCTATAGAAAAAAAAGAATAGAACATGTATGCTACGTTAAGGTTGTGCGTATAAAAGTAAATACCGGACTCCATATAGAAAATGGAAAAGAAAAATAATAATAAATATACTAGCAAATACGTGGCCGTGACGGCGGCGGAGTGTGCCGCGGTGTGCTGCTACTTCCCGTGCGCGGTGGAGGAGCTCGTCGTGCTCGCGGCCGTGCGCGTGCCCACCGCGCGCTCCGCGCCCGGGCGCGCCGCGGCGAAGAAGGAGATGGCGGGGCTCCTCGCGTCGTACGTCGGAAGCTGTGTTGTCCTCCCCGACCACCGCAGCGGCCAAGGACTGGAACGGGGATGCGCTCGACTTCTGCTATTGGTCAGCGGGGGCTGCAGCGGTCAAGCGCGACGAGCTCGCCGAGGCGGAGGCGGCCGTGTGGGCCAGCAATCCCAGCCATTAAGCGGCCCCGTCGTGCCGACTGTTGAGGGCGTGACTGCGAGCCCCAACGCAGTCGTTGGACTCGGACGTCCGTGCAAGCCAAGAAGGGGCGAGTGGCCGAGCCGCGCAAGCACCGTCGACCGTGTTGTCCGTCGAGGGCGTGACCGGTCGCAGCGCCGCGGGTAGCAGGCGCAAGCGACGTCCACCGCGAGCCATCACGCCCGTACCCCGCGTTGGCTGCCTCCATGTCAACCTATGATGCGAGATGTAAGAAAAGGAGTCGTGTCTGCGTTAGGTGAATGAATAAGGATGGAGGAACCTTTGAGCTTGTACAGTAAGATATCTAATTTGGCTGGTGTGGGGATAAACCTGCAGTTGAGAGTTGGAACTTGAATTGAATGCGCTGAACTGCTATTCTGCTGGTGGGCTTGGAAGTCGAGAGCATCACCTTGCGCGCGCGCACACACACATATATACTACATATAATTACATTTGTCAACGATATGGTATATCAGATAATAAATTGTAGGACCCGGTGCAACGCACGAGCATATTTTGCTAGTATTAATAAAGAGTTAAAATTTTAGGCTCTTTTTTTCGTCCATCCATTTTTTTAATCCATCTCACTTAACTACCGGACGATAAAGAGTCCGGACGTACTCCATATAAAAAAAGGAAAAAAATAAATACCGGACTCCATATAGAAAAAGGAAGAAAAAAGAAAAGAAGAAATCTATAGAAAAAAGGAAAAAAGAATAGGATGGACACCTTATGAACCAGGCTCCGTATAAAAAAAGAAAAAAAAGTAAATACCGGACTCCTCCATATAGAAAAAGGAAAAGAAAAAATCTATATAAAAAAGAATAGGACACGTATGTCATGCTAAGGGTGTGCATATAAAAGTAAATACCGAACTCCATATAGAAAATAGAAAAGAAAAAAATAATAGAGAAAAGAAAAAAAATAAGACACGTATGCTACATGGTGTGTATATATATATATATATATATATATATATATATATATATATATATATATATATATATATGACCCTACTATTTAGCAACCTGGCTGCTGAATATTATTTAGCACTCCACTGCAGTATTTTATTACTAGTGAACCCACCAATAATAATTTATTAACACACTACTACAATATTTTATTCTTGTGTGACCCGCAGTAATAAAAATTCATACATGAGTAATAAATTATTATTGCTGGACTCGCCAAAATAAAAGGTTGCAGGGTGCTAAATAGTATTTAACAGCCAGGCTACTAAATAATATATATATATATATATATATATATATATATATATATATATGTGTGTGTGTGTGTGTGTGTTTCTCTTCTTAAATTGATTTTTATCTATTCATGTCTTTCCCGTGCTAGACCAGCACAATTTAGGAAAACTCCACAAATATCGCATAAGAAAAGAAAGTAAGAAATCGGTCAGATAATAGGCCTATAAAACAAAATATATAAGAACGAAAAAGCACAAATCAGAAATCGATGTCGTGCTCGTGTCGATGTCGGACAGCCCTCCTGGTGAGGTGACAGTGCACGCTCCACCAGTCTGCGGAGCCCAAGTATAGGCAATATTTATATTTAACAGCCGCACGATGTGCTCATGGTGTTCTCTATCACAACCGTAGCGCGGTGATCTTGACAATCCAAAGCTCTATCGTCGTCGAAATTGACATCCCAACTAGAGAAGCGGAACATGTTCTCCAAAGAGAAGGTTAGCTAGGTAACGGTCCAATCTACTCCACGGAACTACCACTGCGGATTCCTTAGTCTTAGCGAGATGTCATTTCAAAAGCACGACACGCCGAAGACGAAATCGAGTCAAAGCATCAAAAGTTTGAACAAAATTATAGAAAAAATTGTGATATCAAATATGAATATATTATGAAAATATAATTGATAAAAAATCTAATGATATTTAGTTGACATCATAAATGTTATTATATTATCATATAAACTTGGTCAAACTTGAGATGTTTTGACTTTTTAAGATTCATAGAAAATGTTTTATAATTTAAGATGGAGGGAGTAGAAAACAACCATCCATTCTTAGTAAAAATCTCCATTGCTACGGTCTCTATTACTAGCATGCCCTTTTAAATTTTAGCTGGCCGACCTCCTTTTAAAGTATGGATCAAAACCGTGACCAATGAGTCACATTTAATATAACCTTCGGATGCCCCCCTCTGCCTTTGATTCCAGGGCAGGAGCCTAACACCGGCTCGTCCCAAGGGGATGGCGCCACACATAAAGATATTATTTTTCTAATATGACAAGCGATAATGGGTGATTATTATAATGCTAAAATTTTATACATTTTCTTAGAATCTTAACGTCCTCAAATAAAAAAATTTAAAACTACAAAGTTATAGAGGTCAGCTTTCTTGCAACCTCTTCACTTCCATGTGCAACTCCGCCGCCCTGCATGTCCTCCGCGAGATGATCGTAAATCAAACGTGAAAAAAATGCTTCACTTGAGTTGTCTGTAGATCCTTTCATGTTGGTTTTCCCCCGGACCATTTTCAGGAGCATCATTCCGTAGCTATAAACATTGACAGCCCCAAAAGCTCTAGAGAACACTTCTGGGGCAATGAAACCGATAGTCCCTCTTGTTTGGGAAATGTCTCCACGCTTGTGTATGCGGCAGACAGGGTTATTTGGGCCGTCCATCTATCTAGTGGGGCTCACATTATTTATTTATTTTTCCCAGATGCTAGATGAGATCAACCAGCACGAATCTTGATGCTTCGTTCGATGGCAAGGATAGACCTTGCGGCCACACATACAAACGGTAAATCCACGCCCCCTCTTGCTTCTGCCGTCGAAAGGATGCTTCCATTAAGGCGGCCAAGCTAGACAAATCAAAACCAAGGTAGTAGCCACGATAGACATCGACACTGAAAAAAAAAATAGAAAAAAGATTCAGCAAAAAACAGAGCAACTGAGCATGAAGCCACTAGTTCATTTACATTGGCAGTGTTTAGATCCCAACTTTTTGCCAATTTTCCATCACATCCCCATCACATCGAATTCCTATTCCCCGTCACATCAAAATACCGGCACATATATGGAGTACTAAATATAGATGAAATAAAAAACCAATTACACAGTTTTGTTGTACTTTGCGAAACGAACATTTTAAGCCTAATTAATCAATGTTTGGACAATTATTATTAAATAAAAACAAAATTGCTACAGTGTGATATGACAATTGCTACAGAATTTTTTTCACCATCTAAACACCCTACTTACCAATCAGAGCTAACTTGCGCGTGCGCTTTCCATCTGTATGAAAAATTCAGTGAAAAGTCATGCTGAAAATTCTGTACTTTTGCAGTATGCTCTTCAGAACTTTCTAACTGTTCAATTCTTAGCTCACCGCACGTCGACGAACGCAAGCTCCCGTCCGACTCCGAGCAAAGGCACGCGAACGCGAACGTCGACCCGACCCATTCCCATCTTGACGTGCTGGCGTCGTACCGGCACCGGCACCGGCCGCTGCTCGCTCTGCAGGCGTTGCAGTCACCAACAGGTTCCCACTCCAGCCGGAACCCACCCCTGATGAGCCGTCGGTAGCTGGCAGACATGGCGCCATCCAACGCGAGCACGGGGAACACCGCGAGCTCGCAGCGCCCGTCGTTCGCCGGCGGCCTGCCCGTGCCGTACCCTCCCCCGAGGTACGCGAACGTGCGGCTGCTGTTGTTGCTGCAGTTGGTCACGCACGGGGACGGCGCCGAGCGGCGGCAGCGTCCCGCCGGCGCCGCACCTGCACATGACGTAGAGCTCCCTGTTGGTGGCGCTGATCGTGAACCTGTCCGTGATGGCGAAGGCAGAGGAGACGTTAAAGATGACGGTGCACGCGGCGTCGACGGCCATGAGGACGTGCACGGCCACGAGGGAGCGGCTGCCGTAGTCGATGTCGAGGACCCTCATGTACGAGCTGCGCAGGAACGCGCCGGACGACGCGGAGGTGTTGCACGTGAGCTGGAACGACGGCGGGCCGCAGGAGGACGGGGACTTGCCCTGGCCGGCTCCGCCCAGGGTGAACGGGTAGGTGATGGTCAGGTTGCCGCATGTCGCCGGCGGGCAGTCGGAGTCTGTAGTGTGTTAGCACTAGGACCTAGTGCTTAGGTGAGCAGCACCTGCTCTCCTTCCCTCTCTCTCCCCTGGACCAAGGTAGAAGATGAGCTGAGCTCAAGGATTTATACCCACACACATCTCTGGTTTTAGAGTTGGCTGATGCTGAGCACAAAAATTGGTGGCAAGTGAGCTGCCTTTTCTCATTGCATAAGGGTGGTTTATATACATCAATACATGTATCATTTATGGTACCTTTCTATCTACTGCATACACCTAAAGTACATGGCTTGCATCAGCCATTCATACTCCTAGTACCAACCCACTACCTGCTGGTGTATCTCTACAAGTACATGGTATGGCCTATTGCCAACCAAGCTACAGGACCAAGGACTTGGACAGCACAAGGCTGACCTCAACCTGCTCCTTGATTATCTGCAGCAAGAGAGAAAACGTGGGGAAGCAGTAGATTAAGTCTAACATTCTTCCCCTAATCCTGCTGCTAACCCTTAACCTCAACCATGCCAATCCTCTGCCTCAGCCCCTGAGACGCTAGAGAGACTTGGCATGCTGCGGTGGCTGCCATGAAGGTCGACAGCGCCACCGTCTTCTGTTTGAGCAACTGCCAGGCGATTGGCACCGCCGAGTATACCCAAGGTACTCTGTTGCCGTCCATCCACGTCGCCCGCCTTGTCCGCGTCGCCGAACGCCGTGAGCTTTTGCTCACCTTCACCGGACTTCCGTAGCGCCTCGCTGAACGCCATCAGCCTCTTCTCCGCCGTCCAGTGATCCTGCCACGGATCCTCCGTGACCCATTGTCCGTCTGACAGCTTGAACCGCTCCTCCATCGTCGTCGGCATGGACTTACAGTCTGCCATGCCAGCCCGCTCCAGCAGCCTCTGCTGCCCCAGCGTCATGAAGTCCCTCCACTGCTCCACCTCAATGCCGAGGTAGCAGGAGAGAGCGCCGAGATCGCTCGTCTCGATACGAGCTGCCATCTCGCGCTTGAATGGGGCGATGTCGATCGTCCGCGCCCTCGTGTCGTCGTACACCCCGACGATGTTCGCCGGTCCCTTCCCCCGTCGTCGGGTGTACAAGGCGTGCTCCTTCAGCATGGCCTTCCGCCACTCCGCGTCGCGCTCCGTGACTGCGAACGTGGCCAGTTCTTCCGTCTCAGCCCCGTGTGACTCGGCCCCACGAGACCCCACTGTGGACCTGAGAAGATGTGAGGCCCCTGCTCCAGGCGGACTAGGCGCACCGGACACCGCTGCTCCGAGGCCCCTGCTGCCGCCGGGACTTCAGCTTCCCCGGCCACGGACTCCACTGCGGCTGCTTCCCCGACCGCAAGTGTTCCCCTTTCCCCTCCGTCATCAAGAACAG
The DNA here is from genome assembly GCA_022036555.1 of Microstegium vimineum. Taxonomy (NCBI): domain Eukaryota; kingdom Viridiplantae; phylum Streptophyta; class Magnoliopsida; order Poales; family Poaceae; genus Microstegium; species Microstegium vimineum. Next base: position 11,468,588 of record CM039134.1, read on the forward strand.
AGGAGGGAGGAGACGAGCCTTTCGCGGTTGGGTTTGGCGGTTCCTCCGCCTCTGCAGCCGCGAGCTCGTTCCCCTCCAACAGCTCCTGCGTGGCCTCGTCACCACTGAAAACAGAGGAGTTAGCAGGCGAGCCTTCCGCGGCTGGGCACGGCGGCTTATCCGCCGTGGCAACCACGGGCTCGTCCCTCGCCTCAGGCCTGTCCCATGTCGCCTCGTCGGAGGCGACTTCCCGGGACAACCCCACCTGCTCTAGCACGTCGACCGCGCCAAGATATACCTGCGCGCGCGGTTCGTCGAGATGGACAGCCGGCGGCGCAATCCCCTGCTCCGCCCCTGCCTCCTCTGCTTCGCCGGCGTCCAGCGCACAGTACAACCCCATCAATAGCGCTTGCTCGTCGTCGCTATCATCCTGAGCCAGGTGGGCTTCCTCCTTCTCCGGCTTCTTCTCCAGACACTTCTCTGGGCACTCCCGCGCCCAGTGCCCCACCTTTCCGCAACGCCGACACGCGTTCGGGTCGGTGTTGCGCTTCTTGCCGCGCCGCTTGTCCCCACGGTCACCACCGCGGCCGGAGGAGCCTTCCCCGGACCGCCGCTGCTTCATGCGCGCAGTCCACTCCTCCTCGGTCAGCAGCAGCTTACTGTTGTCCTCTCGTTCCTCACCTGCTGCTGGCTCAGTAGACACCTCCACCGCACGCAAACGGCCGGTGAGGTCCTCAAGCTTGAGCGTGTCCAAGTCCAGCATTGTCTCTATCGAGAGAGCAATCTTCTTGTACTTGGGGGGATGAAAGGATCAAGATGCCCAAGAGGGGGGGTGAATTGGGCTCTTTTTAATTTCTAAACAAGAATTAAACCTATAAAGAGCCAATTAACCCCCTAGTGCCTAACGCTTGTGTGTCCTAGCTAGAAAGCAGTAGCAAGTCAATAGAAAGCAAAAACTTCCTACACAATTCTAGTATGAATTGAAAGACAAGTGCGGAAAGTAATGCGGTAATAAAGAGCAAGGGAAAGAGATGCTTGCCACGGCGATGTTTTGCCGAGGTATCGAGGAGTCGACACTCCCCCTAGTCCTTGTTGGAGCACCTCGCAAGGTATAGCTCCCCCTCAATCCCGCGCAAGGGATGAGTGCTCTCTACGGGCTGATTCTTCGCCACTCCGGCTCGGTGAATCGCCCACAACCGATCACAAACGTTGATGGAGAAGGGCCGCCGACAATCCTCCAGCGATCACCTTTCTCCGAGCACCACCGAACCGTCTAGGTGATGTCGATCACCAAGAGTAACAAGCCTCGATCTTCGCTTGACTCACTCAAGCTTCACAACTAGAGGATGCACACTTGAACTCTTGGATGAACTAGAGGAGAGGATGGATGGATTCGCGAATCACTCTCTCTCTCTCTCTCTAGGGCTCTTGCTCTCTTCCCAACCTTCTCAACAAACTCAGCAACTCAAATGAGCAAAGGCGAGGTGGGAGAGAAGTGGGAGGGGCTATAAATAGACCCTCAGAAAACTGCCTCGGGCTGGCATTTTAAGTTGGCGACGGACGCTCTGTCGACTAGGCGACGGACGGTCCGTCGCATGCCCCAATGGCTAGTTCTGTTCATAGTTTGGGCGACGGACGCTCCGACGCCCTGCCCAACGGCTAGTCTGACACGCTTTTTCCAGCAACGGACGCTACGTCACTGGGGCGACGGACGCTCATCCCAGCGTCCGACGCTACACTCTGGCTCAGGCTGAAAAACACCCTCTCTAGAAGGTCGACGGACGCTCTTCCCAGCGTCCGTCGGACCCTGAAAAACTTAGCCAGAAACCATCTGCACTGGAAGGTCGACGGACGCTGTGGACTCAACCACCCAGCGTCCGACGCCTCCATCAGGAGCGTCCGACGCCCAGAAAACAGTTCTATCAACTTCGTTTTTCGTCGCGATGAATATGAAAGTTGTTCTAGGCTATCTTACGGTCACCATAGGCTTGCTTAGAGCTAAGGAAGTCAAGTGTGCACCACACCTAAGTCATGAAGCTTTCCTAAGTCAAGCTACTAGTCTCAACCCCTCTTAATAGTACGGTCAAAGATAAAAAGAGAAGCCCTATCTATTTCTAAGTGCCCTTCATCACCTTATGGCACTTAGCATATCATTTTAGGGTCTTCATCATGTCTCCTTGAAATCCGAAACGATATCCATCTTGGGGGCTAAGTGATGACCATAAATGCCCATTCTTGTTGATCACTATGGCTAAGCTACGCATAGCCTCTGCAAAACACACATTAGCCATAATAATCTCTAATTGTCGTTAATCACCGAAACCAACTAGGGCAATGATTCTTCAATCTCCCCCTTTTTGGTGATTGACGACAATAAAACCTCGAGTATGGATAAGAGTTATGGTTTAGACTTTATGGTGACTTGGAATGGTTGAGCAAGGGTTAGTGAATTTGTAATGAAGCATACTTGCTCACCCAAACCAAATCACAAATCATGGTACTCATAGATATGAATGTAAAAGGAGTACCTCATGATATTCTCAAACGATGTATCGGAGTATAGCGCGGAAGCTCAATTATCATTTAGGTATAGAGATATATCATGAAACATGAGACAACTCACAAGATATATTAGTGATAATCAAGAGTTTGTCACATCCAACCATATAAACATCAACCAAAGTAATCATCACATCACACATAAACAAATGCATAAAAGCAGACATGATGAAAGAGTACGGGGAAATTAAGCATACAAAGATCCAAATCCCTCCCCCTATCTCTATACTCGACCCTCTCTCCCCCTTTGGCGTCTAGCACCAAAAACTAAGCGTCTGGGGCTGGAGAAGAAGGTGGAGGAGTTGCAGCCTTGCGATCGAGCATGATGAAGTCCTGAAGGTCTGACTCATCTAACTCATCATCTGCCTCGGTCTCTGTTGGTGCAGCTGGAGTGACCTCTGGAGCTGGCACTGAAAGCTCTGGAGTTGCTATCGCAACTGACTCCCCCTGAGGCTCAGTTGGTGCCTCTGACGGTCCTGCCTCTGTAGTAGCGGGCCTGGGAACCCGACGAGTGAAAAATCGAGGCGAGGGGGAAGGTGTCACTGCTAGTGCAACGAGTGATACTGCTGCTGCAACCTCTTCTGGCTGAGTCTGAGCTGGAGAGGAGACTGCCACTGTAACTGCCTCATCAGCTAGTGAGATGGCATTTGTCTGAACTACAGCTGGAGGAGTGGTGACAGTATGTGCGGACTGCTCGGGAGCGATCTCCGACGAGGCAACTAAAGACAGGTGGGTGCCCGTCGCCGGAGGATCCACTACAACCTCTGGAGCTGGTGAGACGAGCTGAGCTGCTCCTGGAGAGTCTTCTCCCGTGATCTCCAGGTAAGAGGCTGACAGATCTCGCAAGGCCTCTGATATGGTAGTTCCCCGGATAGGAGTAAATCCTGTCTGAAACTCTCCGGGCGAAGCTAATCAAGAGGACACCTAGGTCCTCGGAGACTGGTACTCGGAAGGGACTGGAGCCTGGAACGGAGGAGTAGCTAGTGCCTGACTCTACTGTCCTCCGGACGGTAACGCTGGAGTCGGAACCACTACTACTGGAGGCTGCTGTGGAGGTGAGGTGAACTGTTGCTGCTGCGAGACTCCGGGCAACTGAAACTGAGGAGTGGAAGTCTGCCCGGAGCTGGAGGTGAGAAGACACTCAAGTAACAACGTCTGTGTCTTCTGAATCTCTGCCTGCTGCAGCTGATAGGCCAAGAACTGGCGCTGGAACTCATCCTGCCTAGCCTGTGTCTGGGCTTGAGCAGCCAGCTGCTGCTCTGTGAGCCTCCGTAAATTGGCAGCCTGTCGTCTCTGCTCCTCTGCCTGGCGGGACTGCTCCTCCTGCATCCTCGAAAGGATGGTAAGCAGTGTGGCCTCTGAGGTGCTGGAACCTAGAGCTGGAGCTGCTGCGGCTGTACCTGACCCTCCTGCCTCATGGTCATGAGGCATCGGTGCGTACTCACGCACTGGCTGGTAGTCCTCGTCGGAACTGTCAGAGTCTAGGTCCTCTCTATAGATTGTCTCGGCAGCTGTGTCAATCTCTGCATCTAAATCTGCCAGCTTTGCCTGAGCAATCTGCTCAACTGTGGCATCCGTGACCTCTGCTGACTGAGGTGGCACACCGGCCTGCCTAGTGCCTGGTCTGTAAGCTCTCCTGGGGCGAGGTAGGTTTCCATGCATCACGAGCTGACTCATCCAATATACTGGAAACTCTGTCGCTGACCTGGTGAGAGTGACTCTCATAGCTCCTGACCTGGTCTTGGCAACTATAAGATAGGAGATCCAATGAGAAAACTGCAGCTGCCAGTGACCCCTGAACCCAGCGGCTATGATATCCTCAAGCTCGCTCACAATCAAATCACAGAGGTCGAACTTCTCTTTCCGGACAACATGAGCAAGGAGCCAAAGCTGTAAGCGTGTAATAGTATCCCGAGCTCCAATCCGAGGGAGAATGGTACGCCTGAGTACCTCGTGGAGGATCTGAGCAAGTGGAGTGAGGTCACGTGGTGTGCGGCTCGAACCCTCAGTGAACGGCTGCTGAAAACACGGCCTCACGAAGTCTGTAGATGGCACTATACCATCGTGAGGTCGGCGAGGGGCCTCCTGATCCCCATAGCGAAGACTGTGGATCCTCGTAGGAGAGGACTCTAGGTGAAAAGGCTCTCTGAACCGAGCTGCTGAAACCCTGAAGTCACGTCCCTGGAATCCGAAGTGTAGGAACTCGTGATTAGGGGAGATCCATAGAGAAGCATAGAACTGATACACCCAATCCTTCTGATATGCTCCTGATCGTCCCATCAGATCTGATAGACCCTGAATCTACTGAAGGTGTTGCAGGATCTCTGGACCACCGATCCTCTCTATATGGGCAGATGGGCACACCCTGTGAGCCCTAAGAGGAGCGTCAGTGTCGACGTAACCTCTTTAGAAATCCTCGTGTATCGTGGTGTAGAAGTCTCGTCCGGCACGAGGATCCCTCTGAGGTGGGAACCAGGACTGAAAGTCCACGAAGCGAAGTAACTGGACTTGCTTCGCTGTAAGAGCTCGAACCTGGTGCCTCACTGGGTCTGGGAGCTGAGGTCCTGGAGGACTAGGTGGTGCACCAGAGCCTCTGGATCGGGTAACTCGGCGGCTCATCAACTCACCAATGGAAGAGTGGCACGCGGCCTCTGCCGGCTTAGTCTCTGGGACTGGCTCTGTCTCCTCTGCCTCAGTGGCCTCAACGGGCTCTGTCTCTGGACGCGGAGGGGACTCACGACGTGCTCCACGGTGAGGCGAGAGCCTCAAACCGGCGCGACGTCCTCCTCGCTCTGCTATCTCAGCGGCCTCTGCCACTGCAAGAGCTGCTGCAGAATCTGGATCCATCAAAGGCCTCTTGCGCTTCCATGACACTACCTTTTGCTTGCCCTTTCCCCGGTCAGTGGGTGGACGCGATGGAGGTGGAGGGTCACCACCACTTCCGGGAACAGGACCGACATTCTTCGTTCTTGCCATTGTATCGAACTTTTGCAATCAAACCGCTGACAAGGATCCTCAACAATCAAACCACAAGCTCACTGCTCACTGACAATCCACAGAACAAACACACTGCAAGAGTGGCACGCCGGCCCTGGACTGTCCTTTCGAGGCTTTGCCTCGTTCCGTACTCGCGGGCTTTGCCTCGAGTTCACTGTCACTGCTCAACTGACCCTCTGATTCTCTGATCAACTGACCCTGCTCGTGAGATAGATAGGAGTATAACCATAAACATTTAAGCTAGAGATGAGAGAGACTAGAGAATGAAATGAAGTGGATAAGAATTAGAGATCGTTTCTGCCATTTCATACCTCAGACACTGACCAAGACAAGAGAGAAGAGGTGAGATCCCCCGATCGATTATCCGCAATCCGCAATCCGCAATCCGCAATCTAATCAAGGCAATGTAGGATGATGGTTTAGGGTGGTGAGAGAGAATGGCGAGGTGATTTGCAATCTAGAGGGAAAGTCACAGGAGTTGAATTTCACCTTGGCACGCAACTGAGATTGATCAACCTCCGATCAGAGCCTTGGAGGAGAGCTCCTCGGCAAAGTGAGTCCTGCACGGCTGGAATCACGCAGGGGAGCGGCGGCGCTGGGGGGAATGTGACAGAACCTCTTAAGATAGGGCCCACTTGTCAGGATTAACCAACTTAATCTCCAACAGATGATCCAAATCTTAATTAGCCCATCAGGTGTCGCCACTTTGCAGCGGGTCATCCACCTCTTTCCGAACAAGATCACCTCATTACAATCATGACAGAAGTAACACAAAATTTTTATATTACATCAAAGTAGCGGAAATTTTAAAGTCATATTACAAACCATAAGTTTTGAAACATAACTTAGTGTCATACGATAAAGATTACATCAAGCTGCTGATAGCGAAAGAACAGATAACCGAGTTAGTCTTGCCCAAGAGTCAAGCAAAGACAGGTCATTCTTCATCTTCATCTACACTGACTACGGTCATGCAGCAAGAAGCCACACACACCGGGTTGTGATCCTCATCTGCAACAGGGGTTAACAAACCCTGAGTACGGGAGTACTCCACAAGACTTATCCGACAAAGAAAAGTATTTGGTGGACAAAGCAGTATGCAAGTCATAGGATTCAAGGTGTGGCTTGCAAGAATCAAGTATTTTGCAAAAATGAGCATTTATAAAAAGAATTGAAATCATTTATGTTATCATAAGATTACTCAAGTATCGACCTAGATGTATGATCGATAACAAGGTAATAACCATCCACGAAGGGATCCAACAAGTATCCAGTTAAAGTGTATTACTACGCGGTAGAGGACAGGGTCATGTTTCCATATCCGAGGAACACGACGATTTGAACCGGTTTATCCCAGCTGGGGCTTCCCTATCACACGACATATATAGCCGCTTAAAGCACGCATATGACTACCTTTCCCTGGATCCTCTCGCCAAGACCGGGGTTCCGCCACCCGAGAGAACAGTACACCTCCATCCAGTTCGCTAACTTGGAGGGTACACACTACTCTCGCCATCTCTCCACTCCCAGTGCGGGTTAACCGTTCTTCAAGCGAGAATAGCCAGAGTCCAGCTTCCCGGAGTATGTGATAAGTACTCCAAAGTCACAACCCTTGGACGTCTACAACGGACGGTTCCTAATCGACACAGGCGGAAAGAACCCGCTCACCAGATATCCACATCCGGTGGCTCTCCAACACCGTGTCCGCCCGGTCTCAGATTATTACTTCCATCAAGAGGACATAGCCATTTGCCGCAGCAATCCGCTATTCTTCTCGAAAACAGAACCATTGCCGAAGCAAACAGGTTACCACCTAATCTCGCAGATGACAGGAAATCATCTGACTCTATCGGTCTAAGCATTGCTAAGCAGCATAAAGCAACAACCGTATTTTGAACGCAGTGTCAAGGTACAGGAATAAATAATTCAAGGTAAGGTTATGCATCAAGTAGGAATTTGATTGAATACCGTAATGCAATAGTATAACATAAGTGTATTTAAAGCAAACATTTTAAATACAAGGAAGTGTTTGAATGCACCGGGGCTTGCCTTGGTTGGAGGGATCAACGAACTCAGGCTCAGATTTGAGAGAGAAAACCCCTGCACTGGAGGTATCCAACCCAACCAACGAACAATCTACACGATATAAATGACATGTCTTAGATGATGCTTGGATGGTAAACATGATGCTTAACACAAACAAGCATGCTATCTAGAGAAAACTAAAACAAATTACCCCAAAAGAACTCAGCAAACAGCATTACATCGAGCATGTCCAACTTGTGTTTGTCACTGGACAAATGTCCATATTTATCAAATAATCCAAAATCACTCAAAGCCTAAAGTTATAAGGGTTTCTAAACATTTTATAACTAAGCAGGGCATTATTACAAAACTAAAACAGGAAGAACTCCGCTCAAGACCCTCGGACGGCTGAGACTCGACCATCAGCGGCACAGAGGCTCGAGCGGTGGCGTCGAGAACCACAAAACACGGCGGCGAGCCACCGTCGATGACCAAACCGAACGGCTACCCCTCGAACTTGCTTCGGCTTGCCGAGCCGAACCCAAAGAGGTACGCCATGACTCAAACAAACCTTCAGAGACACCTCATCGAGGGTGCTGACGATTGGACGGGGCTCGACCGATCGCACACCATTGAGAACAGACCTCGATCGAAGAACTACCCTCGATCACTGACGAGAGACCTCGATCGAAAGAAACAAGGCCTCGACTGAAGAGGCTAGACCTCGATCAGAGACACTAGGTCTCGACCGACCCTCGACCAAGAGGCTAGGCCTCGATCGACCCTCGATCCCGAGGCTAGGCCTCGATCCCGACTCAGAAGACAACCGCGAGCAAAACGCCCACCGAAGCGAGGCTAAAACCTACACAGCCAACCTCGTCGACGACCATGGCGGTGAACTGAGCTCGACCGCACACACATGCCGACGGACACAGGCCTCGATCGAAAGAGCTAGGCCTCGAGCAGAGACGCTAGGCCTCGATCGGACCTCGATCGAAACAACCAACAACTCTAGCAAGCTAAGCGGACTCCAAACAACGCGAAGCGCAAGCCAAACAAACCCAGAGCTAAAAGCAACACCCTCGACGAAAGCACTGGAGGTCGGCGGGGATCTGCGCGACGCGCGCCGAAGAGAACACGCACGCGCTCGAGGGCAGCTACCCCTCGAGACTGACTCAGGACGGCTAGGCGAAGCTAGCGCAAGACTCAGATCTCAAAAAGATCAACTATAACGACAAGACGACGAACACACCGCCGCGACGAACAAGCACAGCGGCGGCGCTTGAGGACAGAGCTCGAAGGCTCGATACAAGGACAAACGAGTACAGCGAAGAGGTCGAGGAGCTCACCCTGGTCATGGAGCGTTAGCAAGCGTGGCTGGAGATGAAGCAGAGACGACCGTCGATGGAGAACGTGCCGGCGGAGACGAAGAACTGCGCGGCGGCGAAGATTTCCCGGAGTTGTGGTCCACCAATTGCAAAATGGAGAACCCGACAATACTCAGAGATGAACAAGGAACAAGAAACCAAAGACAAAAAGACAATGCGGCTCCTGCATAGCCCGACCAAAGACGGACCAGAGCGGCGGTGGTTGCGTCGGAGTTGAGGAAGACAGATCCGCGCTGGACGACTGCGGGCTCGCCGACTTCAACCAACTTACCCCGAAGATGTGCGAGGTCAAGGCGAAGGCAATGATGAAAGATTGAGTGATTGGCAGCAGCTAACGAGCTCAGACGAGTTCATCAACTATGGCGGTGAAGTGCTCAGTGGAACAGAACAGAGCGAAGCGATGGAGAAGAACAGCGCGGTGTTGTGGCATGGAAAGGAAAGAAGAGAGTACGGCGTCCCGCTTTTAAAGACGGCAACGGACCCCGCAAGATCGCCACATACACACGACAAGACGGGAGTCCCTGGACAGGCGTTGCGCGGCTGGCGACACGTGTCGGCCAGGAGCGACATCGAGATCGACCCCGCCATGCAGCTGCTCGAGGAAAAGACAGAACTGACCCTGCTGCTCTTTTGCAAAAATGCACAAGCTTCCAGGAGTTTTCAAGAAAAACTTTGAACACGAAATATGTTCAAAATTTTGAGATCTACAACTTTGCTTAAACAACCATAAGCAAAAACTTCATAGATTTTGAAAATTGTATTTAGGGTTTAATCCACCCCCTCTGGGAAAAAGGGTTTGGATTCAAATTTTTAATTTTTGAGACTTTGAAAAGATGACCTGCATACAAACAATTGCTCAAACATACGCAAGTAAACTCATTTTAGGTCAATGCATATCCAGGTTTTCAAACAATTGAATGATGCTTAATGCATATGATGACATGATCAAATTTTTAATTAAGTTATTAACAAGGTTAACACCCGGGGTGTTACAGGGAAAAGCCCAGGCGCGGCGGTGGTGCAGGGTGGAAAGGGCCTGGCGCGGCGGCGGTGCATGGGCAGGCGGCGGTGCAGGGAGATGGCGCTGGAGGGAGTGGTGGCGCAGGGAATGACGGCGCTAGGAGGCTCCCGCGGCGGCGCAGGGAGAAACGACGGCGGTTAGGGTTTGGAACTACGGCGGAACGGCGACCGAGAGAACAGAGGAAGAGTCGGGGTTTTTTTTAAAAAAATTGCGCCTTAAGTTCGCGACGGACACTCCGACGCGGAGCGACGGACGCTCCGTCGGACTGCGACGGACGCTCGGAGAGCGTCCGACGGCATCGTCCGTCGGGCTTCCAGAACAGATTTGAAACGCCCGAGCGCATTGACCGCGACGGACGCTGGGGGAGTGTCCGTCGCCCTGTAAGTGGGAAAATTTACTCTCCGGACGATCGCGACGGACGCTGAGGCAATTGACACCGAGCATCCGTTGGCAGCGTCCGACGCCTTTTAAATGGAATTTTTCAAATTTTGTTTTTGCGTCTTTCTCCCAACCAAGTTCCAATCCCAATAAGATCCAAATAACACCTGATCGGACTTGATATGAGAACTATCTCTCAAACACTCATTTTCAAATAGTTTGCCATAGGCTTAATTTTAGTTTTAGCTCAAAATATTCGAATGGAAGCACCAAGGAGACATCATATTGCCGCAAGAGGGGTATAGAAGTGTCTTGAGCTTGGAATGCTCCCCCTAAGTGGACGAACACAGAGGATGCTCAAAAAACTTAATCGAAAAGGAACGACAAACAACACACATGCATATGCTATACAATACGAAATTTGAATCTAGGTTGCTTGCAAGTTTAAACCGCGATTAAGCTTTGTCACATGCTTTGAGGGCGGTTATCTTAACCGCGTTAGCCAAGCCTATGTGCATTACCAATTTAAACATGTTATATTACATATGAATGCATGGTTCACACAAACTCATATTTTCGTGAAATTAGAGTGATCAAGCACATTTAACTCGCTTCTCAACCTACAAAAGGTTGTTTCATCGAGTGGTTTAGTGAAGATATCGGCCAATTGATCTTCGCTCTTAACTCCAACTAGTGTTATGTCTTTCTTAGCCACATGATCTCTAAGAAAGTGATGGAAAATATCTATGTGCTTGGTGCGAGAGTGTTGAACCGGGTTGTTTGCAAGCTTTACGACGCTTTCATTATCACACAAAAGTGGAACTTCTTTTAAAAACACGCCGTAATCAAAGAGTGTTTGGGTCATGTATAGGATTTGTGCACAACTTGCTCCCATGGCAATGTATTCCGCCTCGGTGGTTGACAATGCCACACTATTTTGCTTCTTTGAGGACCAAGAAACAAGTGATCTTCCTAGCATGTGGCACCCGCCGGAGGTACTCTTTCTATCAACCTTACACCCGGCATAATCTGAATAGGAATAGCCAACTAGTTGGAAGGGAGCTCCCTTGGGATACCAAAGACCCATGCTAGGGGTGTGCCTTAAGTACCTAAGGATTCTTTTAACCGCACAAAGATGCAACTCCTTAGGGTTTGCTTGAAACCTATCACACATACACACACTAAACATGATATCCGGCCTAGATGCAGTGAGGTAAAGTAAACTACCGATCATAGAACGATAGAGAGTTTGGTCAATCGGTTTACCTCCCTCATCGAGATCGAGATGCCCATTAGTAGGCATTGGGGTCTTGATTGGCTTGCAATCCTCCATCTTGAATTTCTTGAGCACATCATAAGTGTACTTCTCTTGAGATATGAAGGTGCCCTCCCTCAATTGCTTCACTTGGAAGCCAAGGAAGAAGGTTAGCTCGCCAATCATCGACATCTCGAACTCCTTGGACATCAATGCACCAAATTCCTTGCTATGATCTTGGTTTGTTGACCCAAATATAATGTCATCGACATACACTTGGCAAACAAAGATCTCTCCATTTAGCACCTTGGTGAAGAGTGTGGTATCTACTTTCTCGATCTTGAAGCCCTTCTTGAGTAGGAAGTCCCTTAGCCTTTCATACCAAGCTCTTGGAGCTTGCTTCAATCCATAGAGTGCCTTGGACAACCTATACACATGATTAGGATAATTTGGGTCTTCAAACCCAGGAGGTTGTGAGACAAAAACAAGTTCATTGATGAAACCATTTAGAAAGGCACTCTTCACATCCATTTGAAAAAGTTTCATTTTATGATGTGAAGCATATGCCAAAAGGATACGAATGGCTTCTAGTCTTGCAACCGGTGCAAAGGTCTCCCCAAAATCCAAGCCTTCAACTTGGGAGAACCCCTTTTCCACCAATCTTGCCTTGTTTCTCACAACCACGCCTTGATCATCTTGCTTGTTCCTAAACATCCACTTGGTGCCAATGATTCTTGCTCCTTTGGGCTTTTATACTAGTGTCCACACTTCGTTCCGGGTGAAGTTGTTCAACTCTTCATGCATGACATTCACCCAATCCGGATCCGCAAGTGCATCCTCCACACTAGAAGGCTCAACAAAGGAAACAAAGGAGTGATGTTCAACATAAGAAGCAAGTTTAGATCAAGTTGTTACCCCCTTTGATGGACTCCCTATGATGAGGTCTTGTGGATGAGCTTGAAGCATAGGTGTAGATCTTCTATTTATCACTTGGGGAGGAGGTTGTGGTGCATCAACATTACTAGCTTGAGCCTCGGCTTGATCTTGAGGGATGAAGGTATCTTCTTGTGCTTCCCTCACTTGTTCTTCATCAACTTGAGGCGTGTGAGGTGGAGAGGGTACTTGATTTGCATCATCTTCAACTTCTTCCACCTCTTGTGGGTTGATTGCACCAATGGGCATATTCTTCATAGCCTCCCTCAAGGGTTCATCACCTACATCATCAAGATTTTCATGCTCTTCTTGAGAGCCATTAGTTTCATCAAACTCCAAGTCATATGTTTCTTCAACTAGGCCGGAGGCTTTGTTAAATACACGATATGCCTTGGATTTAAGAGAATAACCAAGTAAGAAACCAATGTCACATCTTCTTTGGAACTTGCCCAAGTGTTGGCGCTTCTTGTAGATGTACACTTTGCATCCAAACACTCGGAAAAAGGATATATCCGGTTTCTTCCCATTCACAAGTTCATAGGGGGTCTTCTTGAGAAGCCTTTGGACAAATAGTCGGTTGGCCGCATAGCATGCGGTGTTGATTGCTTCGGCCCAAAACTTTTCGGGGGTGTTGTATTCATCAAGCATTGATCTTGCAAGAGTAATGAGTGTCCGGTTCTTCCTCTCTACTACACCATTTTGTTGAGGGGTATAGGTGGCGGACACTTCATGCTTGATCCCAACTTCATCACAATAGTCTTTAATCTTGGTGTTTACAAACTCGGTCCCATTGTCACTTCTTATCTTCTTGATCTTCACATCAAACTCATTTTGGGCTCTAGTTGCAAACTTCTTGAATATTGATTGAGTCTCTCCCTTGTCTTGAAGAAAGAACATCCAAGTGTACCTAGAGTAGTCATCAACTACCACCAAGCAAAAGAGATTGCCACCAAGGCTAGCATAAGTGGTAGGTCCAAATAGATCCATGTGAAGTAGCTCTAGGACTCTTGAGGTTGACATGAAAGCTTTAGTTGGATGAGTGTTTGCCACTTGCTTGCCGGCTTGACAAGCACTACAAAGTTTGTCCTTCTCAAACACAACATCCTTCACACCTCTAACCAACTCCTTCTTGACAAGCTTCTTCAAAGTTGACATTCCCACATGTGCTAATCTTCTATGCCATAGCCAACCCAAAGAACTCTTGGAGAATAGACATATTTGCAAACTAGCTTCATTTGAGGTGAAGTCCACTAGGTAGAGATTGTTGTGCCGAAACCCTTTGAATATCAATGATGAATCTTCAATCTTGGACACAACTACCTCATTTGGAGTGAAGAGACATTAGAAACCAAGATCACATAATTGTCCCACCGATAGCAAGTTGAAGCTCAAAGATTGTACTAGCAAGACATTTGATATTGATTGATCATTTGAGATTGCCACTTTGCCTAGGCCTTGCACTTTGCCTTTTGAATTGTCCCCAAAGGTAATCTTGTCTTGCCCTTCACAATCTTCCTCAAGTGTGGTGAACATCCGGGAGTCACCGGTCATATGTTGAGTGCATCCACTATCAATCACCCAATGACTTCCACCGGTCTTGTAGTTCACCTACACACAAGCAACTTGAAGTTAAGCTTGTTGTTTGGGAACCCACACTTGGCGAGGTCCCATAGCCTTGTCCACCAACTCCTTAGCAACCCATAGCACTTTGGGCTTGTTCTTCATCTTAGGACCAAGAAACACAACTTGGGGTCTACCCTTAGAGTCCTTGTTGATGATGAAGTGTGCATCATGAGCGAAAGGCCTTATGTGCTTGGGCAAGGTCTTGGGAGGTGGAGTCTTGCATTGGGATTCAAAGTGACCCTCTTGACCACATCCAAAGCACTTCTTGGGCTTGGGCTTTGGTGTGTCATAGTTGTTTCTCATGGCCTTGTTCTTGTAGTAGTTCTTAGCTTCTATCTTGACCTTGGCCTTCATGATTGGGTTCTCCTTGAACCCAATGCCGGACTTGTCGGTCTTCATGATAGTGTTCATCAAGAGCTCACTTTGGAGGTTGTGGCCCTTGGTGAACTTCTCCAATCCACTTGCAAGCTTGATCTTCTCAACCTTGAGCTTTGCATTTTCCTCTTTGAGAGAGTCAATCAAGGTCATTGTATCTTTGTCATCTTGCTTGGCTGACTTGATAGTGAATGGCTTGGTTGCCTTGAGGTTGATTAGCTCTTCCTTGAGCTTGGAGTTTTCTTGCCTCATCTTCACATAGTCATCATGCTTTTCGGCCTCAACTACCTTCTTGCCCTTGCACTTAGCATTTTGCTCACTAGCAACTTCATCAAGCAAGTCCTCACAAGAAGTAGCTATATGACACTTAACAACCGGGTTAATAGCAACATGTGTAGAAAGATCATTTGAAAGCAATTCATTAGCTATCACAAGTGTACCATGTTCATTCTTAACTTGGTTGTAGTCATCTTTAACAAGTTATATCTTGTATGGAGCTCTTGTGTTGACCTCTCAAGCTTATCATGTTTCTCATTAGCTTGCTTGAGTGAGGCTTTGAGCTCCCTAGTGCTAGATGAGAGAGTTTTGTTCTCAAGCTTCAAATCATCATTGGCACTAGACAAGTCATCAAGTTTAGCATGCAAGTTATCGTTGGCTTTCTCTAGTGATTTACTTTTAGCTTTATACTTCCTAATGAGCTTAGTATATTTGTTGCAAATTACAATTAGCTCATCATAGAAAGGTGCCTCAAACTCATCATCACTATCATCACTAGAGTTAGCCTCATCATCACTATCCTCTTTTTGTACCTTTTTGTCACCTTTAGCCATGAGGCATAGGTGTGTAGAGGATGAGCCCGGAGATGATGGAGGTGGTGGTGGTGGAGTAGATGACCCAATCACCAAGGCGGCCACCTTCTCTTCTTCACTTTCATCTCCGGATGAGTCACTTGTGTCTTCAATGTCGGTGAGCCAATCACCAACAATGTAGGCTTTGTCATTCTTCTTCTTCTTGTGGAAGTTGAAGTTCTTCTTCTTGAATGACTTGTCATCCTTTTTCTCCTCATCACTTGACTCATCTTTGTTGCCCTTGTTGTACTTGAACTTGTTGTTTACTTTCTTGTTCTTGTACTTGTCTTTCTTTTCTTCGGGGCAAGCATGAGCCAAGTGTCCAAGTTTACCACAATTGTAGCAATCCATCATGGAGAGAGGCTTTCTTGAAGAGCTTGTGAAGAATTTCTTCTTCTTTGAGTCAAACTTGACTCCATTCTTGCTTAGCTTCTTCAACATCTTGGTTGTTTTCTTCACCATGAGAGCGAGGTCATCATCATCCTCATTATCGCTTGCACTCTCATACATGACTTGCATCTTGTACTTCTCCGAGGAGGATGCCTTGAGTGCCAAGTCCTTCTTCTCCTCCTCTCTTTTTCTTTCTTCTTGGAGGAGGAAGAAGAGCCACCATCACCAATCTTCATGTACATCTCATGGGCATTAATCTTGCCCAAGATTTGTGTTGGTGTAGCGGCGGAGAGATCTCCTTAGTGAAGAACCGTGATGATGTGGCCATACTTCTCAATGGGCAAGACACAAAGGATCTTGCGCACCACATCGGCCGGTGCCATTTGGTTGAGACCGAGTCCATTCAATTCCTCTACAATAATGTTAAGTCGTGAGTACATTTCATTTGCATTTTCATTTGCATGCATTGAAAAAGAATTGAGCTTAGCCATGACCAAGTGATAGCGTTCTTCACGCTCACTCTTTGTGCCTTCGTGAAGAGCACAAATAGTGGTCCACAACTCAAATGTGTCTTTGGCATTATGCACTCGGTTGAAGACATCCTTGCTTATGCCACGAAAAAGAATGTTCTTCGCCTTCGCATTGTACTTATCAAAGTTGAGGTCCTCCGCGAAGAGAGTGCCTCCCTTTGTGGCGGCTTTGAGCACGCCCATGTCAACGGCCTCTAGATAGGCCTCCATACGAACTTTCCAATAAAGAAAGTCATCTCCATCGAACATGGGAGGTGGTCCATCCCCATGGGACATCTTGCTCTAGGCGGTGAAGCCTAATTTAGAGCAAACCTTTCTCTGATACCAATTGAAAGGATCAAGATGCCCAAGAGGGGGGTGAATTGGGCTCTTTTTAATTTCTAAACAAGAATTAAACCTATAAAGAGCCAATTAACCCCCTAGTGCCTAACGCTTATGTGTCCTAGCTAGAAAGCGGTAGCAAGTCAATAGAAAGCGAAAACTTCCTACACAATTCTAGTATGAATTGAAAGACAAGTGCGGAAAGTAATGCGGTAATAAAGAGCAAGGGAAAGAGATGCTTGACACGGCGATGTTTTGCCGAGGTATCGAGGAGTCGACACTCTCCCTAGTCCTCGTTGGAGCACCTCGCAAGGTATAGCTCTCCCTCAATCCCTCGCAAGGGATGAGTGCTCTCTACGGGCTGATTCTTCGCCACTCCGGCTCGGTGAATCGCCCACAACCGATCACAAACGTCGATGGAGAAGGGCCGCCGACAATCCTCCGGCGATCACCTTCCTCCGAGCACCACCGGACCGTCTAGGTGATGTCGATCACCAAGAGTAACAAGCCTCGATCTTCGCTTGACTCACTCAAGCTTCACAACTAGAGGATGCACACTTGAACTCTTGGATGAACTAGAGGAGAGGATGGATGGATTCGCGAATCACTCTCTCTCTCTCTCTCTCTAGGGCTCTTGCTCTCTTCCCAACCTTCTCAACAAACTCAGCAACTCAAATGAGCAAAGGCGAGGTGGGAGAGAAGTGGGAGGGGCTATAAATAGACCCTCAGAAAACTGCCTTGGGCTGACATTTTAAGTTGGCGACGGACGCTCTGTCGACTAGGCGACGGACGGTCCGTCGCATGCCCCAACGGCTAGTTCTGTTCATAGTTTGGGCGACGGACGCTCCGACGCCTAGGCGGCGGACGCTCCAACGCCCTGCCCAACGGCTAGTTCTGACACGCTTTTTTCCAGCGACGGACGCTACATCACTGGGGCGACGGACGCTCATCCCAGCGTCCGACGCTACACTCTGGCTCGGGCTGAAAAACACCCTCTCTGGAAGGTCGACGGACGCTCTTCCTAGCGTCCGACGCCTGGCCGACGGACAGTGTCCGTCGGACCCTGAAAAACTTAGCCAGAAACAATCTGCACTGGAAGGTCGACGGACGCTGTGGACTCAACCACCCAGCGTCCGACGCCTTTGTCCGACGCGACGGACAGCGTCCGATGCCTCCATCAGGAGCGTCTGACGCCCAGAAAACAGTTCTATCAACTTCGTTTTTCGTTGCAATGAATATGGAAGTTGTTCTAGACTATCTTACGGTCACCATAGGCTTGCTTAGAGCTAAGGAAGTCAAGTGTGCACCACACCTAAGCCATAAAGCTTTCCTAAGTCAAGCTACTAGTCTCAACCCCTCTTAATAGTACGGTCAAAGATAAAAAGAGAAGCTCTATCTATTTCTAAGTGCCCTTCATCACCTTATGGCACTTAGCCTATCATTCTAGGGTCTTCATCATGTCTCCTTGAAATCCGAAACGATATCCATCTTGGGGGCTAAGTGATGATCATAAATGCCCATTCTTGTTGATCACTATGGCTAAGCTACGCATAGTCTCTGCAAAACACACATTAGCCATAATAATCTCTAATTGCCGTTAATCACCGAAACCAACTAGGGCAATGATTCTTCAGGGGACGATACGGAGGAGCTTGGAGACGACGTCCTCCTTGTCGATGGTCTTGCCAAGGACGGCCATCTGGCCGACCAGATTCTGCAGCCGCAGCACGACGTCCTCCACCGCCTCGCCTGGACGGAACTTGAGGTCATCAAACTCCCGGCGCAGCTGCTGTACCTTGGCCTTCTTGACTCGCCGTATCCTTCTCCGCCAGCATCTGGTGGTACTCTGCTGGTGTGGAGGACAACAACGCCTCCAGAGCAGAGACGTTGTCATCCTCCTGCTCGGTTCCCTTCTCGATCGCAGTCCGGAGCCGCCGGGCTCGGAGCTTGATCTTCATGGTTACCGACCACTCAACATAGTTGGTGCGGGTCAGCTATGGCCATGATGTGCCACTGACCTCGCGCACCGCACGCAGGACGACCTCGTGTCGTGGCTGCTTTGGCTCGGAGGTTTCCCCCTCCTTGCCACTACCCTTCTCAGCATCGTTGCCAGTCATTTCCGGCTGTTAAGCGTAGCAAAACACATCGGCTCTGATACCAATTGTTAGCACTATGACCTAGTGCTCAGGTGAGCAGCACCTGCTCTCCTTCCCTCTCCCTCTCCCCTGGACCAAGGTAGAAGATGAGCCGAGCTCAAGGATTTGCACCCACGCACACACACCTCTAGTTTCAGTGTTGGCTGAAACTGAGCAGGAATTGGTGGCAAGTGAGCTGCCTTTTCTCATTGCATAGGGGTGGTTTATATACACCAATACATGTACCATCTATGGTACCTTTCTACCTACTGCATACATCTAAAGTACATGGCTTGCATCAGCCATTCCTACTCTTAGTATCAGCCCACTACCTGCTGGTGTACCTCTACAAGTACATGGTATGGCCTATTGCCAACCAAGCTACAGGACCAAGGACTTGGACAGCACAAGGCTGACCTCAACCTGCTCCTTGATTATCTGCAGCAAGAGAGAAAACGTGGGGAAGCAGCATATTAAGTCTAACATAGTGGTGGTGGCATCAATGGTGGTTGCCAGCTGCTGCAACTGCAAGGAGGTTACTAGGATTGCCAACATGAGCAACATGGGAGATGGTCATATGGATGATGCATCGCTAGCTGTGGAGCGGAAGTTCTTGTGGAGCCGAAGCTTTCCATCAAATTCTGAGACGAGAATAATTCATCGTAGCATGGTTGGGACTTGGAAGATAAGGTAAGGTTAGCAAATTTGATGATGCAGGTGTTGGACTTTCCTCACGCACACATACACATAGCAGGGTTGAACTTTGGTATTAGTAAATGACAAAAAAAAAACGTCGTTGTCTTACGAGGTAGCAGACCGAATAACTGGTCAGGAGTCAAGACCAGAGCATTGTAAAATTTGTGACAAGTTTTTGAGACTACTACTGTAGTCATCGTATTCTCTACCCGCTTATAATACGCTAATTGTGATGGCTCCTCTCCTTGATGTCCTCTCCCATGGAGCTTCAATTTCAACCTGCCGATCAGTTTTGATCCTGCTCTTTCTTCCAAGGAGTTCTTTCTAGTCATCTCGGTTGGTCAATGTAAATATCGTCTCAGCCGATCCAGTGGCTCTTATTCTAAACAGAGTTACGAAGTACTTCTGCAGCCTTTCGGGTTACCGCTATTGGCGATCGTGTTTTCAGATTTTCAGTCTATTCTCAAAGGATGTTGGTTTTCATATTTGCAAGTTAGGCTCTTTTGAGTGTGTGGCCTTCAAAGTTTAAGAAGGCGCTAAGCATTGACCTTTTTTTCGAAAGATCCGTTATCAGCTTTCATTGATAAGAGGGGAAAGAATTACAAAGGATTTGGCGTAAACAGCGCCCCCTGGAATGCAGTCCTGCCACGGGTACGTGAAAGGGCTGCCACCCCTAAGACCATAGTTTCAGTTTACATTACATAAATTCATGTGTTTCTAGGAGAGTAAGCATTGGAACCTAAATGACTCCTAACAGAGCTGCATGTGGTACCACGGCCTCAAGGTCCTTATTGCTGGCTCTAATCCATACTTTGGCATCTTCCTATATTGAGTGGAGCACTTGGGTAGTGTTTGTTGCTCTGTTCTGAAAAATTCTTTTGTTTTTCTCCTTCCAAATTTCCCAACAGGTTAGGACTGTCATAGAGCGAACCCTTTAACTTGCAGCCGTTGTGACTCGTTTGTCAACTCTAGGAACCAGAGGCCAATATCAGTGGTCTGTCTGCAGTAGTCAGGCCTCAACCCTGGTGCTTGTACCCAAAGACCAAAGAAATCATCAGGCAGGACCGCGGGAGGGGTGCGCTGGCGGGGACGAGCACGACTGGCAGGGAGGAGCGTGTCCGACGGGGAGGAGGTCGTCCGGTGGGAGGTGCTTCCTCTCCCTCTTATCCTTCCCGCCTCCCCGCTTGTTTTCGCGCGGCCAAAGCAAGATGCACGCGTGCATGGGCGTGGCGTCCGCGTCCCCGTGGGAAATCTTCGCATGCTCGCGCATCCACGCCCGCCAAATCACCGTCTAGCGCTGCCTTGCGCCTAGACCTCCGCCTACCCCCATGGGCCAGGCGGGAACCCTTTGCCTCCCGTCTAGTCGCGCCTAGGCGCGCCTAAGGCGTCGCCTTTTTTAACTTTGGTGGCCTTCAAAGTTTTTTTCAAAAAAATCTTTGACACAATGGTGGATCCAATTTTCACTCTGAATTTCAATGCTAGGAAGTTGAACAATCTGCACAATGGGTGAATGTGGTCAAACGTTACTCCAGCACTGCTCTCTCCATTCTGGTACGATCTCTCGGGTCGGGTGCCAATGCAATTCCTTATCCCGAACCCTCGCTCTTGACAGAATCTTCATTTTCTTCCGGATAATCCTTGTTTTTTTAAATTTTAAACAACGAGGTACGTCTAATAATCATTATAGATGGTCATCGGGCCGTGTCGTGTCAGCCCGTGTCGTGCCGCCTCGGCCGTCGTGCCTGTCCGTGCTTCGTGCCTGGCCGCCGGCCCAAGGCACGGCCCGCGGGCCGTTTTGTCTCGTGCCGTGCCAGCCCATGCCCCGTGAGACGAGAAACACTAAATTTTTTTCACAAGTATTCATCATTTTCAGTTTTTCACAATTATTCATCATTTTTAACTTGTCACAACTCAATTTTAACAACTCATTTTAACTAAATAAGCCATTGGAATCACAATTATCGGGCCGCTCCCGTGTCGTGCCATGTGCCTAGGTGGCGGCCCAGGCACGGCACGCACGGGCCGTGCTGTGCCAAAACGCCGTGTCATAGGCCGTGCCGTTAGGCCTCGTGCCTCATGGACAAGTATAATAATCATGCTCATCAATCAGTCTTTAATTGTCGATTGGATATTCTTTTGCTTGTTATTTTATGTCTATTTGTTTTACATAGAACAAACATATCAGTTAGAGCTAAAAATCTGGAGTTTTCACGCCAAAGGTGATTATTAACTTGTTTACCGCCATTGTACCGTCTCATGGATTATTAGAGCTAATGAAACTTTTGAACTAATTATGAGTGAGACACATTTGAGGATATCATCTGAATATGAAGGTATCTTGATTATTATTCTAATTTTAAAAGTCGTCTTTTGAACAAATTTTGATCACGTGGATCAACTTGGAGGTACCTTCCCAGGAAGTGTATTGGGATGTCCGCTGCAACCTCAAGGAGGCAGTCCAGTTGGCTGGCCTTACTGTACATGGGAGGGACGTGCTCACTGCGGGCTTGGTGATGCACGCAATACTGCTCGCCTCCTGTCTGGCACTTATGATGCACCGGGGTTTCAACTTTCAAGTTCTCTATCACTCGCTTGTGTGGAAACATGCTCCAACAGCCAATCACTTGCCAATTATCCCCTGACCGCTCTCCAGATCAGTACTCCAACAGTAGCGTAAACCAAAAGAGATGATGGGTTCTCCTGTGCAAGCTAACCCATAGACCACCTCTGCAGGGAAGGACAGAGCGATGCACTGTTACTGTGCAGTGCTGAGCAGGTGGAGGGTTGTACTTCTTTGGATGTGCACGTTCAAAGCATTCTGGATAGACTACTGAGCAGGTGGGAACGGATGATAGCACGGTGCTGTTCCACAAATGCAGATTCTGCTATTCTAATTTGGCAAAAGAACGTATGCTATCAACGAAGTAAATGGTATGGTTCCATCGTTCAAAATGGTGCCGAATTATCAGTTATAAGCGCTCAGTTTTTTAATGCGGTGGATCAGCCACATCCCCTGGTTAGAAGTTACTGGCAAAACATTATATTCATGCTAGTGTTTCCACAGAGTGAACAAAAAAAACGACCGATCAACATCAATGTGCATTCTAATGATTCGCTGCAAATCAGGGGCATACAGAGTGAGAATGTTACAACAGTTGTTAACAATACATCATGAACCATGAACTGAACACTTAACTACATGGCTAAGCAGCCTAAGCTACATGAACATCCCCTTCCATTTTTTGGATTATAGTATGTGCAGATATGTCCAAATCAAGTCTATCGCGGCCCTGTCAAATCTCCAGATAAGACTAACCAATGAAAACCAAATTGTGCAAAGTGTTTGCAGTAAATTGCATGTTCTTGCTATTCCTTCGGCCGAGCAAGCCAGAGAGAGCTTAGGGCACGGAGACGTGAAGAGTAATCACTTATCACAAGCAGCGCCCGAGCTGACTGTCTAGTGGTCAGGATCCTTTGCATCTGTTGTAGAGTCTGCAGCCGCAGGTTGTCAGCCTTGATACATACATCAAAGAAAAGTAGCAGGATTTAGGCATCGTATTCACATGCTCTCTACTTCTCTAGTCCCT
Source organism: Microstegium vimineum (assembly GCA_022036555.1). Classification (NCBI taxonomy): domain Eukaryota; kingdom Viridiplantae; phylum Streptophyta; class Magnoliopsida; order Poales; family Poaceae; genus Microstegium; species Microstegium vimineum. Next base: position 11,491,628 of record CM039134.1, read on the forward strand.
CCATTACCAAAAGAATGCATATCTCACTTCTCGACAAAAGAGTATCAACACTTGTAGGCCCAAATAAATTTATTATAAAAAATATATTCCACAACTAATCTAATGATGACACTTATTACACATCATAAACAAATCTTAGTACTTTTTTTTATGTCTGGTCAAACTTAAAAGAGTTGTCCTTGAAAAGTGAGGTGTGCATTCTGTTAGGGCATTTGGAAAAGAGGGGGTCAATACCTGACGAAGGAAGCTCTCAAGCGTGCCAAGCTTTCCCATGGCCATGGCCATCTGACCCATGTAGTTTGCCACATTTCCTGTTGATCCAGAAGATGCAATAGACCCAGCCAAGGTTTCAGCCAAGGATTGCTGAAGGGCATCCATTCCTTGTGAGAGAGCATCCTCAGCCTGCTGTGAAGATTGCTGAAGGTTGCCTATCCCTGACAACTGCTGCTCGGTAAGAGGTTCAAGTTGTGTCGAAAGAAGCTGCAGTTTGCATATATTTTATCAGTGACCCAAACAATGAAATCATCTGTGCTTGAAAAGAGAACAAAATCCATGTATTCATAAAAAGCGTGTTGCTACTCTAGGAGGGCCCAAAAGATAATAAACACATTGTAAGGCTAGTAAATTGCACACCTTTAAAACCTCAGATGGTCGGAAACCTCCTAGCCACAAGAAACACCTCTCTGCTGGTGTCTTCCACATGCCTGATAAGACGTGAAAGACATCTGCCTTGGCCGCATTTCCTTTGAGCCTGAAAATCTCATCATAGTGTGACATGATCTTATCAACAACACTGCGGAGATCAGTATCACTTGCATGAGCACTGACACCAGCCCTTAGTTCACTAATTTGCCGATTGTGCTCTTCCAACCACCTCGCATACTCCATATCAAAGGCCAATGCCCCTGTACGAAAACACATTTCCCCCATAAAAAAGCAGGAATTACTGCGTGAGTGCTTCTATGATAATGGAGCGAGCAAACATTATGCATGTGAAGTAATGATTACCATTTCCACTCATGGAGTGTGACTGATCAACTGAACTAGATATAAAAATGCCCTGTGAGAGAGAATATCTTAAGCAAACTTCAATTTAGTCAATAGAACACAGGGCTGTAAAATGTGACATGCCATAGGAGTAACCTGCTGACGAGCTCGTTGCAACTCTTGCTCTAGTTGGGTAAGTTTCAGTCTGCTATTCTCCAACTGTTGAACATATGCCTATAGGAATAGCAAAATTACCCATCAATACCACAGCAATGTCCATCAGCAATCCACATCAGAAACTGGAAAGGGGTGCTTGCCACTTGCTTGTGAAATCCTCTTACAGAAATCTTAAAACAAAAGTACTCCCTCCGTCCCAAATTATAAGACTTTCCAAAAATCTTGGAGAGTCAAAACATCTCAAGTTTGACCAATAATTATAGAGAAAACTATCAAGATTTATGATATCAAATAGGCATAATATAAAAATCTAATTGATAACGAATCTAACGATACTTAGTTGACATCATAAATGTTATTATATTGTCATATAAGTTTGGTCAAACTTGAGATAGTTTGACTCTCTAAGATTCTTGGGATGTCTTTGGTATGACGCTTAGCCTTGCTGCGGAGGTTGTATGGCGGCGAGAACGGAGATCGCAAGAGCGTGCGTCGGCGGCTGGGAGCCGTGGCTGCGAGAGTAGATGAAGACAGAAGGGAACGCTGGGCGCCCAAGGGTGTCGGTATGACACAATCCCAGGCTGATTGTATTCATTATCAAGTTGGGGTCTCATAGCCCCCTTACAGACTCAATTCTTAATCTACTAGGACTCCTTCCTAAGACCTTGATGCTTAACAACTCATCTCCTAACTGGACTCTAACTAGACTCTTTTCTGAAACAAACTCATCTACTAAACCTTAATTAACTAGGACTCGACCAAGACCTAAGCCATGACTTGATTGGGTTCGACTCAGCCACCCTTGCGCCTAGCATATGTCTTACCCACCATAACATCTCTCCCTCCCTCGGGAAACAGCTCGTCCTCGAGCTGAAAAGAGGGATAGGCCTCCTGAAATGCAAGCACCGGCTCCCAAGTTGCTTCAGAGGATGGCATGCCGGCCCACTCGACGAGGATATGCCACACGCCGCGACGTAGCTCGGTGCGGAGCACCCGTTGTGGTTGATGTAGAGGCCGACCGTGGCGAAGAGGAGGCAGTGACGCCGGTGAGTCTGGAGGACTGCCCCGAAAAGGTTTCAGCACCCCCACATGGAAAACATCATGAATCCGGGACGTCGCTGGCAGCTGCAAGCGGTAAGCAACCTCCCCAATGCGTTCGACCACCGAAAACGGACCAGCGTACTTGGGACCAAGCTTGTTACGGCCCCCTGGCACCAAGGACTGCGTGTGCCGATGCAGCAGACGCAACAGTACCCAATCGCCCACAGCAAACTCTAATGCGCGGTGGTGAGCATCATAGAACCGCCGCGCATATTCTTGTGCTTGAAGAAGCCGGCCACGAACCTCCGCCAAGAACTCGTCGCGGCTGGCCAGCAAGGTGTCAACACTATCGGTCCGGGCCTCACCCGGCACATATGGCAACAAGTCTGGGGACGGCCTGCCATAAACCACCTGGAACGACGTCGTCTGCAGCGCCGTGTGGTAAGCTGAGTTGTAACAAAACTCCGCCCAGGGCAACCAGTCAAGCCAGTCGCGAGGACGGTCACCGGTCAGGCAACGGAGGTACATTGTGATCGTCTTGTTTACCACCTCGGACTGTCCATCCGTTTGAGGATGGAACGCTGTGCTCATCCGCAGCTTGACACCCGCGTGGCGAAATAAGTCGCGCCACACGTGTCCTATAAAAACCGGGTCGTGGTCACTCACAATGGACTCCGGGAAGCCATGTAGCCGCACTATCTCTTGGAAGAAGGCACGCGCCACCGCGGAAGCCGTGTAGGGGTGCCCCAAGGGAATGAAGTGGGCAAACTTAGAGAACCTGTCAACCACGGTCAGCAGCACACTCTTCCCATGGACTTTTGGCAGAGCCTCGATGAAGTCGAGGGATATGTCGACCCAAATGCGTGAAGGAACTGGTAGAGGTTGGAGCAGGCCTGCGGGATGTAGCGTCTCCGTCTTGTTTCGTTGGCACACCGTACAAGACCGCACATAGTTGGTGACAACACGGCGGTCGTGCTCCACGAAAAACTCGGCGCGGAGGCGGAGCAGGGTTTTCTGTATGCCCTCATGACCCCTTGTATGGGCTAATCGGAGGATATCGTCGAGCAGAGGCGATGTCGCGGGCACGAAGACGCGGCCCTTGTGGAGTAGTAGCCCGTCCCGGACGCTCCAGGAGCCATCATGTGCGTCGGACGTCACGGCGTCGCGGCGGGTGCGCAGGTCGGCGTCGGCCTCCACCTCCTGGCGCTAGACAGCCGAGGCGCAGGCCGCTGTAGTGCCAGAGAGATCCACCAACAGCGGGACCTCGCCATCCCGCCGGGAAAGAGCGTCCGCGACGACGTTGGCGCGCCCCGGACGAAATTCGACCCTGAAATCATAGCCAAACAGTTTGCTAATCCATTGGTGCTGAGGAATCGTGGAGAGGCGTTGGTCCAGCATGAATTTGAGAGCATAGTGGTCCGTCCGCACGACGAACGCTCGGCCCCAAAGGTAAGGCCGCCAATGTCGTACCGCCTGCACCAGGCCAATCAACTCTCGTTCGTACGCCGCCACTTTGAGATGGCGTGCCGCAAACGGCCGACTGAAGAAGGCTATTGGCGCGCCCTCCTGATGAAGGACGGCTCCGAAGCCTGAGCCCGAGGCGTCGCAGTCGACCATGAACACGGTGGTGAAGTCCGGCAAGTGAAGTACGGGGGCCGACATGAGGGCAGCCTTGAGTGCGGCGAACGTCGTCTCCGCTGGTTCCGACCACTGGAACGAGTTCTTCCGCAGCAGCTGCGTTAATGGCGCGGCGATGACCCCGTAATCCTTGATGAATCGCCAATAGTAGCCGGCCAGCCCGAGGAACCCGCGGAGGCCACGTGTCGCTCGCGGTTGTGGCCACGACTGTACGGCCGCCACTTTGGCGGTGTCCATGGCCACACCGTCCACCGTGATGACATGGCCGAGGTAGTGGACAGCAGTGGTGGCGAAGGAACACTTTGACCGCTTGAGGTGGAGCTGATGCGTGTGTAGAACGTCGAGGACGGCACGAAGGTGCTGGAGATGCTCTGTCCACGAGTTATTGTAGATGAGGATATCGTCGAAGAAGACGAGGACGCAGCGTCGGAGGAACGGCTTGAGGACCGCAGTTCATGAGGGCTTGGAACGTCGAAGGTGCATTGGACAAGCCGAAAGGCATCACCAGGAACTCAAAGTGTCCCTGGTGCGTCCTGAATGCTGTCTTGGGGACATCTGCAGCAGCAACACGCACCTGATGGTAGCCTGAGCGAAGATCTAGTTTAGTGAAAAACTTGGCACCGTGTAATTCATCCAGGAGCTCTTCGACCACCGGGATTGGAAACTTGTCTTTCACCGTGACTGCGTTCAGAGCGCGGTAATCCACACAAAAGCGCCAGGACCTGTCATGCTTTTTCACCAGCAGCACAGGCGCGGAGAACGGCGATGTGTTGTCTCGGATGATCCCTTGCCGTAACATTGCCTCACATTGCAGCTCGAGCTCATCTTTTTGCATCTGCGGGTAGCGGTAGGGCCATACCGCCACGGGCTCGGTGCCCGGCTTCAAGTGTATGTTGTGGTCGCAGGCTCTGGCCGGAGGGAGTCCCACGGGCTCGGCGAACACCTCCTGGTAGGCGTCCAGAAGCTGATCCAGGAGGGCCCGCTCCGACCCTTTGTCGGTGTAGAGGTCGGCCGCGGACAGGGATGCTGAAGCGGTTGCGGTCGGTGCTCCCACACCAGCCCACACCACCCGACGACCATGGAGTGTGAGGACCATGCGTAGCGTCGCGAAGTCCCAAAGGATGGGCCCCAATGACCGCAACCACGTGAGGCCAAGGACCATGTCGTAAGGCGCCAACGGAATGGAGAAGCATGCCACTGTGAATTGCTCGGTGCCAATCTGGAGGTGGACGCCACGAGCAATGCAATGCCTTGGCACTCCACGCGGTCGCCGTTGGTGACGATGACGTGGGCACCGGCGCTGTCGGTGAAGCGTAGGCCCGCGCGTCCTGCAGCCTCAGGGTTGATGAAGTTGTGAGTGGACCCTGAGTCCAAGAGCGCCGTGAACTCGTGTCCGCCGATCTTGACGCGCAGTTGCATGGTGTCGTGCGCGCGGATGCCTGTCGCCGCGGATAGCGAGATCATGGGTTTGTCGGGGTCGAACTGCGGTTCCGCGGCTGGCGGGTCATCATCTGGCTCGTCCGGCTCCTCCACTATGTAATCTAGAGCCTCGAGATAGAACAGGCGCGCGCATTTGTGGCCCCGAGCGATCTGCTCGTCACAGTTGTAACACAACCCCAGCTTGCGTCGTTCCGCCATCTCCTCTGGCGTGATGCGCTTGAACGCTCTGGAGTTGTCCGTCGGCGCCGCTGTTGGTCCGCCGGCTGGTGGGGGGCCCTGCAGGGCGGTTAGCGATCGTCGTGTTGGTCGCTGTTGCGCCTGGAAGGGGGGCCGCTGATAGGCGTTGCGCTTCTCGTAGGCGCGTGCGAGATGCATAGCGTGTTGTAGATCCCTGGGCTGCTGTAGTTCGACGTCGACCCTGATGTAGTCCGGGAGTCCCCCAGTGAACAGCTTGGCCCGCTGCAGGGTGGACAAGTCGCCTGCGTGCGCTGCTCGTGCCTGGAACGCCTCCATGTATGCGTCCACGTTGGCCCCGAACGGAAGCCGCGCCAAGTCCGCCAGATGTTTGGTGTTGAGGGCGGGGCCGAAGCGCTGTTGGCAGTATTGTCGAAAATCCGGCCATGATGGTCGGCCGAGGTCTGCCTCCAAGACAAGATACCACTGCTGGGTGACGCCCTTTAGATGGTACGAGGCCATCCACACCTTGTCCGCCTCGCGTGTGAGTTGGCCGCGAAAAAATTGCTCACACTTGTTGAGCCACCCAAGTGGATCCTCCCTGCCCTCGTATGATTCGAACGTGATCTTGTTGTATTTGGGCACGATGGCGGACTCCCATGGCGCCGACTGAGGGGGAGCCATATGGGCGGACGCTGGTTGTGGCAAGGCCTGTGCGACCGATCCAAACGTTGGGAGCGGAGACGGGGATGAGGGAAACCTGATCTGAGTGATCGGCACTCCCGTCGGTGGCAGCGATTGCTGCAGCGGGTATGACAGCTGTGGCAGGGATGTGGACGTCGAGCCGGCGGAGTCCTCGGTGCCCGCCGCGATCTCCGTGGTCATTGGCGCGGATGTTGCTGGCAGCGCCAGGATGCCCCCAAAGCCGGGCAGTCCGAATTGAGGAAACGCCGGGCGGCCGTCCAGGGCAGAGAGGCGGGCTCCCTGCGATGCCAGATGGTTGTTCATGGCGGCCATCTGGAGCTGCATGTCGGCGATCGCCGCGGCGATGGAATCCAACGTTGCTGGTCCTGTCTGCTGATGAACGGGCTCCAGTGCGCCGGTGACGGGGTTCACCAGCGGCAAGGAGACCCCGGTCGTCACGATCTCGGTGGAGGTGGCCGGGATGGCTGGCGCGGAGGCTGTGGTTGAGGCGGCAGAACTCATGATCGGCAAGGTCTCTGATACCAGGTTGGTATGGCGCTTAGCCTTGCTGCGGAGGTTGTATGGCGGCGAGAACGGAGATCGCGAGAGCGTGCGTCGGCGGCGGCTGGGAGTCGTGGCTGCGAGAGTAGATGAAGACATAAGGGAACGTTGGGCGCCCAAGGGTGTCGGTATGACACAATCCCAGGCAGATTGTATTCATTATCAAGTTGGGGTCTTATAGCCCCCTTACAGACTCAATTCTTAATCTACTAGGACTCCTTCCTAAGACCTTGATGCTTAACAACTCATCTCCTAACTGGACTCTAACTGGACTCTTTCCTGAAACAAACTCATCTACTAAACCTTAATTAACTAGGACTCGACCAAGACCTAAGCCATGACTTGATTGGGTTCGACTCAGCCACCCTTGCGCCTAGCATATGTCTTACCCACCATAACAGTCTTATAATTTGGAACGGAGGGAGTAGTTAATAATGAGAAGAGTAAGTCAACACTGATTTGTATTACTTAGTTCGCTTGATCGGATTCTCATTATTCAAGTTCGAGTTAACAAGCATGTGAGCATATGAACCTTATCTAACAATACAACAGAACTTGCAGTGAGTTCGTACTATTGATTGAGACCACGTGGTGTATGATCAAAGAAAGCAAATAATACTCATCACAAGAACATCAATGATGACTTAAATGAATGAATAAAACATGCTCTCTATTCAAATACAAGTTTATTCTAGATGGCTCCATCAGCTTACTGCTGGTGCAGCTGCCAGCTGCTGAATATATCATATTGAATTATGACTATTGTGCAAACCCAAGAGTTCCCCCATAAAGGCTGGATCTTCACAAACAGAATACATCCATTACTAGGATGGCAAGATGCATAAAGAGATATTATGGATAGTAAGCAATAGACTAATTGTGCTAAGGAGATGAATTTGTCCCTAATTACAAGTTACTAGTCAGGCTGTAAGATTCATGAACTTCTCATATAAAGGACCACTAGAGCAAACCCCCCAGAGGAAAAAGTCAGCTCTGTAAACAGAAAATGAACATGGAAACATTGCTTTATTTTTAAGTACAAAGATGTAAAAACTAAATCCACATACCTTCTTTCTTAAGCGGCTCTTCCTTGCAGCCTCACGATTTTGAGCAAGACGACGCATTGACTACGAAATAAATTATAAGGAAAAGAAACAGCAGGAACATGAAATGGAAACAAGAGTGCTACTTCAAAACATGCACCTTCTGTTCTCCATGTTTGTCCTTGGATCTGTCACTGGAGTCAGAAGCAACACCAAGAGCACCTGGACCTGGTTCAAGCTGTCAATGAAAGTGTAATCATCAAGCTCCATGATTCATTCATTCCTATCTGTAAATCACAGGGTTCTTTCTCTCTTTCCAAGATTTTACTTAAAAATCGGAAGTATTCCACATACTTCTTGCTAAAGCACAAGTAGTCAACGTCTGGTAATGTTTATCCATCACACCAATTCTCTTTAAAATAAAAGCTTTTAGCTCCCTCCCGTCAACTATGCTTGCAAATATAACAATGTTATTTTTTGCATCCCATACAAAGGTTCCTTGGCTGCATTTTGATAGTGTTTGCATGCATCAACTACTACCAAATCAACTAATCAGACGACCTATGTTGGAGGTTTTTTCAGAACTCGCTGTCTGTGTTAGTGTATAAAACTGTAAATGCACATATAATGCAACCAGCTTATAATGACAAGCTACTGGAAAGCAAAAGTTAAAGGGTAAAAGCTTCAAAAAAATCAAACAAAAAAGGTCAGAGTTTTAAGGCCCAAATCAAGAAATTATGATTATTCTTTTTCTCAAATAGACCAGGAAAGCTGTTATTTCATTTATAAAGAAAAAAATTAATTTCTTTACTGACCAAATTTAATACTTAATAGTGACATGGAACTTTGCCAGGGAGTATGGCGCGGAATCTCTCAAGAAGACGGCACTCCATTTTCATCAACGTGATCAAATGGATGGGGGGGGGGGGGGGGGGGGGGGGGGGTAATCGGTTGGCAATCGTCAATGTTGATTAGGGATTTTGCTGAAAGTCTGAGTGCAGCCTGCGCGCTGTCGTAAACCTCGAAGGGCATGTAATAAGTTTCTTCATGCTCTGGGACTCAGATGTTGCGGGCTGATCTGAACAGATAAACGCTGCAGTTTAGATTGTTCTGGAGATAAGTAGGTCAGGTTTTGGCCATTGGTTGAATCCTTTGTGTTCATATCAATGTGACTTGCTGAGAGTGTGTTGCTTTTGGTTTTCCAATTTTACAAACTCTTGTAATATTGTTGCTTTCGAGTAATGAAATTCGGCCGTCGTTGTCGGAAAAAAAAATAGTGACATGGTAGTTGGAAAAAAATAGTGACATGGTATTGCCAGCTATATACAAATCCAACTGTTCATGATGTTGTTTCAGTTTCAAGACTTCCTAATTTTGTGGATTATGTTACTTGTCCATGCACTACACAGTGCTATGGGAGTAATAAGTCCCAAAGTTTTATTTTAGAGCTTTACTCAAGAGCCCTGAACTCCTGATGCGATTTACATGTACCCTGTGTTGTAAGAGCAATTCCGCAACACAGATTTTTAATAAGAAACTAAACGTAACTGGTACTTCCTACTTCCTAGCATAGACCACTGTCACTACACCCACGTTGTCCTCCATCTTACAAATAATTGAAGGAACAACAAGCTATAGAACTATCTTATAAGAAAACATATATGCCCATTATATGTTCAGTTCATCTTGCCTATTCAACTTTTACTGCTGCTCTTTCTCAAATCGTTTACCTGTGATAGTGGATTTCACATAACTACATGGAAGCATTGGTACATATATGGTTCTGAAATACATGGTTCTGAACTGAAAGTGACGTTTAGTTTCATGTGGTAAACACTAGTGATGATTCACACATACTTTAGAAATGTTATTGGGTCACATCACATAGCCAGAAATAGTATTTGCGTTGAACACCCCAGATCAAGATCAACCAGACTTACCCCATGATTGTCGTCAGAATCATCTGTGGATGTTTCTGTTCTAGGGCTGGCATCTGCCATTGTAGACTACACTTGGTTCTTAAAATGCGTCCTCCAGGCAAAATCAGATTATACTATCTGCTTGATAAAAAATGGAACGTGTCAAAGAGACATAATATCAATATTAAGATCTAAAAAAGATGAAACTTGAGCGGTAATAGGTATGATCACTCAACCAATTCAGTTTCGTATACCCAATAGGAAAATGAGTGCACACTACACGCAATATCTAATTCGATGAACTGATTCGATGTGAAGATTGGATAAATAAACAACAGGTCTCAACAAAACAAGCAGATACCAGTTATGTACCACTTCGTTCCAAAAAGCGGCACTAAGTGCACGCTTCACTTTGGGGCATAAGCGCTCCCAAAGCAGCGCGACCGCCTTGGTGGAGCAGTGGCTGCTGGCTCCCGCTGCCCGCCGGCCGCGCGCGGCGAGCAGCGCAGCCGCCGGGGCCAGGCGCCGTCGATGGTCCACCGGAGGCAGGAGAGGAGCGGGAGGCGCGCACGCAGGGTCGCCGGCCGGTGTGTGGTGGACCGGAGGCGATGGCGCGAGGCGACTACCGAGAGGTGGGAGAGGGAGCCACTGAAGCCGCCACCGAGCTGGGACTGCCCCGCCGTCGCTCAGAGCCCGAGCCTGAGCGCCGCCGCCGTAGCCTGCGTACTGAGCGCGAGTGGGGGAGTGAGCAGAAGAGGGAGCACCGGCGCTGAGAACACGGAGGAACGGCGGCGGATGTGGCGGATGCGTTCGCTGCAGCAGTGTTAGGGTAAAGACTAAAGAGACCTACGGGTGCGGCGGGTTTGGGCTGAACTAACGGGCTTTTAGATGGCCCACTAAATAAAAGCCCATATCATCCTTTTTTTTCTTTTCTTTTTATATTTATTTTAATATTTTTTGACAAATCAGCACATAATTTGTATCATCATTTTTTTTCATCCCCTGCCCCCGCGTCGCTCCCACGCGAGCGGCTCCTCCCCAAATGGCCAAACCCTAGGAGCTCCTCCCTTCCCTCCTCGTCGCTCCACGCAAGGATGGTGGTGGCGGGGCCCTTCTTCTCTCCTCTTGGCGGCACGTGCGGCAGCAGGTCGACGGGCTCTCCCCTCGTGTGAGCTGTGTGGAGCTCAGCGGGGCGTGTCGTCGCGGCTATGGCGGCGCCGGCTGGTGCCCGAGCTGGCGCAGGGGACGGCGGGGGGCTCTCCTTCTCCTCCGTGCGATCCTCTCCTCCTCTCTTGAAGGCGACGGGCGGCGCCGGTTGGGGCCACCGGTCTGGCCCATGTGTGGCCAGATCCCATGCTCGGGAGTCTGGATCCAGACCCCTACCAGCTGGATCCGGCTTCGCAGCGTCGTCGGTGGTTGCAGCGGCGGCCGTGCTCGTGATGGCGCTGGGGGCAGCGCTCTCCTTCTGCCTGCCCTCCCCTTATGGTCATGGTTGTTGCGCCAGCTCCCGGGCGATTGGTTGTGGCTGGGATAGCAACCTGTGGTTGTGGTCAAGACGGAGGCGGCGGGGTTGGGTAGCAACAGGCGCGTCCGGTTCGGGACCTTCCGGATCTGGTGCCAAGGGCAGGGGCGGCACCCGTGTTGGTGGGGGCTGACGACGATGGTCAGCGGAGGCCTCGGCGTGCGGCATTGGGACGAGTGCGGTGGAGTTAGTTCCACCTCTGTGTTGCTCGGGCGGACGGGGTGGCGGTCGACGCAGCTTTACGGCTGTTGCATGCAGCCGGCGCGTCGATGCCCCTCTAAAAGGGCTCTCGTGGGATGGTGGGGCAGCGACAATGGTGGTGAAGGTTGGTAGGTGTTCGGCTTGGCGACCCAGCGTTCTCGTGCTAGAGCGTTCTTGGGCGAAAGCCTTGGCGACGGCGACACCGTTGGGTGCCGCTTCCCTGTTGGGGGCGTCATGTTTCCCTTCTAAAATGTATTCCAAGGTGTGAAAACCCGGTCCACTATGGACGTGCAATGGTGGCGCCATCGGCGTCGCTACCTTCTTGAAGGCGTTGCATCTGGATTATCGTTGTGGTTTCGAGGTGGGACGTGGGTCTGCGACTGGAAGTCGAAGCTGCTCTTCGGTGTTTGAGATTGGCAACGATGATCGGTGGCAGTCGATGGTCGTTGTCTTTGGACCTGTTGGAGGGTGACTAGTGGGTGGTGCCATGGGAAGTCGAAGCTGCTGGCGGTTTGGCTTCCATGCTCGGCAACGATGACCCATGACATTATGTCGTGTTGTGCTCAACCGCATTGCGTGGGGTGGTTAGCCCGTCGGGTGCCATTTTGGCAACTCGGTTGGCCAACCTTCTTGTATATTATCAAATTCTTTCGTCTTAATTGAATGGCAGAGCTCCTTCCCTTTGTTTCAAAAAAAAATCTACTACCTCTGTCCTCAAAAGAATGCAATTCTCGCTTTTCGACAAGTCAAACAGTTTAAACTTTGACTAAATTTATATAAAAAAGTACTAAGATTCGTTATATGAAACCAGTATCATTAGATTAGTTATAGAATATATTTTCATAATAAAATTATTTAGATATATAAATGTTAATAGTATTTACTATGACGTTGGTCCAATATTAACAATCTTGACCGACACAATTTCCACAATTACATTTTTTTAGGGACAGAGGTAGTATATCTATATGTACACTAAAATATTTATATGCAATTTTATGAAGACACATCAACATCTTTTACCTTCTATTGATCGCCATGTGTTTGTAATTAAATTCCTTGCTCCACTAGAAGATATCTAATTTTAAACTTGGACTGACATCCATTGGGCTTCCTAGCCACATGTTACTGTTCCACTAGGAATGGGAAATGTAGCTTAAGAATTGGATATTTGGGGAGCGAAGTAGGATTAGGGATAAAGAAAGGAGACACATTTTATGGACGTTTCAGAGTTTGAGTTCTTTGCTACAAGACACAACGGCGTTATATACCAACTTGATTCCTAGCATAACGGTAGTTTCTCACTACTCATCGTCAATTCGCACCACTATGGCTTAGTTGTCACCGTTACCTCCACCTTGATCGATATTGTTTGCTCTGTTGCCTAACGCGTAATAATACTTGCCTAACGCGTAATAATACTCTGGATCCTTCTTGCCTTCTCCTTCATGGCTTGGCATTGCACCTTCCTCAAAAAGTTGCTCGTCCCTACAACACTGGATGGAAATCACCGCTAGAGATCATGAGCTTCCTCCCACGTTATCAAGATTAGTGAGTGATCATATCACTACACCTAAATTTGTGAAGAAGCTCCATCTACACCATACGTGAAGCCAAAAAGTGGATGGATTGGACAACTGTGGAAGAATCATCTAGAACCAAAGTGATATTATCTTCTACATGCACTGGAAGAGGGATATGATGATTCAACTAGGATGCACTGTAGATGATATGCCGCAGAGCCACCTTGGATTGGGAGATTATTTGGGAACTCTTGGAGATGTTGTAAGGCGATTCAACTATGCAGCTAATGCTTACCTTATAATTTCTTTTTTATCTTTAGAAGGGGTTCACATTTATTCTATACATTTGAAGTATAACTACTTAGGATACACCTAAAATGTCCTAAATAGGTAAAGATGGGTGAGTACTCTAATAAAAATTCTACAACAACACTAAAACAAAGTTGTGAGATAAACAAATGGCCTAATGCAAGTTTTGTGCTAGCACTACAAGAAAGTTGCAAGCCACATATCCACAAAGTCTAGTGAGCTATTATCACTAACGACTCAAAGGCTAAGTAATTACTTCTACTTCTAGCAAGAGAGCTCATAGAAACTAGCAAGATAACTTCATCTCTAAAGCCATCAAGAATCGACATTGCTTCATCATCTTACAACCAGAGCCAAAGAACCACAAAATAACCCCACCCCCAACCCTCCGAGAAACACATACTGAATGAATAGTCCATTGAAACTCGAGCACAACCTCCTTTTGTAGTTCTATGTTTTGGTTGCTTCACTGTTATAACTACGCATTGAAAATCTAATCGGTTTATATTGTGATCGCGACACAAGATCATGCGGCACTTACCTATACGATGCACCTATCAAACAACTCTAGAAATACTCAGATACATAGTTTCTTTACCCTGAGCATTGCATACACTAGCGCTCGGAAAATTAGGTATCTAGAACTACTCGTCTTATGATCATGCACCTGGATAGGATGAATAAGATGTTTAGAAAGTTCCTTCATGCGACTGCTCACGACTTTCACGATCGTTCGTCTTCCATCCATGTCAAGCGATGCCGGCCAATCTTCACCAACGTCATGAACAACGTCATGAATTGCATTTGTTGTGTTTACAGTTTTTCAAGTGCTATTCAAGTTTTTAGAGTATTTCAAAAGGGGGTAATTCTTTTAAAAAGGTTTTCAAATTTCCAAAAATGCATTTTCATTTCTAGGCCGAATTTGAAAAAGTGCATGTTGTCAAAAGTGTAGATCATGAAATTTGGAGAAACTTTGGTGTTCTAAGTTTTTCATGAAAACCCTTGCAAGCTTGTGTATTTTTGCAAATTAGTACCAAGGGTAGTTCAGTCAATTCATCGAACACCTGCATGTCGGTCGAGCTCACCAGCGTCGACACATGGCCGGCCACCTGCCGACGTCGCAGCGCGCCTAATGTCGTCGACGAGCGTTCCATCGTTGTGTGTGGCATCATCGCACACACTCCACACTCTTCAAAACGGGACGACATCCACCCCTGCCCTCTCTTTCCATGCCTCGACGCCACACGTTCTGCTCTGCTCACACCGCCGAGCGTGCACTTCACGTCGCCGAGCTCGCGCGAGCATTCCAGCCACTGCCAACCTCCTAATCCACCTCAATGGCTTTCGCCTTCGTCTAGTTCACCTCCCGCACCAGTCGGTTGAAGCTGAGGACGCGTGAATTGCCCGGCGCATCATCTTCTTCCTCGGCTCCGGCGGAAGCGCTGCCTCTCTGGTCCGCCGTCGTCCGGGATAACCAGGAGACGCATTGTCTTCTCCTTTCTTGTTTCATCTTCTCCGTTCATCACTGATCCTCGTCGTCCTGTTCGTCATTTCCGACGGCACGGTCTTCGTCGTCAGCCGTTTCTGCTTCATCTCCGACCACGCTAGCAAGCGTTCCACGACCGGGTAAGCACCTCAAGCTATCCGCACACTCGGTTGTCCTTGAATCGAGCCGTCGTGCTCTGTCCGTGAGCTCCGCCGCAGTTCATGGCTGTCGCGGCGGTGCGCTCGTCGTCGGGACTTGTTAGTCCATCTTTTTCGAGTCCGAGTTCTGCGCTAGCTTCTCCTAGCCGTCCTGAGTCGAATCGATGTGTTGGTTGTTCGAGCGCGTGTGCATTTTCGTCAGCGCACGTCGCGCAGAACTCCGCCATCCGCCATGGCCGTCGGCGGGGTCGTTTCATTAGGGTTTTGCTTCGTTCTTCTTGCGGTCCGCGTTGTTTGGGGGCCGCTAAGCATGTTGGGGTTGTTGGTTGAGACGCTTAGGGCTTGTGCTCGTTGGTACATGTGCGGCCGCGTGCGGGATGCCGCCATTGCCGTCAGCGAGGTTGCCAGAGTAGGTTGTAGCCTCGTTTTCTTGGTGCGTTTCGTTCGCGTTATCTTCCTGAGTCGTTTGCGATGCTTGGTTGAGTCTAGTTTGGTCTGTGGTCGCCGGCGCATGCGCGACCGAGCGTGGGTCGCCGCCATCGCCGCCGATGAGGTGTTTCTGAGGGTTAGTTTTGGTCGTGTTGCACCTCGTTGGGTTCGGGGTGAGGTGTAGCTTCCAACGCGGGAGTTGGTTTGCCGTTTGGTTCACCGTCGGCGACGCGCCACCGTGTTTTTAGGTCGTCGACGCCGCTGCTCTGCATCTGTGTCACTGACGGGCGGGACCCAGCTGTCAGTGAGTTAAACGAAGGGTTTTTCCCTTTTTCCTGTTTGAACAGTAATGACTTTTGTTATTTTTGTATGTTTATTTTTGTGCATAATTAAATTTTGTAAAAATTTGTGTATGCTCTCTATGATGTGTAGTATTTAATAAAAATATAACATGTCCATGTTCAGTACATTTTTTAATCCTGTAAAAATGCTCAAAGTAATTGAAAAATGACTTTTCCATGATTTTTTATGCTCTGTGTATTGTTACAAAATTCTGGGAATTTTTGTGTAACCTTTATACACTGATATCTTGCTGTAAAAAAAGTTTGGGAATTTTTTGATAAACTTTTATACAAGGCTATTTGTATATTTAAGAATAAAATAATTAGAAACCCTAATGACTATAGGCTTTGAGTGATTTTGTGTTGATTGATGCAAATGGTCATTGTCCAGGGGCAACCACAGTATGGATATGTATCATGTAATGTTGTTTGATTAGTGCTTTTGGACATAATTATTAAACTAGATAATATTCTAATCATGGTTTAATCGTTTACTCTATGCTTTAGTTTAACTTTTTCTTCATGAAGGAAAGTTGTACTCAAGATGTTTAAATCTGTTTTGTTCATCTTTTAAGTACTGTTTATGTGTTGCAAAGCATCATGTCTATCATTTCAAGCATCATCTAAGTATAGCATATTATCGTGTAGGTTGTTCGTTGGTTGGGTTGGATACCTCTCGTGAAGAGGTTTTCTCTCTTGTTGAATCAGAACCTAAGTTTGTGTATCCCTCCAACCAAGGCAAGCCCCGACGCATATAAACCTTTCCTTGTATTTAAAATCTTTTATTTAAATACACTTATGGTTATAATATTGCATTATGGTACTTTATTAAATCCCTACTTGATGCATGGTCTTATCCTTATTCTATTATACTTTTATCTTGTCACTTGTTTAAAGATAAAAACTTTTGGTTAAAATGCTTAGTATGCTTAGAGTTTTCTAGTAGGTAATTTACTGTCACTTACACATAGCGTATTGCTTCGGCAAATGGTTATGCTCTTTTGAGGAATGAATGTTGTTGGAAGTAATAATTCGGGACTGGACGGACACGGTGTTTGGGAGCCACCAGTGGTGACTGGTGAGTGGGTTCTTTCCGTCTGTGTCACTTAAGAACCGTCCGGTGTGGGTGTCCAAGAGTCGTGACTTTGGAGTACTTATCATATACCTTTTGGGAAGCTGGACTCTAGCTAATCCAGTCTAAAGGACGGTTAACCCGCACTGGGAGTGGAGAGATGGCGAGAGTAGTGTGTACCCTCCAAGTTAGCGAACTGAATGAAGGTGTACTGTGCTCTCGGGTGGCGGGACCCCGTTTTCGGATGGAGGATCTAGGAAAAAGTAGTCATATGTGTGCTTTAAGCGGCTGTATATGTCGTGTGATAGGGAAGCCCCAACTGGGTTTAATTGATTCGAATCGTCGTATTCCTCGGATATGGAAACACAACTCTGACTACCACATCGTAGTATTAAACTTAAATTGGATACATGTTGGTTCCTCATGGCTGTTTATTACCATGTTATCAATCATAAATTTAGATTGGTACTTGAGTAATTTTTTGAACAAATTAAATAAATTTTTATTCTTTTATAAATGCTCATTTATACAAAATACTTGATTCTTGCAAACCACACCTTGAATCCTATGACTTGCATATCTTTTATCCACCAAATATTTTCTTTTGTCGGATAAGTCTTGTTGAGTACCCCATACTCAGGGTTTGTTAACCCATGTTGCAGATGAGGGTTCCAATCTAGTTTGTGTGGCTTCGTGCTGCATGACTGTTGTTTCAGTTGATGAGGATGAAGAGTAGTTGTTCTTGCTTGACTCTTAGGCAAGAGTACCTCGGTTGTTTTGTTTATACTCTATCAGCAGCTTGATACTATGTTATCGTATGATACTTAAGTTATGTTTCAAAACTTATGGTTTGTAATATAACTCCAAATTTCCGCTACTTTGATGTAATAAAATTTTATCGTATTACTTCTGCAATGTTTGTAATGAGGAGATCCTGTTCGGAGAGAGGTGAATGATCTGTTGTAAAGTGGTGACACCTGGCGAACTAATTAAGAATTGATTCATTTGTTTGTGATTAAGTCGGATGGACTATTAATCCTGGCAAGTGGACCCTTTCTTAAAAGGTTCTGTCACATTAGTTTAACTAGTATGTTTGAGATTTACACACTAGTATTTGCTCTTTTCAATATTTATAATATTTTGGAATTAATCATGAATTTATCTATTTACTCAACAACCCAAAAAAAAAACTTATCGTGACCCTTTTCTTGAATAAACTATTAATGATTTTGTTGTTGCACCGAGGCCGTGTGCACTTTAAGAGATGGTAAGTGATGATCACACTCTAACTCCAGACCGTAAAAGTATTATGGGTTAGTAATGGCATGTGTGATGAAAATATCTCTAATAAATATCAAGAAAACAAAATGAGGAATTCAATACTATTTTTATGGGATGTGTTCTTGGAGTTCTTGGCGCCTGTCTAATTAGTAGATATGACATGCACGTAAAAGAAAAAAAAAAATAGTTGCGGGATGAATTGGATGCTAAATTTGGTGAATTAGATACAATTAATGAACTGTACATCATAGAGAAATTCCATGACTATAAGACGGTGGGAAACCATTATGTAGTTGAGCAAGCTCATGAGATACAATATAATGAATTATAAGAAACTCAAACTCTTTAAGTGTGTCATACCTCAAAAGTTTGTGGTTGTATACATTATTAGAAAGTTGTCTCCTTCATGAACAGGTTTAATTTCATCACTATTTTCAAGCACAAGAGACATGAAATATTAATAAAAAAACTCTCTTAATATGGAGTAGAATGCTCAGGCTAAAGATACTAATGATAGTTGGACCGAGCCCATTCTAGCGCCAACATAGTTCAACTCATGTCACCAATTATTCAATATAAATATAAATATACGGGTTTGCAAAACGGTTTTTAGTTTGGTGGTAGGTTTGTCTAGTGGGACACTATACACTGTGGTATTCCACCTTTTAAATTTTTTTATATGGTGTTAGTTTAGACTTTAGAGTGGGTGTGTAACCTATTAAAATCATGGTTGGAAGTCTTGATTTTTGCTGGAAGGCAACATATTGTTTTAACGTCTTGTTTCCAAGAGGTCTAAGGTATTGTTTTAGCAAAGAATAGCAGAAAAAACAGAAAAAAAAATGACTTACTGAACATCCTCAGTCTACCTTGAGTCTACCTTGAACCTTCATTTCCAGCCTCACGAATTCTTATTAAAGGTGGAGGAGCCATGAGCCAGTGAAGCAGTATTTCTCCTGTGCTACTTCCAGTCCATGTATGCAGATGTGAGATCTTGGTTTAACAAATTATAAGAAGAAAGAAGAAGAGAGAGGATTCGTTGGACGCCCGATGCCTGCTTTTGTCTTCACCGGGACGCGCAGTTTTTCCACAAGGTAACAAAGTTCATTCGTTCACTATATTATCACTGCGTTATCATCATCATCCAGAAGGGCTGGGCATGCATTTTCAAAAGAAAATGAGGACACAAACGGCAGCCAGGGTGAACAGCCAAGCGGTGGGTCAATCTCGAGAGATTTTTCGCCGCACGGAAGCAGAGCCCGGAGCGGGTGAGCCCCTGGACCTGGAGAGTGGAGACGCGCGTATTCTGTGGGGGAAACAAGTGAACAGCCGCATGCCATGCCAAGCCATGCCGCGGCGCCGTCGCTTCCACTGAAGACAACGACGGAGACTCGAAAATTCAAGGTCGCGGACCTCGTGTGCACGGTTTTCATTCAGCCTTACTATTCAGTAGCCTGTCCAGTGAACAAATCGAGAAATCGCTGGCCGCCGGGGTGCTAGTGCTATAGATTTATTTGTCGACAGCTGACCCCGGCGACTTCCTCCGTTGGTAGGTAGTGGTGGGGAAGCATTGCTCCCGTCCCAGAGCATATACCGGACGCTGCAGTCGTGTGTTTTAGCTAAAGCAGATGCCCAGCGATGGACATGATCAGTCACACGATTGGTACTGCGAGCATATCGACATGCACGGACACTCTGTTGGTTGGTTTCCCGGAACCTTCAACTCAATCCGACGGTTTGCCCTGGGAATGGGATGGGCGCATATCGACATGAGAATTTGATGCTCCTGGTTTGAGACCCTCTGCTATGTTCGATCCAACGGTCCTTGAGCCGCCTCCATGAGATAGATAAGCCTTGTGTCTAGCACTTTAGTTGTTAGTCTCTTTTTAGATTTTTTGACAGTTGCTCCATGCTTTAGACTAGCTTTACTTTACAGTTGTAGAAATATGCTCCTAAAGCAAACTTGTATCCCAAGAAGCTCTTTTGAGTTTTGTGTATATAAAGGGGAACAAAGACTAAAGACAAAGAAGACCGTAACAACACAATTCTGAGTCTAAATTTACTAACAATTGGTATCGGAGCCGTAGGTTCTAGCTAGAGAGCCCAAGAACACCACCTTTCCACCCTCCTAGTCATGTCTTCTTCAGCGAAGCGCGCCGCCGTCGCCGCCGCCACCAAAACCAAGGTTGTGGCCATCGAGGATGGTACCTCGTTCACCGGTGAGGGGGCGCAGGGCGACTCCAACACCCGGGCCGCGCGTCTGCTGGCTGCAGAAGCAGCAACAGCGGCGGCGAGGCAGGCTGCAGCAGCAGCAGAGCAGGCGGCGAGGACCGCGCAGGCGCTGCGAGCGGAGATCGCTGCAGAGGAGGAGGAGCAGGTGGAGAAGGACGCCAGGTGCTCTGAGAGCCCGCGCGATCGGAGGAATCGGCGCCGCTCTCAATCTCCGCGCGACCGCAGGCGAGGCCGCGGCGCCGGGCGCCATGAGTCGCGGGACAGGGTGGTCTACCGCAACTCCGGCAGCAGCACGGCGTGGCCGATGCTGGACAAGACCAACTACCATGAGTGGTTGCAGCTTATGAAGTTGCGGATGCAGGCGCGCGACATGTGGGAGGCCGTCGAGGGAGGTCCGGTCCAGTACCGCGAGGATCGGCGGGCGCTCGAGGTGATCGTGGCTGCTGTGCCCAAGGAGATGGGCATCCCGCTCATGGACAAGGCATCGACGAAGGAGGCGTGGGACGCTATCGCTGCAGCAAGGATCGGCGTGGACAGGGTCCGACGGGCGACGCTGCAGCGACTTCACCGAGA
The DNA here is from genome assembly GCA_022036555.1 of Microstegium vimineum. Lineage (NCBI taxonomy): Eukaryota > Viridiplantae > Streptophyta > Magnoliopsida > Poales > Poaceae > Microstegium > Microstegium vimineum. The sequence continues at coordinate 11,512,416 of CM039134.1, forward strand.
CTGGGAGAACATCGGCATCCAGCCCGATGAACAAGTCGACGACTTTGTCATCCGTCTGTCGACTCTGCATCAGCAACTCGTTATCCACGGCGACTGGGACATTACCGAGGAGCGTGTGGTGGAGAAGTACCTTCGAACGGTGTCGGCGAAGTACACGCAGATTGTCGTCGCCATCGAGCAATTCCTCGACTTTGAGGCGCTCACGCTCGAGGAGGTGACCGGGAGGCTCAAGGCGGTGGATGAGTGCGAGAAGCAAGCACCGATCGGGCCGATAGCCGTCGAAGAAAAGCTGATGTACACTGATGAGCAGTGGAGAGAGCGCTGGAAGAAGGAGAAGAAGGGCGCTGCCGATGCCGATGGCTCGGCTCCCAGGCAGCAGCGTGGTCGCGGAGGAAGAAACCAACGGGGCCGTGGCGGCGCGCGTGGCCGAGGGCGCGACGTTGGCCGCGGAGATGGCCGCGGTGATCGCGGCCCCCCGGGTGACAACCGTGGGCCGAACACCTGCCTCAACTGTGGCCTGGAGGGTCACTGGGCGCGTGACTGCCGACTGCCACGACGAGAGCGCGGCGGAGGCCGCGGCGGTAGAGGTGACCGTGGCGGCCGAGGAGGTGATCAAGGTGGAGGTCGCGGTGGCGGTGCTGGTGGATACGCTGGGCGTGCCCAGTACGCTGAGTGCGAAGAGGACGACGCGCTGTTCATGGCACACGCGTTCGTCGAGCTGGACAAGGATGCATCGGCATACTCTTTGGCCACGCAAGAAGTCACTTTAGAGGAACCAAGGGCTCGAGCCTTCCTTGGTACCGATGAGGAAGAAGAGAAGATGGGAGGCTGGTACCTCGACAGCGGAGCAACGCACCACATGACGGGGCGCCGCGAGCTCTTTGCCGATCTGAACACTGATGTCCGCGGCATGTCACACCCGGTTTTAAGAACAAAACCAGATATACACCATATGTGAGCCCAGGAAGTCAAATCTCACATATAGCCACAAATTAAGGTAGTATCAAAAGTCAATACTTAAATATATAACATATAAGGTCAAAGGATAACCTTAGCACAGCAAAAAGCGGAAAGACGACTCCGAACTTCGGGTGAAGACTCCACTTCCACAGGGACCAACTGACTGGTTGATCACAAGCCTATCTTTTCCAACTCTTGCAAACTGGTACCCATCCGGGATTTCTATCCAAGTATTGAAAATAAAGCAAGCGTAAGTACATGTCGTACTCAACAAGATAACATGGGGTTCGTGAGGCTCAAAAAGGATAGATACGGGTTTAACTACATCAGTTTTTAATAAGTCATAATTTTAGCAGAGGAGTAGCATCAAGTTCAACATAAGCCCAAATAACCACATGATCCGGTGCACAAGATATAATGCTTATATGAACAAGTCACAATAATCAATAACAAATAACAACTGATGAGCCATGACATAAGGACATCACACAGTAAGGAGCCCAAGCCACTCGTAACCGTGAGCACGGCTATCATGATAGTTTTTAACTCTGCGCAGAGGTGTACATCTTTACCCACAAGTCGTGAATTGCCCTTTCGCCCGAGGAGATCAGCCTCTTAACCCTCTACCAAGGAAGGTCGGCAGGGTTCACTACGAGACCGTTCACAGATTCCACTAATAGGTAACAACTCGCTACAAGTTCCCTTTAACGAGATCGTAAGAACTCCCCTCCCAGAAGTCACCGCAGCGCACCTTCTGGCAGACCAAGTCCCCACTTTCTCAGAGCCCTTCTTGCGCCCTCTTAGGTAAGTTGCCACAAACTAGCAAAAGTCTAATACTGAGTCAAGCCAGAGCCCATTAACTTATGGTAGTACTGTTTTCTCGGGGTAATCTCTTACAGAAATATCCCTATGAGTGAGAACACAGGTGTGAGTTCCTGATGTTCCACCTATAGTCCACGTTGCTAAAAAGTCATCTTTTATCGTTATTGCATATATCATTAGTCAAGTTACAAGATCATGGTTATTCTTCATGAGCACTATGTCACACCCAATTTTAAGGATAAAATTGAATATGAATAACTCATGTGTGCCCAGAGATCAATCACACACATAAGCCGACAAATCTTTAAATTGTACCATCACTGAGTGTTTATTACATAACGAACAATATTTAAATAACATAACAGCGGAATATAAAGATAACTCTCACGACGAAGCTCCACTTCACAGGGAACGCCGACTGGTTGACCACTAGCCTAGTACTCCTCACGGTAGCCTTCATAGCCATCTGAAGGGGTTGAGAAAGCAAGAGTGAGCACTTACGTACTCAGCAAGAGTAACATAGGGTTATGAAGCTCAAAAGGTTGACACTGTCTGTACTGTGGTTGCTTTTAACTTGGTCAAGTTTTACCGACACTTAGCTTTAGTTATGCATAACCCAATTAATAACCACATGATAAGATTAATAAGCATCATTAACAATTAAATAACAAGATCATCTACACTGTGAGTTTTCCAGGCCGCTCGTAACCGTGAGCACGGCTATCATGATAGATTTACACTCTGCAGAGGTTATACACTTTACCCACAAGCCATGTTACCCATATGCCCGGGTTTATAACTCCCATAACACTTCCAAGGTGAGTGGGCAGGGAACACTATGAAGTCTTTCAAAAGTCTTCCTAACATGTTGATAGACCCTACGGACCCACGGGCAAGGGGTATACAAAGCCTCCACTCGATGGTACGTCTCAAAACGGTAACCACCCTGGAACGTGCCCTGCAACCAGCTCGGCAATGGTGCCTTTCACGAACTGCCAACATGCTAGTACGAATCTTTATACTTGACTAAAGCCAGAGCCATTATAGCACTTGTGGTTGTATTAGAAATCCCAGCTTTTGCCCTACAGTGGGGTCCTATTCCATGTTGCTACAAAAGCCAGTTTTATCTCATTGTTGCATATATCATTAGTCAAGATTCATTTCAAGATCCATTATTGTAAAGCATAGCAAAGCTACCCATATGCATGTAAACCCATGGTGACAAGGTAAAGGATAACAAAGCTATGGTATAGATCTAATAGGAATCAAATTAGACACATGCAATATGACTAGATTGAATTATGGTGAATAGGTAACAAGGATGATCCCATGTTAAACTTGCCTTGATCCCAAAGCTCTTGGTGATCCTGATCTGCTGCAAAGAACTCCTGGTCAACGAAGATCTCACCGGCTGTACTCGATCAACATCACCACGCAATCATCCGAACAATCATACACGAAGCAAACAAGACATGATCAGAACATTACACCAGAAACAATTGAAAGACTTTGAAAAGGTTATAAAACAGATCTAAACTTTACTACGATCACAGAGATACGAGAATCACGCTAAACGGATCTAAAACGGAGAAGTTATAGATTAAACGGGATTTTGAAGAGAGATAGGTTTAGCAAAAGCAAAGTAATTTTCATTGATTTTCGAAAGTAATTAACATAGGTGAAACCTATACTACTGGATAGAGCATGAAAATACGGATCTAACGCAACTCGAACGGGTTGATTTGGATTTAAAACGAAGAAAATATAAGTGTTTGAAGTTTAGAGGCAAAAAGGGATATTAGGGTTTTATTTATTTTCGGAATAAATAAACTCAGAAAAGGAAATACGCTTTCCCGAGGGGAAAACGCACTGCTGGATGGCGCTTTGGACTGCGGGTTTAGGGGATGAAAACAGAGGGGCTTTTTAGCAAAAACCGCAGGCGAAGGGGTACGGTGGATCTTGGGCCGTAGGATTAGAAGCGGGCGGATCAGATTAGATCGGGGAGGAAGACACGGCGGTTTCCCGCCGGAGCAGAGCGGCGCTCGGCGGCTCCATTGCCGGCCGAGGCGATTTCTCGCCGGCGTAAGCCAATAGGGCGATGTAGTGCACGGTTTTCGAAACCAAGTGCACTGGAAGAGAGAGGGAGTCGCCGCGAACTCGTCCAGAGCATAGGCGAGGCACGGGGACGGCCGGGAGACGCACGATGACACGGAACGGCGGCGGCGGGTGCTCGGTGTGCGGCGGCGCACAGCAGAAGAGAGTGCGGGTGGCTAATCCAGCCGGGAAAAGATGCAGGGAGCGAGCAGGGAGCACTGCGAAGCTAGCTAGGGCTTCTGCGGGGCTGGATCGAGACGGAGGAGGGCTGACGACGACACACCGCGGCGGCGGGGTCTCGGCGCATGGCGACGGGGTGACGCAGAGCACGAGAGAGGGAGAGAAAAGGGAGATGACGCGTTCGGAACTCACGCGAACGTGTTGCGGTGCTTGGCGAAGCGATTGGAACGGCCGGCGGCGCAGAACGGGCTCGCGACGGTGGAGCAGAGCGGATCGCGGCGGCGCTGAGGCTGGCGGTTGCGAGGCGATCTGCGGCAAGAGGATGAGGGGGTTCGGTGCGGGCTCGGTGCTATTTACGGAGGGCGGGGGCGAGTCCGGCACGGAGACGAGACGCGGAGAATCCGCGTCGACGGTTGCGGCCGTCGCGTCGCGGCGCGGCGCGGGCAGTGTCCGGGTCGGACACGAGGAGGGGGAAGAGAGAACTGACGTGCGGGCCAGGGTCGTCAGTGACAGAGAAGAGAGAAGAGAGGGGAAGGGAGTGGCGCCGACATGCGGGCCCGGAGTGTCAGGCAGAGAGAGAGGGAAGGAGACCGCGGAGCTGGGCCGCGTGCGGGCAGGCCGGCCCAGAGAGAGGGGAGAGAAGGCCGGGCTGGTGGGCTCCTCGGGCCAGATCGAGAGAAGGAACAGTGTTTCCTTTTCTTTTCTCTTTTTCCTTTTTCTGAGTTTTGCAAATTTGGTTTTCCAAATTTGTTTTGAAATTCTTTTCAAGGTTTTGAAAACCAAGTCACCCAAAAACAATGCAAGAGCATGCAATGCACAACCATGTGAACCCTAACATGGAATTTAATTTAAGTTTTATATATTTAATTCTATGCTTCACAAAATTAAATCAAATTCAAATCAAATTAAAATCTAATTTGCTATTCAAATTTTAGGGTGTTACACACTAGCATAAACTACCCATATGCAAACCCTCAAAGGTGACAAGGCACAGGATATCAAATCTAAGTAATCCTTACGGGTAACAAGGTAGACACATGCATATGAATTAAGTATTTAAGGTGAATAGGACAACAAGGAAGATCACATGCTATACTTGCCTTAAATGCTTAGATCCTTTCTTCAACTGATTCTCAAACTTCTGATGGCTTCTTCTTGATCTCCACGTAATCTCACCGATTGGACAAGATTGTAAGCACCACACAAGCAGCTGAACAAACATGCATAACATACAATGGATCTATTTAGAGCAATACACCAATCAATGAAAAGAGCTTTAAAAGAAATCTACGGATCTCTACGATCACACAGACGCGAGAAACACGCTAATCGGATCTATAACGGAAAAGAAACGACTACCGAAAGATTAGCTTTAAAAAGAAAACTAGGCTTCATTTATTTTATCTATATAAAAAGCATGTATTGGATACTTCAGAGAAATACCCAAACTGAATTAATTCACATTATATTTTCTTGGAAAACAAGATTAAACTAGGTATATATTATTTTATGAAAAGCCGAGGTGGAAACCCTAATTTGTTTTAATTGGAAAACCATTGCTTATAGATTAATCAATTATCATTTTACTTGAAAGAATAAAACATAGTTATTACTGTTACTAACAGGTAGATCTTATCGTTACGAAACCAACGCAACTCGAACGGGACAAAACGGATCTAGAACGAGAGATTTATAAATTAAACAAGATTTTGAAAAGGGCAAAATTAAAACATTAAAGAATTAATTTACTTTGATTTTCAAAAGACTTTAACACAGATGAAAACTGTACCATTAGATAGATATTGAAATTACGGATCTAACGCAACTTGTTTGGGCCAAAACGGATTTGAAACGAGGGAGTTATAGGGTTTTCAAACTCGGTGGCAATTTTGTAAATAAAGATTTTCTTTTTATTTTGAAATAAAAACAGATCTAAACCCGAGTATGCTTTCCAGTGGCGAAAACGTAGACCCAGAAGGCGCTTTGGACGGCGGGTTGAGAAGAAGAAAAGGCAGGGGCTCTTTAGCAAATGTTCAGGGCGAAGGGGTATCTTCTAATCTCATCCGTTGATCTATGATCGGACGGATCAGATAGAAGAGGAGAGGAGAGAGGGGGTGGCTGGCCGTTGACTTGGTCACTGCCCACGTGGCTGCCTGGGATAGGGTGGCCTGCGGTGGACCGGTTGATGTAGCCACGGATGCGGGATTGTGGACCCTGTCCACACTATTCCATAGACCGAAGGGGTATGGAGAGATCTGGGCGGTTGGATCTGAAATCAACGACCTAGATTAGACCGATGATGAGGGAGTGGGGAACCCGGCCGGCACAGTGCTCCGACACGGTGGTGACCATGGCCGACGGGGGGGGGGGGGGGGCTCGCCGGCGTCAGCCAATACGGCGTTCCAGGGCACCAAAGGACTAACCGACGGGTTAGGGAGAACGAGGGAGAGAGCGCGAGCTCATCTGCGGACTTCGCGCGAGCAGAGAGAGGACTGAGTCGGCTGGTGACGTATGATCGCGACCGCGGACTCTCTGAGAACGACGACGGCATGGCGAGAGCACACAGGGAGAGAAACTGAGGGCACAGGGAGGTAGAGGGAAGGAACGCGGACTCACCGAGAGCTAAAATGGAGGTCGAGGATGCACGGTGGCGGTCAGCCACAGAGACAGCGCGGCGGCGCCATCGCCGGACCGAGCGGGAGCTCGCGATTAAGGCGCTACGGGGCACGATTGCGCAAGGAGAACAGATGGGGAGCAAGAGGGAACCAGGGCGAGTGCTCCAGGTGTATCGGTTGAAACTGCGATGGCTCGGTGGGAGTGGTCCACACGCGCTGGCGTCTTGGGTCGCGTCGGTGACGCTCCGATGAGCGTAGGTAAGCGAAGACGAAGGGAGAGAGAAGAAAGGAGGGTATAGGAGATTGCTCACCACGATGCGAATACTGGTGGCGGTTCGGAGAAGGCGGAGATGCGGCAGGCGGTGCCAATGGCGACGGCGGCGCACTGCAGGCTTTGGAGACGGCGCGGCACCGCTAGGGCAGGGCGATGACGGCGCTGGGATTGCGGGAGGCGGTGCAGGGTCTCATCCGCTATTTAAAGGGTCGGGAGGAGAAGGAGTCCCGGCATGGCCCGCACGCCAAGGCGACGTCGGAGCTGGAACGGACTCTGCTTCGGCAGAGTCCCGGTTGGGGACGACTGAGGGAGGGGGATGACAAGCGGGGTCGGGCTGTCATAGAGAAGAGAGGGGAAAGGAAGGTGACAGGCGGGCCTGAGCTGTCGGTTGCAGAGAGGAGAGGAAGGGCGACACTGACGTGTGGGTCGCGGCTGTCAGCGAGAAGGGAAGGAAGGGAGAAGGGGGGGCATTCCTACGGCTAGGTCGGCCTAGTGCGGCCCAAGGAGAGGGGAGAGAGCGCGTGGGCTGGGGCACTGGGCCAGGAGAGAAGAAAGGAGGGAGGAGAAGCTGGGCCTTCGGCCGATCGGGCCCAAGAGGGAAAAGGGAGAGGAGGAACTCCTTTTCTTTTTCTGAAAACATTTTCTAAATCCATTTTCAAAAGCATTTTGAAAATCCTTTTCTTGCTTTGATTAAACCACTCCACACAATAGTCTTATGCAGAGGCATGAATGCTCAACCACTTTGCTAAACCCTAGGTTACTTTTAATATTCCAAAAAAATTTTATTTTACTATATTTCATGAGCACAAAATTCAAATTAAATCAATTTCGATCTATTTTCAAAATTCAAAATTTTCGGGTATTACATGGCACCGTGCGTTTCGGGGATGCGTCCAAGGTGGACATCCGCGGCATCGGCACCATTGTGTTCCAAGGCAAGACCGGCGAGCATCGGGTGCTGCATGGCGTGTACTTCATCCCTGCCCTCAAGAACTCGATCATGAGCCTTGGGCAGCTGGACGAAGGCGGTTCCAAGGTGGAGATTGCCGATGGCGTGCTGCGCATCTAGGATCGCAGTCGCCACCTGATTGCCAAGGTATCTCGAGGAGCTAACCACCTCTACATTCTCCATTTGGAAGCTACACAACCATGTTGTCTCGCCGCGCGCAAGGACGACAAGGCGTGGCAATGGCACGAGAGGCTCGGCCATTTGCATTTTGATGCACTACGGCGCCTGAGCAGAGGAGAGATGGCCCGTGGGATCCCAAGATCGACCATGCGGAGCAGGTCTGTGACGTCTGCGTCACCACCAAGCAGAAGCAGTGAGCTTTCCCATCGGCATCGGCATACCGTGCCCAGGAGCACCTGGAATTGGTGCACGACGACCTCTGCGGACCAGTGACGCCGCCGACATCGGCGGGCAACCGATACATCCTCCTACTGGTGGACGACGCCACCCATTCATGTGGGCGGCATTGCTGCCAACCAAGGATGCTGCTGGGGAGGCAATCAAGCGCATCAAGGCTGCAACAGAGGTGGAGGCGGCTGCCAGCTCAAGGTCCTGCGCACGGACATCGGCGGCGAGTTTACCGTCACCGAGTTCAGCTCCTACTGTGCCGATCAAGGTATCAAAAGGCACTTCAGTGCCCCTCACTCTCCTTAGCAGAATGGGGTCGTTGAGCGCAGGAATCAGACGGTGGTGGCCATGGCGCGAGCTCTGCTCAAGCAGCGCGGTCTACCGGCAAGATTTTGGGGGGAGGCCGTGATGACGGCAGTGCACCTCCTGAACCGTGCCCCGACGCAAGCACTGGAGGGCATCACCCCCTACGAGGCATGGCATGGCCGATCGCCGACGCTGGGCCACCTCAAGGTGTTTGGCTGTGTCGCCTACACCAGGCGCCTGACCCAGCTCCGCAAGCTGGATGAACGCGGCAAGGCCGGCGTGTTCATCGGCTATGCAGAGGGCGCGAAGGCCTACAAGGTCTACGATCCAGTGTCCCAGCGCTTGTGCGCATCAGCCGCGATGTCGTGTTCGACGAAGGCCGCGGCTGGGACTGGACATCGGCATCAGCAAGCACTTGGAGGAAGGCGACAGCGACTTTACCGTCGAGTATCACTGGGAGGAGGTGGTATCTGGAGCTCCCAGCTCGGCATCGCCATCGGCAACTCAGCCGCGCTTCAGTACACCAGAGCCGACACAAGGTGAGGAAGCTGAGGACCCCGCATCGGCAGTCGCGCCATCGGCAATGACGTCATCGGCAGCGGCAAGCAGGGCAGCCGCACCATCGGCAGCGACACCATCGGCAGCTGCACCATCGGCAGCGACACCATCGGCAGCCGCATCACCGACAACGGCACCATCAGCAGCGACGCCATCGGCAGCGGCAAGCGGCCCTAGTCCTCGGGTCGAGTACGTAACTCCCCCGGAGGACGATGAAGAAAGGGTGGACGCCTACCATGGCAGTGGGCCACTGCGCTATCGACGCATTACTGACCTCATCGGGGATGAGGCCACCCCGCCGCTGGTTCAGAGGCTGTTTGCCGATCTGTACCTCTCCTGCTCAGACGAGCCGACTACCTACGCAGAAGCGAAGGATGATCCAGCTTGGCAAGCTGCGATAGAGAAAGAGCTGGGCGCTGTTGAGCGTAATGGCACCTGGGAGCTAGTGCCACCCCGAACTGGTCATCGACCAATCACCTTGAAATGAGTGTTCAAGCTGAAGAAGAATGCCGATGGTGATGTGATCAAGCACAAGGCAAGGCTTGTGGCTCGGGGTTTTGTGCAGCAAGAAGGGATTGACTATGAGGATGTCTTTGCCCCTATGGCAAGGATGGAGTCAGTCAGGCTGCTGCTAGCCTTGGCTGCTCAAGAAGGATGGAAGGTCCATCACATGGATGTCAAATCGGCATTCCTCAATGGAGAGCTCAAGGAGGAGGTCTATGTGCAGCAGCCACCTGGGTTTGTTGTCCAAGGAGAAGAAGACAAGGTCTATCGGCTCCACAAGGCACTGTATGGGCTGAGGCAGGCATCCAGAGCATGGAATGCAAAGTTGAACTCAACCTTAAAAACGATGGGGTTTGTTCAGAGCAAGCATGAAGCTGCCATCTACAGAAGAGGCTCAAATGGCACTGTTTTACTCGTCGAAGTCTATGTGGATGACTTGATCATCACTGGAGTCAAAGAAGAGGAAGTGAGGCTTTCAAGACAGAGATGCAATCCATCTTTGAGATGAGTGACCTTGGGTTACTCAGCTTCTACCTTGGAGTAGAAGTGCAGCAAGGTAGTAGTGGGATCACTCTGAGGCAGAGCCACTATGCCAAGAGGATTGTGAAGTTGGGGAGCATGGCCGATTGCAACTCTGCTACCACCTCGATGGAAGAAAGATCGAAGCTGAGCAATGAGAGCACAGCAGAAGAAGTGGATCCAACACAATACAGAAGATTGGTTGGAAGCTTGAGGTACTTGGTCCACACTAAACCAGACCTGGCCTTTTCAGTGAGATTCGTGAGCAGGTTCTTGGAGAGACCTACCACTGAACATTAATTGGCAGTCAAGAGAATTCTCAGGTACTTGGCTGGTACTCTTGACTATGGCCTCCACTTCACCAAGGCACCAAATTCGGCAAGGTTCGTGGACTATTGTGACTCAGATCTTGTTGGAGACATTGATTCCAGCAAGAGCACAACTGGTCGCCTCTTCTTCCTAGACAACAGCTTGGTCAGTTGGCAGTCTGTCAAGCAGAAGGTAGTGGCACTCTCTACCTGTGAGGCTGAGTATGTGACCATGACTACAGCAGCAACTCAGGCACTATGACTATCAAAGTTGTTTACCGATTTGCTAGGAAGGAGAGTGGAAACTGTGGAGTTAAAGGTGGACAACAAATTGACACTTGCACTTACCAAGAACCCAATGTTTCATGACAGGAAAAAGCACATAAGGACTAAGTTCCACTTCATCAGAGACTGCATGGAAGAGGGGAGCATCAAGGCCGATCACATCGGCACAAATGAGCAGCTTGCCGATATTATCACCAAGTCACTTGAAAGAACCAAGTTTGAAACCATGAGAAGCAAGATCGGATTCAAAAGGATCACCAAGACTGGCTGACGCAAGGCTTAGGGGGAGAATTGATAGATAAGCCTTGTCTACTAGCACTTTAATTGTTAGAACACTTTAGTTGTTAGTCTCTTTTCAGGTTTTTGGACAGTTGCTCTATGCTTTAGACTAGTTTACTTTACAGTTGTAGGAATATACTTCTAAAGCAAACTTGTATTCCAAAAAGCTCTTTTGAGTTTTGTGTATATAAAAGGAAACAAAGACTAGAAAACAAAGAAGACCCTAGCAACACAATTCTGACTACTTTACTAACACCATGATCCCAAGCTCCGTCGCGGCCGTCGAAGGAAAGGAGAAGCAGAATGCGCGGCCGCTGAGGTTTCTGCGATGGCAAGTGGAGGTGGCGGAACTGTCCTGGGAACAAATTCCGGTCCAAGTACCTGACCGTGACCGCAGCAGCAGCTGCGTGCGTGCGTGCGTCGTCACACGCCCTCTTTTTCACAACCTCCATCCACCTCCGCAGTCCATACCGCGCTGACGCGAACAAGAACCACCGCCACCACCTATTATTTCTTTCTTCTTCTTCTCCCGATGCAGACCGCCGCCGTGGTAGTGGTGGTGGCGCTGCTGCTCCCCCTCTCCGCCTGCTTTCTGCGCTTCGGCGGCTTAGCCACGGCCACCGCCGACACCAACCAGACCATCAGCGGTAGCAGCAACACGAGCTGCACGCCGGCGAGATGCGGAGACCTGAACATCACCTACCCGTTCTCGCTCGTCGGCGTGCAGCCGCTCTACTGCGGCTTCCCGGCCTTCCAGCTGACATGCGACGCCGCTGCCAATCGCACCTTTCTCGCCAGGACGTTCAGGGAGAACCTGTACCGCGTGCACAACATATTCTACGACAACACCTCTCTGGTGGTGTCCGTCGAGGCCACCTTTGCCGGCGACGACGGATGCCACGTGCCGGACTTCAACGTGTCTGCCAGCCTCGCACTCTTGCCCGTCAACATCAGTACCACAAACAAGAACCTCACCTTCGTCTACAACTGCAACATCAATCAGAGCCTGCGACTGCTACCGGCATGTAACCACACTATTCTGGGAGCTTACACCTCCGGCGACGCCGACGCCGACGCCGAGCAGTTAGTCGGTTTGAAGAACTGCAGCAGTGTGAGCGTGCCCGTGCGCTCGATCGAGCGCAAAATGGAGCCACCTCATTTAAAGTACTCGGAATTGATCAGGGAAGGGTTCCTTTTGGAGTGGCCGCAGAGGTCGATGGCAGATTGCAGTGAGTGCAAGCAGCGCGCCGGGGAGTGCAGATTTGTTGAGCTTTCGTTCCAGTGCATCTGCCGCGACGGGAGACCCTGCCGACGCTCTCGTGGTAAGTAATCGGTTACTTTGGAATTTGGATTAAATACTCAGCAATACTTAACTTGCAATGCTCTCACCACACTAAGCTGTTTTTGATCGAGCAAGAGACACAAGTTTCTCCCCTTCTTGTGATTTCAAATTTAGACATGATGCTCAAAGAATTCCCAGTTTTCCACTATAAGTAAAAACAAACGAAACGAAACGAAACAGCAAATTGTCTTGGTCTGAAGTTGAGGTTTCATTTTAGGCGCCGAAGGGGGGAAAAACAATTCAGGCTGCTAGTATTTTTATTAGTTTTTGCTCGAGAACAAGGGCGGCTAAAATTCAGGTGCATCCTCAATCCTGAATGCAACTTCTTCCCCTATGAGTAATCTATAGCCAGCACCATTTGAAATTTGAAATGGTCAGTTCCTTCCTATACATGGAAGTTGGAACTTTGAACCGTCTAGTGGCAGAGTGCCTTGCTAGTATCTCTATCTTAATAATGCCAATAAAACGAAGAATAGGCCTGCTAGTAGCACAGGAGCCAATCCTTGTGGTCAATGGTCAGCGGAGAGCAGCCAGACAGCCATGCTGCTTCATCAAGTTGTGTGCTCAATTGGACGATATGATGCACAAATCGTTTTCTGAAGAGATTGTTCAACCTTTAGTCAGCCAGGTGATTTGGTCCAACCATATGCCTGCCATGATGTTTCCCTGACTAATATGCATAGCAGTTACTAGTAGTAATAATAACAAATTAGTAATTGATGCCTTTCAGATTAGGGAATGGGATAAGTAATCTGAAGGGGATTGATACCTGTAGTTATCTGAATTTCATTAAATAAGTAGTACTACTAGATGAGATCCAGCTAGAGAGTTGACTGATCAGGTCCACATGCACAGTACTATAGTGCTGCAAGTCTTCCCAAGTCTTGAATGGAAAGGTTACTATTCGTTTTCATGAAAGGGAGATCACTATTGGCCCGGCGCCGTGCAAGGCTAACTGGCTAAGGATGGGAATATGCTCTTCTTCTGAACTTTGAAGTTTATGCACAGTGCTGTCGACTGTAGTGTTTCTTTGAACTTCTGCTGCTTCCTTATTGCATATTTGATGCATCATCACGTCATAAGTGAATACTACAGATTATTGCGATTTTGTGGGCTCAAATGTCACCTTGTCCAATTTCCAATACTTATTTCCGTCCATCTTTGTCTTTGTTGTTGTTGCTGTTCTACTTATTCCTGTAAACTATTTATCCATCCCTATCAAAAGCCACGCTTCTGTTCTTCCTGTGACTAGAACCTGTTTCAGAATATGTTTTCGGTGGTTAGGATCATGGACTAGTAGTATGACTGACTGAAGAAACAATGTTCCGTAGATGGGTACAGTCATACAAGAATAGTCAAGATTAGTATGCTTGAAGTTTACATAAATTTAGATAATGTAGCAAACAAATTAGACCATTGCATTGTTCTTCCAAGATATGGACTTTTTGGTGATCTTTGTGGGACTAGTCTTGTAAGGAGCGGGTTGGTCTTAGTAAGCCTTGGCTTACTAGGATCTTATGTTGTAACTTTCTCTTGGTGTAATGAAAAACATGCTTAGGTATGGTCATAAAACAAACAAACAAACAAACAAAAAAAAGATATGGACATGTAGCACTTCTTCCTGATCCTTGTCAAGCATATTAAATTGTATCTTCGTTCTTGATTTTCATGTTACTTTATGATGTTTTTTCTAATTTGATTTCTTCTCTGTGCAGATATTATGTCTCTGAGAATCAAAATCGGCGCAGGTAATGACAAATTTACTATCAGCATAAGCACACCTGTATACACTTGCAATTGCAAACCCACCCTGAAGTAAAATGGATTTGAGTCTACTATGTATTGTTGACACGTACATGACGTCATTTTTCTTTGGGGTGTTAAACCTCACTGGCAAGCAGGAATCGGAGCAGCCCTTGTGTTTGTGATCATACTGGGCGCTCTGTCCCTTCTCATGGTACACAAGCGAAGGAAGAGGAAACGATCTGCGTCACTGGTCGGGCTCATCCGTGATGGGCCGGGAACGCCATTAGCATCGCTCAGGAAAGAGTTCAGCATGACCGGATCGCCGCGTACGCACATCTTCACTTACGAGGAGCTCGACGAGGCCACCGACGGCTTCAGCGACGAACGCGAGCTCGGCGTCGGCGGCTTCGGCACAGTGTACAAAGGCACGAAATAAATAAAAGGCTTTTCAATTTCAGCTAGTCCTGGCCATGCCGATGGCTTGATTTCATCATCAGAAACTTAAATAAAAAAGCTAAGAAATGGCGTTGCGTTGCGCAGGGACTCTGCGGGACGGGAACGTGGTGGCGGTGAAGCGGCTGTACAAGAACAGCTACAAGAGCGTAGAACAGTTCCAGAACGAGGTGGAGATCCTGTCACGGCTACGTCACCCCAACCTGGTGACGCTCTACGGCTGCACCTCCCCGGGCAGCAGCCGCGACCTGCTCCTCGTCTACGAGTACGTCCCCAACGGCACGCTAGCCGACCACCTCCACGGCGCCTCGTCGCCGGCGTCGCTCACGCTCTCGTGGCCCGTCCGGCTCGGCATCGCCGTGGAGACGGCGAGCGCGCTGGACTACCTCCACGGCGTCCAGGTGGTGCACCGCGACGTGAAGAGCAACAACATCCTCCTGGACGAGGCGTTCCACGTGAAGGTGGCGGACTTCGGGCTGTCGCGGCTGTTCCCGGCGCACGCGACGCACGTGTCCACGGCGCCGCAGGGCACGCCTGGGTACGTCGACCCCATGTACCACCAGTGCTACCAGCTGACCGACAAGAGCGACGTGTACAGCTTCGGCGTCGTGCTCGTGGAGCTCATCTCCTCCAAGCCCGCCGTCGACATGAGCCGTGCCGGCGGCGGTGACGTTAACCTGGCCAGCATGGCCGTGCACATGATCCAGTGCTACGAGATCGACCGCCTCGTGGACCCGCGGATCGGGTACCGGACCGACGGCGGGACGAAGAAGGCCGTGGACCTCGTCGCCGAGGTGGCGTTCCGGTGCCTGCAGCCGGAGCAGGACGTTAGGCCGCCCATCAGCGAGGTGCTGGACGCGCTGAGAGAGGCGCAGAGGATGGAGCAGGATGGGTGCGCCGCCGCCATCAAGAAGAGCAGGGATGGATCGCCGGACTCCGTCATGTATCAGTGGACAAGCCCATCCACCCCTACCCATAACAGCAGTTGAGGGTTCAGTTCAGTCAGAAAAGAAAACATGTCAGTAACCTGTGTGCAGTGTGCTCTATCACTTACTACAGTGTTAGGTTAGATAACCTGTAAATTGATGAGTTTATGGGAGAGAGTGTTTTTGTTTGTTCAGAAAATTATCTCGCTGAAAAAAAGCTTCCTTGTAAGTAAAGGTTGTATGGGTGATAGAGAATTCAGCTTCTACGCCAACTGAAGAATTCACCGAAAATATTGCTGTATATACACGTAAGATGGAATGCCGTCCTGCATACTTCCGATTGGAGGAATCTTTCCGCAACATTTCCATGTTCACACTTGCACAAGCGCCATAAACTTTGTGTGACTTCCCACACCGGCCTTCAGGTTGTGGCCATGGCTTGTGCTGACAATACATGCAGACAAAAAGACCAGTCTATTTCATTTTCAGAATATATAAAAGTAGAAAGCATAATGTATGTATGATGTATCTTTCAGTCAGTGAACCAATACCTTTTTTTCCATTTTTTTTGTGTGTACTACATCCGTCCCAAGACATATGATTTGGTAATCTTCCGTTGGACGTTCACACACCTTGTGTGAACCTGAATCATCCGCAGTACAGGGAGTCATCCAGTGTCAAATTTTGCATGATCTCCGACTTGAGCAACAAGGGGACCCAAATTTTAGGCAAAATCATACACTGCTCTTCTCTGCAATGCTGTGCTGGTTGCACAATCATCAACAATGCGTCTAGTACGATCTCCTCTGCACCTACTGCTGCTCTTCTCCAGCCTCGCCGCAGCCTCTGCAGCCACAGACCAGATCCCGAACTCCACCGAGTCATCGTCGTCGTCGTGCCCGTCGTACCGGTGCGGCCACTCCGTGGACATCCGGTACCCGTTCTGGATCGACGACGGCAGCGCGAGCGCGAGCGCCGGCAACGCCTCCTCCTCGTCGTCCCACTGCGGGTACCCGAGCCTGCGCCTGGAGTGCCGGCGGGAGACGCCGGTGCTGCCGCTCCCGTCGGGTGACTACGCCGTGACGCACATCATGTACGGCGACCTTACCGTGTCACTCTTCGACCTCGGCGTGTTCTCGCTGTCCAACACCACCACCTGCCCGCTGGTGGGCCGCAGCAGCAACCTGACCCTCCCGGCGGGTTCGCCGCTGTCGCTGACGGCCCGGGACGCCAACCTCACCTTCTTCCTCCACTGCTCCTTCGTGGGCATCCCGGCGCACCTCGTCGCGTGCCTCGAGGGCGACGGCAGGCACCACTCGTACGTGTTCCGTGACGGCGACGAGCTCGCGCCGCCGTACGGTTACGCGGCGGGGCTGTGCCAGGACGTCATCGCCATGCCCGTGCTAAGGAGGTCCCTGCTCGGCGCCGGGGGCAGCCCGCTGGACGCCGTCGTGCCCGCGCTCAACATGGGGTTCGAGCTCAGCTGGAGGCCCGAGGCGGACGGGGACGGGGAGTGCGGACAGTGCGAGAGAGCCGGCGGCCTGTGCGGACGCCGTCGGCAGGCGGGGCACGGGGCGTGGTCCTTCGCGTGCTTCCGGGCTGCCGTGAATCCAGCGTGGATTCCTCCGAAAACTCCAGGTACGCGTGCCTGCATTTATTCCTACTTATTGCGTGTATTTTACTGAGATTTCCTAGGTTTTTGCTGCGTCTCAAGGTTTAAATGGGCTTAACAATATGGAGCTCTACGAGACGCGTAGTTAAGAATTGGCCTGACAGCAGGTTAGGCAAACTATAAAGGATGGCCCAAGTACAGTGGGCCTTAGCCCGTATAGGGTCAGGTCTCTCCGGTGGACTTAGGATTTGTTGAATTGGTTCAATCGGCACGCTGAGACCTGGCTGAGACCTGAGAGTCTGAGACCTCGTTCAGTTCCTTCGCAACAGAGTCGTGGAATGATTTTCCGTTAAGGTCTTGTTTGGATGTGCATATATTATCTTCAAATAAGTGTATTTGAACTAATATTCTCTAAACTATGTGGTTTGAGGGAGATACATACATATTTAAACAAAGCCTAAAATACTTCACTAATTTATATACCTCTCTTTCCAAAAAAGAATTAATTTCCAACAATTTTAGGACAGACTAGTGGAGAAGAGAAATGACTATGTTACCCCTCGTTAAAATGCTACTCCCTCTATCCTCAAATGCTAGTTGTTTTAGGATTCAAAATGCGTCTCAGAATACATGTCGTTATAGCCATGCATGTGCATCTAATCCTAACCCAATGTATCATCAATCGTCACCTCGTTGTCCTCCACTAGCTAAAGATGAAAATTCTACCGATGGAGTACAGAGTTGAAAAAAAATACTTCCTAGCTCAACATCACGATCAGGTGCAATGATTCACTTAGAGGGGTGTTTGGGTATTTTCGTTTCTACCTTGATCTCAGGACAAACTCTACGACATCCTCTAATATGGGATAGAGGAAATATACTCCAACAACGTTTTTGAATTAAAGATTCTCACTTCTCGGTAACGGAAGAGGTCGAGCATATAACCCTAAGGTTCTACTCCCTCCGTCCCTCAATAGAGGACGTTTTGGGATTGAACCCAGAATTCAAGGTACGAGGTAAAAGACTCTGTCACCTCTATAATATAATCATTGCATATTTATTATTGATCTAAAACATTCACACAGTACTAGCACTTTTCAATTAAAAAAATAAAACAACGCTTATCCTTACAGGCTCCCATCATCTATGGTTTTTATTTTTTATTCGTACTAGTGGCCAAACAGTGAGAGACGTGGGATGGCCTGCTGCTAGCCTGCTATACCAATACCATACCATAGAGTGAGAATTATCATACAAGCTAGAACGTCTTTCTTTCTAATACATTTTTTAAAATCGCAAAACGTCCTTTGTTGAGGGAAAGAGGGTAACAAGGGAGTATACCCTTAAGCTCGGCGTACTCAAGTGATGGGACCAACCGTGTGATCCTCTCAGGCTGCTGAGTTGGTGGCTCTTTGTTCCATTCCAGCCGTGTTTGGGCCGTTTTGCTGAAAATCAGAAATCTCATCGCTTCGACAGATGACCACACCCAGCTCCGTATAATCCGTATGTGTCCCATCCCATGCCCCCCAAATGCATGGCCCATTCTCTGCCTCATGGGCGTACAATTTCTCTAATCGAGCAGTAACAGCTGTGCTTGCAGTCGCAGGAAATGAACTGAAATCGGTGTGTATGCACGCCCCTGACTTCAGTGATCACTACCGTTGGAGTAGTATGCAACTCCAGCTCGTTTGGGGAGCGTTTATTAAAAAGAGAGAGAGAGGAAATTTCGATTCAGCTGCTCGCACTTGGCCCAGTTGGCTTCTTGCTTGACTAGCACAATACAAAATTGATTTTACGAGACACCACCAAAAACTTCGGAGACGGGCATAAAGACCGAGACGAGCATTTTTATTTACCGAGTCGGTCACATTTGTCCGCCTCGTAAAATCGATTAACGAAGACGGTTATTTGTAACAGACCCGTCTCCAAAAATATCCCATTTACGGAGGCGGACCTGTTACAAAGGCCCGTCACGGTTAATATGGCCGAGGCCCAAACAAACCCAGCTGGCCCATGAACCTACTCTTGTATATAAGCATGAATTAGGGTTTTGAACCCCCCACCCCACCCTACCACTCCCCTCCCCCAGCCGCCACTCTCTCCCAGGCGGCGCCCAGCCCCTGCACGAGTCTCTCCTCTCCCAGACGGCGCCCCCTCCTCTCCCTCCCTCCCCTCCCTCCTCTTCTCTCCCTGGCGCCGCCCCTCCCCCATCGGCGTGGGCGCGGGCCACGACGGCCGCACCTCCCCCATCGGCGCGGGTGCGGACCACGGCGGGCGCCGCCCTTCCCCCATCGACGAGGGCGCGGGCCACGGTGGCGCGGGCGCCGCCTCTCCACCTCAGGCGCAGGCGCGGCCCGGCGCCACCCCTTCCCCCCCCCCGGGGCGCGGGCGAGGCCCGACGCCACCCCTTCCTCCCCTGCGCTGCGCTCGGTGGAATGGGTGCGGGCGCCGCCCCTCCACCTCAGCGCTCGGCGGCGCGGTTGGCGGCCTGGCAGTGCATCCCGGCGTCCCGGATGCCGGATCTGGTGGCGGGATGCCAGATCCGGCGGATCCCGTGGATGGGCTCGGCGGGCTCATCCCTAGGTTTTCTTTTTTTTGTTTTTTTATTTCTATTAACGGAGGCGGGCGTTGTGACTGCATCGGTTAATCTATGGAGGATTAACCGAGGCCTTTCATTGGAGGCGGACGTACTTGCCCGCCTGCATTAATGGTTTTTGTACTAGTGTAGTTCGACTGGACGTGGAGCTGCGATGCGACGTGAACGTCCGATGCACATCAGCACATGTACAGTGACCTTAAATATGTACGTCCTGTTTTTTTTAAAAAAATTACACGCACGCACGTAAACTCTATCCCTATGAACATCTCCCCCGGTGGCGGATCCAACATGCGATTAAGGGGTGCTAAGTAATAAATATCATGATACCAATGAAGATTTTGGAGAATTGTATAGAGATTTAATGGAGAAATAAGTGAATTTTATAGAGATTTAAAGGATTAATGAGTAAATTTTGAAGAAATTTAATGGAGAAAGAAGTGATTTTTACATAGATTTAATGGAGAAAGGAGGCCATAGGGAAGGGGGAGGCCATAGGGAAGGGATTTTTACCTTAGAAGGATTGAGCCGGCGCATCTCGAGCTTCACGAAGTCACCATATACCTCATACAATTTTAGTATTATTTTTCAGCAAACGAATAATATTTCTCTCCCTCAACAAATTAATATAAATATTCAGTATAATTAAGTTAAATTTTAGTAAAACAAATAACAGTGTAAGTATGCATCTATCCCACCCAGTCTCGAGTTCTCGTCGAGTAGAAATCCGGGGAAAAAGAGGCGACGCGCAACTTGTTCTGCCATTCTATGAACTCATCATCGTCTCCAGCCGCACGATGACTACTTAACATGCAAGCGTCTTCTCTATCTCGAGTCTCCTTTTGTCTTCACCCAAGAGGCACGACGCGTGATCTGTTCCAGTCCCAAAATTCCACGTACTCATCTTCAGTTTCCACTCGTTTCTGCTGACAAAGTGGTAATGGTAGTAATTGGTAGTAACACGTACTACAGTCTTCAGAGCGATCTACACGTAATTCACATAAATGGTTTTGTCCAGCAGTACGTGTCTGTACTCATTAGACTCCTCAGTCATCAGCTTGGACTGACTAGGCAGGCAGGTAGTTAAAAAGATGTTTCATCTTTTCGCCAAAAAAAATGTTTCATCATCAGCACCAAGTCTTCACCAAACAGATCTTCGGTCGCTGGCGAGTGAGGACCCACGGCATTTGGACCCACATGTCGGGCCTGCTCCCTCCCACCAACCGAGGACGTACTGAGGTCCACATCAGCTTCCTCCTTCCTGCTCAAAGCCCAGAGAACAGACAAGTAAAACTCGGACCGGTCAGTTCATTCGGCAACATCCGGCCATGGCCATGGCGGCTTCCAGAGTTCCAGAGTCCAGTCCCATTAAATAATCCGGCTCGCCGCATGCATCATCTTCTTCGTCTTCTTCTCTAGTTCTCTGTGTCCTTCCACTCTTCCAGCCTCTTCCTCGATCGTCCCGACTCCCGAGGTCCTATCTCCTGCCGCAGAGCGAGATGCCTGCGTGCCTTCCAACAGCTGCTGCCATGCTTCTTCTTCTCACCCTACTTGCCACTCCCACCACTGTCGCCGCCCAAAACACGACGACGCCGTCCTGCCCGCCGGCGTCGTGCGGCGGCCTCAGCATCACCTACCCGTTCTGGCTCGCCGGCACGCATCCGCCGGAGTGTGGTTACAGGGCCTTCAAGGTCACCTGCGACAGGGGCAACGCCTCCCTCGAGAACTCGTTCTGGCAGTACCAGATCCTGAACATCTTCTACCATGACACCTCGTTCATACTCACCAACGAGGTCCTGTCGGACGGAAATTGCAACCTCGAGTTCTACTACAACGCCTCTACCGATCTTGGCCTCGCGCCCTTCCAGATCAGTTCACAAAACCAGGAGCTATTCTTCGCCTACAGCTGCGACGACCTGCGGGAACGGCGTGCCCCTCGTTCTTGGGCGCCCGTGGACTGCGCCGCGAATGACTCGTTCGACTCTTTTGCGCTGCTCGCTGGGAATTACACGCCCGGCGTCACGAGTCCAGCGATGCCGGGGAACTGCAACTCGTCGTCGATGATGCCGGTGCTGGGATACGAGGGGGCGACGGGGGCGAACTACCAGCGCCTGCTGAGGCGTGGTTTTCTGGTCGAGTACGCGGACGACGGCTGCGGGGATTGCACCGAGAGCGGCGGCCAGTGCCAGGTCGATGTGGGCTCCGACGTGTCCTGGTGCCACTGCTCCGACGACGAGGAGCAACCCTTGCCGTATACTTGCGGTTACTACTCCGGTTAGTATATGCTTATTATTAGGTTTATTTATGATTCAGTAGTTACATTCTTTTACTATAGTGTTCCCTCCATCGTCTTTGTTTTGATTGCCTGCATACTATTCGCCCCGTAGTGTTCGGATTTCTCATCACCGTGTTGCCTCCTCGTCTGGCCTCTCTCGGCTAAGCGAGCCGAGGTGAGCTAAACTGGTTCTCTCAGAAATCTTGAAAGCGCGCGCGGGTAACATTATGACAGATGCTAAAGAAACCAAATAATACTGTGAACGAAGGAAAACGAAACCAGAGGTGAGACTTGAGAGCGAATCCACTGTGAAACCGTGTTGTTGCTACAGTCTTTAGGAGGAAAAGTTCCCCTCGTTTCCTTGGTTACAAACGGTCTACTCATCTTCCTTTCCTTCGTTTTCGTTTCTTTCACTTTTCCTAGAAAAACCTCTGTTGCAACCCTCAGTATGAGCTTTTTCTTACCCTCCCAGTGACTATTCTCAGATTAGCGGTAGCATTCTTTCTACTACTTAGTGCACTAGGATAACTCTATTATTTTAATAGTGAAGAGTATAATGCATATTTTGTATCAAGAGGTGAGCGGATAGCGGTTTCACGGCGGATTAGAGTTTTTGTAATGGATTACAAATAACGAGTGTTATGACGGATGCTAAGTTCTAATAGCGAAATATTAAAAATAATTATTTTTAGAGGATATGTGAATACTAGTATTACGTTTTCTTAAATAATTAGAATTTTCTAGTTAATTATTAATGACATGAAATCACATAGAGCATATAAATGGATAAGGCATATGGAAGGTATGTGGAGATAAATTATCATTAAGTTCTCATATCTATTTAAAATGACATCATTAATCATCCCATCATTTTTATGATTGTCAAAATTATCGTCTTAAAATTTTTATTACCACTGAAACCGTCCACATTGTCACTCGAATCATGAACATAGTGAAACAATAGCCTAACAATAGCAATAGCGGTTTTGCAATAGCAAATGCTAAACATTATAGCAGCCGCTAAGTTCTAGCGGCTATCTTTGGTCCGCTACCTTGTAGCGGTAGTAGTAGATGACCGCTACTGCTATAGCGGTCACGGTCACGGTCGCGGTTGCGGGTGCTACCAATGTTGTTTAATATCTTGATCATGTGCTACAAAGCTCTACTTAAAAAACATAACCAGTTATTTATTGAACATTGTATCCTTTACTTCCTTTTTACTCTCTTGTATGGGGCTATGTTTTCTACTGATATATATTATTTCCTCCCATTTTTTGTTATTTATTAGCAGTATTTGATATGAATCTTAGGATCAATCTAGATCGCTAGATGATCTTAACCACAAATAATATAGATCTTTCTCCCTTTTTGTTAGCTGGATTTGATCTGGAATATTTTGATTAACTTTAGCAATTGGATTGCTATAACAATTAAGAAAATGTTGTTTTTGAGTCTTTTGACCAAATAATATGGTAATTTCTATACCTTGATATATGAACATAATACCGTCTTTAACATTTCTTGTTGGGTCATTGTTGCCCGGTGCTTCAAGATCCATCAGGGGTGGTTATACCGTGTTAACTTGCGAGTAATAGTTCTAGAGATTAGCCCGCGTGAGTTCACGGAGAAACCATTGGTCTTGGTCATGTGCACGACTGTCTGTATCTCATGATTTAAAGTTTAGACATCAAGCTTTACTCCCTCCGTCTATGAATAAACCAATTTCTAGAATCTGTTTCAGTCAATCTTTTTTAACTTTAACTAACTTTATAAAAAATATATAACAACAACTATGATTTAAATGAGCATCCATGTGAAAATATATTCTATGATAAATCTAATGATATTAATTTAATATCATAAAATTAAATATTTTTTATAAAAATTCAGTCAAAGTCTAAAATTTTTGACTTAAGACAACTATAAAAATATATATTCTTTTAAGGATAGAGAGAGTAAATTATTTTAGTTATTGAGGTTCCAAACAAGAGGTCTAAAGTCTTATCCAATATCATAAATGCTTTAGACCACACAAGTGAGGTAAAGTGATCTAAATGAAAGTTAAAGTCCTTAAATTTAACCTACTAATTTATAGACCAGGGAATCCAAATATGCCGTAATTCTTGAAAACAACAACCTTTAAAAAAACAACAAAGACAATATGAACAAGCATTGAGTGACGATCTTTCAAAAAAAAAATGGAGAAAGTTTAGACTTACTAGCTAGCTTAGATGTTCAATGTCGTGAACCTGGAATTCTTCCACTGTTTCAGTGGCTTGATAGTTTTGTCAGAGTTGGTGTGCTGTTTTTTTTTTTTGCGTGCTACCTGAGTCTCCCCTACTTTTAAAATCCACTTCAGCCAGTGACTACTAATCTACTATCATCACGTTATGGGAACCTTTACATATCCAATCTCTATGCTCCAGATGTTGACACCATGCATGCATTTTCTTGTTTTAGCTAATGATATAGTTCGACTGAACACATTCTACGGTCGTATCTCTCCTTTTTGTAATGATTAAAACACATCCCTAAGACATGAAAGTCAAGCTGAGAAAATTCTACTCCTAGTAAACGACGGCGCCGTATTAAGACATGTTCTTGTTGACTGCGCTCTGCTGTAGCGTGAATCCCTCGTAATCAAGTGTCCAATGTCACACAAATCGGCTCCGCTCTCCATCCGCTATCTACCTCTGCGATAATCCATCCTGACAAGCCACAAAAAATGGCATAAATAAACCGCGAGCGTCCATACTCCTTTCGGCATTTGCTCCGACCTCCGCCCTCCGCCGATCGATACCACAATGCACACTCCGGCCGTGCTAGCAGCAACACTAGCGCTGCTGCTGCTGCTGCCTCTGGTCGCCGCCGCACTGGACGCGACCTGCGCGCCGGCGACGTGCGGGAACCTGTCGATCAGGTATCCGTTCTGGCTGCGCGGCAAGCAGCCTGCCTACTGCGGCTACCCATCCTTCGGCATCGCGTGCGACGACGACCCGACCGGCGCCGGCGCGCCGCCCGCGCTGAACGGCTCCTACCAGCTTGGCCGACGACCCCACCGGCTGCCGCGCCACCAGGTTCAACATGTCCGCCGGCCTCGCGCTGTCGCTGCTCGCCGTCAGCCAAGCCAACTGGGAGCTCTTCCTTTCCGCGAACTGCACGCAGCGGCAACGAGCACCGCCGCCGCCGCCGGGGGCGGTTACGACGCACTGCCCGGACGCGTGGTTCGTGTACCTAGGACGACGGAGCTATGGTGGCGGCCCTGCGCTGGCGGGGACGACGACGGCGGCGCCCACCGCGGGCTGCGAGTACTCCGTCGTGCCGGTGCTGCCGTGGGCGGCGGCGTCGGAGCTAAGAGCGATGGAAGACTACCAAGGGCTCGTCAGGCGCGGGTTCCTGCTTGAGTGGACGGTGCCCGGGGATTGCGCGGCGTGCAACGAGAGCGGAGGGCAGTGCCGGCATGACGGCGGCGTCGATGCGTTCAGGTGCCTATGCTCCGACGGCCGCCTGCAGCCGGCCACGTGCGCACACGGTGAGTTCACTGATCCCTCGCGCGATTCGTTGTACTAGTTGCGTTTTCTCATCCGTCCATTTGATTTGACCATCAATGTCAGCGCATGAACGCCAATGCGAAACTGTCCAAATGTCTATCCATTGATCAAATCATTAGTGTGTTCAAAGGCGAACAAACAAGTCCAACAACCTTGAGGCATCTGCCCTCGATCACTGACATTTTTTTTAGAAAAAGTCAAATACTCATATGGACTAGTCTAATATTTCTGCTGATTTTTTCCCGCCTTCTGTTTGACAATTTGATCTCTACACAAAAGTCACATTTCTTTACTGTACCTCTCTGCCTCCAAATCTTTCTCTCCTTTGCACCTTTTCTTTTATATAATCCCTCTCACAAACCACATTGACAAGCTGGGATTCCTCTGTTCTGGTCCTCCACGCTAAAACACTCAGAACAGGCAAAAATTCCCTACGCCTGTATCCAATGGGACCCAAAGTACTTTGGGTTGGGCTTCTTCACTCTTTTGGGCCTCTGATCGCCTGTTGGACCCGCCTTGACCACGGCCTGTCCCTGGTTTCCTTCTGTCTTCCCGTCCAACCCGTTGTCTGCTTCAGTTTCAAAAACCACGCCAGTTCAAAATTCGTGTGATTGTTGTTCAAGGTCAAAAATGACATTGTGACATCGGGGCTAATTTGAAGTAGACCTACAACTGCCGATGTGTGTTTATGTGAGATTACGAGGGTTTGTAGGGGATCAACATATTAATCGTATATTAGTTCATACCATGACTCAACATTTTACATGAAACGAAGATAAAAGTGGATTAAAGTATGGGAGGTCTATTTGGATGGTGGTGTGATATTGTGGAGATTTAAGTCACATCTCTATGGTTAAGGGTTGGTTAGACTATGGCTTCCAAAGTTTCATATGGCTAACTCCGAGATAAACTATTTATATAAAGTGAGGACGAAAGTGTCAATGTGCTATATTATATGCGTATGTGGATAATAAATTTCAAACGGTGTGTTACTAAGTGAGCTGGCTGTTCATATAAGTCAAAATCATGATTTTATCATGCACATGACAATACAATCTTTGTTGATTGGTAGATTTTACTATTTCGTTGTTTGATATTTGTATGATGGTTTTATAAAATATTAGGTGTCATAAACGAATTTAGCTAACCATAGTAGTAAATAGTGTGACACCAAGCAATCGATCAAAGCCAGCTCAAGTTTTATGGAAGGTGGACGGTTGAATTACCCAACTGAAATGAAGAAAGCAATCTGCATAGCCAGAGTCCAGTTGGATAGTTCAGGCTACGGAAGAAGGCGTGATGCCATTTCTCTTATCGATACAGCCCCCGAGCTATTAGCAGAAACTACCTTGAATTGTCATTAGCCATCCGAGAGTAACCGCGCACCCGAGGTGTTCAAAGGCCCTTATAACAATGGCAATGGAATACTTTAGTTTGAGGAGGAACGACTGAGGAAAGAAAAAAAAAGTAGTTGTTCTCCGCCCAACGGTGGTGCTGAATCTATTTCACTTTTCAACTTCCTCTGGTATAGTTAGTCTCATTGGCCAAAGTCAGTAGTTGTTCCCCGCGCCAATGGTAGTGCTGAGTCTATTTCACTTTACAAGTTCCTCTGAAAACGTGTATAGTAATTTCATTGGCCAAAGTCGATAGGACAAACCCGGAATAGCAACTACCATTTTGTTTTTTCATTGAATGTTCGAATTTGTTTTTCGTTGGAAAAACCAACGCCCACCTTATTCACATAGCAAGTTTTCCAAGTCAACAATTGTGTTTGGTTAGTTGTTTTAGTTGACACATCTTGTGGGCCAACAAAAGTCCACGCATCTAAAGAGGCGTACAACCAACACAAAAATGATAATTACACAAAAAAAAAACATCACGCCAGATTTATAGATGTAGGAAAAGCTGCAAAAAATTTTTGGAGAACAATAGACTAGCGCCTTTCATCATCTCTTACATACTATAAAGTCGTAGCAGGAAAAAAAAAACTATCAGAGATAATGACGGATAAGACAACACTGACTTTCGTATCCTGTTGTCCCGTTGATTAAAAAAGTCCAACAAACCGGAAAGAATAGTCAATCAAGCAAAGACAAGTGTTATTTCCCTTTCGAGTTTCGACCTATCTCCTCCACGCACTCTTCTACGTCGATCGATCCCCAATCGCCTCCAATATTTCTGGTGCTGGCACCGTCTCCATTAATTGAGTGGATCAGTGGAGCAGCTTTGAATGCTCGATGCATCCCGCCCTGCTGTTCCTCCCGCTCTTGGCCTCCTTGCTCCTCCAATTCCATGACCACGCCAGCGCCGACGCCGACGCCGACTGCGAGCCGGCGGCATGCGGGAACCTCACCCTCAGCTACCCGTTCTGGCTCGGCAACAGCACCAGTCCGCCTTCTTCTCCCTGTGGCCACCCGGGCTTCCAGGTCTGGTGCAGCGGCGACGGCCGCATGGCCTCCTTGAAGGGCTCCTCCATCCATGTCCTCGGCATCAACTACACCACCAGCTCCTTCGTCGCCACCCACGCCAAGCTCGTCGGCGACGACGCCGTGTGCCGTATCGACTTCAACGTGTCCTCCAGCATCGCTCTCAGCCTGCAGTTCACTTTTAGTACGCAGAACCGTGCGCTGTACTTCCTCTACGGCTGCAACGGCACGGAGCCGAGCGGGCTCGAGTACGTGAACGACACTGCCAACTGCAGCGGCACTCCCATCTACGCGTACCTCGGTGGGAACTACTACTGGGACAAGCCGCCAGAGATCGAGACTGGCGGGTGCAAGTACGCCTGCATGCCTGTGCTCGGGTCGGAGGCGGCGGTGATGACGGCGGCCAACTACAGCCGGCTGCTCAAGGACGGGTTCGTCCTGGACTGGGAGGTGCCCGGCGTCGGCGACTGCCGGGCCTGCAACGCCAGCGGCGGACAGTGCCGGTACGACAACGCCACCGCGGAGTTCCGGTGCCTCTGCCCCGGCGGCAGGCGCGCGCGGTCGACATGCGCCGGCGAGTCCCCCGCTCCCCAACCTGCCCTCCGTACACGTACGTGCCTCTCTCTCTCTCTCTCTCACCCTCTACAGTAGTCAGCGTGTGTGGTGTGGACGCCGGCGGCCGACGCGGACTCGGTACGTGCTGGTCGTTTTAGCTGGGCGACTTTCTTGGCGCCGTTGCATCATGCAGATTTGACACTAGATGCCTAGTGACACTGATTGCACGAAGCACGAACTAGCTCCCATGTCGCTCTCAGTAGCCTTGGCTAGCTCCCTAGCTTCCCCCTCAATTCACGGGTAGCTCTGGCGCGTGGCAGCTGATGCAGTGAGTGGCATTTGACGAGTTGCCGGGACTGTGTGTGGTGCGCGCACTGGCCACGCCGCAACCCGCGGTAAACGCGTGTGATCGATCACTGATGCCATCTTCCCTACCGGCGCAGCGGAGTGCTCGCCGGCCGGGTGTCAACTCAACCTGCCAATTGCCATTAACTAAGCTTTCTCGTGTCCTCTTAGCGTATGATTGTTCTTGTTAGTGCTCGATCCGACGGCCGCATCAAACGAAAGAATATGAGCACTTGCCTGAAGCTTCGATGGCTATATATGCCGTCATCCATACTTTATTGCTATTCCTGGTAGTAGGTTGCCGTTAGCATTGTCAAGATGCTCATTTGAGGCAAGTTGGTCCACAACTTGTGTCGTACTATGGCTACGGCAGTGACAAAGTCCGCAACTTTGATGTTTTTTTCTCTCTATTATATAATATACACTCTAGTGACCTAACTAATCTACCATGTAAGTACGATTGACATTTGTCTCTCCTAAACCTAAGTTTTGACTTTGCCACAAATAATGCTATCAATGGTCACAGGTGTCCATCAATTTGGCGCTTTGATTTTGTTGTCAAAATTAATCGGAGGCACTTTTTATGGACAAGAATCTCTGTCAAGTAGCTCTAATTTGAAAGTCATCTCAAATTACAAGCAGTGTCTTTGTCTCTCTGAAAATAGATGAATTCTCCGCACGTTGCCACAACATATTGTGTGAAATATAGACATATAATAGATGCAACATGTAGACTCTTAGGAAGGATGCATTGACAACTAAAACCTAGCAGTCTATGATAGATGTTAATCTATAGTTTTTATAGCTATCATATACTCCAATAATCAACACAACTGAACTCCTTCTGATCAGCGGTGATTTATTCTTCCATCTAATAATTCATGCATGTCCATTACATGCCGACGTTTGATTCTGTAAGGAAAAGAGTAGAGAAACTTATTTAGATTTCAAAAAATCTATATTTATAATAATATAGCTAACATAGTGAGTACCCTATAAATTAAAGCCAAAGAATAAATAAAAAGAAGGTAAGTTCATTATGTGCAGAGGAGAAGAGAGTTCAATCAGGGACAAATCTAACGGTGGGGCGGGGCGGGGCGGGGGGGGGGGGGGGGGGGGGGGCTCAAGCCCCTTATTACCACCGTTGATGCCATGAAGCTTCATGATAGAATACCAAGTTTGGTAATTCCTTATGATTATATTTGATTATAAGATGATCTACTACGTTGTTGTTATGGGTGCAACTACTCTCTTCACTCAACAACTCTGTCCACACAATGCATAATTGCACTTCCATATACCAATTTGACCATGACCTTTACTTAAGTGTGAGAATTAAAATGTCTCCACTAGGGTGACCATTACTTGAAATTGAACAAAGACAACTTTCAACTAGCATTCAACTTTCAATGGAGACTTGATCAAATTTTCAATAAAAGAACCCAAAATTTAACCTTTCCACTTTCGTCATCACTTTAAACTAACAAAAAAGTTTGCTTTAAAGGTTCTACATATAAGACAAACTATCAACTTCTTACTTTTGAGTGTTTGATTTGACCCACAATATTATCAAAGAGAAAAGAGAACTCAAAGGAAAATATTAGTATGTACTCTTTCAATTCTGAAAATATTTTGGCTTCTCTAGATGCATAATTTTTACTATATATCTAGGTGCATAACAAAACTATGTACTTGAAAAAAATCGAAAACAACTTACCATTTAGAACGCATGGAGCACTTGATATTGTCAAAGTATAGTAAATTATCTCTATATTCTCTACCGGCTTAAATTTTTAGACTGAGCTGATTGGTGCATATGACTTAATATTGAATCATGGTTAAAGATACCCAGTTCGATTCTCAGCTATCATAATTAAATTAAATAATTTCTTATACTCCAATAGATTCCACCACATATGTGGTTTGCGGGAGGCTCCACAGCCTAAGGGCAACTCCAAGTGACTCTTTGTATCCTTCCTATCATTAAGAGCAACTCCAAGAGACTCTGAATTTGTAAGAATAGAGATTTTGATAAAAAATACATCCTCCAATAGACTCTTTAATTGTATCTCTAAATATAGATATTAATATATTATTTATTCTAGAGTGCAAGGATGGCTCACTAGAGTGCGCATAGATATATAAAAAATTGTTAAAACATACAAAGATATAGAAAATAATTTTTACTTAAATAACTATCCAAATAACGATTTACTGTAGATGTTCACTACGTAGTACTTAGAAGTCTGGCGATAGTACACACGCTTGCACATAGAAGTCAGGTACTATTTAGGAATGCTTGCAAATTCTCGAATAAATCAACAGTAACTGGATAACTGCTTTTCCGGAGGGAAACATTAAAATTGATTGGCTCACCCTCTCCAGCCGTGCAAAATCAGGAGTAGACGAGTTCCGTTAAAAAAAACACTCTTCTAGGCTGTTGTTACAAACATATAAAAATTCAGATTGGAACTAGAAGCCAAAATCATATCTTGAGTATTGCGACTGCGACGACCACTTAGAGCTAAGTATTATGATTGATTACAAAAATACTGAATGTTGATGTGAAGGAGAGAGAAGAGAGAGAGGAGAGGTGAGCTGAAGCTTAGAGCTTCTCCAGTGGTGTTTTCAAAGCGACACACACGATTATTTTTATCGGCTTGAGTCGATTGATACACCACTGCAACAAACCGATTCATGTAGTATGTCAAGAACCGACCACCAAATATGAGTCGACTTATTCCTATTAAAATAGTATTTATGAGGAAAGAAGAGAAAGAGAAAAGAGATGGGAAGCACCAGAGATCCCCTCTATATCAACAATAAACAATTTTATTTACTTGATTAGCCAGCACGAAGAGTCGACCTACCACTGCAGTTTGAAGGAATCGACTCTTTGCATCTTGCTGCAGGCGTACGTGGCCACGGTGAGTCGATGCAACCACTACGGATATGCTCTTAGACTGTTCGCACTCGTTCTCTAAATCTGTGCTCTATCCGTCCTAGTGATCAAAATTCTTTCCTCTATACATATTTCTTCGTATTCATCATCTTTTATATCTCGTATTCTATACCAACTATCAACAGTAGAGCTCATTTATCATTTTATTTAAATATATTCATGTGAGATCTTGTTTTGAAGTATTTATTAAAACAAATTTAATGGTGCAAACGAAATTTAATTTAGCTTTTTAGCTTGTGAGTTATTACATTTTGTAGCAAGTTTAAATAGTATATTGAGCAAATCGAGAATAGGGCCCCACTAGTTCTGTCAGGCCGCCCCGCGTCCGCCATCCATCCTGTGGTTCGCTCGCTGTAGCCCATACAACACAGCAGTACGGACGTTTTTTTAGTATAAAATAGAACTCCAGTAGTCGTTCAGTGCTGCGACCAGTCTTACCACTAATTCAGACATAATAACAAAAGAAATTTGTGAGAGAAATAAGTCAATCCTAAATTCATAGGAAAGAGCAAAGAGAAATAAGTCAACTCTAAATTTATAGGAAAGAGCAAATTATTATATAAGTGGGCTGAAAGAAGACGATAAGAAATCCTTACCGCCAAGGGTTAGCTACCTTGCTCTTACAAAGTCTGCCTCGCTAGTCTCGCCGTAGGAATACTATATATAGTGTCTGGTGGCTTGGTCGGCAAAAACGCCAAAAAAGTGTCTCCTAGCTTGTTGGTCGGACGGCAGGAGCGTTCCTGCTTCACCAGGGGAGCGCGCGCGCGTCCACGGCCACGTCAGTCGTCGGTCGTCGCCGTCGCCTTGCCCCGCCCATCGGGCACCTCGGAAATTCCGGGCGCCGACGACGACGGCTGGAATGTCATGTCCCCACCAGTCAAAGTTTTCGGGTCTATATATGCAGCACACACGACACGCTTCACCATTTACTCATCTGGGCCACTACTTATATATATGTGCCTGTGAGGGCAGTGTGTGATGAGCGGTTCACCCTTCTGTTCGTCCTGCTAATTGATGCCATCGTCGTCGAAAGCTTTCCATGGCTCTGGTTCCATCATCCTCGTTGCTGCTCATCCTAGTCTCGCCGTCGGTGTGGGTGGCCTTATCGTCCTTACCATTGCCGGTGGCAGCAGCAGCAGATGGGCATTGGCAAGGGCGAGGAGAGCACTGCCCGCCCTTTTCATGTGGTAACGTGACCATCTCCTTCCCGTTTGGGCTCATTCCGGAGGGCGCTGATCAGACCAACTGCGGCGCCGGGATTGGGTTCCAGGTTCGTTGCAGTTACGACAACATCCCACATCTCGGATACTATCAGAGCGAGCACAGCATGAAGATCCTCAAGATTTTTTACCACAACAGCTCCTTGCTCATCGCCGACAGACCCTCCTGGCCTGCATATTTCAATACGACTAGCCCCGAAGGGTGCCGCATCCCGACGGCCGACACCTCGTCCCGACTTGCTTCTCCGTTCTCGATCAGCTCCGTCAATCAGAACCTCATCTTCTACAACTGCACCAAGCCGCCGTCGTCGCCAGGTGGCGTGGACTTCGTGGAGACGGTGTGCCACACCAACACATTTGTCCGTGCTGCCGATGGTCGTCCCGACGAGTCAGGCAGCAGCTACCCTTTGGATGGCTGCAACACTACCATGGTGCCGGTGCTCGGGGTGCCTGGCAAGGTGAACGCATCTAACTACGAGCAACTCGTCAGGGATGGCTTCCTCGCGACATGGCCGCCGCTGCAAGGTAACTTCGCTCTTGGAGCTAGTATTATACCGAATCTCTCTCTCTCTCTCTCTCTCTCTCTCTCTCTATACCAGCTCTCTCTATACCAGCTTTAGCTGGAAGGGGAATGGTGCCTTTGGTCTACAGTATATATATATATATATATATCTTCGAATCAGGGCTGGCATAGAAGTGAGAGGAGCTCGCTCATAGTCATATATGCTTCGTAGGCCCCATGGAATTAGGTCCCCATTTCCATTTGCACGCAGGAGTAGCTCTCATCTCACCCTCCCTGAGTGACCTTGGCTACCTTCCCTGTTCGTTCGTTCCCTCGATTCACCGGAGCTTTGGCCAGCGGCAGCTGGAGTGTTCATGCCCAATTGGTGGTGACACTGACGAATTGCCGCGGCTATAGTATAGTGCGCGCACTGGCCACGTAGCAATCCGTGGTACATTGTTTAGTTACGGCTGTGCGATCTTTGTTTGCTGGGTTAATTCTATGATTTTGTTTTTTTAAAGGAGGATTATTCTATGACTTTGTTTTACGTATTAATGGTACTGCCTTTAGAAAAATACGGAGTAGTATCTGCTATTTTACTGCTATATATGAGTACAACTACTCTCATCGCTCACCAAATCCTAGAACAAAATTTACATACATCAATTCGGTCTTGATTGGAACTTTCAATCAAAGAACTTGACATTCCATTTCATCGGCTCATACTAGCCAAAAAGTGTACCTTTTTGAAGTCTCTACATTTGAGACAAACCATCAAGTGCCTGATCTCAACAATTTCCATGCACAACGCTAACTTAGAGAAAAGGGAAATTCAACTGAAAGGAAAACATATTTCTACTATCTCCCACAGCAAGAAGATGTCCGTATTTTCCACGGCCACTAAGCTGTCGGTAGAGTATGGCGAGAATAAGCTGTCGGTAGGATGAGTGAGTAGTTATAGAGTGTGGATCATTTGCCTTTAAACTAGCACTCTGTTTAGGAATGCTTACATTTCTCTGAAAATTTGATCGAAACTTCCCAGCCCCAGTTGTAGCATATTGCTAATCTTAAGTGGGCCTAAATATATATTTCAGTTGTTGTTGTTTTTCTTTTCTTTTTTGACTGGCAAGTCAGGATGCCGTGGCAATGATAGAAGTTTGCTTTGGCTGACACTGACAAGATTCCACTAGATATTTTTTTTTCTAGCACGAGCATGTTCATCCATATCCGCCAAACAATAGCACCAATTCCATCCGCTGCTAGTAAATCGACAGAAACATTTTTTTTTTCAAGAAAGAATCCGTGACAGACATCTAAATTCATCCTGGCAGTAGTAATTTGGTTCCATAAAAAGGTAAAAAATAAAAACACTCAAGTTGTTAATATAATACAGTACTTTCTTAGCTTTTGCCAACATGCATGTTCATGTTGAACCTACATACAAAGCGAAAAGTGTACTATCATCTACTACTACCTTACCTAGCACATTCCGTTGACCACCTTCAAAGTCAGTCAGTCTTGGTCCAAAGTAAAGCAGGAGTAAACTAATAGCTTGTGGCAGTTTTTACGTGTGTACGGCTGTTGCCGATCGCTAAATAGAGCAGTCCAGGGTTTTGACAACAATTGAGACAGAGGGTCATCCATCGGCTCTTCGGAAATTCCCTTTCGCGGGTGACGTGACCATGGCGCAAATGTCCCCAGTCAAAGGTTTCGGCCGCTACCGCTACAGGCCACGCGGAGACTTTACCTTTATCTTTAGCAAATCACCGCCCCTCCTCCCCCATTGTTTGTCTCGTTTCTACTTCAATTTCAATCGTTTCTACTTCCTCCTCCCACCATGGCCGCGACCTCGTTCGTGCTCCTCTCGTCGGTGTTGACGATGGTCCTGTCGTTGCCGCTGCTGATGCTTGCCTCAGCGGCAGCAGAACACTACTGCCCGCCTGTGCTCTGCGGCAACGTGAGCATCTCCTTCCCGTTCGGGATCGTCCAGGAGAAGGCGACGAACACCAACTGCGGCGCGATCGGGTTCCAGGTCCGCTGCGTCAACGACACGCCGTTCCTTGGATACAGCCGGTACGAGCACTGGTTCCAGATCCTCACCGTCTTCTACAGCAACGCCTCCATGGTCGTCGCCGACTCCCACAAGCTCGAAAAGCTTGGAGCCTTGAATAATACCGTCGATGTGAGCTGCCGAATCCCCCAACACGTTTGCTCGCATCGGAGGGCGTTACGGCGAGTCCGATGACGGGAGATACTCTTCTTGGAGGGCTGCGGTGCGATTGTCGTTCCTGTGGCTTCCTCTTGACATGGCAGACGCCACGCATGTCAGGTAAGCTTCACTCGTGCAGCACCACCGAGTGTTCAAAGTACGAGTCACGTCATGCTGGTGTAAGCTTCACTCGTGCAGCACCACCGAGTGTTCAAAGTACGAGTCACGTCATGCTGGTGTCGGTGCTCGGAGTATCTGCCATACTGGCATGGTTATTAACTAGGAAGAGCAACTCCACTAGAACATGAGAGGAGAGACCCACCAGCGTAGCCGTAGAGACATCAGAGTGACGGACCTGCAAGCCCAAACCCAACGGCCGGTAAACAATGGTCACTTGGCGGGCCTTGTTTCGATGCACACTAGTTTAAATTCACTTCAATCCACTTTAACACATGTAGATTAACATAAATACATGAACAACTAAACAAGTCCTTAGTGACGATTCTGCTTAAACAGGCACTTAAATGACAAACGACTGCTTAAACAGGCCGGCTAAATGACCCTTTAGATAAAGGGTAACCCTTATATGTAGAAGATGATACATCATTTAACTAGCGCTTAAGTGCGCATAAGGGCTAGTTCCAGGCGTTATACTTTTTTCCCAATCAATGAGAACAAGTCTCACATTAAACAAAGTATTTGATAGTTTCACACATACATAAGTTATATGACCATATTTAGGCCTGTTTAGTAGGGCTATTCCTGAGGGGCTTCTCCAGAGGAGCTGGAGACATTTTAGAGAAGTCATAATTTGTGGCTCCTTCAAAACGGCTCTAGCTCCTCTGTTTTTTTTAATTAAAAAACGGCTCCTCCAATATAACGTTTGGTAGGGCTCCTCCAGAGAAGCTAGAGCCGGAGCCAGGAAGGAGCGCTGCCAAACATGCCCTTAATCTTCCACTATCTCAATTTGTCACATTTGGTCATTTTTATGCATGGGTCGAGTCCTAAACTACTATATGTAGAAAAACACTACGTCGAGGCAGTGTTGTTTCGCCTAACGCCTAAACATCGTAGGCCACCTTTTGAAACTAAAGTTATAGGTGTCGCTTCTCTTTTTTTCCTCACCGGTACTTCCTTTGTCTCAAAATAAATCGTTCTTGCTTTTGAAAGAGTCAAGCACTTTTAACTTTGATCAAA
This sequence comes from Microstegium vimineum, assembly GCA_022036555.1. Classification (NCBI taxonomy): domain Eukaryota; kingdom Viridiplantae; phylum Streptophyta; class Magnoliopsida; order Poales; family Poaceae; genus Microstegium; species Microstegium vimineum. The sequence continues at coordinate 11,549,394 of CM039134.1, forward strand.
TATATTTAAGAAAATATTAATGTTTATAGTACGTAATTTCTCCCTCCATTTCAAATTATAAGGTGTTCTGATTTTTGTAGATATATTTCTTTTAATATGTATCTAGACATAGTGCATATCTAATTCCATAGCATAAGTAATATATCAAGAAAAAAAATAAAATATCTTATAATTTAGAACGAATGGAGTAGTATCATTATGTAGATAATTGAATCTAATTTTATAATAAACTTATTTCGAGGTACAAATATTTCTAATGTTTTTTATAAATCTAGTTAAACTTAATAATGTTGTTTGAGACAAATATCATAGAAACACTTATTTTAAGACTAAAGGAGTACATAATACTGAAGTTACACATCGGTTTGACTATCAACTTTAAGTGATAGAATTCAAGTGTTCAACTAGGGTGGACCATGACTTCCAAGTTCCAACAAGACAATGACATCTTTCATTGGAATTTTGATTAACTTTCAATCAAATACCTTGGATTTTTTACCTTCCACTTCATCCGTTTATACCAGCAAAAGGTACACTTTAAAGTCTCTACATTTGAGATGAACCATCAAATTCTTTAAAGTGTCTGATTTCACCAAGTTCCATACACAATATTAACAAAGAGAAAAGGGAAATTCAACTAAAATAAAAAAATATCTTATTTAATGTAAAAAATGTTACGTTATTTTCTCATAGCAAGAAAGACACACATACAAGCGAGTATGGCAAATAAGTTATGGGTAGGATGAGCAGGGACGAAGACAAGGGATAGGGGCCTAGGCCCCCTTATGAATTTGAATTTTCCTTTATTAAAAAAACTAACTTGTTGGCTATGTCCCTAGGATGAGTAGTTATAGAATGTGGATTGTTTGCCTTTAAATTAGCACTGTGTTTAGAAATCCTTGCATTTCTCTAAGAACAATTCACTCAGGGGCCGTTTGGATCTCTTCATTTGGAGGAATTGAATCTACTTTAATAAATTAAGCTATTTGGCTTGGAATTTGACATTCCACCACTTTCTAAAGTTCACATTTAAGCCTATCTCAAATTCATAGGGTGAGAGATAAAAATTAATTCTACAGATCAACATTCTATATTTCTATTTGTAACTTATAACATGTTGTTCAAACTCCCTCTCCTACGATAGAAATACAACAAATAAGTATGTCTCTCGTATAGTGAACAATAATATGCAATTATAATCCATATACAATCATATTAGCTTAATTAATATGTCTCTAAATTATGATTATTAAAATGAATTCAATTCTAGGGATCCAAACGGGGCTTCAAAGTTTTTTTTTCATGTGAATAGTAAAATTTGAATGCAACTAGCAAAAAAATAATAGGGTTGCACTACGCCACACTGCCTAGCCTGCTCATAGTAGAATATATATTGTCATTTTAATTGACCTTATATATCATATAATTTTAGAGTTTTGACATTTTCAGTGGCACGTAGGCATTCCGTGGAAATAGTAGAACTGCTACTTTAGCTGACACTGACAATATTTCAATACATATTTTTCCTAGCATAAAGCATGTCGTATGTCTCGTGCTACCTTACCTCTCCTAGAAACAAACGTGTTGCTACGTGCTACCTTTACAAGCACTGATTCTGCTGCTAGGAAATCGAGAGAACGAAACACATTGGTTTAAGAAAGAATGTGTGGCAGACACATCTATTCTATTTTTTTTAGGAAAAACTGGAGGGGCCTAAGCCCCTATAGAGATTTATTTCAGAGAAAGAAAGCCATTACATCACACCGGCGTAAAATAGAAGATACATCTAAATTCACCGGTGCAGAAAATCAGTAGTAACTATGTTTTCCAAAACCACTTCAGGTTGTTGTCAATACACTTTCTTAGGTTTTGCCAACATATTCAGGTTGAAAGTTGAAACTGCAAGTCAAAATTGTATCTAGCGCATTCCGTTGACCACCTTTTCTTTTGAAAAAAAAAGGTCTGCTAGTCCCCGTTGAGCATTAGAGGTTTGTGTGTACAGTCGTCGCCGTTCGCTAATACCAGTCCAGGGTTTGACAAAGAAGTGGGAGGGACGACGAGCTTGTTGGCCGACAGGAGCGTGCGTGTCGTGTCTTACCCGGTGGCCGGAGTTGATCAGGGCGCGCGCATTCGGTCACGTCAGTGGGTCGCCACTGTCCAGTGTCTATAGGGCAGCTCAGTAATTCTCGTGCGCGGACGGCGACGGCCAAAACGTCCAGTCAAAGGTTTCGGCTCTCTACAGTGTCCACACAGGACGCGCGGACTCACCTTTAGTCAGCCCACTTGCGCCCTTATCATCTATCTCCCTTCTCCCAATCACCGATTCAGCACTTGTGATGCTCCTATGGCACTAAGCTTGTTGCTCTTCTTCGTCTCCCACTCCTCATGATCTCCCACCATCGATGATGAATCACCGATTCAGCACTTGTGATGCTCCTATGGCCGTGGCTCCGTCCTCGCCGTGGCTCTCCCTCGCCTCCTCGCTCTGGACGGCTTGGGCGTGGTGGTGGTTGACAGTGACGATGGTCGCGACGGCGGCACCGACGGCGACGGCAGTGGACCAGCAAGGAGGAGAGGTCTGCCCATCGACGGCGGTATGCGGCAGGGTGAAGATCTCCTACCCGTTCGGGATCGTTGCCGACGACCCAACGACGGCGGGGAGCAAGTGTGGGGCGATCGGGTTCCAGGTTCGCTGCTCTGACAACATCCCATACCTCGGGTCGAGTCTATACTCGCCCCAGATTCTCGACATCTTCTACGACAACACCTCCTTGATCATCGCCGATCTCCACAAGCTTGGAGACTTCAACAGCTCCGCCGCCGAGTCCTGCCACTCCCCGACGAACAACAGCTCCTCCAAGCTCATCGTCACTTTCTCGATCAGCCCTGCCAACCAGAACATGATCTTCTACGGCTGCGTGGAGCCGCCGACGCAGGCTGTGCGCGACAGCCGCGGGCTCGTGGACACGGCGTGCGGGAACACGACGCTGGTTGGCGTCACCAGGGGTCCCGACGTGCCTGGCAGCTACTACCTGGACGGCTGCAGCGCTACCGTCGTGCCGATGCTTGCGAGGTCCGGCGAGGTGAACCCTGCAAACTACTTGGAGTTCATCTGTGGCGGATTCCTCTTGACTTGGCAACTGCCGCCACCAGCTGGTAAGCTCTCAATTGGAATCTGGATCGAGCTACTACTATAGCATGGAGAAAATTGCATTCGTTGGGCACCGCTCTAAAAAAAATGTCCAGCACAGCTAGCGAGGCGGCTAGGCCGCCGTCACACCACACACCACAAGAACATGAGCCTCCTCATCAGGAAGTCAGGATATTTGCACGGACCTGGCAACCCAAAGCACCGATCAGCTTGTTTTCCCACTGATGATTTGATAAGGACCGTAGCGAAACGCGTGCCGTCGTTCCCAACCGCGGTGGCCGGTAGGCGTTTTAGCTTTAGCCGCCACCACTCTTTTTTTTTTTTGAGTTCAACCATAGCCGCCGCCACTTTGCCGTCCGGGGTCGGCAGCACACGGAAGTCAACGAGATACAGTCCGTATATACTACTGCCAACAACTTTACTTTACGAGCGGTTGTGACTTGGGAATTGTATTTTTCTCGAATATTTATTTTTCAAAACAGTACTTAAATCGGAACAAAAGAAAGAAGTTCAGAAAAAACAAGAAACCTTTCAAACAAAAACGAGTACAAACGCGACCACGATCGGTCAAAGGCTCACCACCGTCATTTCCGTTCTGTTCTGACTTTCTCCCCTCATGGCCTCATCATATCCGTCATCCGGCCGGCCTCGTTCTATTCCATTCCATTCCTTGTTCACAGTTCGGGCCCGGAAGTCGCCGAACTCCGAAACCCAAACCCCCAATCCGCTATGCAACCGCTCCACCTCCTCCTCCTCGCATCCTTCCTCCTCTCGCCGGCGGCGGCCAGCGCGGCGCCAGAGTCATCAGGCTGCTGGCCCAAGGCATGCGGGGACCTCAACATCACCTACCCGTTCTGGCTAGAGGAGGAGCCCGGCCAACCTCTGTGCGGACCGCCGCACTTCCAGCTCAAATGCAACAGCAGCGGCGCGTTCCTGACCAAATCCGTCTTCCAGGCGTATCAGGTGCTGAGCATCTTCCCCAACAACAACTCCTTCCACGTGGTGGACCACAACCTTCCGCTCCTCACCGGCTGCCCAGCGCCAACGATGAACATCTCGCTCTTCTCGCCCGCATTCGTATTCAGCAGAGTCAACAAAGAGCTGCTCTTCCTTGGGAAGTGCACGGAGTCTCCACCGGCGAACTCCACTGGGTTTCGCAGCCTGCCTTGCGACAACAGCTCCTTCGTCCGGCTCGGCGACGGCCGGGGTTTCTCGAGCCACGGCATCCAGGGTGGCGTCCCACATGGCTGCCTCTTCACTGCCGTGCCGTTTCTCGAGTCTCCTGGTGGGAATGGGGACGACGACTACATCACCAGCATGAAGAACGGGCTCCTCGTGGAGTGGAAAGGAGTGCCAGACGATTGCCCCAAGTGCATGGCAAGGGGCGGCGAATGCAGAGACGGCGACACCGGCATGAACTTCACCTGTGATTATTGCACCGGTGACAAGTGCGGTGAGTTCAGGAAATTACAAACGTACATCAATTTCGCCTAGTCTTTTTTTTTTGTTGGAAATAGCATTAGTCTGCTAATCTCGAAGTAGGAGTTCAGTTGGCCTATCCGAAATAGTGCAAAGAGGAGGCAAAACACAGACACAAACACACACACACACACACATGAAGAAAAGGGGGACTGAAAGCTCAGAGAAGTTCGAGCACAATTAACAGAGGATTGCTTCACTCCTACTCTCATAGTAGTAGTCAATTACCACTTAACCAGTAGTTCTTTTTCTCGAACAAAACCAGTAGTTCTTAGGCCATGCAATGCAACTATGCAAATCATATTAAGGTATTCAATGATTATATGTAGTGTTCATTTGGGTGCCAAATATGGCCCTGCCAAAGACATAATTAAAGTCGCTACCGAGAATAATTGAATAATAACAAGAGGTCGTCTTCATACAGTTTAGCGTGATCACTGCTACATGGAATAGTATACAATAATGTTGATTGGAAAAAAGTTTGCCCCGCTTTTACGTGGACAGTCTGCTTCAACGGCAGATTATCTTTTTGTTGATTAGTGTCAGTTATTCCATTGATTGGGACTTTGAGGCCCACTGTATTATAGTCAAACACATTGGTTGAAGTATTCAACTGCACTATTTGAAAAAGATGCCGTACCAATGGCCCTTATCCCTATTTTTCTTCTACTAGTGATAGCTGACTAGAGAACTGTTCTAGCATCTGCTAACCAATGCACTATATATTTTCTAAGCAAGCATTTGAATTTATCTGTTGTGAAATCAAGCTTCTAAATAGGTGTGTGTGGGGGGTGGGGGGGGGCAATGATACCCATGTGGTGTGATTGTCAGATTTCAACTGCGCAAGAGTGCTGTAATCTGCATGGTTTGGACACAATTATGTGATTGATTTGGTATTCACAAGATTTCTTGGCGTTGTTTATTTTGATGTTTCCTCGTTGCATCATATTGCTCCTGCATGCCTTTTGTGAGCATGACGTGTCTGTGCCATTTTCTTCCACAAGGACTCTTTGTTTTCAGGCTTCTGTGCAGAGTCAGTTTGCGTAAGGATTTGCTTACTTTCTAGCTACGAATTTCTGATGGCTATTTTTCTAACTCTTCTAACTGCATCTTGGGTTCTATGTAGAGAAGCTAGGAATCACTAGCTGGTAGTACCAACTACCATGACCTTAGCTTATAGTTTGATGGAACTAGATTGATCCCAAAACCCACACATGCTCATCTTAAAAGTGTTTTCCCAAGCATCTTGGGCCAGAAGTCATGTCTAAGGAATTTTATCACTCTTTGGACAAAGTCAAAGTCAATGGTAACCAATACCAATGCAAGAAAGTTTCAAAAAAGCCACTGGGTTACTGTTGTCCATCCTAATTGAACCTGTTCCAGATGTGCTTCAATCATGGTTTTTTTGTCTTGTCTGAAATATTTTCTTAACAGATGATGTTCCTGTATTTAGCAGTTGCAAAGACCTATATGGACAGACAATTTTGATGTCATCACCAGTTCACCATGGTCTAGTAGTCAAAATTATTATTTCTTTTATTTCTAACACCAGTTCACCTAAGGCCTTGTTTAGTTGCCTCCCAAATTCCAAAAGTTTTCAAGATTCCCCATCGCATCGAATCTTTAAACGTATGCATGGAGTATTAAAGATAAGTAAAAAATATAACTAATTACACAGTTTGTCTGTAAATCCCGAAACGAATCTTTTGAATCTAGTTGCGACATGGTTGGGCAATAATTACCAAATAAAGCCGAAAGTGCTACAGTGCCAAAATTCCTAAAGTTTTCAGAACTAAACAGGCCCTAGTGGTGTTTCTTGCTATGGGACCACCTTCAATTGAGAATCTGAAATCCAGCAGTTGCTGCATTTTGACACCTTCAATTTCTTACAGTAATCATTTATACCTAGACACTTCAAGTTTTAAGTTGTAACATAGCCAGGCTTCTGCTTTCGTGTGATGTTTCTGCCTTTTTGGAGATTAGAGAGAGATGTTCAATGCATCAATTTATATCCTGCTATGATAATTGGCCATTCAATATGGAATGGGCTAAATGGTGACAGGACGGGACTACACCAATATTTAGTAGGAAAATTTTGCCTGTAGATACCAAAAGAGTGTGGTTTTATCTCCAGGACGACATCATATTTAATTTTGGCTGTAGCACACTGTGAATTTGAAGGTTTATCATCAGTAAACACTGCAAACATACCTAATTAATATCTGCAAGTACATCATACAACCGTACATGCTTATGCCAAGAGATGCAAAATGGTTACTATTGCTGGACACTGAATGCTGATAGAGATGCAGAATTGTCACTCTTGCTGGACATCGAATGCTGATGAACATCTCTAGGTTTAGTTATACATGTCTTTTTTCCCCCTGGACAAGTTCTTTTCATTTTCTTTCAGGCTTTATTCTGTTCATATATAATGTCTTATCTTAACTGCCAGTCATGAAAGGATATAGACTAATTTTATCTGACAACTAAAAGGGCGTAAAGGGCGTACCCAGTGCCGTAGGCTCCCGCATTGCGGGGTCTGGGGAAGGGAAATAGCCCGCAAGCCTTTCCCGCACAAATGTGCAGAAATCATCAATCTATTCACAGTCACTAACTCACTATTCTTATGCAGGAGGAAAAAGCAGCAAAAGTATGATAGTCAGAATTGGTGAGTATCAAACCCTGAATCTGAATTTTGTATCTGTAATCTCATTTCCTGCACTACCTGAACTTTTTAGCATCTTATTTTGCAAAATCTGTTGGATCAATTGGTTACCGCATATTGCTAATGCTGTTATGCTATTATGGGCAGTATGCGGAGTAGGAGGTGGCGGTCTATTGGTAGCGTGCTTCTTCTTTTTTGTTTGGCACAGGCGCAAGAGGAGGAAACAAGCTAGAGCACCAAATGGCTTCATGCGTAGTGAATCTTCAATGCAATCATATAGCAAAGACCTTGAGTTAGGTGGCTCTCCACATATTTTCACTTATGAGGAACTTGAAGAAGCTACTGATGGATTTAGTGACTCGAGGGAACTTGGTGATGGTGGTTTTGGAACTGTTTACAAAGGTGAGAATACTGTTTACCGAAATCCTTTGTCATTCCTAACTCTGCAGTCTGCATTTCATGATTTCCACATTAACAGATGAAACTGTGAACGATAGGATCTATGCATAAAAATATTATTTACCTTTTTTTGACTTTAATGACAAGGTGGCCTTTTTATCCTTCAGGGAAACTCAGGGATGGGAGAATAGTTGCAGTTAAGCGCCTGTACAAGAACAACTACAAACGGGTTGAACAATTCATAAATGAGGTAGACATTTTGTCCCGCCTCCTCCACCAGAACCTAGTCATCCTATATGGCTGCACGTCTCGTAGCAGCCGTGACCTTATGCTCGTGTACGAGTTCATCCCTAATGGGACAGTTGCAGACCATCTTCATGGACCCCGTGCATCAGAACGTGGCCTTACATGGCCTCTAAGGGTGAACACTGCCATAGAAACAGCTGAAGCACTTGCATACCTACATGCAGTCGAAATCATACACCGTGATGTTAAGACCAACAACATACTGCTGGACAACAGCTTCCATGTCAAAGTTGCCGACTTTGGGTTGTCGCGTCTGTGCCCTCCTGAAGTCACCCATGTATCAACTGTCCCACAGGGCACACCAGGCTATGTCGACCCAGTGTACCACCAGTGCTACAAGCTAACTGAGAAGAGCGATGTTTACAGCTTCGGCGTTGTGTTGGTCGAGCTGATATCGTCTAAACCAGCTGTTGACATGAGCAGGAGCCACAGCGATATTAACTTGGCAAACATGGCTCTCAACAGAATTCAGAACCACGAAGTTGGTCAACTGGTTGACCCTGAGCTTGGGTACGAGACTGATGATGAAACAAAGAAATCGATAGATCTTGTTGCAGAGTTGGCATTTCAGTGTTTGCAGTTAGAAAGGGACTCACGACCGTCAATGAAGGAAGTAGTGGAGGCCCTGAACTGTATCAAGAATGGGGAATCCCCAGAGAATAAGATGGATAAGAGCTCCTCATCCCCTAAGGAAGATTCACACTTGCTGACGAATAGCATACAGTATTCGCCTGACTCGGTAATCCACAGATTCCATAGCCAATCAACCACGCACTCGGTAGTATCAAATGCTAGCGGATGAGATACCTTGTATATGTACTGATCCTTGAAGAAATAAAGCCCTATCGGACGAATTGTATACAGTATAGAGATTTGTTAATGAGCTGATTCATCTGGGTAAGTTGTTGTTTCCTTTTTTTTTCTTTGTTGACTGGCTCGTAGTATAAAGTAATGTTGTATGTAGCCACAGCAGGAGCTTGGCACAAATTGAAATATTAGGCAAAGTAGTAGAATCAGTATCAGGCCAAAAATTGTAATAACTATTTTTCATTTTGACAAAAGAAGGGGTGGCAGAAATGGAGCAACACGAAACCAAGAAACGAAGATGTATAATTTGGTACTCTAATTGGCTGACAGTCCAATATTTGGTCCACCATGTTTAAGTTGTGTTGACCATGTGTGGTCTGTTAGGCACAACCAATCCCATTTTATATTATCACAATCACATTAGCACTTATCTGCAGTCAATTTTTTTGTGAAAGTGGACATGATTATCCGAATGCATGCATGAGTGATGTTGGCATTCCTGGGTTTGCGACATTGCTCCTGTTTCTAGCAGTCTTAAGGCAGGTTCTATCACATGTTCTATTCAGCTATTATCAGTGGGGGATCTATCAGGCATATCTTCTGTACAGATGGAAATTTCAGGCCTGTATACGCTTATAGGCAATACATACATACATACAGGGAAGTATAAAAATGCATATGCGTACCTGACCAGGAGACAACCAGCCGTCTCGCCAGTCGCCACGCGACCTGCGGCAGCTTGTGCGACGCCACCGCCGCGACGGGCAATCGCCGCCTCGCCGCTGTCAGACGTTAGCGCGCAGGTTGCCGCTGGTGTCTCCTGGCTTCCTGGCCTCCTCGCCCTAGGCCGTCGGCGGACTGCGGTTGCGGGGCGGGGCGGGGCGAGCCGTACCGTACCGTACCGTACCGCCGTACGACTCGGCGCTGCGGCGGCGTGCGTAACGGTGAGATGAGCACGGGGCGCGGGCCGGACGCCGTGCCACATCTCTCTACAAGCCCTCGGGCTACTTCCGTAAAGAAAGTTTACCGGGCCAGGCTGTCGTGCAAAATAGAATAAAGCCCAATGTGAAGCTTTTGGGCCTCTTCGTTAGGGAAGCATTTTAATGCCACGAAGCATATATAAAAAGAGAAACAAAGGAAGTCAATAACGCTCCCCGACACTGTCACTACTAGAAATATCGACTCGATTCACGTCAGGCAGAACCAGTCACAGCATGCACCACTCCACTAATTAAAAACAAACGCGTCAAATCCCGTCGCCCAACAATGCACGCATCCCCGTTTTTGTCCCGGTGCAAAAACTGGGATCCGACGGCGACGTACTACGCACACAAGTAAACAACGCTCCTACGATGAGACGCCATGAGGCATGAGCCATGGCGGCGACGGCGACCGTTGGCCCGGGCACGAGCGATCGCGAGCATCGGGGGTCTCCACCAAAAATCGCGCGTCCTCTAGCGCCGGGGTGGTTAGCGCCTGACGGTGATCCTGATGCGGACGGACGCAAATTGTTGTTTGGCCTACTACTACTAGTGGGCAGACACGCCCCCCGCGCCGCTCTCCCGGCCTTCCAAATGGCGACGCCAGGCGCGTCGCGGCCCCCGCAAGCTACACGTCGTAAGTCAGGGAATTTTTTCTTGCAGCTTGGACCTTGACACCCCCTGCAGTGTGCCAAGCTGCCCTTGATGGTGTCTGTCGGTAGCTGTTATAGTCTATAGTTAAGGGCCTCGTTGGAATTGTTGCGTACAGTAGGGACTGATCCGGATAACTCTCCTGAAAGCATAGAAGAATACCATATGCATGCGTCCATGACAAAACTGATAGTTGTGTGTGTATAACTGTATATATACTATACTACTAACTTAAGCAGAGTTCCAGGATCAACTCTCGATCAGAATACTAGACTAGACCATCTCAAGCGGCAGTAGCTGACACCTGACAGTAGCGGACCAGCTAAAATTTGAGGAAGAACACGGTGTATATAAAACAGCAGCACGTCCACTATCCACAACGCTGAGTGATCAGACATCAGAGGGGCCAGGCCAATTATTGGAGCGACGAGGAGAGGAGAATAATGGCCGTAGTAAGGCTCAACAAGAAGCCACCCAAGGCGAGGAGCTTGTGGGTCCTCGTGCGCCGCCTCCTCCTCGGCAAAGGCCGCAAGCCGCCGCCGCCGCCGCCGTCTGCCGCGGAGGAGCACAGCGAGGAGGGGGAGAAGAGCCGCCTCCTTAGCCGAAGCTCCTCCTTGGAGCAGCTACTCGTCATGACGGATGACGATTGCTGCGCCGCTGGCGACGGTAGCGGGGGCGGCGATGTCTGCCGGTGCGCCAAGAAGCAGCACGGCCGCCAGCCGCAGCCGGTGCTGCTGCCTGCGCCGGCGGTTGCGGTGTCGCCGGCTGGTGGTGACGCGCACCGTGGCATGCACCACCGGAGGTTCATGTTCGGCGGGTTCCGCCGCCGCCTGCTCATGCGGCGGCCGTGGCGGCCGATGCTCGTCGCCATCCCGGAGTGTTCGATTAATTAATTAATCGAAGTCGCCAAGTATGATTATGTGAATTACATGCGGTGGGATATGATTCAGCTTCAGCATTCAACTGCATCTGTCAGTCCGATCAACTTCGTACGGCGACATTCCAATGTTTCGGTTTGTTTTTTTTTTCTTTTTCTGATGAGATGCACTAGTGCCCTGCAACTTTGCGTGCTCTTCGGTTCTTCTCTGTTCTTTCCTACCCGCGGACGATCTGCTTTTTCTCGGTTTTTTTGGATATATAAATAATGTAACCTGTACATCAACTTGAACAAGTTATTTGATCCGGGGAAGAATCTGCCGAGCAATTGGGTGAGTGAGAAAAACAACGAGTATTAGTAGGAGTATTTTTTATGTGGTGTAGTAAAATGATCTGTATCTACCTCGGACTCCGGTAAAGCAAGAACCCAATGATTAGTCCAACTTCTCTGCCAATATTTCAGTTCAAATTTGTAAAATTTCTCAAACGGTGTGACTGAGCTTCTTGGCAGTATCTCTGGGTAGTCGCGCCCAAGCTATCAGCATTCAGCAAAGCTACTCCTAGCAGCTTTGCTTTAGCGCACAAGTCGACAAACGTTCAATGAAACCGGGGTCATGTCTGTTTGGATCTTCGCTATCTTGCTTTCGGCGACCAGGAAAGACTGGCCTCTTTTGCGGCCACCATATGCTGGGCTGCGCAACAGAAAAACAGCTGCATTGGACTGAAGGTTGGCCCACCTCTGCGATTAACCTTGAAGAATCGAGTCTATCTGAAATGGGCCTAATCAAGCCGTGACCGCGTATTGGGCTTATCTGCATCAGTAGGCTATTGGGTTAGGATTCTTGATTAATAGGAATAATTAATTTTTTATCGTTCTTATACCATTATGTTAATGCTATGATGTCATTGTAAAAGAGGTAAAAAAAATGAGATGTAACCTCCCATCAAGGATTATTAACTTGGGAAAATGGGTTTAATTTCTTTCTCTTTAAACTATAACACCTTCTTTTAACTATAAAATTGTTCATTTTACTTTTCTAACTGATTACTGTAAAACTACAAATCTGAAATCTCCCTTCCTTTAACCATAAACCAACCGTTCATTTTACCTCTCTAGTTGATTTTGGTTTTGGACGATGGTATTATACAGTAACTAAAGTTTTTGTTATAGCTATGCACTGGATCTATAATTTTTTAAATTAATTAACTAGAATGAGAATAATTTATAGGTGCGGTGCAGTCGAATTCTTAGGATTCTGTGTGTCGAATGAAATAGAGCAAGAGCAGGTGATTAGAATAGTAGTACACGCGATAATATTTGGTTAATTTTTTTATTTATTCACTCCAAGAACATTACTGAGCCAAGCTCAACATACAGTCGGAAGCATCACACTGAAACACTGAACAGCACACACAAAATACCAAAGCAGAGTAAACCACACACGAGTTGCGTAGCAGAAACTGAAAGTCTGAAACCGGAGATCCGACGCCGCGAGCTTTCACCCCGCGTCCACGGCTCTTCAACCGGAGATCTGGATGCTCTTCACCTCGGGCTTCTTGACCTCACCCTTGGGCACGGTGACGGTGAGCACGCCGTTCTCCAGCGCGGCCTTCACCTCCTCCGTCTTGGCGTTCTCCGGCAGCCGGAAGCGCCTCATGAACTTGCCGCTGCTGCGCTCCACGCGGTGCCACTTGTCGCTCTTGTCCTCCTTCTCCTTGCTGCGCTGGCCGCTGATGACCAGCACGTTGCCGTCCTCCACCTCCACCTTCACCTCCTCCTTCTTGACGCCGGGGAGGTCGGCCTTGAACACGTGCGCCTCGGGCGTCTCCTTCCAGTCGATGCGGGCATTGGCGAACGCGGCGGTCTCGGAGTCACCGGAAGAGGCCGACGGGACGATGGAGCGGAACATGTTGTCGATCGGGTCCCAGAGGTCCATGGAGAAGGGGTCGAACACGCTGCTGCGCCTCACCAGCGACATTGCTGGTCGATCTGTAGCTGCTCGGTGCGTGCGAGTGGGAATGGAAAGTGACTGTTGATTGGAGGATTTCGCTGTGCGTTGCTTGATCTGATTGCGATTCTTGGGATGAGTTGTGGCGTTCTGGGGTGTATTTATAGCTTCGTCAAGAGCGGTCGCTGAATCGTCTGGAGTTCTCTCCGCTCTCCCTCGGCCTTCTTTTGCTTTCCAGAAAGATAAGAGCTTTCTTGCAGTAGTCTCTGTCTCTGTCGAGAAGGCCCCACATTATTCCAGACCCGTCTACGTGCTGTCTTTTGCAAAAGTTCGGCTGTTCGGGGCCATCGTGCTTGCATAATTCTGTTTTCCTTGAATAATTTTGCAGGGACACGTTACCACTTACCAGTGTGCCACATGTACTGCCTCGTCTAAAAAAACTAAAAAACTAGATTTCCAAAAAGTAAAATAATATTAAAAAATACTATTAATATCTATATAGGTATATTTTTATTGATGAAAGTATATTTTATAACTCATATTGTGCTACTTATTATGCAGATAAATAGTACTCTATTTAAGATTGTTATACTCCGCGTGAAATGAATTTTTTTATTTTTATGGATCAGATCACCAGAAGGTGTACATGCATGCCGAAATGTGGGTTTGAACGGTTAATCATTGGAGGCTATAACATTGAACTTTAAGTATCAATATAAAAGTTTAAAAATCCGGTGATACTATGCAATATTTTTTTAAACAAAGCATATATCTCTTAGAAGAGGCATCAATCCATTTTCTTATTTAAATGTAGCAAATGTAGCAAATAGTCCTAAAGGCTACAAACAAAACAAGCATAAAAATGGAAATGTATCAAAATTGACCGATTATATTATATTATATTAATATATTAATAATAAAGCTCCACCTATTGTAACGCCCCAATGTGCATTTGACCATAAGCATGGTCATCAGGAGCATTGAATCATCAAAATGCATATATTAACAAAACATATCTGAGTCAGAAGCATCATCATAGTAGCAATTTTGTCAATCGACAGACGGTTTGGTTGAGCCATCGAGTGGTTCGATAGCTGCTTTGTCAATGTGTCATTTTGTGGGACGGTCTAGAAACGACACTAGATGGTTCATTACAAGAACTCAACAACAATATAGTTTGTAAGGTGTCTATATATTTCCCTCATTTTATAGTCTTGTCTCTCCGCACAAGTGACACAAAAACACAACACTAATTAAGAAATATATGTCCCTCTCACTCGTTCTGCACACACCAATCCGCCTCTGTCTAGCAAGAACCAAAACAAGGGAGAAGAACCCCAAGAAGAAGGGAAGAGGAGGAGATTGAAGGTGTTATAGCAATATCCCCAAGCAACCCCATAGCTAGAGTGGAGCAAGAAGTGCTCTCACCCTCTAGCTTAGGGGGGGGGGGGGGGGGGCACTACTACACAAATCTTAACCGCAGTGGCCAAAATCGCTTTATCGCAGTGGGCAGCAGCGTCCGCTTGTGCTGCCACGCTGCGGTAAAGAAACGGTTTGCCGCAGCGGACAACATAAGGTGTCCGCTGCAGTAAATGGATATACCGTAGCGGCAACCTTCCAGCGTCCGCTGCGGTTAAGTTTGGTTAACCGCAGCGGGCGCTTAAGTTGCCCGCTTCGGTAAATAGTTTTCAAATTAAAAAATAAAAAATAGAATTCAAATCATTCCCAAAATTTGAATTCAAAATATTTTCAGATTCCAGATTTCATACATATACATCAAACATTTATATATACACCATCCAAACATTGCACATGACATAATACACAGTTTTCAACATCCATATACACATCTCGTGGACTTCCTCGCTCCTGTCGATCCTGTGCCTCCATGTTCACCCCTCCTCCGTTTGGTTCCCTTAGACTTGGATGTTGAGGTCCCGGTGGAGGGAGCCGGGGGGGCCTCTTCTTCTCCGAAAACCAGCATCCGAGTAGAACCCGGTACCTGTGGTTCAAAGATACTTGCATTCAAGTTTTCAACCGCTTTAGCATAAAGCGCAAAAAGCGTGTTGGTTGCTGCAAGTACTTCGGCGTGGACGCTATCTCGGCTCGGAACCCGAGCCGCACTTTCACCCTCGTTCCATGGTTCCCAACTCGAATCAGCGTCCTCCTCTGTGCGATTCTTCTTTGGCCTCGGAGGGGTAATCGAGACTTGACTACATAGTGAGTTTGAAGAGGGACTTGGGGTAGGTGTTTTCCACTCTTCCAGATTCTCCATTTATATTCTATATATGATGAATTTTTCTAGTTTAATATTATTGGAGTTACAAAAAAAATACAAAGCAAAAATATGTTTAAGGAAAAATTGCTCTCAAAATAGCGGGTTACTGCAAAGCAGCCGTCCAACGCTACGTGGTGATCACGGATCATCGACTAACGTGACAGTCATCTTATTACCAAGTGGGGTAGTTAAAGAGCACAAGTATGGAGCTTAACAAGTTAAGGAGTGTCGGGTACAAAGGTAAGGGGTACCCTAACCTGTGATAATCTAATGCCTAAACATCCAGGCGGAATCCGACAGTCGACCAAGCAATGGAGGAAGGCCCATCAGGCGAAGGCCTACCCCACCGGCAGAAAGGGCAAGCCATGGGCTAGCCCATTACCAGAGGGATGGTAGGTGGAGTGACCTTCGACCTCGATCCCCTGAATGACGGAGAAGGGATCGAACGAACGACCCTCTGTCGTGACCCCTCGACCGATTGAAAGGGGGATCGAACGAGCGCCCCAACCTCGACCCCTCAGATGACGGAGAGAGGTCGATCGAATCCCCCTCGACTCCAACCCCCCGAAGTGATGGACAGGGGGTCGAACGAATGACCCCCGAACAGGAGGCTCGATCAGCTCACCTGCTCCCGGTATGGGATAAAGGGAATCCTATGCTGGGGTCAGTCCCCGCCTAACGCCATGGGTGCTCACTACCTCGGTCAAATCCGTCAAGTCATCACCCATACCCAGATTACCCGTCGACCGTACAACTACTGCAGCCACGCCTCGAGTACGGAGCACCCCCTCGAATTTTGGGTGAGGCAGCCCTCGACCGCGTTCTCAGGAATGTGTCAGGGTCACGCAGGCCCCGATACCCCTCGACCCGGGGACTCGACCCTCATCCCCAACTTCTACGGCATGGGCCCGTCCGATCCGTCCCGCTTCAACTGTGGAGTTCGCAGGTTCCACGCCATGCCGTCCGACGATGACCGGTTCGCCATCACCATGCCTCGAAACACCAGAAGTACAGGAGGAGCATGCCGCTACAGCGATCGACGTCTCGTCACAGACATGGCGCACGGACACGCCTCCCATACCGATACGTACTAGGCCCCTGTACTCCTAAGCCTCCCCTTGGCCTATAAAAGGGGACGCTGGGATAGTAGAAAAAGGAGGCTGGAGGAGAGAGAGAACACGGAGAACACGAGGACGAAGAGGTCAATCATCGACCCCACTCACATTCCTATACGAACTCTCACCAGAACCAAACACAACACCAACCACTCACTTGCCTAATCAACATCTCAAGCAATCAACCAATTCACCTAAAGTAGCCCTGCTAGTTCTAGGCATCGGCTCGCTCTGAGCACCCCCGTGTAAACCATCTTGTACTGCCCCACTGTACGAGCAATTCGGTGCAAGATAATACAGTACCCCCTCCTCTTGCTGGACGTAGGGCCTTCTTTGCCCGAACCAGGATAAACTCTGTGTTCTTCTTGCATCACATCTGGAGAGGGAGCACGCAATATACAAATTTACTAGTTGGTGATCGACCCCCTGGGTCGAAACACCGACAGTTGGCGCGCCAGGTAGGGGGGCTTTGCGTGTCGATCAACTCCCAATTTCTCTTCCAGATGGAGTCCACCGTTCCACCACTTCCGTTCGCCACCATCATTTGGTTCGGGAGCCTAGAGTTCCTTTCCCTGGGCCACGACCACGATATGGTTCTACTTTCTGGAGGTGGTGCGGATAGCAACGGCTCCGATACATCGGGGCCAGGGAAGACCTCACAATGGTCCCACCACTCACACCTTTCGACTGCGGCCAGGAGGAGGCGCAAGCGACGCCGCCGCAGCCTTCGCCGTGCAGATGACGTGACACCTGACGCCACTCCCCCGGTCTCAGCCGGCGACACAGTTCCTCCCTTCGAGAGACTATTTGACCCATGCTTGGAGATCGGAGGAGACCGCCTTGCCGAGCCCGACTCCGTCTTCGTCATACGGCCATCTCGGAGGGTCCCCAAGGCCTCTCCGACGTGCTCGGCCGCTCCACCACGTAACCTACTTCCGCATGGGCTCTACAACAACGCTAGACTCTTCTCTGCCTTCATAGACTCGCGAATGCGGGCACAACACGGGTCCCTAGGGGACTTGCTACGTGCGACCGTGAACCCCAGCGCCACTCCTCCACCAGGCGAGTACCCGGAGTCGTGACGAACCCCGACCCCCGGGTACTACACCTTGGGCATGATATGACGGCGACTGGATGAGGAGCGAAGGGGATCTTTCCCCAACTTTTACCAAAGCCGCTCTGATCTAGACTCCCCTGATGAGGATTATGATCCCACGCGGGAGTGCTTCCACCTCGACGGACCAGTCGACTCCCAGGACGACACCACCGATGCCGCAGCCACGAGAGCAGGAGGAGGGGGCAACGCTACCCCAGCACGAGGCGCCAGTCCACCGATTCCGAATGAAGCCGCTCTGCCTCAGGACGCCCAGATCGCGCAGGTCAGAGAGCTACTCGCCAAGCTCGAGGAGGAGCACCTACGACTTCATCAGCTCGAGCATGCCCTCGAGCAAGATCGCGAGCGCCCACAGGGTGGAGGGGCCCGCGCCAGGGCCCGTGACGTCCATCAGCGGATCGTCGAGGAAGGAGCAAACGAGCCCCGCGTCTACAACCGCGCCAGTCAGAATGTCGTGGCAGCCGCAATGCTGCTCCGTGACATGTCGGCACCCTCGACACCCCAAGCGCAACATATTAGAGATGAAATCCAAGGGCTCCTCCAGACCGCGGCCATACAATAGGCGGAGAGCTCGGCCTCAAGGCGCAGAGGAGCCGCTTCCGAGCGACAGGACATGCCCTCTCGTCAAGACCGAGAAGCGTCTGTCCACCAGGACAAGGCGCCCCGAGGCCAAGCAGGGCGACAACCGGTTCGAGACCGCATCCTCGACAATCGACAGCCGCGCGACGCGCGACACGACATCAACGACAACAAACGACGCCGACACGGTGGCGTTGAGGCTCGAGCTTACAGTGCTCATCGAGGTGGGCGCTACGACAGCGACGAGGATCGACGTCGGTCCCTGAACCACCGGGGCCACGAGTCTTCAGCAGGACGATCCGGCGAACCGCCTTACCGGGTCTCTTCCGTCCACCCGCCAACCTGGTCAAATACAACGGTGAGACCAAACCAGAACTCTGGCTTGCTGATTTCAGGCTAGCGTGTCAGCTAGGAGGTGCCAACAACGACCACGTCATCCTTCGGCAACTCCCACTCTTCCTCTCCGACACCGCTCGAAGGTGGCTCGAGGAGCTCCCCCGGACTTGATCCATGGCTGGCCCGACCTGGTCAGGATCTTCGAGGGGAACTTCAAGGGCACCTATGTGCGGCCGGGAAATTCTTGGGACCTCCGCAGCTGCAAGCAGAAACCAGGAGAGACCCTCCGTGAATTCACCCGACGATTTTCCAAGCAACAAACCGAGCTACCCCACATCTCCGACCACGACGTCATCATGGTGTTCGTCGCCGGGACAACGTGCAAGGAGTTAGTACGGGAACTAGGGCGAAACACCACCAAGACCGCCAATGAGCTCATGGACATCATCGCCAACTACGCAGCCGGTGAAGAGGCCATTGGCGCGTTCTTTTGTGGATCCCCAGACAAGGGGAAAGCCAAGGCAGACGAGCCCGGTGGCTCGAGCAATGGGCCCAAAAGGGACAACAACAACAAGAAAAAGAAGAACCAACGAGGTCGACATAACATCGATCCTGACGATCTTGTGGCTGCGGCAGACCGGAAGAAGCCTCGAGGTCCCCCTCCAGACGGGGGCATCTTTGATAAAATGCTGAAAGAGCCCTGCCCCTATCACAAGGGGCCGGCCAACCACAGTCTCGAGGACTGTCGCATGCTCAAGAAGTACTATGACTCTCTTGGCCTCAAGAAAGACGACAAAAAGGAGGACCCACAAGACAAGGGCGATAACAAGAAGGAGGGTTTCCCTGAGATTCTCGACTGTTTCATGATCTTCGGGGGACCCTCGACCCGACTCAGTGTGCGTCAGCGCAAGAGTGAGCGTCGGGAAGTCTTCTCCGTTCGTGCCCGGGGCCCCCGATACCTCAACTGGTTGCACGTACTGATCACCTTCGACCAGGACGACCACCCCAAACACGTCCCCGACGCAGGGGTCTATCCACTCGTCGTCGACCCGATCATACTCAACACCCGCCTCACCAAGGTACTCATGGATGGGGGGAGCAACCTCAGCATCATCTTCGCCGAAACCCTCGACCTCCTGGGGATCACGAGAACCATGCTCCTGCCCAGCACGGGGGATTCCACAGGATCGTCCCAGGGAAGAAGGCACTCCCGATCGGCCGCGTCAAGCTGCCTGTCTGCTTCGGCATCCCCTCGAACTTCAGGAGCGAGGATCTGACCTTTGAAGTGGTCGGATTCCACGACACCTACCACGCCATCATCGGTCGACCTGGCTACGCCAAGTTCATGGCGATCCCAAACTACACCTACCTCAAGCTAAAGATGTCAGGGCCCAAGGGAGTCATCACCGTCGACACCTCCTACGAGCACGCCTACGACTGCGACGTCGAGTGCGTAGAAAGCACCGAGGCGGTCGATGAATCGGCCATCCTCGCGTCCCTCGACGACTTCTCCAAGGAGATCCCTGGCCCCAAACGATGCGCCTGCAACTTCGAGCCTGCGGAGGACACCAAGACCATCCCGCTCGACCCCAACCACGCTGAAGGGAAGGTGCTGACGGTCAAAACCACTCTCGAGGCCAAATAGGAAGTCGTGCTCGTCGACTTTCTCCACGCGAATGCTGACATGTTTGCGTGAAGTCCCTCGGATATGTCGGGCATTCCGAGGGATGTCGCCAAGCACTCCGTGGACATCCGAGCCGGATCCAAACCGGTGAAGCAACGGTTGTGCCGCTTCGACGAGGAGAAGCGCAGAATCATCGGGGAGGAGGTCGACAAGCTTTTGAAGGCCGGGTTCATCAAGGAGGTTCATCATCCTGAGTGGTTAGCTAATCCTGTACTGGTCAAGAAAAAGAATGGAAAGGATAGAATGTGCGTAGATTACACTGGTATAAACAAAGCATGTCCTAAGGATCCTTTTCCACTACCACGTATTGATCAAATAGTTGATTCCACTGCGGGATGCGAAGCTCTTTGCTTTCTCGACGCATATTCTGGCTATCACCAAATAAAGATGAAGGAGTTCGATCAGCTCGCGACTTCCTTCATCACCCCTTTTGGCATGTTTTGCTACCTCACGATGTCATTCGGCTTGCGAAACGCCGGGGCCACGTACCAACGATGCATGCTCCATGTCTTTGGACACCATATAGGACCAACCGTCGAGGCCTACGTCGATCACATCGTAGTCAAATCCAAGAAAGTCGAGAACCCAGTCGAGGACCTTGAAATCGCGTTCGGGTGTCTCAGGGCTAATCGTATAAAGCTAAATCTCGAGAAGTGTGTCTTCGGGGTCCCTCGAGGCATGCTCCTAGGGTACATAGTCTCCCAGCGCGGGATCGAGGCCAACCCTGAGAAGGTAGCAGCGATCACTAGGATGGGCCCGATTAGGGATCTTAAGGGCGTACAAAGGGTCACAGGGTGCCTCGCTGCCCTCAGCCGGTTCATTTCGCGGCTCGGAGAGAAAGCACTTCCCCTTTATCGCCTCCTTAAGAAAACAGAGCATTTCGCATGGACCATCGAGGCCGAGGAATCGCTTTCCAAACTCAAAGCCTTGCTCACCTCGCCGCCTGTTTTGGTGGCCCCAATCCCCGCGGAGTCCCTCCTACTCTATGTTGCTGCAACTGCCCAGGTAGTCAGCGCGGCTATAGTGGTCGAGAGGGCGGAGGTGGGACACACCCTGCTGGTGCATAGGCCCGTCTACTATGTAAGTGAGGTACTCTCAGAAACCAAATTGAGATACCCCCACATCCTGAAGCTGCTATACACCGTCGTCCTCACTCGACGAAAACTCCAGCACTATTTCCTGGGCCACCCGGTAACTGTGGTCTCATCTTTCCCTCTCGAGGAGATAATCCAAAACTGGGAGGCATCAGGAAGAATCGCCAAGTGGTCGGTCGAGCTCATGGGGGAGACTCTCTCCTATGCCCCTAGGAAGGACATCAAGTCTCAGATATTGACGGATTTCATCGCAAAATGAACCGACACCCAACTGCCCTCGGCACAAATACAGGCAGAACTATGGACCATGTACTTCGACAGATCGTTGATGAAGACGGGAGCGGGCGCTGGACTGCTGTTTATATCTCCCTCAGGAATCCACATGCGCTACGTCATCCGCCTTCACTTCGCCGCCTCCAACAACATAGCCGAGTACGAGGCCCTCGTCAATGGTCTGCGCATCGCCATCAATCTCAGAGTCCGACGCCTTGACTTTTGAGGGGACTCGCAGCTGGTGATTGACCAAGTGATGAAAGCCTGAGCTTCCACGGCCATAAGATGGAAGCCTACTGCAAAGAGGTCCGAAAGCTCGAAGACAAATTCCATGGCCTCAAGCTCAACCACATCGCCGATACAACGAAGCCGCTGATGAGCTAGCCAAAATCGCATCCACTCGAGGTATGGTTCCTCCTGACATCTTTTCTAGGGATCTTCATAAGCCATCAGTCGATCTAAGCTCGAGGGCTCCCGCCCTCGAACAAGAAATCGACCCTCCCCCTCGACGAATCCCCCCTCGAATGGGGATGAAGTCATGGAGATCGACGGAACGACCGCAACCCCAACCTCCTCGACGGATTGGCGCGCGCCCTACCTCGAATATCTGATACGAGGCGAACTCCTAGAGGACCGCACCGAAGCCCAACACATAGCCCGACGCGCCAAAACCTACGTCTTGTACGGGGATGGCCGCGAGTTGTCTCGACGCAGCCCTACTGGTATACTCCAATGATGCCTCACCATCGAGGAGGGGAAGGCACTGCTAAAGGACATACACTCGGGGGCTTGTGGCCACCACGCTACACCAAGGACTCTAGTAGGGAACGCCTTTCGACAAGGCTTCTATTGGCCGACAGCTGTCGCCGATGCCACCAAACTTGTCCGATCTTGCAAGGGATGCCAGTTCTACGCTAGGCAAACACACCTCCCGACCCAAGCTCTGCAGATGATACCCATAACTTGGTTGTTTGCTGTATGGGGACTCGACATGGTCGGCCCCTTAAAGAAAGCAAAAGGTGGCCAAACCCACCTCCTCGTGGCCATAGACAAGTTCTCGAAATGGATTGAGGCTCGACCCATCACCAATATTCAGTCCCAACAAGCCATGTTGTTCTTCACATACATCATCCACCGCTTCAGGGTCCCCAATGTCATTATCACCGACAATGGCACGTAGTTCACCGGCCAAAAGTTCTTGAACTTCTGTGATCACCACAACATCAGGGTGAACTGGTCTGCAGTTGCCCACCCTTGAACTAACGGCCAGTTCGAGTGTGCCAATGGCATGGCGTATACCTCTCGGCGCGCGACCTTCTGTTGATGCTTGGACCTGCATGACGTTGGGCCGCCGAAGATCATCAAGGTCTCGTCCGCCGGGATGTAGCTGTCGTTTTTTGCTCCGCCATCCTCGCCGTTGTCCTCTTTCTTCTTTGTCCATCTCTTCTTCCTCGAGCCACCACTGAGAAACTTCTTCATAAGGTTACAATCCTTGAGGAGGTGTTTGACACGGTTCGCGTGGTTCGGACAGGTTTGTTCCAGCATTTTCTTGAAGTAATCGTTGGTCGGCGCATCCTGCTGCTCCTCGCCTTTCTCGGCGGCGGCGACCAACGACGAGTCGTATCGTTTTTGGTTGCGCCCCTTCTTGTACGAGCGAGCCAAGGGCCCTTCTGCTTCCGCTTCGTCGCGCTTGCTGCGGCTGGGTGCCCCCTGGAAGACAGCGTCGACTGCCTCCTCGCCTGAGGCATGATTTGTGGCGATGTCGAGCAGTTCCTTCGTTGTTTTGGGCTTTTTGCGTCCTAGTTTGTGAACTAGAGATTCGCAAGTAGTCCCTGATAGGAAGGCTGTGACGACGTCGCCATCGGCTATGTCTCGGAGGGTTTTGCCTCGCTTTTGCCTACAGTTCTTGAGGTCCCAAGAATTACCAGGACAGACGTAGGCACCTTGAAAGTTTCCAACGAAGGTGTCTTTCAGGTCTCCCCAGTTCTGTATCTTCCCTTTCGGGAGGTGTTCTAGCCACACGCGCGCCGTATCTGAGAGGTAGAGCGGCAGATGGCGAATTATGAAATTCTCGTTGTTCGCCCTGCCCGCCTCGCAGGCGAATTGGTAGTCCTCCAGCCAGAGGCTGGGGTTCGTGAGCCCCATGTACTTTTGGATGTAGGTGGGCGGACGGAAACACGACGGGATCCATGCGGTGTGTATGCGCGCGGAAAAACACTGGCTCGATGGGCTCTGGGCTAGAGTCCCGATCCTTGTCAAGGTCGTGCCGTCCGCCCCTGCGCGGATGTCGCCCACGTCGTCAGTCACCGTCGTCGCTATCGCTCAAGCCGTTGTCGCCACTCTCGAAACGCGCTCCGCGGCCAGGGCGTCGCCTGACCGGCTCTTGATCCCTCGCGGGGGTTGGCCTTGGTCTTTGGCAAACGGAATTTTCAGGCTGCGGTGTGTTGGGAGCACTGGAGAGGGCTCCCGCTCTCTGTCGCGCCGAGCTCTCCGCCTGCTGAGCCGCCGCGCGGTCGAGGAGGAAACGTAGATCCCCTCGGAGCTTCTTTTCCTCAGGCGTTGCAGGCTCCGGGAACTGCCTCATGAGCATGGTGGCAGCCGCTATGTTTTGTTGCGCCCTCGGGAAAGCTGGCGGGGATGCGTCATCCTCGACTATGCGATGTTGCACTTCCCGGGCTCGAGCCCAGGGGTCGACCTCCGTTCTTGGCTGGAGTTGCTGCTCGAGGAGATCGCGCTCGTTGTCGATCTGGCAGCGAGCGTCTTCGAGCTCCTCCTGACGGGCTTGCATGGCGTCTATGTTGACGTGTGGTGGCGTAAAGGCCTGAGGGTTGCCCAGGACGATTTTGTTGCCATCCTCGTCGATGTCGCGCACGGCTCCCTCAGGGGTGCCCTCCCTTCCGTCGCACATGAAACATTCCCGCGAAGGGATCTCGGTGACCTCGGGGGTGGTCATACTGAGAGTGTACGAAACGCGTCACGACATGCTCGGCCGTGCGGTCGGTTTCGTACTCGTCGACGTCAGAGTCCCCCATGCCGCTCATGAACGCCTCGAGCGGGTGGATTCCTCTATCGTCGCTCCTGAGTTTGGTGCGGTTGGATCCAGGGCTTTGTGGCCCCGGTCCTTCGACCAGTGCGTCCCTGCGGGGGGGGCAGGGAGATCCTCGTTCGACCGTGCCAGGGTGTCGACGACCTGGACCGGCGAGGACAGCACACGGGTGACGGTACCGTCCACAGAGCAGGCGAACTCCAGGCCCCCAAAGCGGATGACGGAGAGCCCAGGGTTGCCGGAGTTGAAGGTGGCCATTCGGAACCACTAAATCGTTGTGACACGCGATGCCCCCTACCTGGCACGCCAACTGTCGATGTTTAGAAACTACCAACGAGTAAATTTATACACGTGTCGGGTTCCGAATGGTGAGACAAAGAGACAAGAGGTTTATACTGGTTTGGGCAAGAAATCCCTACTTCTAGTGTGGAGTTGCTCATGTTCCTTATCTCTGCTTGCAGGAGGCTACAAGCTGGTTCGAGAGATGGGGTATGAGCCCCAGGTCTCTGGATGATGTAGTGAGTGTGCTATCACCTAGCCGTATGCTTAGGGTGTGTGTGTGAGAGAGTGTGATCTCTATCTCTGAAAGCTTGAGAGTGGAGATCCGGGGTCCCTTGAGTCGTCCCCACTGTCCTCCTTTTATAGTCACAAGGGAGCAGGGGAGTTACAAGCTGGCGTCGAGTGATATCTACCTAGGATACCGTGTTCCTTCCTCATGAAGGATGTTGGGCATTTATAATTCTATATTCCTATTGCCTTCGTCCTTGGTCGGAGAAGAGGAGTCATGTCGACTTCTTGTTATATTGTCGGAGGATGCGGGGGGGGGGTCCGGTTGATCCCGTAGCGTAGTAGAGGTATGGAGTGCGTTGTACCGTTGGAAGGTACAGGGATGTACCTTCTTATAATTCTTTTTGTATACAATAGATTCCTTCACCTTGGGCCAATGAACTCCATTATTCACTGGGCCCCATGTACCCGACGTACTTCTGTTCGGAGGGTCCTTGTAGGGCCTGGAGGCACATAGGGGTATCCGTCGCTCCGCAGGCCCCATCTGTCATGGAGCCTTGTGCCATCCCATCCTGGATTGGAGGACTCGACGTGTCTCTATTCAGGTAAGGGACTAGGGCGTTATCCTGAGCTCCGGTTTATACGGGGCATACGATCCTCAGGATGGCGTACCTCCGTTCTTATCGGCGTTCGCACCATCAGCGTCTACGGAGCGGTAGCCACCACCTTCTAGAAGGGGGGTAGATAGGTCTTTTCCCTACCGTCGGCGCTCTTCACGTCTTCCGTTGGTTGTGAAGCCGCCTCGTCCCCTGCGTCGGGCGAGACGGATTTACGTCTACCTGGCGCACGTCTGTCTACCCGAGCCGGCGAGATCCTATGAATCACGTGCCCTCTCTTCGTGGGTCGGCGGTGATTTGTTCCTGATGGGCCTCTCATCCCTATCTAGATGGCTGTTGTGGGGCCTTTAGTTTATGGTTTTATTTCTGAAAGTTTATCATTAAATTAGATCTCCGACACAGCCTCTTCTCACATCTTGTGACCAAAGGAAGGAAATCATCCACTTTGGGCCTAGATAACCCCAGAGGGAGACCCAAGTAAGTGAAAGGGAAACTGCCCACAACACACCCAAAAGTTGCAGCAAGGTGCTCAGCCTTGCCAGATGACATGTTGATTGGAACAAGGAAGGATTTGCTGAAATTCACCTTAAGTCTAGTAGAAGGGGAGAAGGAGATCAGAAGGGCCTTGAGAGTGAAGAGCTGCTTCTCAGAGCCATCTAAGACGAGTAAGGTGTCATCAGCATACTGAAGAATGGGGAAGTCCTCTGAGTATGACAAAGGGATGGGGAGGCTCAACAGCCCTTTTGAAGAATCATGGACCCTTGTGTTTAGGCGATTAACGATAATGCTAGGTCACTATGACTAACGTGTGTTTTGTAGAGGCAAAGTCATTTGTGTTAGGTCATTAGTGATACAATTTGAATGGGCTTAATGGATATTCATGCCCCCAAGATGGAAATCATTTCGGTTGCAAAGGATGATGATACAAGTTGAAGACTAGGCTAGTTCTTAGTGCCATAAGGTTGAGAAGGGCACTAAGTATAGCTAGGGTTTTGTTTCTCCTTTGACCATACTATAAAGGGGGGTATGAGATTAGTAGCTTGACCTAGGAGAGTTTAGGAGAGTGGGTATATGCACACTTGTCACAACTAGTCCTAGAGACCTTGCTTTCAGCCCTTGGTTAACCCTAGAAATGGTAGGAGCAAAATCCCTTGAGAGATCTCAGCGAAAACAGTTGAAATAGGGGGAGAAAGAGGCTCCGGACCAGTCTGCCATGTAGCCGTCGGACCAAGGAGAGTGGTCCGACGGTCCCTGACTTAGGCAAAAGTCCAGCTCGAGAAGATTCGGACCACCTGTCTGGAGAGCGTCGGACCATAGGAGAGTGGTCCGATGGCTCGTGTCAGATAGAGAGAGCCTGAAAGAAGGCTCCGGACTAGTCCGACGGCTAGTCCGACGCTTCAATACAGGAGGCTAATTTCATACAGTAAGCTCCCTAGCTCCGGACCAGAGCATCGGACCAGGGCTCTAGACAAAGGAGAGTGCTCCGGTGGTTCGAAGAAGAGAAAATGTTTTCACTCAGTGAGCACCCTGGCTCCGGACCAGTGCGTCGAACCAAGCAGAGTAGTCTGACGATGCCTGAGTTTGAATTCAGAGTGAGCTCCGGACCAGTGTGCTTGGTCCGGTGGTGTGAGCTCCGGACTAGTCCGGTGGCTTCGTAGAGAAAAGAAAAGGCAAAAAACGGCTAGTTTTGGAGGTGGGGACTATTTATAGTTGCCCCCTTCATCCTTAGGAGGTCTCTTGGCCTTTGTTTCAGCTGGTGACACCTTGAGAGAACCTTTGGAGAGCCAAGTGCCTAGTGAGGGAGAGATTAGAGAGAGTTCATCTTGTTCTTCCCTCCTAGAGTGATTAGGAGTGATTTGTGTGCATCCATCCACCTTCCTAGCCTTGAGTTGGTCAAGTGAAGGTCTTGTGCTTGTTACTCTTGGTGTTCGACAGCACCTAGACGGTTTGGTGGTGTTCGGAGGAAGTGATCGCCGGAAGATTGTCGGCGGCTCTTCTCCAAGCTTCCGTGATTGGTTGTGGGCGATTCACCGAGCCGGAGTGGCGAAGAATCAGCCCGTAGAGAGCACTCTACCCTTGTGCGGGTAGAGGGGGAGCAATACCTTGCGAGGTGCTCCAACGAGGACTATGGGGGTGTGTCGACACCTCGATACCTCGGGAAACATCGCTGCGTCACTGAGAATTCGTTTCCCTAGCTCTTTACTTTATTGCATTTACTTTGAGTTGTGTTCTTATTTTTCCTACTAGAACTGCTTAGGTTGTTCTTAAATTCCATGAACTGCTACCGCTTTCTAGCTAGGACACACGGATGGTAGGCACTAGGGGGTGATTGGTATTTGATAGGTTTTCATATTTGCTTTAGAAATTTAAAACAAACCCAATTCACCCCCCCTCTTGGGCATCTTGATCCTTTCAATTGGTATCAGAGCCTTGTTGCTCTAAATTAGGCTTCACCGCCTAGAGAAAGATGTCCCATGGGGATGGACCGCCACCCATGTTCGATGGGGATGACTTTCCTTATTGGAAAGTGCGGATGGAGGCCTACCTTGAGGCCATGGATGTCGGCGTTCACAAAGCCGCCACCATCAAGGCGATCTCTCCGCAACTACACCAACACAAGTGTTGGGCAAGATCAATGCTCATGAGATGTACATGAAGATCAATGATGGAAGTTCATCCTCCTCCAATAAGAAAGAGAAGGAGGAGAAGGACTTGGCTCTCAAGGCATCTTCCAAGGAGAAGTGCAAGATTCAATATGTCATTAAGAGTGCAAGTGATGACGATGATGATGAAGACAACATCGCTCTTATGGTGAAGAAGACCACCAAGATGTTGAAGAGGCTAAACAAGAATGGAGTCAAGTTTGACTCAAAGAAGAAGAAATTCTTCACAGGCTCTTCAAGGAAGCCAATCTCCCAAATGAAGTGCTACAATTGCGGCACTCTTGGTCATCTAGCTCATGCGTGCCCCGAAGAGAAGAAAGACAAGTTCAAGAACTTCAAGAAGAACAAGGGCGGCAATGATGACTCAAGTGATGATGACAAGAAGCAAGACAAGCCATACAAAAAGAAGAAGAACTTCAACTTTCATAAGAAGAAGAAGGATGGCAAGGCTTACATTGTGGGTGATTGGCTCACAGATATTGATGATTCAAGTGACTCCTCCGATGATGAGAGTGAAGAAGAGAAGGTGGCTGCCTTGGTGATTGGTTCTTCTATTCCACCGCCACCTCCTCCTTCATCGACGGGCTCATCCTCTACACACCTATGCCTTATGGCTAAAGGTGACAAGAAGGTACAAAAAGAGGATGATGGTGATGACCTCTCTAGTGATGATAATGACGATGAAGAAGCACCTTCCTATGATGAGCTAATTAAAATTTGCAACAAGTACGCTAGCATCATAAGGAAGTACAAGAGTAAAAATGACAAACTTCTTGAGATCAAAGAAAACCTGCATGATAAGCTTGATACCTTGTCTAGTGCTAATGATGATTTGAAGCTTGAGATTAATTCTCTCACATCTAGCACTAGGGAGCTCAAAGCCTCTCTTAAGCAAGAAAATAAGAAACATGATAAGCTTGAGAGGTCATCCCAAGAGCTCCACACAAGGTATAACTTGCTAAAAGATGACTACAACCAAGTGAAAAGTGATCATGGCACACTAGTGGTAGCAAATGAATTGCTTACTCAAGATCTTACACATGTTGCTACTAACCCGTGTGCTTAGTGTGCAAGTGCTACCTCTTGTGAAATCGAGCTTGATGATGTGGCTCTTGAGCAAAGTGCTAAGTGCAAGGGCAAGAGAGTTGTAGAAGCTGACAAGTATGATGATTATATGAAGATGAGGGAAGAGAACTCAAAGCTCAAGGAAGAGCTAATCAACCTCAAGGCAAACAAGCCCTTCACCATCAAGCTGGCTCAAGAAGAAGACAAATATGCTATCACTTTGATCAACTCTCTTAGAGAAGAAATTGCCAAGCTCAAGAATGACAAGACCAAGCTTACAAGTGGCCTTGAAAAGTTCATCAAGGGTCACAATCTCCAAAGTGAGCTTCTAATGAGCACTGTCATGAAGAATGACAAGACCGGTATTGGGTTCAAGGAAAACCAAGTGATGAAGGCCAAGGTCAAGATTGAAGCCAAGAACTACTACAAGAACAAGTACAATGGCTACAATCAAGAGAAGCCAAATCCCAAGCCTAAGAGGTGTTTTGGATGTGGACAAATTGGTCACTTCGAGTTTCAATGCAAGACTCCACTTCCCAAGACCTTGCCCAAGCACACTAGGCCATTTGCTCATGATTCTCACTATGTCATCAACAAAGATTCCAAGGGTAGACCACTTGTGGTGTTCCTTGGACCACCAATGAAGAACAAGCCTAGGGTTCTTTGGGTTGCTAAGGAGTTGGTTGACAAGGCAATGGGGCCCCGCACTAAGGGGGTTCCCAAACAACAAGCTTAACTCCAAGTTTCTTGTGTGTAGGTGAACTACAAGACCGGTGGGAGCCATTGGGTAATTGACAGTGGTTGCACTCAACACATGACCGGCGACCCCCGGATGTTCACCACACTTGATGAGGATTGTGAAAATCAAGACAAGATTACTTTTGGGATAATTCAAAGGGCAAAGTTCAAGGCTTAGGCAAAGTGGTTATCTCCCAAGATCAATCAATTTCCAATGTCTTGCTAGTACAATCTTTGAGCTTCAATTTGCTATCGGTCGGTCAACTTTGTGATCTTGGGTTTCAATGTCTCTTCACTCCAAATGAGGCGATTGTGACCAAGATTGAAGATTCATCAATGATATTCAAAGGGTTCCGGCACAACAACCTCTACTTAGTGGACTTCACTTCAAATGAAGCTAACTTGCAAACTTGTCTATTCTCCAAGAATTCTTTGGGTTGGCTATGGCATAGAAGATTAGCACATGTGGGCATGTCAACCTTGAAGAGACTTGTCAAGAAGGAAATTGTTAGAGGAATCAAGGATGTGGTGTTTGAGAAGGACAAACTTTGTAGTGCATGTCAAGCCGGCAAGCAAGTGGCTAACACTCATCCAACCAAAGCTTTCATGTCAACCTCAAGATTCCTAGAGTTGCTACACATGGATCTATTTGGCCCTACCATCTATGCTAGTCTTAGAGGAAATCTCTATTGCTTTGTGGTAGTGGATGACTACTCTCGATACACT
Source organism: Microstegium vimineum (assembly GCA_022036555.1). NCBI lineage: Eukaryota > Viridiplantae > Streptophyta > Magnoliopsida > Poales > Poaceae > Microstegium > Microstegium vimineum. Next base: position 11,580,495 of record CM039134.1, read on the forward strand.
TGGGTGTTCTTTCTTCAAGATAAGGAAGAGACACAAGGCATCTTCAAGAAGTTTGCTACAAGAGCTCAAAATGAATTTGATGTGAAGATCAAGAAGATTAGAAGTGACAATGGCACCGAATTTGTGAACACAAAGATTGAAGATTATTGTGATGAAGTGGGGATCAAGCATGAGGTGTCTGCCACATATACTCCACAACAAAATGGTGTTGTAGAGAGGAAGAACCGGATGCTCATAACTCTAGCAAGGTCTATGCTTGATGAGTACAACACTCCGGAGAAGTTTTGGGCAGAGGCAATCAACACCGCTTGCTATGCGGCAAACCGTCTCTTCGTCCAAAGGCTATTAAAGAAGACCCCCTATGAGCTTGTCAATGGGAAGAAGCTGGATATTTCATTCTTTCGGGTGTTTGGTTGCAAAGTGTACATCTACAAGAAGCGCCAACACTTGGGTAAATTACAACGGCGGTGTGACATTGGTTTCCTTGTTGGATATTCACTTAAATCCAAGGCATACCGTGTATTTAACAAAGCCACCGGCTTAGTTGAAGAAACGTATGACTTGGAGTTTGATGAAACTAATGGCTCCCAAGGAGTGCTTGAGGATATTGATGTAGGTGATGAACCCTTGAGGGAGGAAATAAAGAATATGTCAATTGGTGCTATCAACCCGCAAGAGGTGGAAGAAGTTGAAGATGAAGCAAATCAAGATCCTTCTCCACCTCACACGCCTCAAGTTGATGAAGAATATCAAGTGAGGGAAGCTCAAGAAGACACTCACATCCCTCAAGATCAAGCCGAGGCCGAAGCAAGCAATGTTGAAGCACCGCATCCCCCTCCTCAAGAGACAAATAGAAGATTAACACCTATCCTTCAAGCTCACCCCCATGATCAAATTATAGGGAGTCCATCAAAGGGAGTAATGACTCGCTCTAGACTTGCATCTTATGTTGAACATCACTCATTTATTTCCTTTGTTGAGCCTACTAGTGTTGAAGAAGCACTTGCGGATCCGGATTGGGTGAATGTCATGCATGAAGAACTCAACAACTTCACCCGGAACCAAGTGTGGACACTTGAAGAGAAGCCAAAGGATGCAAGAATCACTGGCACCAAGTGGGTGTTTAGGAACAAGCAAGATGATCAAGGCGTAGTTGTGAGGAACAAAGCAAGATTGGTGGCAAAGGGGTTCTCTCAAGTAGAAGGACTCAATTTTGGAGAGACTTTTGCTCCGGTTGCAAGACTTGAAGCCATCCGTATCCTTTTGGCGTATACCTCACATCACAAAATGAAACTTTTTCAAATGGGTGTGAAGAGCGCCTTCTTAAATGGTTACATCAATGAACTTGTCTATGTCTCACAACCTCCCGGGTTTGAAGACCCAAACTTGCCTAATCATGTGTATAGGTTGTCCAAGGCACTCTACGGATTGAAGCAAGATCCAAGAGCTTGGTATGAGAGGCTAAGGGACTTCCTAATCAAGAAGGGCTTCAAGATCGGGATCGTCGACACAACACTATTCACCAAGAAGCTAAATGGAGAGATCTTCGTTTGCCAAGTATATGTCGATGACATTATATTTGGATCAACAAACCAAGACCATTGCAAGGAGTTTGGTGACTTGATGTCCAAGGAGTTCGAGATGTCAATGATTGGCGAGCTAACCTTCTTTCTTGGCTTTCAAGTGAAGCAAATGAGAGAAGGGACCTTCATCTCTCAAGAAAAGTACACTTATGATCTACTCAAGAAATTCAAGATGGAGGATTGCAAGCCAATCAAGACCCCGATGCCTACTAATGGGCATCTCGATCTCGATGAGGGAGGTAAACCGATTGACCAAACTCTTTATCGTTCTATGATCGGTAGTTTACTTTACCTCATCGCATCTAGGCCGGATATCATGTTTAGTGTGTGTATGTGTGCTAGGTTTCAAGCAAGCCCTAAGGAGTCGCATCTCTGTGCGGTTAAAAGAATCCTTAGGTACATAAGGCACACCCCTAGCATGGGTCTTTGGTATCCCAAAGGAGCTCCCTTCCAACTAGTTGGCTATTCCGATTCGGATTATGCCGGGTGTAAGGTTGATAGGAAGAGTACCTCCGGCGGGTCCCACATGCTAGGAAGATCACTTGTTTCTTGGTCCTCAAAGAAGCAAAACAGCGTGGCATTGTCAACCGCCGAGGCGGAATACATTGCCATGGGAGCAAGTTGTGCACAAATCCTATACATGACCCAAACACTTCTTGATTACGACGTTGTTTTAAAAGATGTTCCACTTTTGTGTGATAATGAAAGCGCCGTAAAGCTTGCTAACAACCCGGTTCAACACTCTCGCACCAAGCACATAGATATTCGCCATCACTTTCTTAGAGATCATGTGGCTAGGAAAGACATCGCACTAGTTGGAGTTAAGAGCGAAGATCAATTGGCGGATATCTTCACTAACCACTCGATGAAACAACCTTTTGTAGGTTGAGAAGCGAGTTGAATGTGCTTGATCACTCAAACTTCACTAAAAGATGAGCTTGTGTGAACCATGCATCCATATGTAATATAACATGTTTAATTTGCTAATGCACTTAGGCTTGGCTAACGCGGTTGAGATAACCGCCCTCAAAGCGTGTGACAAAGCTTAACCGCGGTTTAAACTTGCAAGCAACCTAGATTCAAATTCCGTATTGCATAGCATATGCATGAGTGTTGCTTCTTCGTTTCTTTTCGGTTAATTTTTTGGTCATCCTCTAGGTTCGTCACTTAGGGGGAGCAATTCAACGCTCTAGCTTTAGCTAATACCCCTCTTGTGCCCTATGGTGACCCTTGGAGCTTTATTGAACTATTTTTTATGAAAACTAATCCTAGCCTATGGCAAACTATTTCTAAATTGAGGGTTTGAGAGATGGTTCTTATGCTAAGTCCAACAAGTGCTCCTCTTTACTCTTTTGTGTTGGTACTTGGCTAAGAGAAAAGATTGGAGAGAAAAACAGAAAAATTCAGAGCAAAATCAAGCACCGGACCACCCTCCGGACCACTCTGCATGGTCCGACGCTCAGTGGTCCGACGCCTTGTCCCTCTCTACATAAAAATTCTCCAGTCACAGAAACCGTCGAACCACCCGTCCGACGCTCCTCCGGACCATAGGCAAGTGGTCCGGTGCCTCAGTCAGCGCTCAACAGTACAGTCAAAGCACCGTCGGACCAGTCCGGTGAGTAGTCCGACGCCTTGGTCCGGTGGTCGGGTGCTCTCTGCATGAATTTTTTCTTTCTCTGGTTCTGTCGGACCCCTCCGTCGGACCACCTTCCAGACCATGCAGAGTCGCCCGATGCTCGGAATTTTTGCGCTTAACCCCCCGCGTGAGCACTGTTCTGTCAGTTGCTTCCTATTCCCCATCCGTATGCCACGCCGCTCACCGCCGCCGCACTCACCCTCAGCTCCGCTGCTTGCCCACTCCAGCCCTTCCACCCTCTCGCCGCCGGCCAGCCCCCTCTGTGCAGCGCCACCGCGCCGCCTCAGCTCCGCCGCACGACCCAGCAGAAGCAGTGCTCCACCGCCGCCATTGCCGCCACCCACCATAGCTCGCCGTCGAGATCCTTCCTCCGACGTCCTGCTCACCCCTGCTCCACCACTAAGGCTTCCTACTAGGGTTTCACCCACCCTCCACCTTGCCATTGCCAGTCAAGGAGAATTTTTCTCCCTAGGGTTTCCCTAACCCTAGGTTTGGGGACATTTCATCGGTTCATCCAAAATCCGATCTCGTCTTCAATCATCGACTTCGCCTCATCAATTCTAGGGTATGGTTTCAATCTTTGACTACGCTTTTTGTCGTATCATGGATAAAGTCATGTCCTAGGATGATTCTTTGCAAATCTCCTGATCTTGTCAACTCCAATTCACTAAATCAAACTTGTCAATTGTAATTCACAGCTGGCAAATCTCTTTTGGAGTGTGGTTCATCGCTTGAGTTGCTTTGATTAGATACGTTTACTTATCTCAGGTACCATGACAGATTTCATTCTCTATCTTATCTAGATGCTTGCTTTCATACGGGTTCTTATCTCTAGATTTTATATATGCTCATATATACCCTGTCTATTCTATCTAGCAGCAGTCAGTGGCAGCTTAAACTCGGGGCAAAGCCCGCGAGTATGGATTGAGGCAAAGCCTCAGAAGGGTCAGTCCAGTGGCTTGGCAAGCCCCTCTTATCAGTTGTGATTGATCAGTGACCGTGGTGCTTGTGACAGTTGATTCTGGTCAGTGGTTCTTGTAGTTGGTTTCTGACAGTGGTTAGTGATTCTTGTCAGTGGGCAGTGACTCTCTTATTGATCAATTATGGCTCGTGGTTCTTGTGCTCGCGCTAGTGGCTCAGGTGATGACACTCCTCCTCCTCCACGTCCTTCAAGAGACAAGGGCAAGAAGCAGATTATTGAGAAGCCCAAGAAAAAGAAGCGAAAGCTTACAGAGGCCGAGAAGGCTGAGGCAGTGGCAGATGCAGGAGACCGTGCAAAGCGAGGTGGTCGCCGAAGTTCAGTCAGACTTGGCACCCCTCCGCGGGATTTACCGTCTACTCCTCCTACTCAGTCACAGACCGAAGAAGCTCCAGAGGAGCAAGAGCTTGTCACAGAAGCTCTTGGTACACCGTTGGCACCTCGTTCCTGGGGGCGAGCTACTCGTTCTCAGGCAGCTCAGTCACCTCAGAGTGCCTCAGCAGCTCCCACGACAGCTTCAGCATCCGTTCACCTTGATCTGAGGAACCTCACATCAAAGCAGGTGAAGAAGCTTCGGTTTGTAGCTCTTGAGAAGTGGTGCCCTGATCAGCGTGACCCCAGAGCCTCACCAGGATGGCACACACCTCTCATGGAGGATTTCTACAGAGCAGCTCATCTTACCAGCATCCAGATCATACCTCACAGAGTTTGCTCCTTGGAGAGCATTGTTGAGTTGGCTGGTGAGGAGATTCAACCCTTTATCACATATCTTCCGGGACTCGCCGATCTACTTGGTTGTTCTGGAAACTATATTGAGAGATGGGTCCGAGAATTCTATGCCTCAGTGTGGGTTGATCCAGAGCATCACTTCCTTCAGTATACCTTCAGAGGAGAGCGATACAGGCTCTATATGACTTGGCTCAGAGAGATCCTTCACCTCACTCAGACAGCTGGAGAGCTCGACCTTCACTATGACTGCTACAAAGGAGCCTCTGTGCCTCGCCGAGCTCGAGGTGGTCGTACGTTGACAGTTCAGGAGGTTGCTCCTCTCTTCAAGCCACCGTTCTCAGAGGGTTCACGTCATACCCCGGCAGAGCTCCGTCCTACCATTCACCATTTGAACGAGGTTCTCCGGCGTACCTTGCTGCCTCGCACTGGTTACAAGGAGGGATTGACTAACATGCAGCAGCTACTTCTTTAGGCCCTCGTCTCTCAGGCACCGTTTGACATAGCCGACTTCCTTGTGTCAGAGATTGAGGATGTGATCGCTGATGGTATGAGGGCACGACGTCAGTTTCCATATGCTCACTGGATTTCTTCTATCATAGCTATTGAGCTTGAGGGAGCCAACCCCGGACTCCGTGCCTTGCTAGATCAGTCACCGACTTCCTTCCCAGCCTACAGGGTTCTTAGTTCTTTTGACAGCCGGTTCGGGAACTGGGTGCTTCGTCTTGTTCGGGAGAGGACTGCTCCAGCCAATAGAGATGATGTTGATACTCAGGATGAGTCGATCCGAGGTGTTGAGCAGCAGGAGCTTCATGGCTTGGATACTGGAGCTGATGTTACCCCTGAGGATACTTCTTCCGACAGCTCAGACGCCGACTTCCAGCCAGTTCCTCCTATGCCACCACGGGCTCACGACACTGAGGCTGGCGGCTCTGGCTCCGCTACAGAGACTATGATGCTGAAGATTCTTGATCGTCTCAATGAGCAGCAGAGCTCCTTACTCACTGCAGTTACTCAGGTCCAGCAGAGATAGGATGAGATGCAAAGGCAGTCTGAGGAGCGCCACTTTGAGATGCAGCGACAGATGCTTGCCATGCAGTTGGAGTCACAGCGCTTACAGCTACAGTCTCAGCAGCTTCAGCAGCAGAACATGGCCTTTATGGCTCACATGATGAAGTGGATGGGTGCACCTCCTCTTGAGTTCCCAGCTGCACCTCAGATCCAGATGATGAGTACATCACAGCCCTCTCAGTCAGTTGGTCAGCTAGTAGGACCACAACACTCAGTTGGCCCCTCAGTGGCCCCTTCAAGTTCCGCCGGACAGACCGTCACTCCCACCCCAGCCGTACAGTCCAGTGGACTTCAGGGTGCCGGATTGACCACCCCGTTCCAGTCCCCGGCGACTCAGGTCACACAGTGGTTGGACACTTTCGGCCCGACTCAGCAGTTCACCCCTCTCACTACCGGTTTCACGCCGCTCTCTGTTACGATGGGTTCTACTGCCAGAGATCTCTCCGCGTCGTTCAACGACATTACAGGGCAGCCGTCCCCCACTGGTCAGCATATAGCAGCAGAGGTTGCGGTAGAAATGGTTGCACTGACAGCTGGTCAGCACCGCTCTTCAGTAGCTTCCTCTGAGGCTACACACGACAGTCGGGCTCTAGCCGTGTCCACTCCACCCACAGCTGCAGTTGCTACCGATGCCATTGTGGTTACTACTACTCTAGTATAGCCTCCGCAGTCTCTGGTCCTTCAGACTCCAGTAGAGTCCGTGCATGAGGCACAACCGGATACCGCAGCTCCCGAGGCTCCAGCAGCGACAGTGGCACCGGATTCTGCTCCTACTCCTACCCCAGCTACTGCTCCAGAGTCCTCGACAGCAGAGATAGCAGACATGTCAGCTTCTGACCCCCAGACCGCTTCACTTCCAGCGTCAGACACTCAGGGGGAGGACTCAGATGATGAGACCTACTTGGCAGCGTTCAGGGTGCTCGACCGCTCCACGGCTGCTTCCACTCCACCTCCAGACGCTTAGTTTTGGTGCTTCGACGCCAAAGGGGGAGAGGGAGAGTCGAGTAGATGGGCTAGCTTCAGGGGGAGCTAGTAGGATTCGTTCTTTTGGTGTGTATTAACTCTATCGCATCATGCATCACGTTTACCGTCTTTATGCATCGTATAATATGTGTGATGGTTGAGGCTTGATGGTTGTGTGACATGTGTGGACCTTTACCTATATATATCATGTCACTTGGTTATGCTATATTGCTTCCGCGCTAATCTCTGATCTTTTGGCTATAGCATATCCTTTATGAAATCAAGTACTATGCTCAATTCATATCTAGTGTGCTTGTCATGGCTTGAATGGTTAGGCATGCTTTTGTCTTTCTAACCCATGCCTATCTCATGTCAAGTCATGTTCTCTCTTATCAAAATTCACTCATTATTCTCTACTCGAGCTTGTATTGTCGTCAATCACCTAAAAGGGGGAGATTGAAGAATCATGGACCTTGTGTTTAGGCGATTAACGACAATGCTAGGTCACTATGACTAACGTGTGTTTTGCAGAGGCAAAGTCATTTGTGTTAGGTCATTAGTGATACAATTTGAATGGGCTTAATGGATATTCATGCCCCCAGATGGAAATCGTTTCGGTTGCAAAGGATGATGATACAAGTTGAAGACTAGGCTAGTTCTTAGTGCCATAAGGTTGAGAAGGGCACTAAGTATAGCTAGGGTTTTGTTTCTCCTTTGACCGTAATATAAAGGGGGGTATGAGATTAGTAGCTTGACCTAGGAGAGTTTAGGAGAGTGGGTATATGCACACTTGTCACAACTAGTCCTAGAGACCTTGCTTTCAGCCCTTGGTTAACCCTAGAAATGGTAGGAGTAAAATCCCTTGAGAGATCTCAGCAAAAACAGTTGAAATAGGGGGAGAAAGAGGCTCCGGACCAGTCTGCCAAGTAGGCGTCGGACCAAGGAGAGTGGTCCGACGGTCCCTGACTTAGGCAAAAGTCTAGCTCGAGAAGCTCTGGACCACCTGTCTGGAGAGCATCGGACCATAGGAGAGTGGTCCGATGGATCGTGTCAGAGAGAGAGCCTGAAAGAAGGCTCCGGACTAGTCTGACGGTGAGTCCGACGGCTAGTCCGACGCTTCAAGACAGGAGGCTAATTTCATACAGTAAGCTCCCTGGCTCCGGACCAGAGCGTCGGACCAGGGCTCCGGACCAAGGAGAGTGGTTCGGTGGTTCGAAGAAGAGAAAATGTTTTCACTCAGTGAGCACCCTGGCTCCGGACCAGTGTGTCGGACCAGGGCGTCGGACCAAGCAGAGTAGTCTGACGGTGCCTAAGTTTGAATTCAGAGTGAGCTCCGGACCAGTGTGCTTGGTCCGATGGTGTGAGCTCCGGACTAGTCCGGTGGCTTCGCAGAGAAAAGAAAAAGCAAAAAACGGCTAGTTTTGGAGGTGGGGACTATTTATAGTTGCCCCCTTCGTCCTTAGGAGGTCTCTTGGCCTTTGTTTCAGCTGGTGACACCTTGAGAGAACCTTTGGAGAGCCAAGTGCCTAGTGAGGGAGAGATTAGAGAGAGTTCATCTTGTTCTTCCCTCCTAGAGTGATTAGGAGTGATTTGTGTGCATCCATCCACCTTCCTAGCCTTGAGTTGGTCAAGTGAAGGTCTTGTGCTTGTTACTCTTGGTGTTCGACAGCACCTAGATGGTTTGGTGGTGTTCGGAGGAAGTGATCGTCGGAAGATTGTCGGCGGCTCTTCTCCAAGCTTCTATGATCGGTTGTGGGCGATTCACCAAGCCGGAGTGGCGAAGAATCAGCCCGTAGAGAGCACTCTACCCTTGGCGCGGGTAAAGGGGGAGCGATACCTTGCGAGGTGCTCCAACAAGGACTACGGGGGTGTGTCGACACCTCGATACCTCAGGAAAACATCGCTGCGTCACTGAGAATTCCTTTCCCTAGCTCTTTACTTTATTGCATTTACTTTGAGCTGTGTTCTTATCTTTCCTACTAGAACTGCTTAGGTTGTTCTTAAATTCCATGAACTGCTACCGCTTTCTAGCTAGGACACACGGATGGTAGGCACTAGGGGGTGATTGGCATTTGATAGGTTTTCATATTTGCTTTAGAAATTTAAAACAAACCCAATTCACCCCCCCCCCTCTTGGGCATCTTGATCCTTTCACCTTTCCTTCTGGCTTCATTGATAATAGACTGCAAGAGATCAGCAGCCAAAACAAAAAGAAGGGGGAGAGGGGGTCCCCTTGCCTGACACCCCTCTTGTAATGAAACACTTTGCCAGCAACCCCATTAAGCAGCACAGAAGAGGTGCCAGAATCAAAGATCTTCTCCATCCAGGTTAGACATTTATCACCAAAGCCCTTTGCCCTCATGATCTCCAGCATAGCTTTATGCTCAATTCTATCAAATGCCTTTTCAAAATCAAGCTTAAGAATGACAATTTCCTTCTTGGAGGTGTGGCACAAGTGCAAATATTCAAAGTACCAAGCAAGACAATCCTGAATTGACCTTGATTTGATAAATCCATATTGGTTGCAATGAATGATCTTGGTTATGAGAGGCTGCAGTCTGTTGGCTAGGAGCTTTGTTAACAACTTAACTGAGAGGAATTCATGAGGGAGATAGGCCTGAAGTCATTCACTCTAGTAGGACCATCCACTTTGGGAATGAGGATAACAAAGGATCCATTTATACTCTGAAGGCAGATCTCCCCCTCATGAAAAGCAGAACATAGTTTGTTTGTTTTTTGAAAGATCCGGTTGCCCGGCTTTGGTTAATTAAGGAGAAGAAGCATATCATCCGTTTACATGCGCAAGCGGCGCTCCCCAACACGGCCTAGGCTGTGCAGGGTCTAAAACAAAAGCTAATTACTCACTAACTATATTACCAACCATGAGAGGCATGAGGCCCTTACATCCCGCCATGGACCAAATGTTTGCCATCTCTTTTATTTCCGCTAGCAGTGTATGCGCCGTCTTTCGTTCGCCCCTGAAGACAACCCCGTTCCTCCTATTCCAAATGTTCCAAAGTGTCAAGATCGTCATAGTGTGTTCTTTGTTTCCTCCTGTCTTAAAAGCTTGGCTGAAGCAATCTTGAAGCTTAGATTTGTCTTCCCAGTTTGTCGGCAATAGACTGGGACAACCACTCCAAGAGGCCACAAGGTGCCAAACTAGTCGGGAGTAGGGGCATTCGAAAAACAAATGATGCGTCGTCTCCAAGTTTCTTTCGCATAGTGCACAAAAATAGTTGTTTTTCCACCCCCGTCGTTGTAGGCGTGCCGCTGTCCACAACCTGTTTTGTAGTAGCAGCCATAATAAAAATTTGCACTTCGTAGTTTGTAGAAATCTTCTTTTATGATGGGCCAACATTTTTTGAGGAACTCATTACTAAAACCATCAGGACATGGAGACTTATCCAGAGGGAGGAGCTTGACAACATTGTCAATTTCACTAGAACTGAAGGGAGCTTCTAGGGAAGTGAGATCCACCTCATGATAGATTAGCTCATCAAGCTGGAAAAGCATTGCTTCAAACTCTGAGGTGCCCATTCTTTCTCTAAAACTATTCCAAATGATGTCAGCCTTGGAGCTGTGATCAGATAGCATGTTACCAGCTTGATCTTCTAGGAAGGAGATGGAGTTCATCATATTTCTGATTGAAGCACTGGCATGAAAGAGATTGGAGTTTTCATCCCCCAGCTTCACCCACTTGATGGCACTTCTTTGCCTCCAGTAAATGAGCTGCTGGTGGAGAAGCTGGGAAAGCTTGTTGTTCAAAATTTCCCTTAAGTTCCATTCTTCAATAGATAAATCTCTCCATTCTTCAATCAAATCCAGGAAAGAGATGACAACCTTTATATTTGCAATAGTGGCCTTAAGGTTGGAAAGTTGGGATTGCCAGTTTCTAAGAGCACTCCTGAGAGCCTTAAACTTGGCAGTGATAAGCTTTGCAGGGTCAGATTGATTGTACTGCCCATTCCAGATGAGTGCAACCAGAGGGAGGAAAGAGTCGTGAAGCATCCAACAATTTTCAAACATTAAAGCTTTACCTTTGGGGATAGCAGATTTGATGCTGATGACACAAGGCCAGTGATCAGGGTGCACCGTCGCCGTGGGGACAGCTACAGGGTGCACCGCCGGCGTCGTCGAAGGCTCGACGTCCAGCCTCCGGACGTTGTAGCCCCGATCCCAGTCGTCCAGAAGCAGGTAGAGATGCTGCTGCTTCCGCTCAGCCGCCGGACGCTTGGCGGTGGTGTTGCTGCAGCCGCGCTCATCCGAGCGTGGACGCTTTGGCATACCGTACGTGTCCTCCCTACCTCCGGTGACTCGTATGTCTCTTTCCCCTTCTTCTTTTTTTTAACCCGTCTCTTTCCCCTTCACTACGGCGGCTTTGCGAGTTTGCGTCCTGGATGACCAATAAGGCGCCATAGTGGCCAACAATATTTAGGGCCTATTTAGTTCCCAAAGAAATATAAAATACAAAATCCTGAAAATTTTGGATTCCTAAAATGTAAAGTGCAGAATTTTTTAGGTTGTGTTTAGTTCCAAAATGCCAAAGTGCCAAAATGTAAAAACCAGCCATTTTACTCATAAAAAAAGTGCTACCTTTTTTCTCTACTGATGCAGCTCATGCTGCGCTCATTTTTTTTGACAAGCATGCTGCGCTCATTGCTGCTGGTGCTTTTGCGCTGCATGCAAGTGCTGCATGCTTTCTCACAAATAATTGAAATTATTACATCAATTTAATTATTGCATAAGCTTTACGGCAGAACCTTGGCAAACAATGAAAATGATTGTTCACGTTTCAAATTATTACAGTAGTTTAAGCACACGATTCCTTAACCATACAAATTATTCAAACACGTTACATTTGAATTACACCTCCAATTCACGAATGGTTTAACAGACCAAGTGCAATCGACTCACGGAAAGCATTCACCACTTCCGCGTCCTCTCTTGATGGCGTCGGAGTAGTTTGTGGCTGAGAGATCGATGCTTCAGGTGGGACGTAATTTTCATCTCGATCGCAAAGATCAAAGTGGATATCCACTAATCCACTCTCTCTAATAAAGTTATGCAGTGCCATACAAGCAACTATAATTTTAGTTTGGGTCTCTGGTGGATAACTCTAGATGCCCAACAAGATCCTCCACTTCATCTTCAGTACTCCAAATGACCTCTCAATCACATTCCTAAGTGATGAATGTATGTAGTTGTAGATTTCTTGCATCTACACAAGAAAGACACACAGGAAGCTACTGGGCAAACAAAAAAAAGGTTGCAGCTGAACTAATGCTACATCAAATAAATATGCACAGTTCAGCTTGCTCCTGTTGCCATCTGCTGTAGGATTATTCAGCAAATAAATATGCACAGGCTGCAATGTGTTTGTCATAGATATTCTGCCAACAAAACTAATGCTACAGCATCTGAGCACATAGGGAATATTTAGACTAAGCATCTGATCACAAACTACAAACCTGTAGCTACCAGAATGTAGATAAGCACACACTGTGCTAAGTAGAGGTATTAAATTATAAAAACAACACAGTCACAGTACATAATCGTATCAAATAACTTACTAGTAGTATTCTGTAAAGTCTGGATGTGTACTTTGGTAGTTATCTCCATTGTCCACAACATCAAAGTGCAGAGTAGAGTGACATAATTCAATAGAGTTAGGAAATCTGAACCAGTGCATATTTGATACTTTATATTATTCGGATTAGATTGCAAGGAGACCTACCGACACAAGGGGAAAAGACCGCGAACCATAACCGCACTGGAGGCCCGAAGCACGTCCAGTTCTGGCCTCTGGGCCTCGGGAAGGCCGGACGACTGCAGGACAGGAGGAGCCCATGCTGGTCTTTGATCCCGTGGTCATGACGGGCTTTAATGACCCATTACTCATTGGCGTACGTTGATGGCTGCTGTCGCAACTTATAAGCTTGCGCAAGCCATGTTTTCTACGGTCCATTCATTACGCGCCTCCTGTAGGTAGCCCACCACCACCCAGACCCAGACGCCTCCACCCGCATCCCTCGCAGCCGGGCTCCGCATGGAGGGAAGCCTGTCAGCATCCGCACCGCGGTGGCCTGCGGCCTGCCAGTCGCAAAAAAAAATACAAAAAAAAAAATCGGGCCTGCCTTTCTTCGCCAGGCTGCGTGAACCCGTAGGCCCAAGTAGCACTGCGAAGTGATCTCGTCCGTTCACGCATCCGACGGCCGATGTCGCTCTGCGTGCTGGTGTGTAGATTTCTTCACGCTCCCCGCATTTTCTGTTATATATACGTTGCCTTGCCTTTTTGCCCTGTCGCTATTGTACTGGTTACTTCCTCGTTAGCTTTTCCTTATAACTACTTAATTTATACAAACATGAATAAAGAGCATGCCACCACTATATCCTTGCAGATGATGATTTCTTATCGACTCTTCTTTAACTGTGTGTTTTTTATTTACTTGTTTCAAAAGACATGTTGGAGAAAATATGGGGATGGGACAGATTGCTACCAATGGAATATTCTGTGTCGTGGTCTGACTATAGCACATACCTTAAAGAGTATCACCATCACAATGTGCATGCAGTTACTAAGGATAGCAGCGTAGCTGCTCTTGCTGAGAATGTAAGTAAACCGTTGTTTTTGGTAACTTAATTTTTTTAGTATCGATCGATTATTTCTTAGGATCGAGCGATTGTGTGACTGACTGTCTCATGGTTTCAATCAAGCAGTGTCTCAAAAATGAGGAGCAACTTGTATCTGAGTTGAAGATCTGTGTTAAACCTGAAGAGGAGAGGCTCTTGCAGATGAGGAAATGTAGCATTCTGAGTTGCCTGATCAACAAGCGTTGTTCAATGATCCACACAGCAGGTGGCAACTTTTCTGATGTTTGTGGTGCCGCTTTGTTGGTATGTTCCTCACCCCTATAACATTGCTAAAGCATTTGTTTACCGTGTGTACCCTGTGGGAGTAGGGAGTAGCTGCAAGGTGGTCAATCTGTCCCGGTTATTCAATTTTTATTGTTTCATTCTTTATCTATGGGGGTTTCTTGGACTGGCAATTTAACACTATCCTACTTGGTGCTTACACCTCAAGTAAAATAGCTGAAATATCTGGTTACATTATAGAAATGTAGACCAACCTAGGAGGAAATTGGTGGCTTCCTTTTTGTAAAGGATAATTTAGCACCCAAATTCACCTTGAAGAGTGGGATGGTATATGGATTATTTTTCTTGTCTTTTTTATGATCATTATACTTATGCAAAACTATGGTTTCAAGTGTATTGCCAAGGAGGCTGACCTGATGTGTGAGTTGCTGAGGCGTGGTGCTCATCCCGTTAATGATTACTTAATCAAACAGAGCAGAACAATGCGCATGTGTGCCTTGAGCCTTATGAACTTCACTTCGGACGATTCTGTTTCTACCTCTGCTGCTATGTTGGTACGTGCCTGCCTTAAAACCCCACTTAATATTTTCATCCATCCAGTTGTCAAGATGATCCCACATGAACCATATGGGCCATTTGTAAACTTTATAATATCTTCCGTCCATTCTTGTTCCTTTCAAATTGTACTTTGCACAAATTTGTCTTTACTACTACCTTATCGGCACAAACTGTATACTGACGGGTGGCTTCAATTTAAGGGTATGGCAAAGGAAGCTGAAATGTTGTGTATGTGTATGCGTAAAAATAAATTGCTTGTAAGCTTCTATGATGGTCCTGTACCTGATGAGATTGTGGACAGCCCCCTAGTCAGGTACCAAACTTTGGATTTCGTGCTTGACATACTAGAGAAGTCTTCACCTGCTGGTAGAAGCGGTCCTGGTGGTGATGGGGATGGCGTTGCTGCTGATGGGGCAGCAAACACCACAGGGTATGGATGGTCCATTTGTTTTTTCTTCCTTCTTGATGCAGTTGTATGTGGTCTAAGATAATTAGATTGTTACTTCTTGATGAGAAGCTCTATGAAATTATGCCATTTCATTGTATTATCACCAGGGGCAGAGTTTCAGATGTATTGAATTCTCCGATTAGTGGTGGTGAGAAGAGTGATAAGAGGAAGAGGAGAGAAGGTAATGAAGAAAATAATCACTAAAGTTATAGTTGCTATGACCTTTCATATTCCCCTTGCAATATGTTTCATACGTTATGTTGTTTTTGTGTTTTCAGAAGGTCTTTCGGATAAAATATGGGGTTGGGAATGGCTGGTAAAACTTCACAATGACACTAAGTGGTATGATGACTGTAGCAGCCATCTGGATGAGTATTTCAAAAGTAATGCTTATGACTTCATTGCTCCTGCCTGCCAAAATCAACAAATCGCCAGCTCTGCTATTTGCAAATCTGTAAGTAACCCTCTTGCATCTTTACTAAACCACTGATTATTTAATTGAAACTGTTTGCGTAACATATTTTAACTCACAACGTTTTCAATTATTAGTGTCTCAAGACTGAGGAGGAACTCCTGTCCATGTGCAAGACGAGTCCAGCGTGGTGTACCATGGATGATGCCATTGCAGTTAGCACTGTCATTGAGAGTACCCTGATCAAGGAGTGTGCACTTTCAATAGGCAGCACAGGGGTTGAGTTGTCTGTTCCTTCTACCATTTCTTTTGTGGTATTTGTGCCTACCTTGCCTGAACAAACTAAACAAAACATATTTTTTTTGTGTTGTATCACTGTAATTTGTGCTGGATGTTTACTATTCCTTTCTGAATCCTACTGTTAAGAAAAAAAAAAGCTAAAATGAGGGGATTGGGTATTGAAATTCTGCTTGGAGGCTGGAAAAATGAAAAACCTTTGTCTCTATCCTGTTATCATTCTGATATCCTACTCATTGTCACAAATTAAGGGTAATCATTCTCTCTTTCATGTAATCTTGATCTTGAAATACTACCTGGACGATGTTTGACTTTGGACAACTGGTGCAAATTTTGATAACCAGCTGTTAGAATTAATAGCATGTTTCAAGGTTTCCAGTCTCAGTGGACAGTTTCATTGTGTTGTTTCCAAGATTGCCATGTCATATAGAATGAACCGAAACTTGATGCAACACCCACTCTCAATGCAAAGTTTCATTCCATGGTTTCATAGACATTTAATTCTAATACTAATAGAGAGTTCGTAATCATGTCAAGCGAATTTCATCCCCCATGAACTCATTTCTTCACTCATTGCCATGTCATAAAAAATGCATATGTGACAGACTATTAAATGCAAAAAAAACTCATGAAACTCCCACTGAGATTGTCATATTGTAGTTGAAATCCTTGCCTATCTTACTCATGATGTCCAAACAACGTTGAGTGTTTCCCTAGAAGGCTTGAACTTTGAGCATTTGTTGCTACTTTTAATTATGGCAAGGATATATATTATATTGACTCGTGTGTAGGATTTATTGTAAACGTTCAAGTATGACCTTATGGACCCTAGTCTTAAATGTTACTCTCCTAGCTTGGACTAGTCCTATCCAACCCAGCAGCACTTGTACTTCAGTAAAGCAGTAGTTCTTTGGGTAGAATTATAGGGTATTTTCTTTGATTCTTCCTATAGGTTTTTTGACTAATGCTTAGCATTGGTTTCTAGTGTATTACCATGGAGGCTGACCTGATGTGTGAGCTATTGAAGCAAGGTGCTAAGCATTATCACAATATCATCCAACTGAGCAGTGTGGTCCGCATGTGCTCCTTGGGCCTTGTGGACCTCACAGGAAATCAGTCTATGGTCTCTGGTGCTGCAATGATGGTTAGTGCCTACCTGCCTCCTGTCAATATGTGCTGAACTTTAATTAGTATCGATTTATTTCTTTTCTGTAAAATTGCCTGCTTATATTGGCACTAGTTGCAAACTGATGGTTGTATTCAATTCAAGGTTATGGCAATTGAGGCAAAAAAGATGTGTGATTGGATGAAGAGAGAGAACCAACTTGTTACCATGTCCTTGTCTGAGTCTCATGAGCTGAAGAGAGGCAGCTTAATCCGGGAAAAAGCCTTGGATGTTATGACCACCATATTGCATGATTCTTTCCTTCCTAAGGTTCGTGGAAAATACTATTTCTTTCATGCCATAGGTGCGCATAATATTTTTGTTTTCAGCATTTGTTAATGTATTTGTACAGGTTCACACACTAGTCATGTTTGCATTATGTTGTCTGCTATATAAGAACCAAGAAATATTTGAGTTTCTTGTTCCTGACTTGAACAATCAGGCCAATGCATATGTTTTTTATTTTATTTTTTCCCACTTGAGCCTGCTGTCTTGTTTCCTAACCCGGATTTTAGTAGTAGTTGGCATCCCCTATGAGTTGTAAGCCAAATCATCTGTTTTTTGTCTTCTCCAGATTGTGGCCAATAGGAATTTGCCTATGATTTTTCAAACTGATATGTCGATATACAAAGATGAGCAGTGAAACTAAAATTACATTATGAATGCATTTTCCTATTGTTCCTGTCAGTTGCGATCTTATCATGGTTGGATACCCTCTTATTATTTGTTTGCCCGGCCCCGTGAAAACTTGTCTTAGTAATTCTATTCTTTCCACTGCAGGTGGGGATGCAATGTGACTAAGCGATGATTGGACTAAGGAATTGGTTTCTTTTGTCTGGAACACTTATATGGTCGTAGTTTGATTTAATACTTGTATGCGTACTGCTATAGTTCTCAAGACACTAACTTTATCTCTAACAACTCCCAATCCGTCGGCTGCGCGCTCTGCGTACTAGGCGAGACGCGCAACTGCTCCAGTATAAACTGCACGCTTCTCCCCGCACAGGCTTGTCGCCGGTGTTCGGACGCACCGCTACGCGCCACGCATACTCCGACATAAAGCCACGCGAGCTCTCGGCCTACACGGACGCATCCACTACGTAATCACCCGGAGCTCAGACACCACAAATTCGGCATTCACGGTCCTGCTAGTGGGATGGCCCAGCACGGCACGGCCCCAGTCCTGCTAGTGGGATGGGCCGGCATGGCACGGCCATTTCGTGTTTCATGCCGCTTTGCGTTGTGCTCTTTAGGCATGTGAGGTACGTCAGGCCGTGCCGATATGTCACGGTAATTATTTTTCTTCGGCCCAAGCACGGCCCATGGCACGCCGGTACGCGTTCAGGTCATGTCGGCCCAAGCACGGCCCATGGCACGTCGACACGCGTTCGAGTCATGTCGGCTCAAGCATGGTCCTTAAAATATCTCTACTACTCCCTCGGTTCCAAATTATAAGTCATTCCAAAAATTTTAGAGAGTCAAATTTTTTTAAGTTTGACCAAATTTATATGATTAAATAATAACATTTATGATACCAATTAAGTACCATTAGAATCTTGTTTACTTATATTTTCATTGTACATATATTCCATGTGAAAAATCATTATAGTTTTCTCTATAATTTTGGTCAAACTTAAAAATGTTTGACTCTCCAAGATTCTTGGAGTGACTTACAATTTGGAACGGAGGGGTAGTTTTCTTGTCTCCGATATTGATATGGAATACATATATCTTATGTGTATTATTTTAATAAAAAATTAGTGATTTTATAGTTTACTCAAGAATTAGATAAGAGGTAGTATAGTAAATGAGGAAACTAATTTGTTGAGTTTATAGAATTGTCTATGTGCCAATTTCGTGTTGTGTGAGCCCAAGCACAACCCAGAATGCATGTCGAGCCATGTAGCCCACCGTGTCGGGATCTTAGGCACGACACAACCCTCGTGTTCGTGTCGTGCCGGCACGATGTAAGATATTTCATGTCGTTCCAGGCTTCGGGTCGTGTCAAAACACCGTGCCATGGCTCACCCTCAAACGGCACAGCCCAAGTCCGAGCTCTACCTTCTACCGGTCGGCACACCATCACACCCCTTGCGGAATCCGAGGAGTAGTCCAACGGTAGCTAAGCATATAAAGGTCAAAATTCTTGTGTGAAATTTGTTATTTAAAAAAATAACAAATTTCATTTACATATACAATAGGATTTCTATAATTTTGTCCTCTAATACATATGTTGGTGAAATTATTATTTTCATGTGAATTTTTAACGAGTTTCAATGTTAAATTTTATAACAATGCTCATATGTAGATGCAAAATTGGTGGGCAAAATAATTTGGTGCAAACCAACATCTTCGGTGCAATCCATAAAAATCCGCATTAAAACCATGATTAGGAGTTTTTTTAAAAAATAAAAATTATGTACACCAATAATGGATCTATATATGCACATTGCTACAAAATTTGTGACTCAAACTTATTTAGTTAAAAATTCATAAAAAATAACATATTTTATTTACATATGCACTTGTGAGGATGCCGTCGCAGGGACGACCGGCGGCGAGGCGGAGGCGGCGGCGTGGGCGGAGGATGCGGCGGTGCATGGGGCGGCACGCCGCGCGACTGGGGTGCGGCGCCCTGCGGCGCTGGCAGAGGGGCAGGGGGGCGCGCACACACGAGGATCAAAATGTCAATGGGTACGTACCCGATGGGTACTGGCCACCCATACCCACACCCGCCAAGTCAAAATCTATTCCATCGGGTTACCCGTGAAAGCAGACGGGTAACGAATTCATTCCATACCCGCACCCGACGGGTAATTCTTACCCGACGGGTATTCCATACCCGATAATACACCCGAGTTCACATACAAATTATAACAATATCCAGCAAGTTAACAACTTAGCTAGGAGTGTTTAGGCCAAATTTTGATATATACTAGGCCCATCAGCAGGCAGCGCATCAAGATAACAACTACCACTCAATTTGGATATATACTAGGAGTGTTTGAGCCAAATTTCATAGGTTATATAGGCTACAATCACTTAGGCTGGTTACTCAATTTTGCGGGTATTTCTTACCCACGGGTATGCGGGTATGGGTACTATTATTCCACACCCGTACCCGTCATACCCGATGGGTAAAGGATTTCGTTCAATAACATACTCGTGGGTAGAAAACTCCTTCCGCACCCTCCTCCTTAGCGGGTAAAACCCGTCGGGCTCTCGGGTTTTGGGTACCCGTTGCCATCTTGACACGAGGAGAGGAGGGAGCAAACGCTTGTGAGCTTGAGAGCTTTTCGAGGTTTCCCTCTAACTTTTTTCTTAGATGCAATGGTTACATGAACCCTTGTATTTATAGTCCTGGGAGACTTAGCCCTCAAGCAACCTCTTACTTGCATCTCAAGTAAGCTATCCTAACTTGCCTATCAAGAGGTATCTCGGATTCCTTATAGATTGGATATCCGTTTCCTATTTTCTCTCTAACTACCAAATTTATTCCCTTTATTTTAGCAACTAATCTTGATAAATTTGGAAACGTCGGCGGCTGCCCCGGGCGCGCACCTGGGCCATGGGCCGGCGCCCCATTCACGCGCGCGCCCTAGGGCGGCTGATGGGCCGGCGCCTTTGCCGTCTTGGCCCGAGGTCGACGTGTGATACATCTCCCCCCTATTTTGATCGGCACATCCTCGCGACGAGGTTCGAGCCGGTTGGTGAAGCTATCTGGAGGGAGTCGCACATCAGCAGTGTCCTCAGGGCAACCAGGACGATGTCCTCCTGGCTCAACATCGAGGAAGATGTATCAAGGAAATTTTTTGTGCTTTGATTGCCGCTCTAAAATGGCAAACAACTTCAGGTCAGGCTCAACAGGTCCAACCTTTTGATTGAAAAGTTTTGTGACTGCTTAACCCTCTCCTTCCTATTTATATTCATGGTGAGGATGCTCTGCTTGCCAATATGTGTGAAGGTGTCAAGAGAGAGAAATAGAGGTTCATGTATTTTTTTAAGAAGGGATAGAGGGTCAAATACTGAAGATGTCAACTTTAACTAAAATGTAAGTAGTTCCTCTTACATTGATTCATTACTGGTATTGTTTATTTGACAATTGTTCTATAATGCAGTGGCTAGAAAGGAACATAATTGTCTATTGAACAAAGAGCTTGCTGTTGTAGCTGTTTGAGACAAAAAAAGATCTGTCAAATGAAAATAAATGCAGATGTGTGCACAGACAATGCTACTACCCAAGTGACAAAAAAACAACCCTCTTATAGATACACCAATCATAATCTTAGGTGCTAACCCTACCGATGATAGTTAGAAACCAAGAATGGATATATGTACCAATGTTTGTTTATAAAGCATTGTGTTCTTCATTCCATTGCAGGGCGCCTAATGTTAAAGTTACTATATGTTTGGTCTTATCACTCCTTGAAAGTACTTTTGTGATCTCCTATACTTTACTTATCTATGCCCTTTGTATTGTTTTACATGTTAACTCAAGAATATGAACCATTTATGTTTTTTGTGAAATTAATAATTATGCTTTTCACTATTGATGAATGAAGCAATTCTTTGATGAACTTGCTAAAATTCAATCGGGGTTATTAAAACCCACTCGACTCCGCTCGCACGAGAGTGATCGAGACATCGGTGGCTCCTCACGGCGCCGACACGCGTTTTCGTACATTTTGCAAAAAGAACCTTTATGTTTTGGCAAACAAACCCGTCATCCATCCTGTCCACTCTAAACAGTATTCACGTTTTGATATTTTATGACAAAAACCTTCATGTAAATTTTATTTTGACATGAAGAAGGCAAAATTCAGTAGCATAACCATTTTTCAGAAGTTTCCTTGAAATTTTGCAGAAACCCCCCTCCGCAGTGGCGTACCCCCAAGTCCCCAACTACAATGCCTCTCATTTCTCCCTCTTCCTCTTCCTCTTTCTCTCTCCCCTCCGCCGCCGCCCAACAGCGTCGCCGTCGCTGGACTGCACGGTCCCTTCTTTCGTTTATCTGCGGCGCGGGGGAAGGGGGTGACGAGTGGAGCCGCGCGAGATGCGTTGTGCGCAAATCAGGCGGACCTCTTCGGTCCCTTCGATGGCCATGGTCGAGGGAGGAGGAAGCGATAGCCCCTCCCTGTCCTCTCCTTCCCCGCCGCCTCCATACCTGCACAAGCGTCGTCGCTCGAGCATGAGAAGCCGCGCGACCTCTGCTTTGCGGGGAGCGACGGGAGCCACTTGAGATCCAGCAACACGCCGGCCGCCACCAGCTCGCAGCCTACCACGGCTCAGCCACAGAACGAGGCAGCACCTCTGCAGATTTGGCCAGGCATCCATGAAGGTGGCGAACGAGCCTCCCCATCCAAGCAATGTGCCCCTCTCTCTCACTTACCCTCTCTTTTCCTCCCTTTTCCCTTAGATTTACATCTGGTCAGATTTACATTTCCCATTTCACACAGCGAATGGCTCTTCAGCATAGAAGCAATGGTGTGCTACTGGACCAATTTGATGCTCTTTTTTAGTGTAATCACGTCCATGTTTATTACTTACAATGGATATTCAATCTCATGTACTCTGTAGGTCAGTCCCTACCCCTGGCCTACTGTGTGCATGCTATCAGACACATTTTTTCAGTCATGCTATGAAGAAGAGTTTCAATTTGGCGACTTTGTTTTTGCAGCCAACAACCGTGGACCAGCATAAAATTGGAGTGGATGTTAGTTAGACAAATAAGCGCTCATGACTCAAGACAAAAATAAATCAAGCCCCTTCCCTTTAAGCCTGTACAACTAATTGTTATTTTACCATTGGCATGTTTTCATTGTTGATACAACATTAGAATTAGCTTAAACCATCTTGCACTACAAGAACATGCTACCACTATTACATTTAGATGGCATGCTTCAGTTGTGCTTGAATTTTGTAAAATTGTAGCCCCATGTTGATAGATACTTTTCATGGTTACAAGATATTTCATTTTAAACAAGTCAAAATGATGCTACCTGAAACATTCAAATTCTCAAGCATTACCTTTTGACCAACTATGATGGAATCTGAAAAAAAATAATGTGGTACAATGAGAGCAATGTTCCACATTCCAGGGCTGGCTTTCGTAAAGGTTTGTCCAAGGCAATCCTAGGCCTACAAGTATTAAAGGTTTGTCCATCATTGTATTTTGGTGTTTTCTATTTTAAGTGAAAGTTTTTCAGGTAAGGCAGCTTCCATCATTGTAAACACCATTGGTACGAACTCCGTCAAAATATAATTAGTGTATCTATTGTGGAGACAATTAATCTTGCAGTGTAGTTCTAAGAAAAGTAAGAATAGAGTTTAATTGGAACTCTTCCATTGGGACTCTTGTCTTTACTATTTTTGAGAGTTGAATTGGCATATTAAGCTATTAGCTTTAACAAGAATGATAGGATGCATGAAGTTTTCTTTCCTTTAATACAAGCTGTCATGTAGCTTATTGTTTGTTCCTCTAAATTGTGTATATTTAATTTTCATATTTCATATTGAAATATCAGATAGCAGCCGGTGGTCGCTTGTGGACTTGTTCAGTGCTGTAGAGGTCTTCCTACAGCTCGTCAGAACTATTAGTTTGTAGCTCTATGTCTTATCATCCATTAAATTATGTACTCTTGACAATAGTTACTTGTATACCATACCATAAAGGCTTAAATGAGTATAATCTAATCAGCCTCGTAAAGGGTTCGACTCTTTGGTTCTGTTGGTCACTTGGTTTCTGTGGGGTGAGCGGAACCGAAGAACATTCGGAGGAGAAGCAATTCAGCCATTAGAGCTTCTCAGAAGAATATTTGAAGAGGGAGATCAGTGGCTGCAAGCAGGCTACAAGCTGCTAGCTGGCTAGGCTTGCTAGCCAGTGCTGTTGTTTAGAATCAATGCTTTTCATGTCGCTTACTCTTTTTCTGTAATATCAAACCTGTGTGCTGCAAACTGTTTGGTTCTTGGGAGTTTGGTTTGCATCTTGCATAGCTGATTATCCCCAGGAATCAATGTTGTATTTCTTCTATCCTCTTAATGAAATGCTTGTGCCTAGGCACATGTTCGCGAAAAAAAGAAATGATCCCATTGCAAATAACTTCTGGTTTCTTGGAAATTGATATATATCGAATGAAAACACCTATGGTCACCATTTTACTCCAATTTTGGATTTTTTTTCTAATAGGAGAGTGACCTTGATTATGGGCCTTGAGATTCAACCATCACGTTCTTGTACATGTGTGAACTGCAACTATTATTTGTGTAATACCTTTGCTACTGGCATTCTGATTTGTTTTCCTTTACACATGTGGGTTACTCTTGGAAGAAAGACGCAATATGTTAAAAGTTGACAATTAATTTTGGAAAAGGATGAAAAATAGAATGTCTTACGGACACCAGTAATTAATTGAATATTATGTTGTGCATTAAGAAATATCATTTAACATTTATTTGTATATATGGCTACTGCTTCAATGGTTATTTGCAAATTATTGTAAGCTATATATATTTTTTTGCTTGCATCTATTTTCTATGTCAATTTTCTTACCATGCTCTGATGTGTTGGGTGTGCCAAATTGCAGGTCATTTATTGCTGATATAGCTTTGAGTACTTTGTTCTGATGATGATACTCGTGATTTGTTTTATCATGACGACAGTGGCCATTGCTACACAGGAGGCTGAGGATTATCGATTTAGATGTACCATAAATCCATTATATGCATAATAGATAATGGGTTTTATCTTTGTTTTTTTTTTGTAAAACTGTTGTGAACAAGTGAATTCTTTAGTTCTTTTGATCTTGTCTCACTCTTTGGAAGTAGCTTTGTGATCTCATATGTTTTGCTTACTCATTTATGTCATCTGTAGTGTTTGACTTGTCAAGAATATAAACCATTTACGCTTTTTTACAAAATTAGCTATTATGATTTTTGTTGTTGATGAATCAAGCAATTTTCTGATAAACCTGTTAAAATTCAAAGTTGTGGATGAGAAGTCATGTCAGGGCGCCCTTTGGGCGCCTGATGTTCTAGTGTTGTGAAAGACAAGTCATGGTAGGGCGCCGAAAGGGCAGCAGCAACGCATGCTAAGGGCAGCAACAATGGAAACATACACCATCGTTGGTTTCAACTAAAAGTTGGAAAACACGTAGGAATGAAAAACTGGAGCTACTAAACCTAGCCAACGCTAGCTAGCTCTTCTCCCTGCATTTGTTAGAGCTAAAGTATTGATGACATCAAGCACATATGCTCTTTTGAGGCAGCACCTCTCTCCCGGCACAGGTTTTGGTGAATGCTCTAGCTTGTTTTGGTGAATGCTCTAGCTTTTTGTCAGTTAGGGCAGTAGTTGCTTCTGTAGGGTACTCTATGCTGCTGTGCGAAACCACCAATATCTGTGAAATGGAGCCTTAAATCTACGTGGATGGTTGGGTCTAATAGCCCCATGCTGGTGCGTTGGGGCTGCTCTAATAGCCTCGTTAGCCTCAACCAAAAAGTATTGTACAGATAGACAAGGATGAGTCTGAGACAATTCATCTCCCAACGCTAGCATACAACCAAGTGAGCAGAGTGGAGAATCTTTTTTTGATAGTTTTCCCATCACAAGTTGCGGTGACAAGCAAGTCTTTATTTTCCACAATGTGGATTCAACCGCATAGCAGGCGACTGATGGCTTCTACTCGTGGCCGCCTAGGCCGGCTTATTGAGCCAGGCACCGGCCACAGTGGCATGTGCTCGTCGGGCACGGGCCGGGTGGCAGTCAGCTCGGCGAACTTAGGCACGGCGGAGCTCGGTGGCCTGCTTGGACGCATGCAGGTGGCGGAGGACGGAAAAAAATTTAGGTATGGCGGAACCCAAAAAAATATATATCAAAGTATAACGCAAAATTAAAAATGGTTTATACAAGTATAAGATGCAATGACAAATAGAAAGATGGAAGTGAAGTCAGTAGTTGCCCTTTTTTCTGTTTACATCTTTAGATATTTGCTTCAAAATAAACCAACTAAACTAATAATTGATAAATGGTAGACAACAAATTGATCAATCGAACAAACAACAATAGAGAAAAAAAGAGATTCAGCGTTGAGCCTTAGCTAGTGTCATATTGTGTGTCGTTCATAAAGAACTATCGTGCGATTGGTACTTCATTTTGCAGAAAGCAGACTAAATTAGTGCGATTGGTACTTCATTTTGCAGAAAGCAGACTAAATTAGTGCGATTGGTACTTCATTTTGCAGAAAGCAGACTAAATTAGTAGCAGGGAATTTCGGGAGTTGGAACAGATGCAGTAATCAGTTGTATCATTGATCGCTGCCTGCACTACATCAGCGATTTACCATCTGAAAAGGAAGCACGAAGCGTCCCATTGAGGAAAGGAATCGACGATTGCAGAAGACATCTCTAGGCTACGACTACGATGGGCACCAAGCAGTATGTAAACTAAAGCCTGTATGACCATATAGCCAACCCAAAGTCACTGCCCAAGGCCCAAAGAACGGTTCGATGCAGTCACAGTTATCTTCTATCTCAGCCATCGCCCCGTTTAATCTTCAGGCATTAGCCACAAGAACATTTCGTCCATGGCAACCAAGGGACGACTTCCTGGTGATTCGGAGTGGGGATCCACGGTAGAGTCAAGGTATGGCGAGCGCCCTACCTTGCCCTACCGGGTCCTCCGCCCTGGACGCATGCATGAACAACACGTCAGAGACGTCGCCTCGACTGAGCTAAAGGCGACGCTACCTTTGTCATATTTACCCGTGGAAAAAGGTGCAATGTTCACTAGCTGGACGTCACAGTCCTCTTGCATCGTGCGCATGAGCTCGAGGCCTTTCTTAGAAATCACTAGCTCGGTTAGAAAATACTTAGAAAATACGCAGCTAGTATGTAAACTCTTGCATCTTGCACAATGTCGTCTTTCTTAGAAATGTGTGGCTTGCCTGCTCCAGCTACCCCCATGGACACAAGAGTGCTCCCTCACACTCCAGGCCGAGTCGCGCTCTCCTCCGCCACGTCTGCGTGCTCGAGGCGCTCGGCTGCCATGAGCTCACCTCGTCTATGCGCTCGGACACAGCGAGCCCGTGACCGCCCTTTTCCTCTCCCGTCCTATTCACTTGGCTTATCAGTCGGTTTATCAGTCACCGAAATAGTATTTTTCTCTCACAACAAAACAGCTAGAAACAACATAAGCCGTCTTATCAGCCACCTAAACGATCACCCAAACAGAATGTCCATTGGCCATGCCCCAACGAAAAAAATGACCTTATCAAAAAAAATCTAAGGAATATGAACAATGCACAGACATGATAGAGAGCATGACCCCACTAGCAATGACCATGAGAGGAGGAGCTAACGGACAAATGCATTGGAGACGAAGGCGTTAACTTCCACTTCGATGCATTGATCTAACATGTCAAAAATGAATTCTTTATTTGACATGATAAAGCTAGCAACCAGAGAGTTGGCTGCCATATGGTTGGTAGAAAAAAATAGAAATCCCCCAAACCCTCGCTAACAAATCAGAGGTCGTCACCGCCGTCGTCGGCATGAGTGGGTCGCCTCTATGTGCTCCTCTTGTGGGCGTCACTGGGTAAAAACACGTCCTCAATTTCCCATGTTCGTCAGTCATTGACCATCACTCCCGCCCCTGATGTGTGCTTTCGTCATCCTCCCCCATTGTTCAACCTTCAGTTGTCTATTTTCTCACATGGGATAGCCAAGTATCACCTTCTCACCATACACCTTCTATGGATGATCAATAGCAGCTTCCTCTTGTGCATCCTCTTGTTGACGTGAAAAAATCATGCCTGATTTCCCATGTTTGTTCGTCGTCTATGGGTACCCTATTTCCCAGATTCAACCATCAGCTTTCTACACTTATGCACAACATTTTCACTATACCCACAATTGTTGGACCTTCAACAACTTAACAACAGTTTAACCATCTGCTCTTCTATCAGCTCTCGGTATAGCAAGGACAAAAGATTTCATTGATCATGTAGAGAACATTAACGAAATCATGTATATGTGTATAGAATATTAAACAAATGGTATAGAAGATTAAGCAAATGGTGTCGCAGCTTAAGTAAAAGGGTTTGTAGAATCTTGAGAAAAAATAACAAACAAGTTATAGCAATCACCTTCAAGATTTTAAGAAATCATCCTTTTTTATGGGGCCAATAAACTTTAAGGATTTATTAGAGGCCTTATATTCACCAGAAACCATGATATGTGTGAAAACTAACATATAGAAACAATTGGTAATGTATTTTTTTCTTACTACAGTCTATTGGTCGTAAAAAAAGGAGGTCTAACTGGCTATTTTACAAGAGATCTAGCTTTCATAGCTGGTGATGATGGCTACACTATCTACCCGTTCACTCGTGCTTGATAAATGGGGATCACAACAGAGTTAATGCGCAAAGGTCTAACACACTGGTAGGTGATGATGGCTACAATATCTACCCGTTCACTCGTGCTTGAGAAATGAGGATCACGACAGAGTTAATGTGCAGAGGTCTAAGCACACTGCTACTTAACTTTCTAGGGTTGAAGGCTTTGCTTGAATGTGAAAGTCTTTGACTAAAAAGGGGTACAAGTATCAAGGCATGAGTCGTGCGATTATTGGAGCAACAAATAAGGTTTCAAGCCACATGAATTGCTTTCTTTTTCTTTAGGGGCTAAGCTCCCCTTTTATAGGGTACAATTAGAATCTTTTGATGGTATAAAAATGCCCCTATGGCAACTATGGCATATGCTAGTCCGGGTTGTTTAAAACCCACTCGGTTCCGGGAGCACCACAGAATTCAGAGCATTGGTGGCTCCTCCTAGGCCGACGCGTGGCTTTGTTCATTTTGCGTAAAAGCTCTCCAAATCCTTAGAATCAAGGCGGGGCCCAACTCCTCTTCTGAGAACAGTAAACAAGTTATAATATTTTCTGATTAAAACCCTGAGTTCAAGTTTATTTTGGCGTGAAGAAGGAAAAAATCAAAAAATAAGCCATATTTCGAGAAGCCCATCGCAGTTCTTTCACAAATCCCCCGCTCCCACCCCGTACCACAAAGCGCAGGCCTCCCCTCCCCAGCCTATCCTTCTTTTCTTTCTGTGTTGTCTCCTCTCGTCGCCGCCCCGACCTCCGCCCTCTCTGCCCTCTCCTCTCGGTGTAGCCTCGACACTACCAGCACTCGAGCATGGAGGTCGCGCGACCTCTGCAGCACGGGGGAGCATGTCGATCTACGACATTCAGTGGCGCCTGGATCCGACGGATCTTGCCAGTCCCCACGGACCATGGTTGGCTGAGGCAGAAGCGCTAGCCCCTCCGTGCCCTCTCCTATATGCACATATTGAGTACTTCTGTAGCCAGAGCATGGGGAGATGTGCTGCCTTTGTAGTGCGTGGGAGTATGTGGAGCTACGCGGGATCCAGCGGCACGCGAGATCTAGAATCGTGCAAATCCGGCCATGGTGGATTAAGAGGTGGAAGTTGTGGCACTCGTCCGCATCACCGTCCTTGCATCCCCAAAGAGGCTCGAGGTGAGAGATTCACATTTCACTTATCTCAAGTCCTTGCTTAGATCTTTTGCTTTCTACCACCGTTGCGGCAGCGGTGGTGTGCGCAGCTGTGCTGCTACTCGGCGGCGCCTGGGCCGTCTCGGCGTCGGCGGCGGAGGACAAGATAAGCGCCCTGCCGGGGCAGCCGCCGGTGGGCTTCGCACAGTACTCTGGTTACATCCCGGTGGACGCCGCGGGGAAGCGCTCTCTCTTCTACTACTTCGCCGATGCGGAGGCGGATCCGCCGACCAAGTTGCTCGTGCTCTGGCTCAATGGAGGTAAACTTCACTTATCGTCGGCACAACTTTGTCATTGATTCACTATGCATGTTGCTGCATTATTGCCTGCTCCCCTGCTGTGTTGTTGATGATGTTAATGGTGCGGAGATGAAGGAGAAGGGAGCTCAGTTCTCACTGCAATAATGCACCTGTGGCCAAATATTTTGTCTTGGTCTACTCCTACTTCCCAAAACAAACACTATAAAAAAACATCTCATTTTCTTAGTAGTAGATATAGAGTTAAAAAGTGGGCATGTGATTTTAGTAAATTTAAAAGAGTATTTCAACTGAACTTGTCCAAATGCATCCTTCGAAAAGCTTTATCCGTGAACTGCATCAGAATGTATAGAAGTGAACAACTTATATTTGATTCCATCCTTTCCCCTGAAGTAACTGTGCCATTGTCTAATGTTTACATTTCTAATTGGATTAATTTAGTCCTCTGTTTACATTTCTAATTGGATGAATTTATGTTAGCAGTTTTGTATGTTCCACTAGATTTAAGTAATGAACCATGTCTCTTCTTGCAGACAAGTGCTTCTGAAACTCATACTACTGAATCAAAAGGATGCATTTGGACAAGGTTGCAGTGCTGGTGCTAGCGTCATATATGCTATAAACCTGAATTACATGCAGACCATCCTTCAAGTTCCTTTTGCACCTTTTGATAGCTTTTCATATTAACATTGGATTTATGATGAAATGGGTTTCTAGAAGGAGCTAATATTAATGATAACATGTTCCATCTGTGAGGTACTTAACTACATTACAAATGCTAATATCCACCCAATGCACACACATGATTTAAATAGTCACCAAGGCTCCTTTGAGATGAACAACTATTTTTTTAGATAAAGGAATATATCATTTAGTCGCCCAAGATTTACAAGCGAATGAGTATACTATAGGGGAAAAACAATGTTATGGTGGACATCAAATTTCACTATTGAAAGGGCATCTAGCCCTTTAGTGGGTTTTGGTGAATTGAATGACAACATAATTAAATGTCTAACAAGTTTGCTAAGTGTATCAAAGGTTCAACAAGAAAAGCAAACTTGATGATATTCTACACAATGTTCAAATGAAGGTCAAAGTGTGTATTCTTATATTAGAGGATTATGGAAACAATCTAGTTCAAGCAAAAGACAACAATGCAAATGGAATCAATGAAATGACTTCTATGTTGTGGGATAACATAGTATCATGTGAAAGCAATCATATTTGACAAATGGCAAATGAGACATGAAGTAATGGTTTTGGATAGTCTCTACAATGAGTTGCTTTACATGAACAAGAATTCTTGAGTGTCAAGCCAAAATGGAGAGGATATAAGGAATAGTGAATTGACTTGATCATATTGATATTGATCCATATATGTCTCTATGTGAGTCAAACTGAAATTTGATTAAGCTCAACATTTATATCTAGAAGATATTCAAGCAAGAATCACAATAGTAAAGAAATAGCTATTCAATGGATGCTTGATATGATGTGACTTGAGTATGGTTTGATAAGGTGAAGATAGCAAGGAAAGGGCTTCGAGGTACTGAGCAAAGGTGAAGGTCAAGGAGATCGAGATACTATGGCTAAGGTGAAGAAGAGAGTATTTATATTGAGTCGATGTACTAATCAAGCTATGAGAAATAATCTTGTGTTGAGGATCAAATCATTAGTAGAAGTGACTTGAAGTCATGAGTTGAACTAACATGTATGTAAATGGTTTAAGTCACATGCTCAAGGTATGTTTGCTCAAAGAGAAGAGATAAAGATGGTTGCATCTTCATATGAAGCAATATTTAGAAGAAATGGCATATGAAGACATTGAGAACTTAAGTGGTTTAAAATAGTTATTTTCCAATGATCTTGAGTATAGGTATGTCGTACTATCAAGGGGGATGCAATATGAATGATAGACAAGTTTCAAGTGCTCAAACTAACCAAACCTAAGTGCTAACATGAGATAAAACCTTAGAACTACACCTGCACTTGTTGATCTTGGACTTGTTCTCTGTTGGGTTGGATAGCCCTCGAAACAAGCTTTCTGGAATGTCCAAGATCATAAAAACGGAGTTCAGAGTCAAAAGTTAGGGCGGCAATGCCGCACTTCTACATCCACAACGGCTAGTTTTCGAATACTAACGGCTGGATTGAGTGGGTGGGTATATATACCCATCTCACGCCTCCTGGTGAGGCTGCTGATGTGCAGAACACTCCAAACCTTTCCAAAGTCATTTGAGAGCTCTCCCCAGGCCTCTCTTTGTGAGGAGTGAAGTGCTTAGTGAGTGATTAAGTGTTAGGGCTGTGTGATTGAGAGCTAGAGAGCAGATTAGAGCTGACCAAACCTTGAGCACTTGTCGGGCTTCATCGATCTTCGTTGTGCATTTGTTACTCTTGGAGGTGAAGCCTCCTAGACGGATAGGCGTCGCCCGACGAGCTCCCGTGCTTGTGGTGAGCATGCTTGTGGTGAGCAGCGGGATCAGTTTGTAAGACCCTCTTGCAGCTAAGAAATCAACAACGTAGACTTAGGCAAGCCTTGTGTGGCGAACCTCAACAATGTAGACTTAGACAAGCCTTGGTGGTGAGCTGAACCACGGGATAAATCCTTGTGTCTTGTGTGTTGTTTACTTGCAAATATATCTTGCATAGACATTGCTAGGGTTTGAGGTTTCGATTTGA
Organism: Microstegium vimineum; assembly: GCA_022036555.1. Lineage (NCBI taxonomy): Eukaryota > Viridiplantae > Streptophyta > Magnoliopsida > Poales > Poaceae > Microstegium > Microstegium vimineum. Next base: position 11,612,708 of record CM039134.1, read on the forward strand.
GCTAGAAAGTGATTTCTGTGATATCTAGTCTTCGAGCTGGACTTTACCTTGATTCTATGATATTGTGCTTCATATACTATCTAGTTTCTCTGTGCAAAAATCTGAGCTCGATCTGAGTTATATTTGAAGGGCGACAGTGCCACCCTCATAGAGCGGTAGTGCCACCCTCTATTATTTTTTAGTCTCGAGCTGAAATTTTGCAGGGTTACTATTGAGCATCTAAATTACCTTTTTCCACAAATTGGACCTACGATCATAGGCCGGCACTGACACCCTCAAAGGGAGGCAGTGTCGCCCTCAGTGCTAATATTTGTTTGAGCTAAATTTTTGTAGGCCTATTCACCCCTCCCCCCCTCTAGTCCTAGGTGACATCAAGGTCCTTTCAACTACTATGTCTAATACTTGGATATATCATGCATTGATGTTGTGTATCCTTAGCTGATGAATCCACCTAGAGTTAACATGGTTTAACAAAATGGGAGCTGCACTGTTTCCATCTATTTCTATAAAATGCTTTCAGTCATGTTTGATGACTAATTCTGTATTGTCCTCTACCTCTGTCATGTTTGATAACTGCAGCTCTGACGACCTTTTCAATTTACAGGGCACTTGAACTACTCACCAGCGTCTAATGTTAAACATCAAGGGACAATGCCAATTGCCATTGTGATGATCAGTTGTGTTTTCAAAAATCTCATGGTTGCAGGCTACAAACTTTGTAGTTTTTCATTCTTTTTGTGTGATACGCGGCACATGTCTGACCCTAAGGTTTTGACAACGTGGGGACAATAACAATGACCGTATATAAATTGAGTCATTTAGTCTTCGTGTTACCATTTAGTCTATAAAACCATCTCAATAGTGCTCTGTAATATTTATTTTTTTATGTCATTTGGCGCCTGATGTTCTAGTATAGATTAAGCAGAGTGCCAAGAAGAAGCACCAGACTACTCTAGAGCATCGTGTTCCTTTCTGCGGGTAGACCGGGACGAAGAAAGAATGAGTTGTTGATTGATGACGTAAAGCAACTACCAGAACACTCCAGAGAGCAAACAAGAGATGTCGAGAGCATTCAGGATTTTGTTCCTGACGAACCTATAAATACTCTGGCTCACTCCAAGGACCTTCTCAACACACATCAAAGCAAAGCTCTAGCTGCGAACAAGCACTTCAGCCAATCCATCCACAGTCTCTCAGCACTCAGCAAACCCAACCGACGACGACAATGTCGCTGGTGAGGCGCAGCACCAACGTGTTCGACCCCTTCGCCGACTTCTGGGACCCCTTGGACGTCTTCCGCTCCGTGGTGCCCGCGGCGCCGACGGACCGCAACACGGCGGCCTTCGCCAACGCCCGCATCGACTGGAAGGAGACGCCCGAGGCGCACGTGTTCAAGGCCGACCTCCCCGGCGTGAAGAAGGAGGAGGTCAAGGTGGAGGTGGAGGACGGCAACGTGCTCGTCATCAGCGGCGAGCGCAGCAAGGAGAAGGAGGACAAGAGCGACAAATGGCACCGCGTGGAGCGCAGCAGCGGCAGGTTCATGAGGCGCTTCCGGCTGCCGGAGAACGCCAAGACGGAGGAGGTGAAGGCGGCGCTGGAGAACGGCGTGCTCACCGTCATCGTGCCCAAGGCCGAGATCAAGAAGCCCGAGGTGAAGAGCATCGAGATCTACGGTTGAAGAGCCATGGACGCGGCGTCGGATCTCCGGTTTCAGCTTCTGCTACACGACTCGTGTGTGTGGTTACTCTGCTTTGCTATGTTCAGTGTTTCAGGGTGAATGGGTGATGCTTCCGACTAGTCTGTACTTTTGCCTGTATGTTGAGCTCGGCTGGAGTGAATAAATAAAAAAAAAAATTAACCAGATATTGTCGCGTGTACTAGTATTCTAATCACCCGCTCTTGCTCTGTTTCATTCACACAGAATCCTAAAAATTATACTCATTGGTTCATCTATAACTTAGTTATAGATTTATTTAAGTTTAGCCAATAATTACCAATTTTTTACAACACTTCAAGCATACTGATTCGCCCACCATAAACTTCCACCACAACAATTGAACTATAGAAACTGCGCCGCACCTATAAGTTGTTCTCACTATAATTAATTAAAAAAAAATCTGAAGCTACAACAAAAACTTAATACTAAATAATGCCATATATACTTATGAATTATTCTCATTCTAATTAATTAAAAAATATATAGATCTAGATCTACAATAAAAATTTATACTAAATAATATTGTATTATATATACCATATAGATCTATTTATGTTCATTATATAGAATATTATATGTTTACTGTATAGATCTAATGTGGAGTTTAATAAAATAATTTTAGTCTTTTTATATATTTTTTCTATGATTTACTATGATTCGAAGATTTAGCTAAAATAAGAAAAGATAAAACTATCGTCATAACCAGTTAGAGAGGCAAAACAAACGATTTATATAGTAACCAGTTATGGAGGTAAAACGAAGAAGATTTATAGTTTTATTTTTTTAGGAGAAAAAACTTACGCACGAAGTTTCTGCATGTTTTGGTACCCATGGTGGAATCCTTCCTGAGGTGATGAATGACCTTTGAAGCCGCCCAGGCACTTGATGGAGTGGTGGTCCTCCTTGCGCTAGAAGTACATGCATGATCAACAATCAAAGTTGTAACCTGTAACAAGCCAATAGCCAAAACATTAGATATTTACAAACAAAAAACTGATGACATTCAATTAGCAAATAGTTAAACACCTTCACGGTCGACCCATCAGGTTGTGTTCGTCCATTAATATGCCATGGACAATCATTATCTTTGCAATCAACAATGTACCTCTTCTTATTTGTTTTGACTAAGCGAAATTCAAACTCCTTATCTATTACAAATTGCTTCATGGCCAATCTAAACTCCTTCATGCTTGGATACACGATGCCAATATTCATACAAGGTTTGTTAGGATCATAAGCATAGAGTCTTTTCTCTGGTAATGATCATCAATAGGAATTGCATCACCAGTTGTGTCAATATCAATGCCAACAGTTATGTTTTCAGTTGTGATGTCCCTCTCAGCAGCAACCTAGGCTTATCATGCTAACCATCATCAGTTCTCAAACCTAAAAAAGAGAACAACTGATCCTCATCAATTACTTCTAGCACGCTCTCACCCTCTTCATCAATAGTATCAGCAATCTGCAGTTTGTCCCAATCAATAGATCCATAACACTCTATGGCATGTGAACTGCCAAGGACATCGCATGCTTCCTCTTCTATAGCTTGTTCTACATGCTTATCCTTTCTACCAACATCTCTAATTTCATCTACTGCATTTACACTAACCTCAGGCTCCAGATTGAGCCTAGAGAAATTAGAAAAAATATATTGTGTTAGAAACCTATTGGGCGAGGTGTATTGGCTTCCCACACTAAGTTATAGGAATATAAACACCAAAAGAAAGAGGAATCATACCTAATGAAGTCACTCCATCTGCAGTCCATGGAGAATGTCACTGCATTGGTGTTCGGAGAAGCAACATCAACTGGAAGAGGAGAGGAAACACGGGGAGGGGCGACACCATGGGGGGGCAACTGACTGGAGGGGCGAACTCGCGTTAGGCTGATGGGAGATCGTCGTGCGGAGCAGCAACAGAAACACGTTCGCTCGTTCTTTTCTATCGGCCCCGTTCCGTCATGATAGAAGCTCGTGAAAGAAAAAGAGAAGGGGACAGGAGCACAAGGGGAATGGAAGCAAAAACACAACACAACATGTACATGTTGAGCATGTGTTATCTATACCATCCAAATATGCTTTGAGATTCGTGCTACATGCTTTAAAATCCATGTTGTTATACTCTCCCAAATACTTTATACTACTATTTTGAATAGCACATATCTCGGTACATCAATGTAGGGTGAGGATAGTGCATGCCTAGCATGCACACACACACCAAAAAACTGCTTTCGAATGGAAGGATCTGAAACTCATCGGATAGCAATCTAGCGGTTGTGTCAAGTTTCATAATGGCAGGATAGTGAAGTCCCATTGCGGGATGTCGCATCTTTGAAGCTCACTTTTCATAATGGTATATATCCAAAAAGCTTCTATCAGTGTACGTAATTGCTAGCTTGAGGACTAACACACATATTTTTTGTTAATATGCATGCATTTTGACGATGCAATGCTCCTGATGGCCATGCTTATGGTCAAATGCACATTGGGTCATTACATTGGATGGAGCTTTATTATTATAAATTATAATAGAATAGAATCGGTCAATTTTGGTACCTTTTTCATGTATGCTTGTTTTGTTTGTAGCCTTTATGGCTATTCTACATTTATATAATAAATTGGATTGATGCCTCTTCTAATTAGATATGTGTGTGTGTGTCTTTGAAAAAAAAATAGTGCATAGTATCACCGGAATTTTTTTTTTAAAAAAATTGATACTTAATGTTCAGTTGTATAGGCTTATAGCCTCCAATAATTAACCGTTCAACCCCACATGTCGTCATGCATGCATGTACACCTTCTGGTGATCTGATCCATAAAAAAAATTCATTTCACGAGTATAAAAATCTGAAATATAAAGATAAAGATAGCACTATTTATGTGCATAATAAGTATCGGCATATTATTAATTATAAAACTTTTTAATAATAAAAATATACCTACATAGATGTTAATATATTTTTTATATTATTTTACTTTTTGGAAAACTAGATTTTCAGTTTTTTTTAAGTCGGGGCAGTACATGTAGCACACTGGTAATGAGTTACCTGTCCCTGGAAACAAAATTATTCAGGGAAGATAAATTCTGCAAGCACAATGAAGTTGGGCCGATGGGCTCAGAGTTTTCCGAAAAAAGACAGCACGTGAGAACAGCTACTGGAACAATTTGGGGCCTTCTCGGCCGTATAGATGGCCGTGGTGTCGTGCCGTGCCGTGCCAGTCCGTGTCGTGCCTCCTCCGGCCGCCGTGCCGTGCCAGCCCGTGTCGTGCCTCCTTGGCCGTCGTGACTGCCGTGCCGTGCTTAGTCGTGCGTGCCTGGTTGTTAGCCCACGGCATGGCCCACGGGCCGTTTTGCCGTGCCGTGTTGTCCGTCGTGTCGTGTCGGCCCATGACCCGTCAGACGAGAAACACTTCAAAAAATTTATAAGTGTTCAACATTTTTAGTTTTTGACAAGCGTTTATCATTTTTAACATGTCACAATTCAATTATTAGTTATCACAAATTATTTTAACAACTTACTTTAACTGAATAAGCCGTTGGAATCACAATCTTCGTGCCGCTCCCGTGCCGCCTGTTAGATCGAGCCGTGTCTGTGCCGTGCCACGTGCCTAGGTGGCGGCCAGGCATGGCCCATCCACCGTGCCGTGCCGTGCTCGGACCAGGCCAAAACACCGTGTCATGGGCCGTGCCGTCGTGCCTCGTGCCTCATGGACAAATATACTCGGCCGAGACAGAGACGTGAGAAAATAAATTCTGCCAGCACAATGAAGATGGGCCGATGGGCCCAGAGTTTTCCGAAAAAAGACAGCACGTGAGAACAGAGACTACTGGAACAATTTGGGGCCTTCTCGGCAGAGACAGAGACAACGGGAAGAAAGCTCTCGTCTCTCTGGAAAGCAAAAGAAGACCAAGGAGACAGCGGAGAGAACTCCAGAAGACTGAGCGACCGCTCTTGATGAAGCTATAAATACATCACCCCGGAGTGCCACAACTCATCCCAATCCAAACCGAAGATCGCAATCGCAATCAGAGCAAGCAACGCCCAGTCAATCCACAGACTCACTTTCCAATTACATTTTGCACGCACGAGTGTTAATAAAGTAGGACTTAGGATTGTTCTGTTAAGGCCTCTTCTGTCTTTAGTCTTTAGTCTTTGTATCCCTTTATATAAACAGGAGCTCAATAGAACTTTCGTAGGATACAAGTTTGCTCCTAGAACATATTCCTAATGCAGTACAATAAAGCTAGTCTAAAACAAAGCAACTGTCCAAAAACTGGAAAAGACTAACAACTAAAGTGCAACAACTAAAGTACACTAGAAGCCAAGGCTTATCTATCAATTCTTTCCCTAAGCCTTGCTTCAACCAGTCTTGATGATCTTTTTGAGCCCGATCTTGTTTCTCATGGTTTCAAACTTGGTTTTTCCAAGTGACTTGGTGAGGATATCGGCAAGCTGCTCATTTGTGCCGATGTGATCGGCCTTGATGCTCCCCTCTTCCAGGCAATCTCTGATGAAGTGGAACTTTATCTTTATGTGTTTCCTCCTGTCATGGAACACTGGGTTCTTGGCAAGTGCAAGTGCCGATTTGTTGTCCACCTTCAACTCCACAGTTTCTACTCTCCTTTCTAGCAAATTGGCAAACAACCTTGATAGCCATAGTGCTTGAGTTGCTGCTGTAGTCATAGCCACATACTCAGCCTCACAGCTAGAGACTGTCACTACCTTCTGCTTGACCGATTACCAGCTGACCAAGTTGTTGCCTAGGAAGAAAAGACAACCAGTTGTGCTATTGCTGGAATCAATGTCTCCAGCTAAGTCTGAGTCACAATGGCCCAAGAACCTTGCCGATGAGGACCCTACCGATGAGGACCCTACCGATGATGGTGCCTTGGTGAAGTGGAGGCCATAGTCAAGGGTACCAGCCAAGTACCTAAGAATTCTCTTGACTGCCATTTGATGTTCAGTGGTCGGTCTCTCCAAAAACTTGCTCACAAATCCCACTGAAAAAGCCAGGTCTGGTCTAGTGTGGACCAAGTAACTCAAGCTTCCAACCAATCTTCTGTATTGTGTTGGATCCACTTCTTCTGTCGTGCTCTCCTTGCTCAGCCTCAATCTTTCCTCCATCGGTGTGGCAACAGGGTTGCAATCGGCCATGCTTCCTAACTCCACAATCCTCTTGGCATAGTGGCTCTGCCTCAGAGTGATTCCACTACTGCCTTACTGCACTTCTACTCCAAGATAGAAGCTAACTAACCCAAGGTCACTCATCTCAAAGATGGACTGCATCTCTATCTTGAAAGCCTTCACTTCCTCTTCCTTGACTCCAGTGATGATCAAGTCATCCACATAGACTCCGACTAGCAGAACAGAGTCATTTGAGCCTCTTCTGTAGATGGCAGCTTCATGCTTGCTCTGAACGAACCCCATCTTCTTCAAGGTTGAGTTCAGCTTTGCATTCCATGCCCTGGGTGCCTGCCTCAGCCCGTACAGTGCCTTGCGGAGCCGATAGACCTTGTCTTCTGCTCCTTGGACAGCAAACCCAGGTGGCTGCCGCACATAGACCTCCTCCTTGAGCTCTCCATTGAGGAATGCCGATTTGACATCCATGTGATGGACCTTCCATCCTTCTTAAGCAGTCAAGGCCAGCAGCAGCCTGACTGACTCCATCCTTGTCACAGGGGCAAAAACATCCTCATAGTCGATCCCTTCCTGCTGCACAAAACCCCGAGCCACAAGCCTTGCCTTGTGCCTAATCATATCTCCATCGGCACTCTTCTTCAGCTTGAACACCCACTTCAGGGTGATCGGCCGATGACCAACTCGAGGGTGCACCAGCTCCCAGGTGCCGTTACGCTCAATAGCGCCCAACTCTTCCTTCATCGCAGCTTGCCAAGCTGGATCATCGGCAGCTTCAGCGTAGGTAGTCGGCTCGCCCGAGCAGGAGAGGTTCAGCTCGGCGAACAGCCTCTGAGCCAGCGGCGGGGTGGCCTCATCCCCGATGAGGTCAGTGATGCGTCGGTAGAGCGGTGGCTCACTGCCATGGTAGGCGTCCACCCTTTCTTCATCGTCCTCCGGGGGAGTCACGTGCTCGACCCGAGGACTAGAGCCGCTTGCCGATGTCGTTGCTGCCGATGGTGCCGCTGCCGATGGCCTCGATGATGCGGCTGCCGATGGTGCGGCTGCCGATGGTGCAGCTGCCGATGGGGGGTCTTCTGCTTCCTCATCTTGTGACGGCTCCGGAGTATTAAAGCGCGGTGCCGATGGCGATGGTGATGTCGATCTGGGAGTTCTAGGCACCACCACTTCCCAGGGGTACTCGACGGTGAAGTCGCTGCTGCCTTTCGCCGATGTGCTTGCCGATGCCGATGTCCAGTCCCAACCGCGGCCCTCGTCGAACACGACGTCGCGGCTGATACGCACGCGCTGGGACACTGGATCGTAGACCTTGTAAGCCTTCGCGCCCTCCGCATAGCCGATGAACACGTCGGCCTCGCCGCGGTCATCCAACTTGCGGAGCTGAGTCAGGCGCCTAGTGTAGGCGACACAGCCAAACACCTTGAGGTGGCCCAACGTCGGCGATCGGCCATGCCACGCCTCGTAGGGGGTGATGTCCTCCGGTGCTCGAGTCGGGGCACGGTTCAGGAGGTGCACCGTCGTCATCACAGCCTCCCCCCAAAATCTTGTTGGTAGACCGCGCTGCTTGAGCAGAGCTCGCGCCATAGCCACACCATCTGATTCCTGCGCTCAACGACCCCGTTCTGCTGAGGAGAGTGAGGGGCACTGAAGTGCCTTTTGATACCTTGATCGGCGCAGTAGGAGCTGAACTTGGCGACGGTGAACTCGCCGCCATTGTCCGTGCGCAAGACCTTGAACTGACAGCCACTTTCCACCTCTGCTGCAGCCTTGATGCGCTTGATTGCCTCCCCAGCAGCATCCTTGGTCGGTAGCAGCGCCGCCCACATGTACCGGGTGGCGTCGTCCACCAATAGAAGGATGTATCGGTTGACTGCCGATGTCGACGACGTCATTGGTCCACAGAGGTCGCCGTGCACTAACTCCAGGTGTTCCTAGGCACGGTATGCCGATGCCGATGGGAAAAGTCACTGCTTCTGCTTGGTGGTGACGCAGACGTCGCAGACCTGCTCCGCGTGGTCAATCTTGGGGATCCCACGGGCCATCTCTCCTCTGCTCAGGCGCCGTAGTGCATCAAAATGCAAGTGGCCGAGCCTTTCGTGCCATTGTCATGCCTTGTCATCCTTGCGCATGGCGAGACAGCAAGGTTGCACAGCTTCCAAGTGAAGGATGTAGAGGCAGTTAGCTCCTCGAGATACCTTGGCAAGCAGACGGCGACTGCGATCCCAGATGCGCAGCACACCATCGGCAATCTCCACCTTGGAACCTTCTTCGTCCAACTGCCCGAAGCTCATGATCGAGTTCTTGAGGGCAGGGATGAAGTACACGCCTTGCAGCATCCGATGCTTGCCGGTCTTGCCTTGGAACACGATGGTGCCGATGTCACGGATGTCCACCTTGGACGCGTCCCCGAAGCGCACGATGCCGCGGACGTCGATGTTCAGATCGGCAAAGAGCTCGCGGCGCCCTGTCATGTGGTGCGTTGCTCCGCTGTCGAGGTACCAGCCTCCCATCTTCTCTTCTTCTTCTTCATCGGCACCGAGGAAAGCTCGAGCCCTTGGCTCCTCCAAGGTGATTTCTTGCGCGGCCAGAGAGTTAGCCGATGCATCCTTGTCCAGCTCGACGAACGCGTGTGTCATGAACAACCCGCTGTCTTCTTCGCACTCGGCGTATTGGGCACGCCCAGCGTATCCACTAGCACGGCCACCGCGGCCTCCACCTCGATCACCTCCTCGGCCGCCACGATCACCTCCACCGCCGCGGCCTCCACCGCGTTCTCGTCGTGGCAATCAACAATCGCGCGCCCAGTGGCCCTCCAAGCCACAGTTGAGGCAGGTGTTCGGCCCACGGTTGTCACCCGGGGGGCCGCGAACATCGCCGCCATCTCCGCGGCCAGCGCCGCGCCCTCGGCCACGCGCGCCGCCATGGCCCCACTGGTTCCTTCCTCCGCGACCTCGCTGCTGCCTGGGAGTCAATCCATCGGTATCGGCAGAGCCATCGGCATCGGCAGCGCCCTTCTTCTCCTTCTTCCAGCGCTCTCTCCACTGCTCCTCAATGTACATCAGCTTTCCTCCGACGGCCATCGGCCCGATCGGTGCTTGTGCCTCGAGATCATCCACCGCCTTGAGCCTCCCAGTCACCTCCTCGAGCGTGAGCGCCTCAAAGTCGAGGAATTGCTCGATGGCGACAACGATCTGCGCGTACTTCGCCGGCACCGATCGAAGGTACTTCTCCACCACGCGCTCCTCGGTGATGTCCCGATCGCCGTGGATGACGAGTTGCTGATGCAGAGTCGTCAGTCGGATGGCAAAGTCATCGACTTGCTCATCGGGCTGGATGTCGATGTTCTCCCAGTCTCGGCGAAGTCGCTGCAGCATCGCCTGTCGGACCCTGTCCACGCAGATCCTTGCTGCAGCGATGGCGTCCCATGCCTCCTTTGCCGATGCCTTGTCCATGAGCGGGATGCCCATCTCCTTGGGCACAGCAGCCACGATCACCTCGAGCGCCCGCCGATCGTCGCGGTACTGGACCGGACCTCCCTCGACGGCCTCCCACATGTCGCGCACCTGCATCCGCAACTTCATAAGCTGCGACCACTCATGGTAGTTGGTCTTGTCCAGCATCGGCGACGCCATGCTGCTGCCGGAGTCGCGGTAGACCACCCTGTCCCGCGACTCATGGCGCCCGCCGCCGCGGCCTCGCCTGCGGTCGCGCGGAGACTGAGAGCGTCGCCGATCCCTCCGATCGCGCGGGCTCTCAGAGCGTCTGGCATCCTTCTCCATCTGCTCCTCCTCCTCTGCAGCGATCTTCGCTCGTAGCGCCTGCGAGGTCCTCGCCGTCTGCTCTGCTGCTGCTGCAGCCTGCCTGGCCGCCTGGATCGCCGCCGCCGCTGCTGCCTCTGCAGCCAGCAGACATGCGACCCGGCTGTGGGAGTCGCCCTGCGCCCCCGATGCACCATCCTCGATGGCCACAGCCTTGGCCTTGGCGGCGGCAGCGTGCTCTGCTAAAGAAGACATGGCTAGGAGGGTGGAAAAGGTGGTGTTCTTGGCTCTCTAGCAACCAGAGCTCTGATACCAATTGTTAGTAAAGTAGGACTCAGGATTGTTCTGCTAGGGCCTCTTCTGCCTCTAGTCTTTGTATCCCTTTATATAAACAGGAGCTCAATAGAGCTTTCGTAGGATACAAGTTTGCTCCTAGAGCATATTCCTAATGCAGTACAATAAAGCTAGTCTAAAGCAAAAGCAACTGTCCAAAAACTGGAAAAGACTAACAACTAAAGTACACTAGAAGGCAAGGTTTATCTATCACCAAGCAGCTAGCAATCAAAGGCAGCAGCAATGTCGCTGGTGAGGCGCAGCAGCGTGTTCAACCCATTCTCCATGGACCTCTGGGACCCCTTCGACAACATGTTCCGCTCCATCGTCCCATCGGCCGCCGGCGGTGACTCCGAGACCGCCGCGTTCGCCAACGCCCGGATCGACCGGAAGGAGCCCCCGAGGCGCACGTGTTCAAGGCCGGCCTCCCCGGCGTGAAGAAGGAGGAGGTCAAGGTGGAGGTGGAGGACGGCAACGTGCTCGTCATCAGCGGCCAGCGCAGCAAGGAGAAGGGGGACAAGAACGACAAGTGGCACCGGGTCGAGCGCAGCAACGGCCAGTTCGTCAGGCGCTTCCGCCTGCCGGAGAACGCCAAGACGGAGGAGGTGAAGGCCGGGCTGGAGAACGGTGTGCTCACCGTCACTGTTCTCCCAAGGCGGAGGAGAAGAAGCCTGAGGTGAAGGCTATCGAGATCTCTGGCTAAGGATTCCGCAGTTTCGCTACTCAAGATCGTCGTGCCCGGATCGTGTTTGGTCCAAGCGTTTCGAGTCCTCTCATGTCACATGAGTGGAGTCAAGTAATTCACGGCGCAATGACAAAGGCCATTGGTTGGAGGCTCCCACCCAGGGTTCAAATCCTGGGTGCAACACTTTATTCTGGATTTATTCCAGATTTTTCCGGCGCTATGCATTAAGTGGTAGGCGACGTTTCCGTCGACAGTGAGACGCCTGTGGTGACTTCTTCGACTTCAAGATTTGCCGGCTCAGTCCTTCAAAGGTGCTCATAGAGGTAGGGTTTGCGTGCGTATGTTCGTAGGGACGAGTGTGCGTACGTGTTGAGCGTCTGCGTTGCACTGTGTAATTAAAAAAAAAATCACATGAGTGGAGTGCAGTGTCGGACCTGTCGGTCAATGTTGTGTCTGCTAGTTGGACCCGTGCGCGTTTTGTGTGTGTGTGTCAGTGCTCAGCACAAATGTGTTTGATGTTATGGTTAATGGTTAAATAAAAGCAAACGGTTTTCTTTACATGTTTGCTGTTTTTTTCAGAATACCAATTTATGTGCCTCGATGAATTTTTGGCGTACAGTGACAAACAGCTAGTCGTAGCTTTGTCAAATCAATGCTTGTTGAGCGCAATTTCAGAGCAATGTCTTTTTTGAGAGATGATTCCAGCCCAGTAGAGACCAGTTCCTATTTTAGCCCAATTGATGAGCTTTCGAAAGGAAATGCTTGTTCCGGCTACAAGTTCATGAGACGCCGGTGCGGGAGTGCCCGAGTGCCAGAGCCAGACCACGGAACGGAAGTGGCGGGCCTGTTGCGGCTGACTGCTGTTTAGACTTAACTCCTGGACAAGGATACTAGCGAGTACTTAACCAGTGACAGTGAGGATCTCGACGATTATGAAGTCTGAACAGCAGTCAGCAGCGAGCCGGGCTGAAGTGTGAACGGGTCATCAGCCCAGCCTTAACTCCCGGACAAGGACACCGCAGCGTGCACTCGTGCAAAGAGAACCTAGACCTGTACAAATGGGTACACCATTTACAAACTTAGTTTTCTAGTGATGGTCAGTTTTGGGTCAGCACACATTGCTAGCACGAACGTTATCGCTTCTTGGGCATTTTGCCTTTTTCTATTTGTGTTAATAAAAATTCTTTTGTCTTTATTGATAGACAAACCTCTTTCTATTTGTGTTCGAAAAAAATATAATCATTATGTGCCACATATACCTTTACTAGTTTAGGAAAAAATGAAACTGGTTTTAATTTTTTTTGTGTGCTTAATTAAATTTCCTATGAATTTTCTAAGATTGAACAAGATTTTAGGATTTTAAATTCCATATCTATTTTTAAATAGGTAGTTTTAAAAGATTTATTTCTGTAAGATTATATTGGCTTCAAAACCACCTAAGAAAGGAAAACAATCGATTCATCCAAGTTTCTAGTTTGACAAGGTAAATCGGACCCTAACAATAATTAAGGAATATGAAGAGAAATTTTTGGAGCTAGCTTTGTCAAATCAGTCCTTGACGAGCTCAGTCAGTATATACCAATTCTTTTTTTGTTTGATAAATTTGTATAATTAGGACTTTAAACATTAGCCATTCACAGATTTTCCATTAAACCAACATTCAAACATAGATGGACCTATCATACGGCCGAGTGACAACATAATCAAACAGTAAGTTTTAGCATCCCAAATATCCAATTTTCTTCTTTGGATATGTTGATTATGTTGTCACTCGGCCGGATGATAGGTCATGGGGTGCTAAAACTTGGGATGCTAGCTTGCACCCACAATCCATATATCGAGCCTGTTGCTAAAACTTAACCATCATATATGTACCCATAAAAAATTAAAAAATCACTATTAGAAATAGATTTTTATCATTGTTGTAGATTATTTTTTAAATATCTATAAGGGAAAGACACCCCTCTCTGACTCCTTGCTCTAGCTTCGTCACTGTTTATCGAGCCTGACATACCATGCCGCACCATATACAATTTTTTTTTTTGCGACAACCGCACCATATACAATTAGGCATGACCCTATGCACTAAGTTGAGCCAGCCTTGGCCGCACAACATCAGGCCCTGCGGTGTTTGCGCCGGGCAAAAAAAATCTGCCGGCTGCATGCTCATCTATGTCGAAGGCATCCTTCCATACAAAGTGGCGGTGCGGAACTACTCGACTGCGGAAGTGGCGGACCTGTTGCTGCTGACTGCTGACTGCTGTTCAGACTTCATAATCGCCGAGTGCCTCACTGGCTACTGGCGGCTTGTCGTTAGCTTACCCCGTCGCTTCTCTTCTCCAATCTGGCGGAGGCGGATCGATGGCAGGAAACGCCCATTTCTCTTCCAGTGCTGCGGCCGCGCTGTCTCGCAACTTGTTGGCATACTTCTGGTCGACGGCCGGACCTGTTGCGGATTAGAAGTGGCTTGCAGCCAGCAGCTGCAAGTGACCTCCGACAACGGCGCACGCAAATATCCCATTCGCGTATGGTGTCGTACGTGCTGGACTAGTTGGTCTGAGTATGATCGTGGCGTGTTGGTGGTGCGCATTATATTATCTTCAACAGCGAAATGCCCGAATAAGTCGCGACGCAAAATGATGACCGTACCGCTACCGTACCAACAAAGCTTGGCCTTGGCGCCGCCGATATTTCATATCTGGTGCTATTGATCTTTTCCGTGTAAGCTTTTGCAAATTCTGGTGTGTGTATATACATACATATATCGAACGTTATTTTTGCGAAACTGGGATGCAAATACTCATATTTTTTTTTGTATGGAATAATATTATTTAGAACATATATTCGGGACACTAATTAAATTTAAATAAAAAACTTTTTAACGACAAATTTTAAATTTTTACACCGTATTGATAAATATAACTTTTCTATAGACCATGTTAATATCCGAGATTGCTAGATAATTTTAAATTTCAAAATTCAGAATTTACGTATTTACCAATAGTATTTTGGAACCTTAAACAATTTTAATTCAAAAAATTCAACTATAAAGTTGTAGGCCTACAATTTTAATATAAAATTTGTCTCCATTTGAGCTTATGTGGATCTGGATGGCATTCCAAATCAAGTTTATGCACTCAGAATTGATATTTTAAAAGTAGACGAACCTAATGGTACCCTTGACAAGTGGAAGGATTGCTCATGGATTTTTCTATTTCGATTTTTTTTTCAACGAAAGAAGAAATATATTATATGAAACTTGGTATATCAGTACATTACGAGCACTATGTGTTACAAAATAGTACTCACGTTGTGAATAGCATAACTCAAAACCTAACAAGTTAATCGCTTAGCAGTGTAGATGACCGCACATGTAAACACTCGGCAAATGGCCTGACAACGACGACCAACATTACTGTAGGGTCAAATTAAGGATCTTTTTCTTCTTCTTTTTTCTGCCACCAAAGAAAGAGGAAGAGTAATCTGAAAAATATTCTCCATACTCTTCCATCGTAGCCAGATCTAACTAAAATAAAACAGAGAAAAGACTGGAGAAAATTATTCCATGACGATGACATCATCTCTGCCTTAATGCCGCCGTCCGAAAACAAAAATCTTCATATTGTCATGTCGATAAAGATGTTGACGCCAAAGTTGTTGTCCTCGTCTTCAACGGAGCCACCATGGAAAAGACGATTCCACACTCTTCTTGTTCACCGCTGACCTAGAGGAGGAGAGAAGGAGAAGATAAAACTCTAATAAAAAACTTTGACATGAAAACACTAATCCTAATAACTCGATCTACTAGAAAAACCTATTAAAATCAATAGATCTCCACTCTCTTCAGTTTCTCCGGCATGACGCTGGAGGGGAAGGGAGGGGGCCATCGTGGTGGGGGGTGAAGGGCAGCGGTGGCGGCAGGTGCCTTTCTCCCCCCCGAGGGCGCCCTTACAGATGTGATCTAATTCTTATTTCTAGATTATCTGAGAGGATATGCTAACACCATTCCTATATGTCAGGCACCTGCACAAACTACCAAGAAAGTACAAGTAGACAGCATTCACGAAAAAGAGGATTAGTATAGGATTCCAGCTTAGCTTGGTTTTCATTTACTAAGTAAGCACGTGAAGACAGTAAAAGACGAAATTACATGGTGCAGCCGTGCAGTGCAGAGGCATAGTCACACACATGCAGGCGGCTCCTTCCATCACGCGGAAAAGTACGCAAGGCTAAAGACCAAACCAACCACGGAAGCAAACTTTGAAACAGAAACAGCACAGGCACGGGCGACCGAGCGACGACCTCACTATCCATCGCACGACGTGGGACGCTACTGTTCATTCACCAGGGGCCAGGCCGCCAGGGGGGCGTCGAGGAACAGGGAGCCGCCGGCCGTCTCCGCGTCGGCATCACAATATCAGCAGGGCCCGGCCTCGACGACGGTCATCGGCGCCGGCGCCGGCGCCTCGTTGGGCTTTTCGGCGGCGACCTTGGGCACGGTGACGGTGAGCACGCCGGCCTCCATGGCGGCCCTGACGCCATCGACGACAGCGTCATCAGGCAAGTGGAACCTGCCGAGGAACGTGGCGCAGCAGCGCTCGACGTGGTGGCACCTGTCGCCGCGCTCCTCCCGTTGCACGCTGCGCTGGCCGGTGATGACGAGCACGTTTCCCTCGTCCACCTCCACGCTCACCTCCTCCTTCTTGACGCCGGGCGGCAGCGCGGCGCTGAAGACGTAGGCGGCCTCCGTGTCCCGGCTCTCGATGTACGTGTTGGCGAACGCCGACGTGTCGCTGGCTAGCCACGCGTCGGTGGCCACCGCCGTGCCGAAGATGCTGAACGGGTTCCGCACCCACGATGAGTCCAGAGCCAGCGTGTCCAAGAACCTTACCAGCGACATCCTGGATCACGAGCTTGCTTCTCTAGCTAGTTCTACTGCTTCCGATCGAATCCGAGATCCTTGGCAGCAGGCAGCAGCCAACCAGATCGTCGATACGGCAGTAGCTAGCTAGCTAGCTAGGTAGAGTAGCTTAGAATGCTTGGAGCTGCTGGGCTTATGGCCTGGCGGCACGGCTATTTATGGGTGCTCCGCGCGCGGATATGCGCTCCCCGTACGTCGTCTCCATCGAGTGCGCTGCTGTAGTATACTAGTACTCCGTAGTAGTAGTAGTAGTGTGAACACGGGTCAATTTGGTAAATTTAATCTGGAGAGTTCCTCCATGGAAGATGTGGAGAACAGTGAGAGAGAGAGACTGCACAGACGACGCCGGCCGGCGGTCACCTGCCCACGCCGCCGCCGTCCCATCCGATGGATCGGCCATGGACGGGTGCGATTCGCCGCCGTCTCGCCATCGGCCGGCTTAATGACACGTTTGCGTCAGCCGTGTGTGAACGGTGTGGCCACTGCACCACGGGGCTCCCCACCCTACGTTATGTTACGTGCAATCGCTGCTGTACGGCCTGTCTCTACGTACGTACGTACGCACGAGTGGTCGTGGCCCTTTGGGTGGGCCGGTGCGTTGTTGGTGTCCGTCCTCGCTTCCGCGCCGTCGGAAAGTCCCCAGCGCAGGTAGCGAGTGCTCGCTGCGGCGTCCTTGTCCGGCAGTTAAGGCAAAGGAAGGCCCGGGCGATGACGACCCGTTCACACTTCTCCCCGGCGGGCTGGCCGGTGTGTCTGTATCTTGCGCGCGCAAGCGCAACGCCACGTGCGCCTCAATCTCCTCCAGGCTCCAGCTAGCTAGCTGACGTAAGAGTGATGAATGGTTGTAGATTTTTCAGAGATGATTATCGGAGCAAATCTCAGCTGCAGGCTGATTTTGATTAATTAAGAGGGGGTAATAGTAGGTGAGTTGTTAAAGCGATCGATCCAGAGGCCTGACGCTTGTAAGCTTGAGCACCACGATCGAAATCGAAGCGTCTAGTTTTTCCAAACCTTGGGTGTGTACTCTGCCACGTAGTACTATGTCAGAAGATCGATCGATGATCGATCATTTGCACATGACGACGGGGGAATCACTTGGACACATGGCGTGCGTTCGTTGGGTCGTTTGGATCGGGAGTCGACGACCATGGCTTGGCTAGGCTAGGCTAGGCTAGCTAATATCAACGTACTACCTTTCTAACCCTCCCTTCTGAAGCATCTAACCACAGACAGTGTATCTGTGTGCAGAGGAGACTCGATCGGGAGAGGAGGACTACTGACTGCACAGCACAGCCAAGGGTCCACGATCGACGCAACGAAACGAAAGCGAGAGGGGACACAACACAGCCATTCAAACGTTTCAGGTATAGTATAGGAGGAGGACGGGGGGGTTAGGTTCCCCGTTTTTTCCCACCGCCCGGGCCGCATCTCGTACGTGATCCGACGGCACGTACCCCCGCCCGCCGTGCCGTTGTTTTCGGCGCGCGGCGTCATCTATCAGATCAGCGGATGCGCGCTCGATCAATGGTGACACTGGAGTCGCAACAAATTAAGGGCCGCAGATTCGCCGTGCCGGGACGGAGAGCCGCCCTCCGCCACGCAAAACATGCAGCAGGCCAGATGGAAGGAGAGAAGAAGGACCGTACGTGGAGAGCCGTGGTGAGAGGTGCCGGTCATCGGCAGACGCAAGTTTTTTCTCCCCTCCCTGATTAATGCGGCAGAGCAGCTGCATTAATGATGGGGATTTGTCTTTTTGACTTTTTTGTTTATAATAAGTATATATATCGCTGGAAGATGGTATCGTTCATGATTCAATTTTTGACAGTACCTGATCGAGTACTAGCTACTCCGGTCCGTCCGTCCAAACGTCCATGTGAAGTTAGGTTTCACCCCCACCTTCTTTCTCCTCATTCCAAATCTGTACTGCAAGTCTATCTCTTGGAAAACCAGCGATAGATGTATGCATTGCTAACATGTCAGTCAATGCCATGATACTAACTGCTTTTTTTTTTATTCTTCTTCTTCTTTTTTGGATACAAATCCATTGAAAAACTTTTGCCTTAGTGGTGAAGCAATAATATGCGGTACTGCTTTGAAGCAGCTTCGTTCGAATGGACCGGTGATTTTGAGAGGGCCAAGATAAGGGTTAGGTTGGCACCAGTGTTGGCAAGCCAAGCGCCTCTGCGGTGGGCTGTTTTTTTTTCGCAAGCATAGCTAATGGAAGGGGTGTGAGAATTTAAAAAATGATTTGTATGGTGTAGAGTTTTTGCAGCTTTATCATGAACCGAAATAAAGAATCTACCGATGCCGTAAAAGAACACCTGGAGGCTCATTGCGTGGGCAGCCCACCGCAGAGGCGCTTGGCTTGCCAACACTGGCGACTGTTTTACCAAAATATAATGGAGCCGTCGTCACTTGTCAAAATGTGTCAAGTATATATGTGTGGTGTTTGTTGGGCTATGATTATTTGATATATTGATTTTTTGTGGTTGAAAAAACTTGCAGATAGTGAAAATTACTCTGCTCACGCTTGATTGCATTAATGATTAAAGCCTCAAAGTGTTAAAATTTGTACTTATAAAAGTTTTTAACTAGGATAAAACTACTTGTAAATTTAATCAAACTTGAGATACTTCAACTTCCCAAGATTTTTGGAATGATTTATAATTTAGAATTCAACTCCCCAAGATTTTTGAAATGATTTATAATTTAGAATGAAGGGAGTAGTATTCTAGAAAAATCTAATATTAAATCTACAAGAGCTATGATTTTTTATCCAAGCAAAATAGACCGTGGTGTTATGAAATATTAAGGTGGAGGTCCATAACCCCTATACCATTGAAGTTACAACCTTCATGATTCAATGGTGTAACTCTCCTTGTATTTATTCTTGTAACTCCATCCCTCATATGAAGCTATATATATGAGGGCTTATGTATTGTAAAGGATATACGAGAAAAGAGAACAAATCATTTTTATCCTCTCTACTTCTATTCTACATATTCTTACATACATATTCTTGACAGTGAAACTAGTTATTATATAACACATCATCAGCACGATGTCTCTAAAAGCTATCAAGAACTAGGTAAGGAACTTTACATTGATTATAATATTTTTTCTATGGTAAGAAATTACTGTTTGTATATGTTTTTATATTTTATTCTTGTATGATTGTTTGAATTTCGCAATCTATATATTTTGTAGTTTACTATGTCATATCTTGCCAAGCTTGATTTCACGGCTCTAGATATTTCGGGAAAGAATTACTTGTCATGGGTGCTAGATGCTGAAACTCACTTGAATGCCAATGGGCTTGGTGATGCGATCAAAGAAAAAAATAATGTAGCTAGCCAAGATAAAGCAAAAGCTTTGATTTTCATTCACCGCCACCTCCATAAAGGTTTAAAGGCTAAATACCTTATTGATAAGGATCCCCTTGTTCTTTGGAACAAACTAAAAGAAAGATTTGATCATCAAAAGACAGTGATCATCCCTAAAGCTCGTTATGAGTGGTTGCACCTAAGGTTGCAAGACTATAAAAGTGTTTTTGAATATAATTCAGCCATGTTTAGAATCACATCACTGTTACTACTGTGTGGAGAAAAATTGACAGATGAAGAGATGCTAGAGAAAACATTCTCTACATTCCATGCATCAAATGTGTTGCTTCAGCAACAATACCGTGAGAAAGGATTCAAGAAATATTCTAAACTTATTTCTTGTTTGCTTGTGACTGAACAAAATAATGAGCTTTTGATGAAAAACCATGAAACACGTCCAACTGGTTCAAATTCACCCCCTGAAGTATATGCAACGAGATATGATAATCAAAATAGTGGGAGTGGACGTGACCGTGGCCGCGGACGTGGACGCGAGCACAGTCGTGGATATGGATATGGTCGTGGTAGAGGAAATTATAGTGTCCAATTCAAGAACATGGGGAATTCCAATAAAAAACAAGAAAGAGGAGATAAAGATAAAGGCGAAATTGATGTAACAAAAAATGCATGCCATCGTTGTGGTGGAAGATCCCATTGGGCACCCAACTGTCGCACACCCAAATATCTTGTTGATCTCTATCAAGAATCACTTGAGAGGAAGAACAAAAGGATAGAGACAAACTTTGCAAGTGGTAGTGGTAATAATATTTTGGATGATAATATGCTCAATGCGACAAATATTGGAGAATATGACCACAAGACTGCAACACATCTTGATGTTTCTGATTTCTTCATCCAAGAATAAATGATCTTGTTGTTAATTTTCTTCATACATGAATAAATGCAATGTAATGGTAGTACCATTAAAGCATGTTTCATCTTATAAATGAATGAATAAAGTTATATTATGTTTTCATTTAATTAGTATTCATTTCATATGTTTCACTATATTTCTTTAATAGAGAAGTAATGTTTGTTAGTACGTTTTATTTTGAAGAGTATGGATGAACCATTGCCTCAAGAGCTTGCAAATGAAGAAACTATATGTATTATAGACAGTGGAACAACTCATACTATCTTGAAGAGTAAAATGCATTTTTCCTATCTCATATTACAAGATGCAGTTGTTCATACTATATCAGAAAGTGCTAAATTGATAGAGGGTTTAGGAAGAGCCACAATAATGTTACCTTGTGGGACAAAGGTAGACATAAACAAAGCACTTTATTCCCCAAAGTCTCAAAGAAATTTGTTGAGCTTTAAAGATATACGCCAAAATGGCTATCACATAGAGACAATGTGTGGGGATAATGTGGAGTACCTCAATATAGCAAAGATGTCATCAGGCAAAAAATATGTGTTGGAGAAATTGCCAGAATTACCTTCTGGTTTATACTATACAAGTCTCAAAGAGAATGAGTCATATATGGTGGTGGAACAAAAGTTCACCAACCATAACAATTTTATTATTTGGCATGACCGGCTAGGCCACCCCGGATCAGTAATGATGCGAAAAATTATTAATAGTTCATGCGGCCATGAATTAAAGAATAAAAGGATTTTTCAATCGAATGACTTCCCATGCATCGCATGCTCTCAAGGGAAACTGATAGTACGCCCTTCACCGGCTAAAATTGGACATGAGTCCCTCGCTTTTCTAGAGCGCATACAAGGAGATATATGTGGACCAATTCATCCACCAAGTGGACCATTTAGATATTTTATGGTTTTGATTGATGCATCAACTAGATGGTCACACGTCTCCTTACTATCAACCCGCAACATAGCATTTGTGCGACTGTTGGCTCAAATAATCAAGGTAAGAGCTCAATTTCCGGACAATCCAATCAAAACTATACGTTTGGATAATGCTGGTGAATTTACATCAAATAGTTTCAATGAATATTGCATGTCAATTAGAATAAGTGTTGAACATCCAGTTGCACATGTTCATACACAGAATGGTCTTGCAGAGTCATTTATTAAACTTCTCCAATTAATAGCAAGACCATTACTTATGAAGTCAAAACTGCCAATGTCTGCATGGGGACATGCTATTTTGCATGCAGCAGCATTGATTCGCATTAGGCCAATAAGTTACCATAATTTTTCCCCTCTACTGTCACACCCGTTTTTTAGGAACAAAAACAAGTGCATAAAAGGCTCATGTGCACCCAGGAATAGTCGCACACATGAGTTGACAAATCATAGAAGTACCATCACAGTGATTATTACATAGCGAATAAATATTCATTACATAGTCTGAAACAAATAACTTTAACTAAACGAGGATAACTGCGGAAGCTCCAAAGGGACTGGTTGACTGGTTGACTCCAAGACTAGTACTCGTTGCGGTAATCATCAACCCAATCTTCATCTGTGTTGTTTGAATGCAAGGGTGAGAACATACGTACTCAACAAATATAACACGGGGTTCATGAAGCTCAAAAGGGAATGCATGGCTCATAGCGGTGAGCAATTTAAGTAGATCATTTTTTTATTAATATCAACAATTGCCAACGTAATTTGCATAAGCTCAAATATCCATGATCATAAGGTAAATGACAATGATACAATAAATAAATAACACTTGCGTAAGCCACATAGGAATAAGAACCCAATAATTCTGTGAGTTTTCCGAGCCACTCGTGTCCGTGAGCACGGCTATCATGATAGTTTTTAACTCTGATCAGAGGTGTACAACTTTACCCACGAGTCGTGTTTACCCATTTGCCCGGGTTTGCAACTCCCAAAACACTGCCAAGGTGAGCGGGCAGGGTACACTATGAAGCCTTTCAAGGGTTCGTCTAACAAGTTAGGGCCGCAAGGTTTCCATGGCAAGGAGATATAGAGCCAACCTGTCCACGGTCACACTCCTTCGCGGCTATGCCCATAGATTAGGAACCACACTATACCCGTCTCGGCACACCCCTTTCGCGCCATAAAGGTAACCACTGAACGAGCTAGAAAAGGTCCCCATACTGAGCTAAAGCCAGAGCCATATAGCCCTCGTGGTTGTACTGTATATCCCAGATTTTGCCGACAGATAAGCTCCTAGAATCCAATGTTGCTAAAAAGCGAGTTTTACCATTATTGCATATAGTCATTAACAAGTTAAGATCATGTACATCTGATATGAGCACTAGCAGTACTAATCGTATGTGGTGGATCAAATCATAGGTGACAAGGTATTCAGGATAACAATCACTAGGATCAATCTATGGTAAACAAGGAATATCATGCATATGAATTATGTTATTTGTGAATAGGATAACAAGGATAATCCCATGTTATACTTGCCTTCTTCGAAGTACTCCTGCTGATCCTGCTGGTCTTGATCAAAGAAAAACTCCGGCTCTTCAACGGGTTGCTCAACGTCTATACCGATCAACAATCAACACCATTCAATCAACGGACAATCATACACAAAGCAAACAAGACTATGATTAGAACAGTACACCAACAGTAATAAAATAAGATGAAAAGTTTATAAAACTAATCTACGCATTGCTACGATCACATCGATGATTCGTTCACGAAAAACGGAGCTAGAACGACGAAGTTATGAAATAAACGGGATTTCCTATACAGAGATATTAAATTAAATCTAATCATGAAATTAAACTTTTTCAAATCTAATTAACAGTGGTATAGACATAAAGAGAATTTTATTACGAACCTAACGCAATTTGAACGGGTCAAAAAGGGTTTAAAATGAGCAAGTTATGGGGTTTTGAAAATAAATGGCAATTCTGTAAATATGATTTTTCATTTTAAAACAAATTGAAATATCGCCGGGAGGAGTTACGCTTTCTGAAGAAGAAAGCGCATGATTTTTCATTTTAAAACAAATTGAAATATTGCCGGGAGGAGTTACGCTTTCTGAAGAAGAAAGCGCATTCTGGGACTACGCCAAAGGAGCGTGGGTTCAGACTTGAATCTTACCAGGGTCTCTTTAGCAAAGTGGCAAAACGAAGGGGTATCGAGCTTTCCTGTCCCTCGGATTGAAGATCGACGGTCAGAATTAGATCAAGGGAGGGAGAGAGGGCTTCGGCCGGTGTCCGAGAGGGAGCAGGGAGGTGGCGCGGCGGTTCTCCATGGATCCCGACGAGGAGGGCGGCGACACAAGTGGTACTGAGCCTACATGCCACCAAACGGAGAAACGACGGCACCGGAAGAAAGGGCAGGCCGGCGCGAACTCACCCAAACACTTTTCGCGGCTGGAGAAGTCGCGGAGGAGGCAGGCGACTCGGCGAGGCGGATGCGGGCTCCCTGTGAGCGGTGACACGACGGTGAGGGCAAAGATTCGCAAAATCGAGCGAGGGAAAAAGGTTCTCGGGGCTCCAAACCTTGTTCCGGTGGAGAGAGTAGGGCTAACGGCCAACCCAGAGCTTGCAGCGGCGTTAAAGGCGGCGGCGGCGGTGCTCAAGCTCGGGGACGCGCTGCGGCTTTGCTAGGGCGAGATGCAACGGTAGTAGATGGGACTTAGGGAGGCGGCAGGTGTTTTGTAGATGACTACCGCGTCCAAAGGCACAAACAGGAAGGAAATCTCGAGAGGCTCGGGATTGGATTCGGTACGGGGGAGGTCGGTGGTTCCGACTCGAGCTCGGCAAGAGCAGGGGAGGGGGAGGCGATGACGGGTGGGCCAGAGGGGGCAGTGGCACAGAGAGAAAAGGAAAGGGGAAGGCTGACGCGTGGGACCCGGCGTCAGTGGCTCAAGGAGGAAAGGAAGGCCGCCTCCCTGCGTGCTGGGCCGCAGAGGCAAGTCGGCCCAAGAGGGGGAAAGAAGCCTGCGGCTTGCTCTGGGCCGAGGCCAGGGAGAAAGGAGGGAGCAGGGCCTGCGGGATGGGGGCAAAGGGAAAAGGCCTTGGGCCTGATTGGAGAGAATGAGAAAGAGAGACAAAGAAAAGTTTTTCAAATTTCCAGATCTCGGTTTTCAAATAAATTTTTCAAATGCAATTTCAAAAACAAGTTTAAATAAGTTTTCAAAACCACTCAGCACAGAAATCAAAATGCTCCAGCATGAATGCCCAAACATGTGTCTATATGTCATTTTATTTTCACCAAAACATTATTTATTTTGCAACTAGATTAAATGCATAGACAAGAATTGCATAAAGAAACAATTTAATACTATTTTAAAAATCATGCAATTTTTGGAGTGTTACATCTACACTTGGTTTTTGGCAAAGAGCCAGATATTTCCCATCTAAGAATTTTTGGTTGTGTGGTGTATGTCCCAATTGCTCCACTAAAACACACAAAAATAGGACCTCAGAGAAGGTTGGGAATATATATTGGGTATGAATCCCCATCCATAATAAAGTATCTTGAACCATCAACATAAGACATATTTACAGCAAGATTTGTTGATTGTCATTTTGATGAATCAAATTTTCTAACAACAGGGGGAGAAAATAAACAGCTGAATAGAGAAATAAGCTGGAATGAATTATCATTATCTCATTTTGATCCTCGTACAAAACAATGTGAGCAAGAAGTTCAAAGGATAATTCATTTATAGAGTTTAGCAAATAATTTGCCAGATGCTTTTACAGACTTAAAAAGAGTGACCAAGTCATATATTCCAGCTGCTAATGCTCCTAAAAAAATTAATGTCCAAGAGAGACAACCATGTATTGCTAATGAGTCAAAGGCTACCATAAAACGTGGTAGACCATTGGGTTCCAAAGATAAAAATCCTCAAAAATGGAAAGAAGCAAAGAATCAAGATGGTCAAATAGAGGAAATAATAATTCAGGAAAAAACTCCTGAAGGAAATGAAGACATGACTCAAGAGGAGACAAAGGTACCTAATTCTTTAGAAGATGAGATCTCATTAAACTATGACATGTCGGAAAAAATTTGGAACCGTGAGAAAGTCATCATCGATAATGCATTTGCATATAATCTAGCGCTAGAAATTATGGATAAAAATAAGGATCAAGAACCTCACTCAATCGAGGAATGCAAAGAAAGAAAAGATTGGAAAAAATGGAATGATGCAATTCAAGCAGAATTGAATTCTCTTACAAAACGAGAAGTTTTTGGGCCTGTAACCCGTGTACCAAATGGTGTCAAACCCGTTGGTTATAAATGGGTATTTGTGAGAAAACGAAATGAGGAAGGAGAAATCACAAGATATAAGGCACGACTAGTTGCCCAAGGATTCTCACAAAGACCAGGAATTGATTATGAAGAAACATACTCTCCTGTGATGGATGCAACAACTTTTAGATACCTTATAAGCCTGGCAATGAAAGAGAATCTTGACTTGTATCTAATGGATGTTGTTACAGCATATTTATATGGGTCACTTGATAGTGACATATATATGAAACTACCAGAAGGATTTAAACTACCAGGATAAGGTTCTCGAGACCAATATTCAATTAAATTGAACAAATCTCTATATGGGTTGAAACAATCTGGGAGAATGTGGTACAATCGTCTTAGTAAGTTTTTGATAAAAGAAGGGTATAAGAATGATTCTATTTGTCCATGTATATTCATAAAAAGATCTGGATCTAAATTTGTGATCATAGTTGTATATGTTGATGATCTAAACTTAATTAGCACTTCTCAGGGAATCATTGAGGCGAAAGATTGTTTGAAGAAAGAATTTGAAATGAAGGATCTGGGGAAGACAAAGTTTTGTCTTGGTTTGCAAATAGAACACCTTAAAGATGGAGTTCTTTTGCATCAAGCAACTTATATAGAGAAAATACTAAAGCAATTTTACATGGATAAAGCACATCCATTGAGTACCCAATGGTTGTTAGATCCCTTGATATAACCAAAGACCTTTTTCGACCTCCAGAATGTGATAGTGAAATTCTTGGTTCTGAGGTGCCATATCTAAGTGCTATAGGAGCTCTAATGTATCTATCTACTCATATGCGTCCTGATATTGCATTTGTTGTTAATTTATTAGCAAGATATAGCTCATGTCCTACTAGAAGACATTGGAATGGGATAAAACATATACTTCGTTATTTACAAGGTACGAAAGACATGGGTCTATATTTTTCTAACAAATGCATGGAGGAATTAGTTGGTTTTGCAGATGCAAGATATCTATTTGATCCACATAATGGTCGATCACAAACGGAATATGTATTTATGTGTGGTGGTGCATCTATTTCATGGCGTTCAATGAAGCCAACTATAGCAGCAACTTCATCTAACCATGCAGAAATTTTAGCTATTCATGAAGCTAGCAGAGAATGTGTCTGGTTGAGAAATATGACACATCATATTCGTAAGGTGTGCAATTTACTTCTAGAAAATAAAGCACCAACGGTTATACACGAAGACAATGCGGCTTGCATAACTCAATTGAAAGATGGGTACATAAAAGGAGATAAAGTGAAACACATCTCGCCAAAGTTTTTCTTTACTTATGATCTTCCAAAGGATGGTATTATAACAGTCCAACAAATTCGTTCAAGTGAAAATCTAGCAGACTTGTTCACAAAGGCACTACCTACTTTAGTATTCAAGAAATTGACATATGGTATTGGATTACGTCGGTTGAAAGATATCAAATGATATTGCCATCAGGGGGAGTGAATATGTGTACTCTTTTTTCCTTGGCCATGGTTTTTTCCCACTAGGTTTTTCCTTGGCAAGGTTTTTAATGAGGCATGCAATTCACTTTATAATGGACATCCAAGGGGGAGTGTTATGAAATATTAAGATGGATGTCCATAACCCCTATACCATTGAAGTTACAACCTTCATGATTCAATGATGTAACTCTCCTTGTATTTATTCTTGTAACTCCATCCCTCATATGAAGCTATATATATGAGGGCTTATGTATTGTAAAGGAAATACAAGAAAAGAGAACAACTCATTTTCATCCTCTCTACTTCTATTCTACATATTCTTACATACATATTTTTGATAGTGAAACTAGTTATTATATAACACGTGGTTGATTTTTAAGATTTATTTTAAAAATATATTATTTTTTAGATCCCAGGTTCTTTGTGGTGTATTGACTAGTAAAACCCCTATAGTTATTGTCTGCTCTTGAAATGAAGCAAAGCTAATAGGATACTAGATTTACACACAATACTATATTTCATTATTTTTATCAAAATAATCCCTGCCTTTAGGATTTGTTGGGGTCCATGTTTGGTTCCAGGGACTTAAAAAGTCTCTGTCACATCGAATGTCTAGACACTAATTAGGAGTATTAAATATAGATTATTTATATAAAATTAATTTGTCAGCCGAAGACTATTTTACGAAACAAATTCATTGATATAAAATAGTCTATGATTTGACAATATGGTGCTACAATAAATATATGTTAATGATGGATTATTAGACTTAATAAATTATCTCATGATGAAGTATTACCTAACCCTGTAATTAGATTTATAATATAAATTACGAGTATATTCCAGGCAGCCGACTCCGAGGCAATGCTTCACTCACCACGCAACTACGCAAGCAATCCTGACCCCACACATGCGAGCCATGCCCGGCCCAGGCAACTTTCTGAAGCTCCAATCCAAGCAGTTGGGCCTTGTTGTGAGACAGGCCGCAGCCGCGTAGCGGCATGGTTCATGCTTTGGTTTGGTTGCTGGTCAGTGGTCATGGGCTAACGGCCATCGCGTTGCCTGGGCTCCCTCGCCTCCATTTCCATTCAATCCTCGCAGAGGCAGCAACCTGGCGCCTGCCAGTCTGCCGTTCCTCTTCGCGTCGGCACCATGCCGACTGAGCCTCCGCACCGTGACGCCCCGGCTTATCTGCCACGCATTTGTGCTGCTCAGAGCCTGCGGGATCCAGTGAAGGCCAAGCCTCTTGAGCTCTGGACTGCAGTATCACCTGCTGCCTGCGAGGTGTTCGACCTTGTGGCGCTGAAGAAAATGCGCCGGCGCGCTGTTGCGGTTCAGATTTGGCATCCATTCTGTGGGTCATTGGAGCTAAATTCTGGCTTTGTTCTTCATGGCTTCTACATTTTTTTGGTTGCTCGCTGTTTTCCAAGGCAATATGCTAAGTCCAAATTGGTAAGGTAAGTGGTTTGTCAACTGTCATGCTGAAGTAGGCCAAAGTTCATCTGTATGCCAGTTTATTGAACCTATTGGCCAACTTGGATGCTTGGTTATAGATCCAGGACAGGAGACATGCACAGTTAAAAAAATTGAGTTTATTAGTTGATTGCTATTGGTAGTGGAGCAAATATCTTCCTTAGTAGTGTTCTATAAGTTGGGACCTTGCAATACAAATATAATCATAACCTATAATCTTTTCCTTGGCTATTCCTTTCTGGTAAAACATTTAAAAGGGAATTGTTCGAAGTTCTCAGAAAGAATATTGAATACAATACATTTCTCTTTACAATGATATATTGCTAGGTACATATTCGATGGATAGAAGATTAGATGGTTTAGCATATGCACTTTTATATTCAGCATTTTATCATATAGATAGAGGTGCTTCGATTTCATATTGATACTTGAAATCTACTTGCGCTTGATTTTATCGAACATACCAATTCCAAATGACTATCATTGATATTTGAGTTACTCTTCATGTTTTATCATTGCCACATAACAGATTAACAGGCTATGCAACAAAATATCTTTGTCTGTGTTACATGCACTGCAGTGTTTTTGTTCTGGATGTTGTCGCATGTGAGTGTGGGATTGCCTTTGCAAGATGTTGGCTTATTATTGTTTGAAGCTCATTAAGGTATCAAGCAGTCTGGTAATATCACACATGTATACTTGTGTCTGCATTAAATTATGACCATGATTTCTGGGCTCTGACCTCCATCTATTATCTGATTCTTTCAATGCAGAATATTTTATCTGTACGAAAATCAAGGTAATGATCTCCTTGAACACATGAAAATCTGGGTGTTTCTTTTCCTTAATACGAATTTAAGCTCAGTGTATCTCCTTAATATTCAGAGCCTGATCTCAAATTGAAGCTAACTAGCAGCTGCACTGTGAAAATAGTTTTTTTTTCTTCTAAATTTCATCTAGTTTTGTAATGCCACATTTATCATAACTCAGGAGCTATTTACCATGCTAATCAGTCCAGATGCAAATTAATTTCTACTCAAAGCCAATACTATCTTTTTTGCATTTGTGTTATTGTATACTCTCTTCGCTGGTAATTGATGCTATCTTTGTTTCCTATAAATTCATTTTTATCATATTGCGTGGCATACTGATCATTATTATTGCTTATTTCTTTTTTGTTTTAAATGGACACTAATAAACAATAAATCTTCAGAAAATTGACATGTAGACAATATTGCAAAATGTTTTATTCCTAAGTGAAATTGTTTATCACGCTTTTTGGTTGGGGTTGTATGTACTGCAAGGGTTTAACCCCCCTTCCTTAATATACTTTTTCTTCTTAATGACATGGCACTTAGCTCTCCTGCATTGTTAGAGAAAAAAGTTGTTTATCGCATCAGTAATTTAATTCTTAAAGGTACACTGGGATCATAACATTGGAGGATAACATAGATATAAATTAACGTGGTTAATTTTTTATCATCCTAAGAGCTATGTCAAAGGTAATAGGTAATCCTTATCACGAAATTTACTTGTGCATGTTATCAGTAATTTTCAAAATACCTTGGTAGACCTGAACAGAGTATTGCTTGATGCATGTGTAAACCGAGTAGGACTCGGTTTCTTATTTTCTCGAAGGACTCTGCCTTTTGATACCTGAACTTTCTAGAGAAGAGTAGCAACACAGCTTGGGTTCACACAGACACACATCTGGGTTCTCATTTGTTATCTATAGCATCGTGGTACAACATCTGTACTAACAGGGAGAGTGGACAGTTTTCTTTTATTTGTTAACATGAGAAAGAAAACTTAAATTCTGAGTATCTTCTCCAGAAATTGTATGGATTGATGGTTCTGAGGTGCAAGAAAAGAATTGCGTTGGTGGTATTTCTATTTCAGTAACACTCCTCTCTAGCATATCTAAGACCTTTGTGATAGAAGGGCGTGATTCTGGCATCATTTGTATGCACCACAAACCAATCAAAGCCATCTTTGTTGCGATCTCCTCAGTTGTGCTTGTCACTTCAAAGGTTTCAAGTGTACCACCATTAGATAAGTGATCATGAAGCCATTCTGGGAAATAGACTTGGCTAGAATTGTTAGCATTTCTTTGCACATTCCTTCTCCCCCCAACCATCTCCAAAAGCACCATTCCAAAGCTATAGATGTCTGACTTAGTTGATACAACACCAAAGCTTCTAGAGAATACTTCTGGAGCAATGAAGCCAATGGTTCCTCGTGCGCCAGCCATTGAAACGATACTCTCCTTGATGTTACAGAGTTTGGCGAGGCCAAAATCAGCAATTTTCGGACAACAGTTCTCATCTAAAAGGATATTGTGAGGTTTGACATCAAAATGGATGATGTGTCTATTGCACCCTCTGTGCAAATAATCTAACCCTCGTGCAACGCCAATTGCTATTCCATATAATTTTTCCCACCCTAGAGCAGATTTTGGATTTTCAGAATAGATGTATCGCTCCAATGATCCATTGGGCATGTACTCATACACAAGACCTCGTTTTGATCCTTCCAAACAAAATCCAAGTAGACAAACTATGTTAACATGAGAGGTGTTCATGATGCTTACAACCTCATTGACAAATTCTTCCCTATGGCTTCTCGAGTTGTGAAGTATTTTGACAGCAACCAAGTGTCCATCATTAAGCTTACCTTTGAAAACCATGCCATATCCTCCTTCCCCTAGATTTTCACTGAAAGACCTTGTTATTTTTTTCAGCTCAGTGTACCTGTATCTTTTGGGTCTTATCCCATATCTAGATAATACTAACTCAATATTTGCTTCAGCTTCACGGTTCTTTCTCTGAAAAAGGAATGATTTTTTCCAAAGTGGCTTCATCACAGCAAAAGTGCATGCTAAAAGCATCCCAGAAGTTGCAGATATGAACGCTGTAAGTAGACGAAAAGTAGGAAACATTAAACATTACTTAGAGTAGTAATACATCAAGAAGTAACATTGCTCATATCAATCAATGTGCTGAATTGCACAACATAGAGTAATGCTTCATTGTCGATTTTTTGGATTTGTTCTTTGTGAACACTACATTATTTTGGTCTTCTGGGTACCAAATTCTTTTGGCTGCTGCTATGAGTAAAGTTCTTACCTGCCATGAGCAACCTGGTGCCATACTTCTTACTGTGACCTCCATCTGCAGAGAACACATGGGTTGATTGAATCAATAAGAAATGTTATGGAAATTTACTGTTGGAATTGCTTGGTATTATCATGTCTTAAAACTGTAAGAAAAATTGACAAGCTTCACTACTTCAGTGGCAGGTAAAAAGCTAAATGATGATGGGGAATTTCCCTAGACGGCAACCAGTAAGCACAGTTCATCCTACTTTTTGCCTGACATGGAAATAAGGATTTTCGCACAAGTGTAACCTGCGGTATAATAGAAACTTCCCTTTAGAACTGGTTTGACTCACATTAAACTTTTCATGTTACGCGTGGTGTAACAAATAATGGTACCTAATCTACTGCTGCCTAATATAACATGGAAATTAATCCAGGCATTAGAAAGAAAATATAGCACTTTTTCTCACAAGTAAGAAAATGAACTAATTATATGTTACCTCCAGGGGAAGGCGAAATGCAATCCGAAAGATACTTCCTTATGCTTGCCCATGGAACTGAGAAATTGACCTGGGGGATTTGCCCAGCACCGACACTGAAGCTTAGCATCCATTCGAACTGCGGAGATGCAAGGCATGAAGCAACAAGACTGTGCCCATCATCCGACTCTGTGCTTTGGTGAACAGCCTTGTCATCCCCAAACATGCTCCGGAAAAGTGTCTGGTTGCTGTCGCCGCAGTTGATCGACGAGAACCACCTGTTCAAGTCTGAATAGCTGTTCAGGAAGTCGGATACAGGTGGTGTGAAGCTGAACATGAGACTGCAGGACAAATTCTTGAGTATGCTGAGCTCCACATCCTGAACTCTTATGGTACCAGTACCGTAAGAAATTTCCTTGAGGAGTAGCTTGCTGGGCATAACAAGGGCCAGCTCTGGACCTAAGTTGCCGCAGCTAACGTTAATCGATCTCCTACATGCTGGATCGAAACCGGGAGTGCCAACGAAGAAAGGAGGCTTGATCTCTATGGTACTGTCACATGGGAGCTTCGTGAGGCATGAACTGGTGGAGAAGATTGGCAGCATCAAGAGGAAGATGACCAGAGAGACCGAGGAGACCTGTGAGGGGCTCATTGTTGGTCACAAACTAGCAACAGGCTTTGCAATTGCACCTGCAATATCCAGCAAAAGGCAGATGCCACTGTCCTTCAGGCGACGCTAGTACAAATGCTGGGGACGAAGACCTGTGATAGTCTTCGAACAACTGATCACCACACACGGCCACTCGCAAATCACGACAAGAGGAATGCACCCGTTTTCTCTAAATTCAGTCATTGTCGTTGACGACGGCTGAGTTAACGACCATTCTATCACTGCCTCAGTCACTGGTTTGTAAGCAATACAGTCAGTACACGGTAATGACTTGACTATTTACCAGTGCTTCTGGCATCGTATCTCTGGCAGGCTCTTTAAAGAATTGTTTGCCGGGGGTGAGCCAGAGCCCAGAGGTGCAGCACCTAACAGTTGAGGTGTTGGACTAGTAGACTTGCCTTCGGCTTTCCTGGTCGTTTGGGTTGCTTTCGATGATCTCGTGACATTGGAAAATATGATTTGTGGAATGTACGGGTACGGGCCTTAACCGGAGCTCACATGGTTGTGCTGTGCGCACTTTGTTTGTACTGAGAGGGTTTCCTTAATGTCTCTTGAGGAAAACCAAATTTATGTACAACTTCTTGATGAAATGATTTAATCTCTAAAACATCATAAGCAATTTATTATCCCATATCAGAAAAATGTGAAACAAATACCATATTTTTTCCTAAAAATGTTATCCATATGTTGCCGCTCTGTTTGGAGTTATTTGAATCTTTTTTGTTCATGTTCTTAGTGTTTCAATATGAATAGTAAAACAATATGAACAAAAATAGATAAATTTCAAATAAATTTAAATAGATTCACCGGCAGATAGATAACATTTTTAGAAAAAAAAAACGGTCTAGTTTCACATTTACTCCCGCCATCCAAAAAAATATAACCTCACATCTCGAGAAGTCAAAGATTTTAAATTTTAACCAAATTTAAATAAATGATGTGTATAGTTGAATTAGTTATGAAATATATTTTCATAATAAATCTAATTAGAGATTCAATATCTTTCATAAATTTAGTCAAACATAAAGATCTTTTTTTTATGAGATCCAGTTACAGACGTAGACGCTCACATATATGAGTGTACACTTACGTCCGAACGCACGCACGCACACCCTACCTCTATGACACATATGAAAAACCGAGTTGGACCGACAAATCTCGAGATTAACAAAGTCACTATAGGAGCCTCACTGTCAACGAGCTCGTTGCCTACCACTGAAAGAAAAAGCGCCGTTAATCCTGAAATAAATCCAAAAAAATACGAGCACTTGTGTCAAATTGGAGATTTGAACCTGCGTGGGTAGGTTCCACCACAAGAAACCTGATCTAAAACAAGATTTAATTTTTTTTAGGATGGAGAGAGTACCTAATTCAAATAATTAGGTATAATTTCTATACATTAAGCCAAATTTTGATTATTTTTGGGAAAACAAAAACCATGTAGATGATCAAATTTGTCTTGTTTCAATGGTTAGAGGGCCCAGTCAAGATTGAAAATCGGAGTATTGTGCAAGTTATAGGTTGGAACTCGTGCTAACCCTTTAGGTGGCAACGCTACAGCTGCAGTGGTTAGGGACGAAGACTAGCCATAGACTTAGGGGGGTGTTTGAATCTGAGGGCTAAAGTTTAGACCATGTCACATCGAATGTTTTGATGATAATTAAGAGGGCTAAATATGAGCTAATTATAAAACTAATTACACGAGAGTAAACTAATTAGCGAGACAAACTATTAAGCCTAATTAATCTATCATTAACAAAATGTTTACTGTAGCATCACATTGTCAAATCATGGAATAGATTCATCTCGTAAATTAACCTCAATCTATATAATAGGTTTTATAATTAATCTATATTTAATACTCTAAATTAGTGTCAAGTATTCGATGTGACAGGTCTAAACTTTAGACCTTAGGAAACAAATACCCATTAAGTATGGATCACCACACACGGGAGGAATGTGGTTTCAAAGTCGTTATCGTTGACGAGGGCTGAATAGTAGTACTACCCTCGTCTCAAACAAAATGTAATTATGGAACAATATTTAGTATATCAAGTTTGATTAATTAATTATAGAATAATATAAATATTTTTATAGTAAATTGATACACAACAGTACAGGCGCATTACACAGCAGAAGCACTGGACACCAAAACACAACACTTACATACACAAATGGACACACACAGACAGTTTTATTCTTCTTATTGTGCTCGATCTTGTCCTACCGCAGGCAGGTGTTGTTCTTCTTGTAGTACAGCTTGACCCTTCGTATCATTCATTCATATTGTGATCGCGTCCATGATGAAAGCATGCAGTTGAACGGATGGATCAACCAGAGATCTCGACGGCCCTGACCTGCGGCTTCTTGGCCTCCTCCTTAGGCACGGTGACCGTGAGCACGCCGTCGTCCATGGACGCGTGCACCTGGTCCAGCTTGGCGCCGCGCGGCAGGCGGAACCGCCGCTGGAACCTGCCGCTGCTGCGCTCAACGAGGCGCCACTTCACCTCCTCCTCCTCCCTGGTGCGCTCGCCGCTGATGACGAGCACGTTGCCGTCCTCCACCTCGACCTTGGCGGCCTCCTTCTTGACGCCGGGGAGGTCGGCCCTGAACACGTGCGCCTCGGGGGTCTCCTTCCAGTCCACCCGCACGTTGGTGAGGACGGGGCACTGCTCCGCCAGCGGCCGGAAGACGCCGAACGGGTCCGCGGACGTCCAGAAGTCCAGCGACAGCGGGTCAAACACGTTGCTGCTGCGTACCAGCGACATTGCTTGCTTGCTTCTTGCGATCAGACCACCTGAACTCGATCGTCGATGCTGCTCTGTTTCTAGGAGATGTATGTAGAGCTAGCTAGCTGCTTCGATTGCTGCTCGTGTCAAACTTGGAGAGTGATTGCTCGTTTGCCGTCGCATTTTATAGGAGCCAATCGACGATCAGTTTTTTTTTAAGTATACCTGTATTAATTAATAGACAAACATATCAAATAGAAGTACACCGAAAAAAATACGAAGGACAGCTATCCAATCTATATTCTACGAGAAAGTAAACCGGGTGCAATCGCTGCCAACAAAGACCGTCGACACCAGTCGACGCCGCCAAACCTGAATCACCAGAAGCCGGAGGAAACCACCGGCGTTGAGGTGGACTGCAGCAGACGCTCGATCTCGCAGAAGCGAAGAAGTCTTTGAGCGTCCATCCGTCAGGATCACAATCCAGATTGAAACGACGAGAGTGGTGCTGACGATGACATCCATCGTCGCGGTGAAGCCAAGCTCGCTCAATCCCGATCCGTGCCGCCGGTAGATCACGTTCGATCCACCGCACTCCATCTTGCCGCCATGCCCTCAGCCGCCACCGTATCCTTGACCTTAGACGCGGCACGAGCACCGCCGCTCCGCCGTGACGACGAAACAACAGCCGCCGCAGACTTCTACACCACCTCACAGGTCTCTCATCGTCACCGGAGTAGACGACGACGAGGTGGACGAAGACCGTGAGGACTTTATCCACCATGGCAGCGCCGTCACCTCCATCGAGCTCGCGCCGCCGGAAAACCTAACTTTAAAAACTTAATCCACTGAAGAAACTTATTAAAAATAATGGATTCCCACTCCCTGTCCCCGGCGAGACGCCGAAGAGGAAAGGAGGGGACCAGCGAGGACGGCGGAGGGGGCAGCCGGCGGCTGTAGGCGTCAGAACTTGACCATGTTGACAATCGACGATCTGTTGGACGCGTCGTGAAGGCTCCAGGACTGACTGATGTCTCCTGCTTGTTCTCGCGCCAGTCGGATGACTCATCCACAACGACTCATCCGACTTTTCTAGACAAAGGCAGTCGCCCTTTCTGCTAAAAACACACACGAGTTTTCTGGACTCGTTGTGGGAGGTGCGTGGGCCATGGATGGCGGCACTGCACTGGCGTCGTGAATAATGGGCTGAAAAGGTGCAAAGAGGTGGGCTGGCATACCCAACTGTGAGATTACAGACCATGCCCAACTTGCCAGGTTAAGATGGACCTTGAGTCTGAGAGTGGGCTCTGGAGTCTAGATGCATTGGTGTGGTGTGTAACAAGCTGGCTGAAAATGTCGAATCGACCCAGGTGAGATGGGCGGGAATACTTAAGATGACTTAGCCTTGGGGGGGCCAACGGCATGGTTTGGATCCAACTAGGCACGGTACGACTAGAGTGGGCCTGACACATGGTAGATGAATCGTGGTGGCCCACGATCTCAGTCCAAGGCCTACATACAACACTGGGCTGAGCTGGGTTGGTTGTGCTTTCCGATTTGACTAGCCCAACTAGTTTGGCAGCCCAACACGGATATATCCATTTTTTTAGAGAATGAATAAAATCTAGCTTTCCAGATCTTTAAGGTAGAGGCATAAGTTCATAAGTCCAAAATTGTTACTCCCTCCCTTACAAATTATAAGACATTCGAGAATATTGAAGAGTTAAAAGATCTCAAGTTTGACAAAATAAATTTATAAAGAAAATTATAAAGAATTATGACAACAAATAAGTATACTATAAAAATATAATTGATGAAAAATATTTAGTTAGTATCATAAATGTTATTATATTATCTAATATAAGTTTGGTCAAATTTGAGATACTTTGACTCTTCAATATTTTTAGAATGTCTTATAATTTAGGATGAAAAAAGTACAAAGTTTAACTAATTGTGTTTAACATTAATAGCCAATATGAGCGAGCGCGGCCTTGGCATGAGTGACCTTGGCTCCCGGCAAGCTTAAGTGACCCCTGGTGCACGGGGTGGCATCAGCCCGACACATACAACCTCGCTTAACCTGACATAAGGTCTAAAGGCAACGTGAAGATGAAGTGGTCAACACCTCGAGGAAGACCAAAGAGTTCTTTTGAAGATCATATAAGCATACAGGCCTAGATGAAAAGATGCAAAGAAACAAAGTAAAATGAGCACTGTCAAGGACCACTCGAAAAGGTCTCGTATAAAGAGGCATCTCGGAGAAAAAGGATGTGTTTGGAAGAAGACAGGCAACGTCCAGCCACTCATCGGAAAATGTCCTGTGATGCAAAAGAATAGGGCACCGGAGCTTAGGCTCGAAAAAGATTGTTCTGCAGAAGGTTTCACCGACACCTACCATCGAAATTCTTCAATGACACTATGGAGAGAGCACCAGAGATTAGACCATGTTCCCAACACTATGTAGTAGGGTTTGGAGGTCACTGAATGGACTAAGAAGGTTATAAGGCCGGACCTCAAGTTTGAGGTCGATCCTATAGCTTAAGGGTCTGTTTGTTCCATTGAAATTTAATTTATGCTAAATATTTATACTGATTTATTGTGAAAGAAAAAAATATTGTTTGTTTACTGAAAAATAGTGTAGCCAAACATGACCTAAAGCTCCATACGAGATTAGCTCTTTAGTGTAGATAAGATCGATCGTAATAAGAAGTTTAGCATTCTCTTGTTATTATTCACACTAGTGGTGCCCCAAGAAGATTTAGTCGGGCCGTGCCAAGGAGGTTAGTGGGACCGTGCCGACTGCCCACTTGTGCCGAGTTAGAAGTGGACCAAGCACGACACAAACCGTGAGCCGTGCCCACACATTCTACTCCTACTAGAAGTACAGTAAATGATTTGGATTGTGCGTATCTGGTACCGATAGTATCGCGTGAATGAAAAGCGAAAATTGTGCAGACGTGGGCGGTGATTCAGCCTGTCGACTCCAGCAAAGCTAATAATACAACCCATTGCTGCTTGTTTGAATTCTTTCAACCAACCTCTCAGCTCATTCATATAATGATTTCACCTTCACATTTAATGTATAACTCACTTGTCTATCTCACAGTATTTTTTGATTCTTATGTCCAAGTTGATTGTAATCTTACATCCCATTTTAGTAGCTAAACTTAGATGATTTTAGGCCCTAAACTATTAAACACCCCCTTAAAATGTCTTCTAAATTTTAGTTCATGCACTAAACTTTAGGAGACACTAAACTTTAGAGGGTAAACCAAACATACCTTTAACATTTAGCCTGCTTGCAGCCCATCACTGTACTTTCATCAAACAACGCGCTTCTGCTTCCGAGCTTCTAGGAAACTGCCCGCCCGGAACAACCAAACTTTGGCTTCGTGACACACCGAGATCCGCACCGGGCGCCGCGCGGCCTCTCCGTCGGCCTTCCACGTGGCCAAGCCGCGGCGCGATGCCTGCCAGATTCGCCGACCGAGGCAGCAGCCAGCCATCACCAAGACCCATCTCGCAGTCCGTCTCACGCATAGTAAAAAAAAAGTCGGTGCCCCTGCCGCTGCGTGTCGCGTCGTCGTCGTCGCTCGCCACTGTGCCTGCACCAGCGGCCTATTAATACCTCCTCCGGCGAGACCATTCCCCATTACTCCAAATTACCAACAACCAACCACCGGCATCCACAAGCTCACATCACACACATCCTCTTCAGCTGCTCACTGCCGCAGAACCACACAGGCAAAGCGCCCTTCACACCACCACCGCTCCACGCTTCGTTCCACCAGCGCCATGTCGACCAGCGCCAGCAAGAAGCAGGCCCAGAGGCCCCCAGCGGTGTTGTCGGCCAACGACGCGGAGATGCAGAGGGTGTTCTCGCGCATCGACACGGACGGCGACGGCCTGATCTCGCCGTCAGAGCTAGCCGCGGTGTCGCGCGCTATCTCCCCGCCAGCGACCTCCTCGCACGGCCGCCGCGAGGTGGCCGCGATGATGGACGAGCTCGACACGGACCGCGACGGTTTCGTGGACCTCGGCGAGTTCAAGGCGTTCCACGCGCGCGGCGGTGGCGCTGGCGGCGGGGACGGTGACGACGGCGACGGCGACGCCGAGCTCCGCGCTGCCTTCGACGTCTACGACGTCGACGGCGACGGCCGTATCACGGCGGCCGAGCTCGGTAAGGTGCTCTCGCGCATCGGTGAAGGGTGTACCGCTGAGGAGTGCCAAAGGATGATCGCTAGCGTCGATACCGACGGTGACGGCTGCGTCGGCTTCGAAGAGTTCAAGAAGATGATGTGCCCCGAGACCCAAGCCGGCGCCGGCGCCGGGCTGGACAAGACCAAGAAGGAGTAATGGGTGTGTGCTCGGGGTGTCTCTGCCTTCTGGCATCAATTTCACCTAGCCTGGAGGACATACTCCTGCACTGCACCTCAAGTAAAACTACTGTAATTGGGAATAGAAATTCTCCATGACTATCATGTAGACGTATTATTGTATAATGTATTACGTAGCCATTATCTACAGTACTAGTATTATATTCTGGCGTACTAGATGTATGCACCGATTTGATTTGCTGATCCAGTCATCCAGAACCGTTTGGTTTGACTTGTCCAAGCCATTCCCGGCTCACATGCGTCAAGAGAGTACTACCACGGAACCAAATACTACAGCGGATCGTAGAGAAACTGGAGCTCCTCTCTTCAGAGTTCAGACACAAGTTTCTCTGAACCTTTTGCTTTCCTGTGTTTTCCCTGTTTCAGAATTCAGTGACCGTTCGTTTTATTTTGAGTTTTGACAGCGGTTCCACTGTTGTGATTCTGATTCAGCTGATTGGGCGGTCGACAAATTCCGATGTGACAGCAATATCCATATATATATCGGTAGGAGATAAGGAGAGAGATGCGTTGGCATTCTGATAGCGCGTGCGCGTGGGTGCCCTGCACCTGCAACCAGAGCAATCGGTTCCACTTCCATCCACACTGCAATGAACTCTTCGTGGCACTGGCGTGGACACGTCTGTATCTATCAGCTTTCTATATCTACTACTCCTATATACTGTACCATAGTAGTAGTACTCTGTAGAAGCAGTGGGTTAGGCAGCGCACGTCGATCATTAGAGTACACGTAGCTGCGCGTTGCAAAAGCAGCAGTGAAGCATCATATTCTGTGGCTCTCTGAGCAGTCACTCGTTTTCATCCTTCCACGGACGGGCCACTTCAAAATCACCCAGACCCTTCGGAATCAAGGGTCCCAGATGACCGGCTAATGGTCCATGTGTCCTTTCAGAGATTTTCGGTTCTTCAGCCGGTCAGCTAAGCTCAGATCTTCAGCGATACTACTTGTCAGCTTAATTTGTCTAAGCTTGCTCGCTCTTCTTGGGGTCGACGTCGACCGTCAGTTGCCAATTTTCAAAACAAATGGCTTCCCACGATCATAATCAAAGAGGCAAAGAAAGATATGCAGGATGTGGATATATATATATATATATATATAATATTGGTCAAAGTCTAATTCGATGGTTCCCCACAGGCCACAGGCCACAAAATGACCTTCGCAAAGTCAACTGCAAACGCACCGGCCACCGGCTACCTCTCTGCTGACAAGCGCCACCGGATTTGGATCCCGCTTGCGGCTTCCACGACCATGCACGCGTCACGAAGGAGTGGGCTTGTTTCGGTCGGATCGATTCGGCCTGATTCTATACCACCTCGGACAAAAAATGAACATTCGGTTAGATATGGCCCATAATGAAAACTGGTAGATCTAGAACCTTTCTTCCTTCATTTGGCCCACAATAAAAATCTTTCTATGTCTACAACAGAGACGAGCCAGGTTTGAATGAAACATTAGAATTCGCTTGATCCGGCCCAAGAACAAAAATATGTCTATTTTCAATACCAAACAACGGAAC
The DNA here is from genome assembly GCA_022036555.1 of Microstegium vimineum. Classification (NCBI taxonomy): domain Eukaryota; kingdom Viridiplantae; phylum Streptophyta; class Magnoliopsida; order Poales; family Poaceae; genus Microstegium; species Microstegium vimineum. The sequence goes on from CM039134.1 coordinate 11,654,634, forward strand.
GAGGCCTGACTCATCTCTACATCACATCTTTTGTTAGGCGAAGGAGAGAAAAAGAGATAAGTGAGAGCGTACTTTATTTTTCAAATAAAAATACTGTCTCCATCCTAAAAAAATATTATTCTAAGTTGAAACGGTACATCATTTTTAAAACTTTAAGTAGTTTTTCTTTAAGAAAAATGTTATTAATCTGTATATCCCCAATACATGAATTGTGAAAATATATTCTACAATTCCTCTAAGGTTCTGTTTAGATCCTTCAAACTGAATTTATTTTAATAATCATAATTTACACATATATTAATCAAGCTGATATGGTTGTATATAGATTATATTTGTATATTATTGTTCACTATATGAGATACATACTTATTTATTGTATTTCTATCGTCAAAGAGTGTGTTTGAAAAAACGGGTTATAAGTTGCAAAGTAGAAATATGGAATAATAACCTATAGAATTAATTTTCATCTCTCATCCTATGAATTTAAGATAGGATTATATGTGAACTTTAAAAAGTGGTCGAATGTCAATTTTCAAGCCAAATAGCTTAACTTATTAAAGTAGATTTCAATTTGTTCAAATGAAAAGATCTAAACGGCCCCTAATAATAATTATAACACATCATAAATTTTAGTATCCTTCTGTATCTATTTGATTAAACTTTGTTGAAGGCTGGACTAATAGTGATATCATTTTCCTTTTGTATCATAATTTTTGTATGCTTTTCCTTTTGCTTTTTTTCTTCTCAGAACTAGTGGTATTAATAATATTATAGAGAGATACATTATACAGATACTGTGAAACCAGGCCCGTCTTTTTTTGAAAGATTCTTACAAATATGTACCTGCTTAATTAATTTCAAAATCTAGATACTTGTTTCATTTTAAACGCCGAGATCTATAGGATAAACAACTCGATGTCAAGATCTATGGTGCCAAGCTTGGCGCCAAAATCTACGGTGACGAGCTCCCTACCAAATATAACCGCGCCACCAGTGTTGTGTCGAGACGTGTAAGTTCGGCGCTAGCATTGATGGCACCGAGCTAAGAGTCTAGATATTGAAATTATTCGAGCATGAACGTATTTTAAAGAATCTTTCAAAAAAAAGACCAAAAAGTAAAAAAGGACAGGTGAAACCACGACGAACAAACTCGTCAACAGCCCATGTGGGGCAAAAGGATAAAACTCGGCCCATCTTAAGGAAAGGTTAGCCCATATTTGTTTCTTTTGTTTGTTTCCGTCTTCTTCAAATCCCTGTGTATATATTCAACACTCTCCGAAGCATGACCAGACATTTTCTGAAACCTAAGTACCTAACTCAATATTTGCTCAGTAAATTTTGACATTTTACATGAAACTGTTGAAATAATATACTAAAAATATTGAACTAGTATACATTTAAGAATTTCGAGATTGTGTTAGAAGAGAAGACTAAATGTTACTATTTGATCTCATTCTGTTCAACTGTCTAATCAACTTGGAGGTTCAACTGGATTTGCAAAACAAAAAAAAATACTCAGTTTGAGAAAAATGTTTTAAATTTTAATCTCAAAGCGATTTCCCAGCCCCACCTCGTACTACCCCAACTCAGGCCTGCCAGTTTCAAAAAAAAAAAACTCAGGCCTGCCACCAAGACTTCTTCCACCTCTACTCATCATTTAACGTGTTTTTAATTTTTCACATCGAAGAATAAGTATACTAACATACTCCTACTATTTTCCTTTTAAAAAAAATACTCTTACTCTACATGTGTCTTTTTTTCCTCCGAAAATACAGTACTACATGTGTTTGTTTTCCAAACACGTTGAGTTTGTCAAGGCCTTCCCCAAAACAAATTGTGACGTGCCATATACACGGAAATCATCATCTTGATGTGTTGGTCGATCTGACAATCAAGAAATGGATTCATCTTCAACAACAAACAACCTTCAATCCTGGTTACCAAAAACACCTTCAAAAATGAGTTTGCGCTCCTGCTACTGCGCGCAAAAAGGAGCTACCTCCCCTTGATTGATCTATGGATAAGCAATCTAGTGTAATCTTTTTAGTATGGTTTATTTTCTTCATTTCCTTCTTTTGTCTCTTAAGCTTTGTTCCCTGCCCCTCTCCCCTCCCTCTTTTGTAATCACTTTTTAAACTCATTTTTTTTAACTTACCAGTAGGGCTTCGTCCCTCCTGTTTATTGTCAAAAAAAATAAAATCAAATGCGTAGCTTCAGGGAGCCGTTTCGTCGTCTTTCCCCCGTTGTGAGTGCGCCACGTTCCACACTGAACAAACGTGACGTCGTGGTCGATCCCATTCCCAGCTCTGGGACTGTGATACGGGGCAGAGCACACACACTATGCATGCACGCGCCGAATCAGGCATTCTGGCTGGCTTTGCCTTTGTCTTGGTATTTTCTATATTAAGAAACAACAAACCACTTTGCTTGCTTGCTTGGGCCGTGAAGCATGAGTTTTCCATGCATGCGCAGGGCGGCATTGCGTACTGAAGTGACATCGACCGGCCGGGATCGATCGAGATGAAGCTGTTGCCAAAGATTCGAATTCGAGAACGATTCATGTTCACACACCATTGCTGGTGCTGATCCTGTGGCTCTCCTAGATCACATATAGGAGTACTCCTACGTTTTAAGATGTGTTTGGTTCATGGGATGGGGTGGGATGGAGTCATTCCATCCTAATTTCTAGGCTGTTTGGTTCGTGGATAGGGGAATGGAGTCATCCCAGTCCAGAAATATTCCCTTGAAAAGTAGGACGGACTCGCTCCCAAAATTTTGTCGGACGTGCTCGCTCCCGTTTGTTGTGTCTGGTGTTGTCATCCTCTTTGCTGATATCCCTCCAACCAAACACCAAAATAGAACCATTCCATTATTTCAACCAAACACCGAATAGAACCGTCATGTCCCTAAATCAGGAGCGGAACCGTTCCATTCTACCTCGCTCTCCAACCAAACACATCCTAAACAACACAACCGACCTCGAGCGCTGCTGCTTTTAACCGATGCCCGTGCCTTGAAGCTTTGGATTTCGACTCCCTACGCCTAGGGCCTCCATTTTCGTCGTCGTGCCGGTGCAGTGGGGCGGCTGCAAATTGGACACGTACGTCGCACTCGGGTGATCCATCGTCGTCCTCGCGGCGGGCCGCCAGCAATGTTCAACAACGTTGGTGCGCTCAACGTACGGCTGCGGCTACAATTGTTTGAGTCAACATGTACAGTACATTGCATCATACTGCTGTATGTGTATGGTTTGTAAGCTGAGCATGCTGAGGGCCTGTTTGGATTACGGGGAAAAAAAATAATTCTAATTCATGTTTTTTTTATAAAAAAAATGAAATTGATTCCTGTGTACTCTAGCACGACGAGTGCGGAAGATCCATGCATCGCCGAAACCATCAGAATCTTCACCCTTGAGTGTGCCACCTCATCTTCTTCTTTCAATTATGAGGAATATAAAAAATGATTGGTATTTTAGTCTTTGCTGACCGAATGTCCGAATCTAGCCAATCCCGAAACATATAGTACATATAATCTGGCTTTGAGAAGTTGGCGGTTAGATTGAAAACAGCAAAGGTATTGAGTGTGCTTCTTGGCGATATGATTCCATGTTGTGCTACAGTAGTACTAGATATACCACTAACAGCTAGCGAGTAAACAAGCTTGTAGTGCAACCAATCGCTTTTACTTGTCTCTTCCCAAAGCCAAGAAAAGCACGGACTCTTGGAGTGTTGGAATGGTGCTTACTCCACTCGGACAAAAAAATAAAAAATAATAACGCTTACTACGAGTAGTACAGCAGCTAATCAGAAGGGACACACACATGCACTCCCGCCGCCGCCTGCGTCCGCCGCTGACATTCCGGCCACGCCGCCGCCCGGGCTCCACATGCCAGCCTGCAGATGAGCTCATGACGCGCTCTGAGCCGGCGAGACATGGCCCGCCGGATCTTGCGCATTCTTTACTGTCACTCAAAAGCACAAGCACAGAGAGAAAAGACATTCCCCTGTCTCTGTGGGTGGTTGCTTCGAGTTCGCACGACGTTATGGCACGGCGTTCGTTGGGTGCAATTTTCGTGGTGATTTTGACGAACGACCAATCGGCTCTTTATATAAGGTGTCCCGCCGCGATCCCTCTCCCTCACCAGTCACCACACCGCAAGCAAAATCGGCATTTGCCACGCCAAGTTTTCTCCAGCCAAACCAAATTCAGTCTCAGCGATCATCACCTGCTCGCCTTGGTACCAACAATGGCGTGCACCCAGGTAAGTACAGTCACATGCCTGCCAATGCAATGCAACTGCATGCCTCACTCATCACGCGCGACTCTGCTGCTGTCCATCAGGAGGTGGTGTTCGACCTGAACCTGGTCGAGAACAGCGCGCTGGCCGGCTGGGCGGCGGTGGGCGCGTGCACGACGCTGTCCGTGGGCGACGAGGAGCCGGCCAAGGTCCCAACCGAGACGATCAACGACGTGGCGGACGACTACAGGCCGAGCGGGCGGTACATCCTGGCGTCGGGCCGCGCCGTCGAGGCGGACGGCGTGCGCCGGGCGCTGAAGCCTGCCGCGCTCAAGCCCCGCGTCACGTACCGCGTCGCCGGCTGGATCGGCCTCGGTGACGGCGCCGAGGGCGGCCACGCGGTGCGCGTCAACCTCCGCTTGGACGACGACGGGTGCGTCGTCGAGGGAGGCGCCGTCTGCGCGCAGCCCGGTAAGTGGACGGAGATCAAGGGCGCGTTCCGGCTCAAGAAGTCCCCGTGCGCCGCCGAGGTGTACGTCCAGGGCGCGCCTGCCGGCGTCGACGTCAAGGTCATGGATCTCCAGGTCTTCGCCGCCGATCGCAAGGCGCGGTTCAGGAAACTCAGGAAGAAGACTGACAAGGTGAGTGAGCAGTGACGACTACTACTACTCATAGGGTCATAGGATCGGACTTTACGCCTGGTTGGTGAAAATGGTGAGCTGAGCTGAACTGGATAGGCACGGCTTGCTCGCCGCGAGAACGACACTCGCTCGCTCGATCGCTTGCGCCCCGAACAAGATTTTCGCAGTAGTCAGCTCAGAATTAAGTCCGCGCACGCATGCACTGAATGCTGATGTGCCGAACATTGATCGAGATTGACTGGATTGAAACACTGACAGGTGCGCAAGCGGGACGTGGTGCTCAACTTCGGCAGCGCGGCGGCGGGATCGGGCATCTCCAGCGCGTCCATCCGGGTGATGCAGATGGACAACAGCTTCCCGTTCGGCACCTGCATCAACACGAACGTGATCACCAACCCATCCTTCGTGGACTTCTTCACCAAGCACTTCGACTGGGCGGTGTTCGAGAACGAGCTCAAGTGGTACCACACGGAGGCGGGCAGGGGCAGCTCAACTACGCCGACTCGGACGCGCTGCTCGACTTCTGCGACCGGTACGGGAAGCCGGTGCGTGGGCACTGCATCTTCTGGGCGGTCGAGAACACGGTGCAGCAGTGGGTGAAGGCGCTCGACGACGACCAGCTCACATCGGCGGTGCAGGGCCGCCTGCAGAGCTTGCTCACCCGCTACGCCGGCCGGTTCCCGCACTACGACGTCAACAACGAGATGCTGCACGGGAGCTACTACCAGGACCGTCTCGGCGACGACGTCAACGCCTTCATGTTCCGCGAGACGGCGAGGCTGGACCCCGGCGCCACGCTGTTTGTCAACGACTACAACGTCGAGGCCGGCAACGACCCCAACGCGACGCCCGAGAAGTACATGGAGCAGATCGCTGCGCTGCAGCAGAAGGGCGCTGCGGTCGGCGGCATCGGCCTGCAGGGGCATGTCACTAACCCAGTCGGGGAGGTCATCTGTGACGCGCTCGACAAGCTCGCCACCACTGACCTCCCCGTCTGGCTCACTGAGCTGGATGTGAGCGAGTCCGACGTCGACCTCCGCGCCGAGGACCTCGAGGTCGTGCTCCGGGAGGCGTATGCGCACCCCGCCGTCGAGGGCGTCGTGTTCTGGGGACTCATGCAGGGACACATGTGGCGCCAGGACGCCTGCCTCATCAACGCTGACGGCACCGTCAACGACGCCGGCGAGAGGTCAGTAGTCTCGTTCCTAAATTAAATGCCTATATATCCTCTCGATTCGCTACCGACCACTGTGGAAGTGTGCTCTGAATCACCTGCCTGCAGATTCGTCGATCTCCGGAGGGAGTGGACATCGCACGCGCGCGGGCATATCGACAGCGCCGGCCACTTCAAGTTCAGGGGGTACCACGGCACATACGTCGTGCAGCTCGCGACGGCGACGGGGAAGGTGCACAAGACGTTCTCCGTCGAGAAAGGGGACACCCCTCTCGTGCTGGACATGAACCTTTGACGATCACTTCTACCGTTCCCTAGTTATTACATACATACAGCTAGCCTTGAAAAAGGTCCTAGTATTATACTGGTACATACATACATATACTACGACGACGACATATGGGCATTGATTTGATCGAACGGAGGGCATAAGAAATGGAACGCAAACAGAAAACACTCCAATTTTACATATCTATATCTATGATTGGTATTGTAAGAGAAACTTAAGGTATTGTACTCCTTAAGAATTATTGGTGATGGTGAATAAACTGAACGAGCTATTCCTCGTTTTGTAGTAAACCGTATTGATGCTCTCTATCACGGATCCTACGTTGATCATTCGATCCTTTTCTTGTACAATGACTGTTTTTTTTTCCACATCGCATTAATCAGTTCCAGCATGCTCATCTGTGTTTCGTTTTATGCGTGGATACGCCGTATTTCTAGCCATATTTGATTGGACGTTTTGTAACTACATGATTCTATAAATAATAATCCTCTTGTGCCATTCTTGTAAGGGATCGTCAGGTCTAAAGGCTGGTTTGAATGCTTTTACGTTAACCCACATGTGTTGAAATAGATTTAAACTAATAAGTTTCACTCTAAGATATGTGGTGTAAGGTAGATACGTGTTCATCCAAACAAGATCTAAGGGTATGTTTGTTTCATCCTCATTCCATGTGGATTAGAGGAGATTGAAAATGAATTTGATCCTCTACAGCTAAAATCCCCCTCAATTTTCTTTGATCCCCTCCAATCCACTTGGATTGGGGATAAACCAATATGGCTAAAAGGGTTGAATTTAGTAGGGAACTTAAAACCTTGCTCTGTTTGGATGTAGATATTGAAAACCCTGGAATTGAAATGGTACCAATACCAAATCAGACTTATATTGGAAATGGATGTCAATACCAAAGTGGTTGTTTGGATGTAGATAGAATTGCTAGTTGGAAACAAAAGCAGTGTCAAATACAAATTCATGTTTGGATGTGCATAGCATGGAATTGGAGGCGGGGGCAGAGACACTCGTCTTCATCTCTGGCGAGCAGGTGGAGGCGACGGCACAGGGGCTCCTCTTCCTCTCTAGTGAGAAGGTGGAGGCGAGGCTCTTCCTCTCCGATGAGCAGGTGGAGGCGGGGTCAGATGCGCTCATCTTCCTCTTCGGCGGGCAGGCGGAGGCGGAGGCCATGGACGAGCAGGTGGAGGCGGAGGCGGCAGACACTCCTCTTCCTCTCCGGGCCTTGGGAGCGCAGGTGGAGGCGGAGGCGGCCGCGGCCGCGGCCATGGGAAACTTTGATGACGATCCGTAGGGTTCGCTGTCTGATCTTTCGATGAGAGATGGTGGATAACTCGATTGGTGAATGCAGATGACGTTCACGGCTCGACTACAACCGTCCACGAACGCTGCGCCTTAGCAACCGATACACCACCTCCGATGGTTGTCGCGATCTTGCGGCGTGACAACCAGCCACTAGGGCTCCCGTCCTGCAAGCAATCGAAGAACCAGCAAGAACAAGATGAACAAGCACTCAATTGCAAGATGAATATGAAGGTTTTAATCTGAGGACACAATATGGTGAGGTTCTGATGACAATCAGATAGACGGTTGATCCAACACGCGCGCTGAAAGGCGGTAGCAATGGCTAACTCGACAAAACAAAACCTAAACTGTTTGTGGTGGCTCTAAAGACTTATAAGGAGTTGGGAGGACAACCACAATGGTGTTGGGGTCGTTCTCCAACCCTAGGACGCGTCTCTAATGGACCCAACTTGATACATGGGCCATCAGCCCAAATTAAGGTGACGCAGCACCGGTGGACACAAAAGGATGCGGTACAAAAATGACTACTCTGGATGTATCCGATAAGATATAGCCTTAGTTCTGGATCCGTTGGAAAGTAGACTTGATAAGCTTTCCAAAAAGTGCGAGAACGTCCCAATCGGAGTCCGTATGAAGTCGTGACATCCATCACAAGTTGGTGTTGTCCTGCAGTCCAAATCCAGCTAGCGTCCATCCTGTGTCCCGCTGATCCTCTCCATTGTTCCTGAGAAAAACAAGAGTGCACGTGTCTCCATTGTCTAAATATAATGAACAAGAGTTTGAGAATGAACTTACTTGATGGTTGAGTTCACGGGCACAAGCACGAGTAATAGGACCAAGTGGTGCTGGAGATGGTGTTGGTGTGGTGTTGATGTCCTCATCATCCTCCCCTTCTTGCATTTGAGTCGTCCTCGACTCAAGCTCATCTTCCTCTCCCAAATATGGCTTCAAATCTACAATGTTAAATGTGGGACTAATCCCAAAAGCTACAGGAAGATCAAGCTTATATGCATTCTCATTAATACGTTTTAGCACTTTAAATGGTCCATCAGCTCTAGGCAACAATTTAGATTTTCTCAATTCAGGAAACCTATCCTTTATCAAATGCAACCAAACCAAATCACCAGGTTCAAAAATCAATTGCTTTCTACCTTTATCACCAGCAAGCTTATACTTAGCATTCATGTGTTCTATGTTTTCTTTAGTTGTTTCATACAATTTTAACATCAACTCAGCACGTTGCTTAGCATCAAAATTCAATTGTTCAGAAGTTGGTAGAGGCATTAAATCAATAGGAGCACGAGGTAACAAGCCATAAACAACCTCAAATAGGCACATCTTGGTAGTAGAATGCAATGAACGATTATAGGCAAACTCAATATGAGGCAAACAATCTTCCCACATCTTAATATTCTTCTTTAAAACAACCCTTAACATAGTAGACAAAGTTCTATTCACAACTTCAGTTTGACCATCAGTTTGGGGATGACATGTGGTAGAAAATAAAAGCTTAGTCCCCAATTTACCCCCATAGAGTTCTCCAAAAATGGCTAAGAAATTTAGCATCTCGATCAGAAACAATTGTATTTGGCACACCATGTAAACGAACAACTTCGCGAAAGAATAAATCAGCAATATGTGTAGCATCATCAGTTTTATGACAAGGTATAAAGTGTGCCATCTTAGAAAATCTATCCACAACCACAAAAACACTATCACGGCCCTTCCTAGTCCTTAGCAATCCCAAAACAAAATCTATAGAAATATCTTCCCAAGGCGCGTTAGGAATAGGTAGAGGCATATACAAACCGTGGGGATGTAATCGTGACTTTGCCTTCTGACAAGTTGTGCAACGAGCAACAAATCGCTCCATGTCTCTCCTCATCTTTGGCCAAAAGAAATGACCAGCAAGTATGTCCTCCGTCTTCTTTGCTCCAAAATGTCCCATCAAGCCACCTCCATGCGCTTCCTGAAGCAACAACAAACGAACGGAGCTAGCTGGGATGCATAGCTTGTTAGCTCTAAACACAAAGCCATCATTTAGAACAAATTTATTCCATGTTTTTCCATCTTTACATTGCAGCAACACGTCTTTAAAATCATTATCATGTATATATTGTTATTTAATTGTTTCCAAACCAAAGATCTTATAGTCAAGTTGTGTTAATAAAGTATATCTCCTAGACAAAGCATCAACAATGATATTCTCTTTCCCTTTCTTGTGCTTAATGACATAAGGAAAAGATTCAATAAATTCAACCCACTTAGCATGTCTACGGTTCAGTTTTACTTGACTACAAATATGCTTTAACGATTCATGATCAGAATGAATAACAAATTCTTTGGGCCACAAATAATGCTGCCATGTTTCTAATGTCCGCACGAGAGCATACAATTCCTTATCATAAGTAGAATAATTTAGAAGAGGCCCACTTAGTTTCTCACTAAAATATGCAATGGGTTTACCTTCTTGTAACAAAACACCACCCAATCCAATTCCACTAGCATCATATTCAAGTTCAAAAGTCTTATTAAAATTAGGAAGATGGAGAAGAGGTGCATTTGTCAACTTATCTTTCAACATGTTGAAGGCATTCTCTTGTGGGGTTCCCCAAGAAAACATGACTCCCTTCTTCGTAAGCTCATTCAATGGTGTAGCAATGATGCTGAAATCCTGCACAAAGCGACGATAGAACCCAGCAAGTCCTAGAAAACTCCGCACTTGGGTGATAGTCTTTGGTACTGGCCACCCCTGTATAGCGTCCACCTTGGCTTTATCAACCTCAATTCCCCGTGGAGTAACAACATAGCCAAGAAAAGAAACACGATCTGTGCAAAAGGTGCACTTATCAAGGTTACCAAATAAACGTGCCTCCTGTAGAGCTTTAAAAACAACACCTAAATAATCAATATGTTCTTCCATAGATTTGCTATAAATTAATATATCATCAAAATAAATAATAACAAATCTTCCAATGAAAGCACGCAAAACCTCATTCATCAATCTCATGAAGGTACTAGGTGCATTAGTTAACCCAAAAGGCATGACTAACCACTCATACAAACCGAACTTAGTTTTGAAAGCAGTTTTCCATTCATCTCCCAATTTCATGCGAATCTGATGATGCCCGCTACGCAAATTCACTTTGGAAAACACAACAGCATCACTCAATTCATCTAGCATGTCATCTAATCGTGGAATTGGATGACGATATCGAATAGTAATATTATTAACAGCCCGACAATCCACACACATACGCCACGATCCATCTTTCTTAGGAACTAAAATAACCGGAACAACACAAGGACTTAGAGACTCACATATGTAACCTTTGCCAAGGAGTTCTTGCACTTGACGTTGAATCTCCTTTGTTTCTTCTGGATTGTTCCTATATGGTGCACGGTTGGGCAATGAGGCACCAGGAATCAGGTCAATTTGGTGCTCAATGCCTCGAAGTGGTGGCAGGCCCGATGGTATTTCACTTGGGAACACATCTGAATACTCCTGCAAAATGTTAGCGACAGCAGGAGGCAAAGAACACTGCATATCATGAAGGGAAATCAATACCTCTTTGCATACTATAGCATAAGCAACAGTAGTGGAAGCATTCAACTCATTAATATCAGATTTCGTAGCAAGCAAACAATTTCCTTTCAATTTTATCTCCTCTTTCATATCAACAACAGATTGGTCATTTTTATTGCTCTCACTTTTAGCTTTTGAGGCTTTAGCTACATCATCTTGCATAATAGCTTCAGGGGACATAGGATGCAACACAATTTTTCTATCATGGTACAGGAAAGAATATTGATTTGTTCTACCATAATGCATAGAATCTCTATCAAATTGCCAAGGTCGACCTAGCAGCACATTAAAAGCTTGCATAGGCACAACATCACATTCAACCACATCTTTATAGGATCTAATGGAAAAATTGATTCGCACAAGTCTAGTTACCTTTGCCTTACCGCTGTTATTTAACCATTGAATGTAATATGGATGTGGGTGTGGTTTGGTGATAAGCGCAAGCTTCTCCACCATGTCACCGCTTGCCAAGTTGTTGCAGCTACCTCCATCGATTATCATGCGACATGAACGCTTCTTGATGACACACTTTGTTTGGAACAACGTGTGTCGCTGATTTTGCTCCGCCTTCTCCATTTGTGCACTAAGCACATGCTGTACAATGAGGCTCTCATAGCGATCGGCTTCACTTGCATTAATATGTTCTTCTATACATTCTTCACTACCTGCATGGTCAGCGACAAGCAATGCAAGTGTATCTTCATTAAAATCACTAGCGACAAATACTCACCATTATCTTTGACGACCATAACACGCTTGCTAGAACACTCATGCATCACATGTCCATATCCCTGGCACCGGTGACACTAAATGTCTCTCGTTCTACCTGTCGATGCTATGGACGAAGCACTTGCACTAGGCTTCTGGGCTGTCTTGGCTACTGAATTTGTGGAAGTAGCACTAGGCTTGTCACTTGAGGATGGCATAGTAGCACGTGTGCGGGGGCTGCCATGAATTTGTCTTCCCTGCAGAAAAGTTATTCCGAACACTAGCACGTCCCCCTGCACTTCCCTTTCAGCTTTACAAGCAAGATGAAACAAATGGGTTACATTAGTGTACTCTTTATATGAAAGGATGTCCTGAATTTCACGATTTAACCCACCTAAAAGTCTTGCCATAGCAGGTTCCTCATCCTCCTCTAAATTACAACGCAACATACCCATTTGTAATTCTTGATAATACTCTTCTACACTTTTAACACCTTGTTTTAGTTGTTGCAGTTTATATAGCAAATCCCGTGCATAGTAAGAAGGAACAAATCTAGCCCTCATGATTTTTTAAAGCATCCCAAGTATGTGGTATGTTATTAAGATTTTTCTTACTATACTCTATCCACCATACAGTAGCAAAATCAGTAAACTCACTAGTAGCAACCCTAACACGTGTATTCTCAGGAAATTCGTGGCATGCAAACTTTTGGTCAACAGCAATTTCCCATGAAATGTATGCATCAGGATCATACTTACCATCAAAAGGAGGTATTTTAAATTTAATCTTACTGAAAGCATCATTGTTATTATGTACCTCACGTCGACGGTGACCCATACCTCTCCGATTAAAGCGTAGGCGATGTCGATCACGAAGGTCATTGTTATCAAGGTCCATATCACCAGAGTAAGCATCCTCGTCATTATCTTCGACTCGCTCCTCATCCTTGTCGTCGTCATTATGTTGACCCTTGCCTTTTGTGTGGAAGTCATCAACACGACTGAGAAGAGCGGCAAGGCTTTTGTCCATACGAGCAACTGATGCTTTGACTCCTGTAAGCTTGGTGGTGGTGGCAAGTTGGGCGGCCTCTAGTTGCCCAATCTTGTCATTGGTCACCTGTAAATCTCCATCGAACGGAGGACAGAGAGCAATTCACCACACACACTTTTTCCAAAAGTACAAGGGTATATAGGTAATTAAAAGATATTGTCTCTCTCTCTAAGGTAAGTTTCGCTGTAATATGGTATGAAACTTGTAGTCCCGACTTGTAGTGCGCGAACTTAATTATGGAAAACAACTCGGACGGAGGCAATTTATAGCAGCGAATACCAGGGTAGTACTCAGACTTGATTCCCGAAATAAACTCGGACTCGAACTTGACAGCAGCGAATACCAGGGTAGTACTCGGACTCGATTCCAGAAAACAACTCAAACTCGAACTGGACAGCCGCGAATACCAGGGTAGTACTCGGACTCGAACTTGACAACAACGAAATCTACTTAGACTCGGACTAGAACATGACAAGAACTCGAAACTCTAAAGGACTATAACTAAAACCAGCAACTCGACACAACCGATGCAACCGACGGCTCAACAAGCCCTAACTAAGTAGTAATAGCAAAAGGCTCAACGGGTTTATGAGATTACGGAAAACTAATCTACTATTTTTTTCTGGCTTTTCTGGACTATAGGAAATTTTTTTTGTGAAGAATTGGAAGTCTCTCACCGATAAACCTTGCTCTGATTACCAACTGATGACGACCCGTAGGGTTCGTTGTCTGATCTTTCGATGAGAGATGGTGGATAACTCGATTGGTGAATGGAGATGGCGTTCATGGCTCGACTACAACCGTCCACAGATGCTGCACCTTAGCAACCGATACACCACCTCCGATGGTTGTCACGATCTTGCGGCGTGTCAACCAGCCACTAGGGCTCCCGTCCTGCAAGCAATCGAAGAACCAGCAAGAACAAGATGAACAAACACTCAATTGCAAGATGAATATGAAGGTTTTAATATGAGGACACAATATGGTGAGGTTCTGATGACAATCAGACGGACAGTTGATCCAACATGCGCGCTGAAAGGCGGTAGCAATGGCTAACTCGATGAAACAAAATCTAAACTGTTTGTGGCGGCTCTAAAGACTTATAAGGAGTTAGGAAGACATCCATAATGGTGTTGGGGTCGTTCTCCAACCCTAGGACACGTCCCTAATGGACCCAACTTGATACATGGGCCATCAGCCCAAATTAAGGTGACGCAGCACCGGTGGACAGAAAAGGACGTGGTACAAAAATGACTACTCTGGATGTGTTCGATAAGATATAGCTTTGGTTCTGGATCCGTTGGAAAGTAGACTTGATAAGCTTTCCAAAAAGTGCGAGAACGTCCCAATCGGAGTCCGTATGAAGTCGTGGCATCCATCACAAGTTGGTGCTGTCCTGCAGTCCAAATCCAGCTAGCGCCCATCCTGTTTCCCGCTGATCCTCTCCATTGTTCCTGAGAAAAACAAGAGTGCACGTGTCTCCATTGTCTAAATATAATGGACAAGAGTTTGAGAATGAATTTACTTGATGGTTGAGTTCACGGGCACGGGCACGAGCACGAGTAATAGGACCAAGTGGTGCTGGAGATGGTGTTGGTGTGGTGTTGATGTCCTCATCAAACTTGACCCCGGGCGCGGCCATGTGGCAGCTCGACCCCGGCCTGGCCATGGAGGAGCTCGATCCCGGCCATGGGGGAGCTGGGCCACTGCCCTAGGGCTCCGGATGCAAGGTCACCGGAGGGGGAAGAAGGGAGCTCGGATGGGGAAGAAGGGGGCACTGGATGCGAGTTCAACGCGGTCACAGATGCTTCATCTCCAATTTCCCCCAATACGGAGGGTGGAGGCTGTGTATTGCGGGCAACTAGGCGAGGTGCAGCAAATACCTGTTTGGTATTGAAAGTGATTTCCAATTCCAAAGTCTAAGCCATCCAAACAACAACATTTAGTGCTATCCAATGCCAATGCCAATTCCTGAGCCTCAATATCTACATCCAAACATAACATTATACTAATTTGACCTCTAAATCCTACTTACCAAAATCTATGCATTAAATCTATATATCTAAATGTGCAACTAGATTTTGTTGAGTCTTGCTATCTTCACCTAAAGTTGTTATGCAACCTATTTAGCAAGATAGACTAGGATGTAAATCATACAACTTATTGGGCCTCAGTACAAATGTTGTACAAAGTTTTTCTAGCTTGTGAGCACTTACATGTGTAAAAGCAACGGGAGATTAATTCTTGGTTGAACAGGTTTTGCATGTAAATAATGGTCAAATATTCGGACATACCTTAGAGAAAATAATAACGATAATGCTATACCAGAAACGTTCGATATACAGAACGACGTGGCACCGGCCCAGTGGGCCGCGCGGCCGCTCACTGTGCTCGCCGCGCGTGGCGCACACACACATGGAGTGGCATCCAGACTCCTCCCCCACCTCGTCATTTCCGGCACCGGGGTCATTTTCGATATCGGCCTCTCTCTCTCCCTCGTCTCCCCCACTCTCACACCGCCCGGCAGCCGGCGCCCGCGCGAGCTCGCCAATAGGATGCTGCTTTCTTTCTTCTCCCCCCCTCCGGGCGACGAGCTTCGAACCTATGGCCGCCCTCGCGCGCTCTTCTTTGCATCTCCGGGGGCGGCCATCTAGGGTTCCGGCGGTGGGCGGTGGCGGACCCGGGCCCGATCCGACCACGGAGGAGATGACGCGCGCCCGGATCCAGCCGCGCCGGCCCTTGGATCCGCCCCGGGGCGGCGGTAGTTCCGGGGGGGGGGGATCCGAGGTGGATCCGCCGGCTGCGGCTGCGGCCCTTCTCTGTCATCTCGTGGGAGCAACTATGGTTCCGGCGGCCCCAGATCAGCCGGATCCGTCGTCCCGGCTGCGGTGGTGCTCGGATTTGGCCGATCCCTCGCCCGAACCAGGTAGGACTCCTGTGTCTTCCCTCTCTACCCCCGTCTTCCCCCTCTCTGGTCCCAAAACTCCAGCGGGGGTGTTTCAATTGCGCACGTTTGGGTGTTTCAACTCTTCTCCACGCGGTGTTTCTTGGGGGGGGGGGTGAGGGGGTTAGTGTTGCAGTTGCTTGAGTTTTTTTGTTTCAAATTTCATGTTCATGTTGTTTCTTTTTCGTTTTATTCTTTGTTTCAATTTTTTTCATGTTTTAGTGGGCGCGCAGCACAACACCAGGTTTTGGGGTTGCAGGGGCTTTAGGTTTTTGTTTCAAAATTCATGTTCACGGTGTTTCTATTTCTCCCTTAATATGTTTCACGTGTTTGCAGTAGGTTAGGGGGTTGCAGTGTGTGTTTGATTTTTTGTTTCAAAAATCATGTTCATGTTGTTTCTTTAGTTCGTTTCATTTTGTTTCACTCGATCTTTTGTTTCTTTTTTTTTATACCTTTTCAGTTTTTTTTCAAATCTTTTGTCCCCGTTGTTTCAGTTTTTCCTCAAGTTTGTTTCTGATATTTATTTTCTTATTTTGTTTGTTTTTTCGTTTCATTTCTCTCCCCTCTCTGTTTCAGAAGCACGACGGCATGTCGGGCGGCGGGCGGCGTCACGGAGGAGCAGGGGGTGTCGCGGCGGAGGGTGGGGGGTGGCGTCCGTGGGGTGCCCCGTGTGTATCCTCGTGTGTGTGCGCTTGTCGGGGAGCGTCCGTGTGTACGCGCGTTGCGGGTGGAGGGAACGCGCCGGGCCGTGTGTGTACGTTTGATCGTCGAAAGTTGTTTCGCGACCCAAATAATAATGTTATACATGCTTGATGAATATACACATAATCGGCCAAGATTCTCACCGGCCCATCTACAACTCAGCCCACGTAAATTTCAGTTTGCAGTGTGCTAGTTTATGCATACGTGTATACGGAATACACGGCCGTATAAATTTGATAGTATTTATATACACGTATAACTGCTGCTTTCACAGGCAGGTACACGCATACGTCTTCCCAATCCGTTTTATAAAAAAATCTCGAAAGGATAATAAGCTCAGAAGCTAAGAAGACCGGAACCACAGCAGCTTGCTCGGTCGCCCCGAATCCTCGCAGTCACGACACGAGAAGCGCTCACCACGACCTGAGGTGGAGCAGCGACGCTGCCATTGGATTCCTTAAGCCATGACTCCAAGTACAGCGGCTGGTCCTCTCGTGTATATAAGCAAGGCAGTTCTCTCCTGGAAAGGATGGATCAGAACACCACTGCCGTCAGGCTGCCGCACAGATTGCCGCCGCCGCTCCCCACACACAGCTTTCATCTTGCGTCCATCACCAAAACACTGCTGCACCGTGCCGGTAGATATCAACGTCACGCCATCGGAGATCAATCCTAATGGTGGGCTTGAATGGTGAGCAACCCGGTTATCAGTTTCCTTTCTTTTGCTAGGTACATGGTGCCGACACCCACGCCTCTGGAGATGCCGGTGATGGGTGTGAAGCCAAGCGATCATCACAAGACTAATGTTGTCGATACGGTCGTCACAAGAGTTGGAAAAATCCGCGGATCTTCACAAGATCCAGGTGCTATGGCACGAGGAAGGGTCTTCACATGATTAGTAAAGGACCCTGCTGTCCATGAGACTTGCACGCTGTAGCAAGTATGCTTTTGTGGCTGCTGGCAACACAATGCATGCATATGAGATGGAGACAGTAGTAGTACAACAGCCCTTGGCAGATAGGCAATATTATTTGGGCCAATGAGCAGTAAAAGATTTGTTGTGCAATTAGTCAGACTAGTCCATCAACCCGTGCTCCTGCACGGGACAGAATCTTAGGAGACATAATATTGTTTAATATATTTGGTTGATAAAAGTTACTTAAATAAAATTGTATATTTTTTGTTCATTGTCTAACACAATTAGCATATGGATAAGTTACAACCTCTATCCCATTGTGGTAGAATTATTGATCATTGATCTATATTTTTTTCATCCATATCAATAACCATTTCCCTTTGCATGGATGTAGTAGAAACCTCAGGTTGAAACTCTGTTTTTAAAATTTAAATGTTATTAGTCCCTGTAGATTTTTATCCTGGATTAAATTGAAACTCATGTACTTATTAAATCTTCGTTTTTGTAACCTTAATAAGTGTTCTAGGTTGTATATTTCACTCATGTATTATGATGACTAAAGAACCAACCTACACACCTTATTGCTTAAGATCAGTGATAGAGTTTGACGTGAGATCTAGGATTGGATAGTCATGCTAATCTCAAGGGGATATAATATTTAAACCTCATAACCACCCTTTACTCTAAAAGAATCTTGAAGACCAAAAATATAAAGCCACCTTTGGTCTGCACAAATCTCTTCCACTTCTCATGATGTTTGTATTTTCATATCAAGAAATAATAATGTACATTAATGGTATATCAAGAAATGTACTATGTAACAACTTAGATAAATTATTAATTATTATTCATATAATTTTATATAATTAGTTAGTATCATTGGTATATGAGTTATTAAGGAAATATTTTTCATAATTACTAAAACATAAGTTAGATAATATAGATATTTCAACAAATGTATAAATATATCTAAGTAACAACTTTTATGTGTGTGTGCGCGCGCAAGCGCGTGCGTGTGTGTGTTATTAGGTTATTGATATGTTTTTTAATATTTAGTTAGTATCATTAGTTTATGAGTTCTTAATGAAATATTTTCATGATTACTGAATCATAACATATATATTTATTGATCATGAGTGCATATGACATTGATTTCCATTGGTGGAACAAAAGGTACCTTTACTTTTAAGAAAATTTTAATGTAGTAATTTTAATAGAAGTAGGTAATGTAGAAACATATGTGCTTTATGGTTATTTGATTTCTTATAAGAAGGTTATGATAATTTAGATGTAGATGTGAGAGGATATTGGAGTTTTTATACTATTTATTAAAATATAAGGTGCTTAAAATAGATTTACCATATTGATATGGCATAACAGTTTCGTCCAAATGTATGAATTATTCAAAACAATAACTTACAAAAATTTGTTATTATGGAGTATCAATATAATTTAATTTGAATTGTTAGTGTCAATATTATGAGCTTAATTAAGACATTATTTTTTATGCTTTATAGCTATTAAAAAAATATTTATCCTAATGTATATATCTTTATTTTGGTTGATATGGAGCATAACACTACGCTTATCTTTAATATTGCAATGGTAAAAATGTGTAATTTATAAATATATGTACCATGATTATGGATATTTAATTATTATTTCTAATAACATATATTTGTATTTAGATGAATAGAATAAAATCTGATTTTTTATAACAACTGAAGTGAATATTATTATATAAATTAAAATATGTTACTTTATGTTATCTTTCAAAACCACATATATGGTAATTTGAATGCAAACTTAGGGGTTACTTTGCATTAACTTTCATAATATCAATGTGGCTAATTTATAAAAAAATATTCGGGTGTTATGTTAAATTATTTTTTCATAATGGTGGAAGGGGTATTTTAAGGTAAATTTAGTTAATTTATTTGAATTGTCCTTCACAATAATTGACCTATGTGATTTAGATACAAATTTAAGGGGATATTGAGAAACATTCTTGATAATGGCCTGAGTGGGTAAAATAGAAATAAATTTAGGGGTTATTTAGAATTATTTTGCATAATCTAAGAGTGGATAATTTCAATGTAAAATTAGTGGTTCACTTTATGCATATTTCATAATGGCGAAAGTGGGCAACTAAGGGCTAGGCTCTTTTTATTATTGTGATACTTTCTAATATTTACCTCTTTTTCTAATGCATCTAGTGAGAGATGATGTGGGACTCCATTGGGGCCTCCAATTAGTAATGGTAAGATGGTTGATGTTGATAATTTTTTTATAGAAAAAAACAAATTCAATTATTGTTTTTGGTGATGACGGTAAGAGTCTACCATAATAATGACCAAATATTTCTGATTATGTAAAAAAATTGATATTTTTTTCTAGGGTGTCTAGTTAGAATAAACATGGGAGTGCAATGAAAAAGGAAGGAAAAATGTCAAACATATGATTCCTATTTCTTCATAGTTGAAAAAATGCCTTTTTTATGTATGTAATGACTGTAACCTGACACACATGTATTCCTAATTCTTGGTGTGTCTCTATATTAAGCTTCAATATGATTTTTGAGGTTAATAGATCAATTAAGGTGATGAATACCACCGTTAATTAATTAACTTAGTGCTTTTTGCCAAAAGAATAACTAACCACGTGAGGGGAGTTGGTGGGCCCCATGGGATAGGAGTACTTTCTAATGTGTTAATACATCTAGCTTCCGTTAACAGATTAATAACAAACAATAAGATTTTGGGCTATTTTTTTATCTATAATGGCAAAGATGCGCAATTTCTTAGAAAAACAACATAGATCTAATGGTTATTAATGGCTAGTATTTTGATTTGACGGTTGGATGTTTCTGATTAACATGAGAATTGCTAATATTTTTTTTCTTAGCATGTCTAGTGAGAATTAACGTGAAGCCTTGATTGAGACCTCTAATTAGTAATAGTAAATTAATATGAGAAATTATAATATTCATCTTTTTTCTTAGCGCGTCCGGTGAGAATTAATATCCAACCTCCATTGGGGCCTCTAATTACTCTAATTAGTAATAGTAAGATAATATAATATATTAACTTTGTTAACTATATATGTGGGTAATTTGGATGAAGATATGTGGGTAATGTGGATGCAAACTTCATGAGTTATTTTTTGAAGTAGTTTATAATGCCAGGGGTGCATATTTTAGATGTAAAGATGGCAGTTATTTATGTATTTTTTATCATAGTATACTTACCACTTTTTCCTGCCCACGCTCGTGCCACTAAAAGAAAAAAAAAACTTGCGCAAGGTGAGCAGTGCGCCGCGGTGGAGGCCTGCGATTCATCTTGATGTAATTTGTTGGCCTTTGTAGATTTCCTCCGGATTTTAGAAACCAATGATGCGGGCATATTGCCGTATTTTTATTAGTAACTAACTCCTACCGTTTTTCTCCGGACGCTTAAGGCTTTTCCCCTAAAAAAATGTGATATTAGTCTATTTTTTAATCTAAATAGATCTAAAGGTTATGGATCGCTTGAGTGTTTTGATTTGACGGCCGGATGTTTCTGATTAACGTGAGAATTTCTAAGATTTATCTTTTTTCTTATCGCATCTGGTGAGAATTAACGTGGAGGCTTTATTGGAGCCTTCAATTAGTAATAGTAAGATTGCCGATTGATGTTTTGTGAACCTTTAATATATACGTTTGAGGTGCATTACTTGATGCCTGTATGGCTGTATGCAAGGAAGAAGCATGGCACAACAAGCAACATCGCAGGGCCTGACTTAATGTAGCGCATATATATGCAGTAAAAAGATAGAAGTCTTACTGACATTGGAGAATAGCAGCACGCCGCTATGTTCAGTCAATAGAGTGTCACACCCGGTTTTAAGAACAAAACCAGGATCATCATATATGTGTCCAGGAAGTCCACACATACAACAACAGAAAAGGAGAATATTAAAATCAATGTTATATAGCGAAAACATAGATACATTAACACTTACATCAAAGTATAGCGGAACGATTACTAAACTTTTTTGAAGCTCCAACTTCACAGGGACAGTTGATTGGGGGTTACATACGCCTAGCACTTCTTCGAAAACTCACTAGATCCATCTTATGTTACCCATCCGGGATTTTTATCCAAAAATGAAAGTAAACAAGCGTAAGTACATCTCGTACTCAACAAGTAAATATGGGGTTCATGAGGCTCAAAAAGTATGACACTGATTTAACTGCATCAGCTTTTATATTATTATAATTTTAGCATTAGGATAACATCAATAATATCAAAAGCCCAATAACCATATGATCAAGTAAACATGTATAATGAATAGCAAACGAGTAAATGATAGATTAAAGTCATTCTGTTCCATAAGAATTCCAGACCGCTTGTATCCGTGAGCACGGCTAATATATTAGTTTTAAGACACTCTGCAGAGGTTGTACATCTTTACCCATGAGTCGTGTTGCCCATATACCCAGGTTAATTACTCCCAAAACACTGCCAAGGTGAGCGGGCAGGGTACACTATGAAGTCTTTCAGAGGGGCTCGCTGACATACAACAGACACTACGGATCTACGGGCAAGGGGTATACGGGAGCCCCTCGATGGTACACACACGCAGCGGTAGCCACTCCGGCTGTAACCCGCAACCGCTCGTCAATGGCAACTTTCGTAAACTGTCACATGCGAGAGAGTGACCCTAATACTGAACTAAAGCCAGAGCCATGTAGCTCTCATGGTTGTACTGTAAATCTCGGGTGATCGCTTACAGAGGTTCTAGAGCACCTCAAAAACTGTGCTCTAGATCACCTTAATCCATGTTGCTAAAAAGCATCTTTTACTGTTTGTTGCATAAGTCATTAGTCAATGTTACATGATCATAGTTATTTTTCAAGAGCACTAGCTTGATCTATCCAATGCATAAATCCCAGGGTAACAAGGTATAAGGTACAAGTCTAGGGAAAACCTTATAGGATATCAAGGAAACACATGCATATATCATGAATTAGTTTTTTTAATGTGATTAGGACAACAAGGATGATCCCATGAATACTTACCTTAAACACTTGCTCAACTCTCACACCATCAGCTTTAAGTCATCACCTTCTGATCTTCAACTCTCACAAGCGGTTCTCGTTCTACTCGTAGCAAACACCACACATAGACAACATACCAACAAAAAATAGAAACAACTAAGAACAAACATCAACAAGAGAAAGCAACATGCAAAAGATAGATCGGTACTACGGTCGAGAGAACGCAAGAAACACAGAGAACGGATCTACTGTAGAAAGAAACTGACTATCAGGAGTTTTGTTATATTATAAAAGAAAAACCTACATGCTTGATTGTTTTATTTAAGTAAAACCATGTGAATCATATGAATTCAGATTATATTAACCATATTTGAATTCTAAAAGCTAAGCTAAACTAATCATATTTTATTCATACGAATTGTCACATAATCTATTAAACAAGTTAAGATTTATCTTTGAAAAAAAAAATAGACATGTGAGAGCATCTAAGTTTATGGTGCATGTTTAAACTAAGCAACTTATATTCTAAAAGCATATTAAGATTAGCAATTACTCATATTAATATTTCTATATAAAAGATTTTAGTATAAAATCTATGTTAATTTTAATTATTAAACTAGTTGCAAACATATTTAATCAATTTAAGATTTGATAATATATAGAAAAGCATATGACATGATAAACATTAGCACTACCTTATAGGTCATATTAATATGATCTAACCCAACTAAAATTGTATAAAACATAATTAAAATCTAACATGCTTTTAATTAATTATGAAGCTCATGATTACACATTAAATAATTAATATTTATATTAATAAAAAATTATAATTAAGCAACATCAAAAACATTAACGTTACTGCATAGACCACAACACTATGAATCTAACGCAACTTGAACGAACTAAAACGGAGATAAAACGAAGAAACGGTGGAGATTAGATATTATACCGTCAAAGAAAATTGCACTTGTCTTATTCCTTCACTTTTGTACGAACGCTCTTGATGCTGCTGCTCGTTCGTGCAGAAGGAGGGGGTCGCCGGGCCAAGGGATATCGATCGGACGCAGCCAAGGGATGTTGATCGGACGCCGGGCAAGGGATGTCGATCGGAGAGCATCACCACGGTTGGAGTAGACTGCACGATAACGGCAGAGTAGGAAAACATATGATTGTCTACCGTTAGGTATTCCCAAACTAGGGGCTCCCCTTCGGTAGATGTGATATGCTTTGGTCAAGGAGGTGTGTACATATTTATAGGGAGGAAGACTCTCCACCTCAACATCAACTAGCGATATGGTACTAATTGATGGTGCACCTTCACATTTACTAACGGGCCAAATTAACCATCAAAGCCCATTAGTAAATAAAATGCTTGGACTTTTGTGATTTATGAGGATTATTGCACATGGGTTTTGTGGGCTAGTGGGAAATAGAGGTCTTCATTATTTATTTTTGGAATAAATTATTTTCGTGAATAAAATAATTCTAGAAAAGTCTAGAACTAATAATTAAGCCACGAAAAATACTCCGGATGCTCCAAAAATTCAGGGAAAATTCTCGGAGATACTTTTGAACACAATAAACCCAAATAAAGTATTTGGAGCTCATGAAAAGATATTTTGGAGCATCTAAAAATTAGAATTTTCTCGTAGATAAATAGGAAAAAGGTCCGAAAAAATTTAGAAAAATTCCCGGAAAGAATTTAGAGACATGTTGATGAATTATGAACTCAAGGGAATCATTTGGATCAAGAGACAACGGATACTGGGAATGTCCAAACGAAAGATTAAGACCGAGAACAAGAATTTGATTATAGAAAAAGATAGAGACGAACCAGAGACCGATAAACGACTTACTAAACGCGTTTTAAAAACTTTAAACACTCACATGCATCAAGACAAGCAATGAACAACCACCACAACAATTAAAGTCTATCAAATTGATTTAGAAAAGTTTATAAATTCACTTTTCCTATACTAAATTTGTGCAAATCAAACTAATCTTGAAAATTTTTATATGAACATAAAAATTATTTATTTTATTTAATGTTTTCTAAGTACAACCCAAAATGTGAAATTTTGGGTGTGACATAGAGTCCCAGAGGATATGTGTGCTTTCAGAGGATATGTGTGCCTTCCAAATTTCAGTGTCATGTATCATCATGTGTGCTATGTAATAATGAAGCAAGATTTAATATACCGGGCATAGTAATTAGCATTTGCTTTGCAGTGTGAAGCTATCGTAAAGGACCTGCTGAAAATAAATGGCATGTACTGTGTCATTCTCAGAATGCTAGAAATACTAAAAATAGCTGATTACTAGTGGCCTCTTATGAGTTTGACCCTCTCATCTTTCTGATAAATTAAACATTGTGGCGCTTGGTGCAGCTGACACACATGCAGTACTGATAAGCTATTCCGTAAGAAGAGAGTTGAGATATCGTAAGCCCTTGCTGTCCCATATGAAAGTATTATCCTGAATAGTTAGCAAATGGTTAGCTTCGCATACTGAGTATTCATTTGATCATTGCCGAGATATGGTTCACAAATCCTCAAGAATGCCAGCGTGTTATAGTAAAATTATGATCAAACGCCTAGGCCGATAAGTAGTGATGAAAACGAAAATGATAATCTCTAATTTTTAAAAATTGTTTTCGAGATTTTTCTAATTTTCAAACCTAAATAGAAATAGTAGCGGTAATGAAAAAACGAAAACGGTAACGGTAAAAATAAACGGAAATGAAAGCAAAAATGATTTTGCCCTCTTCCGACCGATTTTGAAGATTACCGTATTTAATTGATAATTTACCGTTGGAGATCTTGAATCATGATTTATTTATAGATTATACAATGCAGACTTTAGCGTTGCTAATTACCAATTCAAAGATCTTGAATCATAATTTATTTATAGACTATACAATGCATACTTTAGGTGCACTAGAGAACTAATAATTTATATTTTTATCACTATGCTTTGTCAAGTCAACTTAGAACTTTAATGTTTATTTGTGCCATTGTCAGAAATTATCATGCTCTTGCATGGTTTATCACTGTTTGAGACTAAGATTGGTGTGAAATGTGTGATTTAGCTTATGGTCTTGTTAATTGTGACTTTATTTATTATTGACATGTAAGATAGGTCAAGTTATATGACTCTTCTTAGTAGGTTTGACTTGTTTATCGTTTTTAGAATATCGTTCTCATCAATTTCGACTGTTATCGTTTTGTTTTCCGATCGACTATATCGTTTTCGAAATTATCAATATACAGGTGCCGTATTTATTTCCGACAATATCGTATTGATTTTTTTTTAGAATAAAAATATGAAAATAAAAGTGATTTGGCCTCCGACAGTTTCCGGTCATTTTTCATCCCTACCGTTAAGGCTAGGAAAATATCGCTACTAGCATATTCCGTGACTGACAAGGTAGTATATGTCATTGACTGAGGAGGATGTTGGCTGGTTAGTTTAATCACGTGAATTAGAATCAATCGACTTAGCGTTCCTGAGGCAGTAAATAGAAGCAAGCAGCACCAACGACCAAACTAGAGCTTGACAAAATAGTGTCGATCTGCAGCCGACAACTGAAGGTGCTTGTTAATTTCAGCAGCATACCCGGTATCAGTCAATGCTAAAAGAAGTTCAGTCTTTCCAGTAGTGTGATATCAATCGAGCAACGCAAGACCCTAACTAATCACTCGAAATGTTCCGTAAAATACTTGCTTGTGGCAACCTGAAGTCATCAAATAATTTCAGCAGCGCGGCCTATTATACATGGCCTGTCGTCTCTCGCAGCTATGATAATCTGGTAATCAATGATGAAACCCAACCTGTATGTGGCGTTGGCTTGGCGTAACAAAATTATGACGCAATGCAAAAGCGATTTGCAAATAGTACTTGAGTTCAAATATTTGTTTGCACTATTGTTATACTACACACGCAGAAATTTATCCATGTCTGACACAATGACACGAGTCTCTTTATAAAGTCTCAAGTAATCAACATCATCCCGCGATCGACGAGGCCGGGAGCGCATACGTCCGGACTAACGAGACTAGACACATTTCTCTTCTTAATTGACGAGGCTTGGAGGTCATCACAACTCCGTGATCGACAAGGCCGGAAACATTCAGTCTAGACCGACAAGGCTACACCTATTTTTGTTCGCGGCCGACGAGGCCGAACATATACTTGTGGCTTTGTCATAAATTCCGTAATCGACCAGACCGGATATTTCTCACCAAAGACTGAAGAGGCTCTGGTCATATTATATGACAATTCTTGCTATCAGTTATACTTGGAGAATATTTATGCAGATTACAAGATGACGACCATTTGTACAGCTTAATCGGAGGTTTTCTACGATCTAACACTATGAATATAATTAACTGGTGACGTCTCGAGGCCCGTTAACCGAGAACTTTTCAATCAATGATTGCATGTGTAGTTAGATGTATTAGGCGTAACTCATTCTAATTTCAGCAGGAACGTGTACTTTGTAATTCTAAAATTAATTAATAAAGATATGAGATCCCTAAATTTTTGTTGTCTTATTTATTTATTTTGTATACTTATGTATACTGACATGCCCCACACATTTATTTACCTACGCATCAGAACCTACCTTCCTATGCGAGAATATGTCTCTTTTTGGCGAAACAGCATGCTCACCCTAAATCAATTCAATTTCTTCAGTGGAAAGCTTCACAGGGTTCATAGCACAAGTTCCAACAACTCGTTTGCAAAAAGAAGCAACATTTAAACAAGGAGAGGTTAAGGCCGTCATTTCCGTGCCCTAAACCTCAAGCGTGCTCACCAAGTCATTTGCAAACCTCAAGCAAGAAAACTAGAAAGAGGGAAAGAGCCTAGAGAGTTGGCAGGAGAAGGTGGAAATGAAAGAGGTGCAAAGAGGTGAGGGCGCTAAGCACCCCATCATCCTTATTTAACGGAGCGTTTGGGTATTTCCAGAACACCCCCTGATACATGACCAAAACACCTAGTACTAAGGCATTGTGATCCAACTCTGTGCCTATCTCTTCTTCATCTCCATCGGATGGCACCGCTTCCTGCCTGGACTTGTCGTCGCCTCGACGCAACCTCCAGAAATCCACTATGTGTCATCCTCGCTTCCTCGGAAGCTCCGTCCGAGTTTTAAGACCCAAACTCGTAAACCGACCACATATGGCTTTGAGGCCCAAACCACCATACCGCTCGTGGGTAGCGTACTCCATACGCATCCCCCACACTCGACACGTGCCACCAAGTCCTTGACCGCCCGGGTGCTAAGTCTTACAGAGACTTCCGTTCGACTTGCTCGACCACTATCTTGACTTGGTCAACACGGTCACCTTCATGTACTCTTGCACTTGTTGCTGCTCCAAGTCTCAGCCACCGCGGCTCGTCCTCTAGCCCTCCGGTCCCTCAATCCTAGTCTCATGTCCACCCTTCACCACTCTGGGTCCATCGACACGACTCATCTTTACTTGAACTTCACCTCGCCATTGACAACCGCCTCCGGGCTTCACACCTGCGCACCACAAGCCAAGAGACATGCACTTCTTGCTTCCGCAATAGGTTAGTCTGAACATGCTCAACCTGAAACTCTTACATGTTGGCAATACACTCATCATAAAACTAAATCACATGGGTACTTATCGACCATATGTTCGTAGCTTCCATGCCCATCTTGTTGTTTGCATGAGAGTCATGTTCTCATCTCTCATCTTTCATCTCTTATCTCCTCCACATCATGATTAGCTTAGCTATGAAATCATCATTGTACTTGCTCTAAGCAAAAGTACCAAACCATCATTACCTTTGTTCTTGATAATAAGCATCGTTGTCTTTATCCAGAGATGTTCAAGATGGGTTGTAAAAGCTGGGAGACTTTAATTCTGACAATCCTTGTGAAATTTTGATGGAGCTTTAGGAATCGTATTTTGGACTATTTTTTTCTTGTGTACTACGCTCACTAGTTGGGCTGAAGTTTATTTTTTATTTGTAGTGTTCAAGTATATGTTTTCTATTTTTATTATTGACTCTCCTACTATCTGCAGATAGTAGAGGCTAGAATTTTATTTCTTTTATTAAAAAAGGAGGACGTGTTGTTTGTTATGTCTATTCTTGTCGAAATTGGGCAATGCAATAAAATAATTTAATAAAACGAAGGGGAGGCTCACGTTGAGGCGCCGAGAAGGAATTGAACCGGTGGTGTGGCCGTATCAGCGGTGGTGGGGTGGAAGCTGGTTTGCAGCCGACACAACAGTCAACGGATAGGGATAGTTATGGATCTGGAACCCGATCTGTCGGATCTGACCGTTCCTGCCGCAACAAACAGTCCAGAGATAGGGGTGGTCCTACAGTTGAGTAACTCGGAATGAGTGGATGCAGCAGAAAACGGGAGTGAGTATTTTCTTTCAGCTATTAGCACCATGAAAGAAATAATTAATCACATGTTCGTTTGTCTACTTGGCTTGAAAAATTGCGTTCTTCCAAGTTATTTACTTGGCAAGATTGATTCGGTGTTCTGCCAGTCCATACCAACTGAATATTTTCTTTGTGTCTTAAAATCCAGAATATTTTTAGACGGTAGCTTATAAAAGTTATACTAGTTAGATTAAAATTGATTTTATGTATGAGTTTTTTTTTTCAGAAAAAGAAACAAAAAAAAATAGACGATTGATATGGACGGGTTCCCTTGCTCATCTTACAATAACGAATCTGCGGGAATGCCTCTAACCCTTAATTGGGCTACGTCTACTAGAAAACGCTAGCCGTATGATTAAATAGATCATGCATTATAGCCGTCCGATCAAAAACCGTCCACCTCCGATCGACCCCACGGCTTCCGGGCTCAGGCTCCATGCACTTCCGGACAAATCGGGTTCCTGGACGTTTCAACTTTCCGTGCAAAGTGCTACTCGCTCCTTTTTAACCGGGCGACGGCCAAGTCTGAAAAAAAACACAAGCTGAAATACAAGTTTATTCAACATACTACTCATATTGAAAAAAATAATAATTCCAATCCACGATATTTAATTGATCACCAATTTAATTTCTCTGTTCAGACTTGACAGCATTCATTCATAGCAAATCGACATTAAAAAAAATCTCTATTCCATCCTAGGCATTTACCATATGCAATGCAATTAAGAAATAGGACAAGTTAGAAACGGATGAAATTTGAAGAAAACCATACCAGCAGAGAGCAGTCAACAGATGGACACCAGAGAACACTCTGCACTACCCTGCCCTGTCTACTCTCTACTCTTTGGATCTCTGCGCTAACGCGTTAGGTCCCGCTGCCAAGTGCCAGCCACTATCAGCCGGCCACAGCTAGAAGAGTCCAGGGGGCCAGCACAGTTGCGCTCATGGCTGCCTGGAGATCGAGCGCGGTGGGCCGGGCCTCACCGCCTAAATATCTGGCGGCTAGGCAGGACGACTGCGGGCGAGCATCACGGCACACAAACCAGGGAGGCAGAGCTGCCGCGCGGGAGCATCACGGCCTCGGCACCGACGGACGAGAGCTAGCTGGTCAGCTGCCGGGGATTTTTTTTTGGGGGCAATTGAGTGAGTGAAGATACGGAGACTGATAAGCGGCACCTTGACTGACCAGTAGGAAACTAGTACACCTTTTAATTTCTCACCCAACAAACCACTGTCATTATTTTTTTATAGGCGTTCAAACCAAAATCCAAAGTCCCAACTATTTTGGATTTCAAAATCTAGAATGCAAAATATTTCAGTGGACCGTTTAGTTCCAACTAAAATTTGACTTATTTTGGATTTCAATGATGCAGATTGTGAGGATTATACACAAACCAATGCAAAGATTTCTTTATTTTGACTTCTTAAGTCCAAAATACAAAATAGGTAATGGACCACTTTGCCAAATATTTTAGGTGATGTTTAGTTCCATTTCGTAAAATAAAGAGTCAAAATCTAAAATATTTAGGAGCCATAAACATGTTTGAAGTCCAAATTTTAAGTAGGCTATCAATTTAGAGACTACGAAAGGTATCCAGTATCCACCTAAAAACGGTATACATACGGTGGCCTGAGGAGACTGGCCAACTCAAAAGTCGCGCGGCAACGCCGCGCTGTCTTTCTAGTCCCTATCACTATACACTGGGATAGTATCGTGTGGCAGGTATTAATTGCTGCAGTCGCGTACGCCATGGGGCCCATCGGTGCAACCACAGTCTTCCTTAAATTTCCTATCTGTGCAACGAAGCTCACGCCTTATTTAGATCCAAAATATTTACGGTGTACGTATTTGATAATTATTGTTCAATTATAGAGTAACTAGGTTTAAAAAAATTATCTCGGAAATTACAAATAAACTGTACAATTAGTTATATTTTTTACCTATATTTAATGTTTTAGGCATGTGTCCAAAGATTCGATGTGACAAAAAATTTGGTAAAGTTTTGAAATTTTGAAAGAAACTAAACATGGCCTCAGTTGGTTTTGCTAAAATTTAGTTTATATTGAATATTTATACAAATTTATTGTAAAAAAAAATATTATTCATTCATTAAAAATAGTGATGAGCAAGGTTTTTCAAACCGGTCGGTAACCGCGGTTACCGACCGGTTACCGACAAACCGCTCCCGAGCGGTTCGGTTTCGGTTCCGGTTTGAATTCAAATTTCAAATTTGAAAAAAAAATCGAAAATGCTGAAAAAATTCCTAAAAATAGTTCATGATTTATAGAGTCGAATGGTGTACAAATTTTTTAAATTGGAGTTCGTTTGCTATTTATTTTGACGTGTACAAGTTTGAAAAAAAAAGAAAAAGGATCTTTTCTATTTTTTTCCAAACTTGTACGCGTCAAAATAAATAGCAAACGAACTCCAATTTGAAAAAAATTTGCACCATTCGACTCTACAAATCATGAACTATTTTTAGGAATTTTTTCAGCATTTTCGATTTTTTTTTTCAAATTTGAAATTTGGTTTGGGGGGTAACCGCCCAAACCGGTCGGTAACCGGCCCTAACCGACCGGTTACCGGTCCCAAACCGAATGAACTGCGTGATTTGAATTCAAAATCCAAACCGTTCGGTTTGGGCAGTTACCGTCGGTAACCGCCAAACCGCTCGCCGGCGGTTCCCGACCTCGAAACGGTAGGGTAAACCCTGGTGCTGAGATCGAAAAGAACAAAATATTAAATTTCACATACCACTTTATTTTACAGACTCCTTACCTTTGCAGATTTTGTTACCTTTGTTCATGATAATCAGCATTGTTGTCCACACTCTGAGCAAAAAAAGTGGTCGCGGTGCTATAGCCATATAACACATTTTGTTCAGCTGGTAGAAAATTTGGTTAATTGAATAGTGTTATGTGAGAGAGAATAAGCTGAAAGTAGTATTCTTAAACAATCTGAAAGTAGTTCAAGTGAAACCTTTAATTTCACGCATTGAAGGAATTAGAATGGCATTAGCGCTATTAGATACGAAGTAGTGGTGCATCTTAGAAACCTTGAATTTATAATGGCGTATAACCTAGAATATGTCTAAGTGCCGAATGTTTTTTTTACTAAGGCTGTGTTTAGTTGTCAAATTTTGGATGTGAAAATGTGGCAAAATACACTGTAGCAACATTGTAGCATTTCATTTGTATTTGTGAATAATTATCCAAACATTGACTAATTAGGTTCAAAACGTTCGTCTCGCAAAGTACAACCAAAATGTATAATTAGTTTTTGATTCCATCTACATTTAGTACTCCATGCATGTGCCGGCATTTTGATGTGATGGAGAATCTTCTTTTTGCATAGTACCAAATTCTGGAATTTTGAGGGAACTAAACACAGCCTAAACAATTTGTTTCCTCGGAGATAAAACATGAAATACCCTATTTTCAAAAAATATATAAATCTTATGTTAGTAATCTATATATTTGTTTTTAAAAAATGATAATCAAATCAAAGATAGAACTATTGACTAATTAATGGACTTAGAACAAAACTAATATGACATGTAAAAAAAGAAAAAGAGGAGGTTTGAAAGACTTTTTTGAAACCATATGCTTCTTGTTCGTTTGGCTTATCAGTCACCGAAATAATATTTTTTTTCTCTCACAACAAAACAACCAAGAACAACATGAGTCGGCTTATCAGCTACCAAAACGATCACCGACGTATACTTCCATCCCTATTGATCGATCTTCTCCATCATGTAGATCTATCAGTTGGTGGTGGAATTTCATAAATACAAAGTTATTGAGACAAATACAAAATTTAAAATTTAAAGAGTAGACAACCCAATTATTAAAAAAAAAAGTAGACAGCTGGTCACTGATTTCCTGCAAGCAAACAAGCAGACCGGCGGTGCAGGACAGCCAGTCCATCTCCGGCATACTAAGGACTCGTTCGGTTTAGCTCATATCACCCTAGGAATAGTTCATAAATCTTATTCAAATTAGATAACGAATCCTGCCTGGAATATTTCCAGGCAGGCGTGGTTCCCCTTCAACCGAACGTGCCCTAAAAACCATTTGGTTCCACTGTAGGTCCGTCTACAGTTTTTCGTAAATCGATCAGCCGCTCCAGCTCCTTCATACTTGCAGCTTCCATGCACATGAGCACGCGGACGCCGGCGTCGTCGGCTGGCCCGTCGTTCATCAGGCAAATCCACCACGGATGGACTCCGCCCGCAACATCACCGATGGCTTCCCCCACCCGAAATCTGCATCGTAGACTGGCATGCCGAGCCAGCTGATAATCTGTAGATCAGTCTCTACCAACGTGCCCTTCACTGCAGGCCGGCTGTCCGTCTCGGCCATGGCCATCTCATCGTAGTAATCGATCGCAGACCGCACGCTCGTCGTCCATCTGATCAATGGCGCCTCTGATGCGGCCGGCGACGGTTGCCAGAGCCTCCGACGCAATGTCCCTCACCGCGCCGGTGACGCCCATCCTGACCGACGCGTTGCCGAAGTAGCGGTTCGGGAGGGGCGGCGTCACTCTGCGCCGGACGCTGGCCGGGAACGGGAAGGTGAGGCGTGCTTCGGAATCGGACGGAAGCCGGCGCCGGCGCGCGATGCAGGTGCACTGCCACACAAGGGCGCTCATGGCGCAGAAGGTGCTCGTGCCGCCGCCGCAGAGGCGTTTCAGGGAGGCGACCTGGTCCTTGGAGATGGCGAAAACTTCGACGGCGAGAGGTCCCGACGGGTCGCAGAAGGTGAGCTTTGGGTAGAACCTCGAGAGGGCGTCCGGATGGACTGTCGGCGGGGACCGTGCACGGAGGAGTGTGCGGTCGTGGCACGGGAGCTCGACGGTAGCGTGGTCGCCGTGCTTGGAGAAGGATGACCATGTCTGCAAGAAGTGGACCGCGCTGAAGGCGTCGATGGCGACGTGGTGGAGAGCCGTCCCTAACACCACCCCTCCACACTTGAGGAAAGTCACCTGCAAGCATGCATACACACTATATAGGACGTCATATGTACGTTCAATATATTACCCAGAAGTAGCAGTATGAAATGCTACACTGAGAAATAAAGCACGGAAGAAAGCAACAAAGAGAAGTTTTGGAGACCTGTATGGCCAACATGACGGATGCTGGCTCAATGCGAGGAACAAACAGCCGCCTCAGCTCCGATGACGGCTTCAAATCATCCTTGATGTCATCAACAGTGAGGTCGGCCCGAGCGACAACAAAGAGTGCACCCTCACCGTTGCAGGTGATCTCTACCCTGCCATGGTTGTCGACGCCGAGGCGGCCAGCGAGGGGGTAGAAGGCCACCAAGGCCTTGGCCATAGCTTCCTTGAGCCTAGCCACGTCGAAGAAACCATCGCCGGCGGCAGCAACGTTGCTGGAGCTGTACAAGTAGACTATTGGGGTGTGGCCTCTGTTGGCCAGAATGAGGTCCAGGGGAGAGAGCCAGAGCCCCTCCCGCGGTGTCGGCTCGTTCGGCACTACAAACGACGACTCTACCACCTGCACTACCTCAGAATCCATGATGTTCTGCACCTGCAAGGGACAAAGCAGGGTTCATGCTAACATCTGAACCTGTATGTCATTTCACGAAATTAGCTAGCGTTGCTTGCGACCTACTCGTACATGAATGAATCTATATAACGGAACAGCTAATCTGCATTACTGCACGCTTGATCTGCGAGAAAACCTTACTAGTACCTGTACCTGACAGTGCGATGGGGGAGGAGATTCCGATCTGGATTCTGGACTGTGGAGAGAGAGGAGCTCAGGCTGGAGTGCGGGGATCGAGCACTGCACTGAGGCGGGGACGCTCACGTCGAGGCGCCGAGAAGGAGATATTATTGGGGGGCAGGCGGCCAGCGTCGAGTGGCACTACCGTGGCAGTTAATTTCATTGCTACAGTGGGACATCACCATTCACCTACAAAGAAGCTCTATAGCGACGGTTGGTAACTCATTTACATTGGTGTTTTCCAGAACCGTCAACACTGGGGCTACTGAAAATAGAACCACTGCAAAATGCTTCAACCACACCACCATTATTACCATTGTTCTTGATAAAATCAGCATCATTGCCTTTTTATTTTTAAGAATCATTGCCTTTATTCGGTTCCTAATAATCAGCGGCATTGCCTTTACTCTGAGAAAAATATAAGAAGCCTAAGGCCTTATTTGATTATGTCGGAATGAAGATCCGGACTAATCCAACCAAACAATACATGTATAATTTGTATAAGGATCGAAATAATTCCGGCCATCTGAATCGATCAGTTTCGGAGAAACCGAACAAGACCTAACAGGGTGTTTGTTTCCCGCGCGCTGCCACACGCCATGCATGTAAAAATTCTTGTTTGGTTCAGCATGTGCAAGAGCGGCAGCCACAATTTTTGCTGATGTAAAACCACGCCATAGATGTGGCGGCTGTTTTTAGCACCACAAAGTCTGGCGATGCCACAACGTACATGGTCGGTTCTGGGAACCAAACATCCCTAAAGACTAGGTGAAGGATATTCTGAGGTTGCTGCAAAAGTTTCTTAGAAATAAATTGTTATAGTTAAACCGCATACTCCCTCCGTTCCAAAAAGAATGTTTTTTTCGTTTCCGAAAAATATCTTTGATTAATTATATATTAAAAATATCAATATTTATAGCATATAATTAGTATCATTGGAAAGATTTTGAATCTAGATTTTTAATAAATTTATTTGAAAATCCAAATGTTGTACGAATTTTCAACAAATCGAACCAAACTTGTGACACGAACACCCAAAACATCATTCTTTCTGGGACGGAGGGAGTATTTTCAGAGCAACTACAATGTGTTGCAAAAACAGTTAGCTGATGGAATGTCTGATTTTTAATACCATTATTTTATCTGGCAAGCAGACCCTATAACATCCTAAAACTTGCATTTCTTGAAATAGATTAAAAGTGGTTTAAATGCAATTTTGGTGGTCATTATCATATAGGAAAGTAAAAATGTTTTCACAAAATAAAAAGAATCATAAGGTTAGAAACATCTTTGTTGCATACATGCTGATGCATAGTGTTCTTGCATTGATTGACATTTTCAAAATTCAAACTAAAATTTAAATTGTGCTTTGAAAATGGTTTTGGAGTTCAAGAAAATAAAAGAAAAAGCTTTTCCTTTTTCCCCTCCCTCTCTTTCTCCTATCTAGCCCGAAGGCCTTATCCTCGGCCCAACTCCGCAGAACCCCTCCTCCCACCTCTCCCTTCCGCGTGGGCTTCTTCTCGGCCCAGCAGGCCAGCCCGGCTACTCAACCCGCAGAAGGGGCGCGCTCATCGCCTCTCTCTCACATGCAGGTGGACCCCGCACGTCAGCCTCTCACCCCACTTTCCTTTCTTCTTCCTCCCCTTCCCTTTCTTTCTCGTGCACCGGCACCCTTCCTTCGGCCGAAGCGCGATTGGAGCTCGTGATTTGCTCCCTTCCTTCTCTGTTGCGCCTCCAGGCTATATAAACCGAGCCCCGCGCCCCACCGCCTCCACTGCACCTTCTCCAAGCACAGCAAAGCAGCCAGCCACCGCCGTAGCTCTAGCGCCGAGTCGTCGTCGTTCCTTGGTCGTCGGGGTACACCACCGCCGCCTTCACCCGCTCCCGAGCTTCACGTTGTGGTAAGGGAGCATGCAGGAGCTCCAATCCTCCTTTCCGTGGCCCTTTTTCCCATGTACTCACTCGTGGCGACCTCGCCGGCTTAACCGAGCCGCCCAATCGCGGGCACCACCGTGACCGAGCTCTATCGGCTCCAACCGATAGCATCACCGTGTTCGCCATCTCTCCCTCTCCCTCCCTGTCCTTTTCGCGCCGCCCGTCTCCGGCCATGGCGCCGCCGCGCCCCTATCTGCTCCATCGAGTAGACCCCCCCCCCCTTGGATCCAATCCCATCCGTCCATCTCGGATCGGATGGCTCGTATCACCCCATACCCCTTCACTCTCGGCGTTTTGCAGAAAAGCCCCTCACGTTTTTAAAGATGAACCCGCAGTCCTCAGTTCGGTTTAAAAATCAAAATAATTCGTTTTAATTTGAAAAAGAGTTCAAACTAATTACAGTTTTGCCACTGGATTTCTTTTAACCCTAAAATGCCCATTTTAACTCTGTTTTGACTCATTCAAATTGCGTTAGGTTCGTATCGACGTAACCTACATGTTAGTAAGTTCATAGTTCATGTTAGTCAACTTTGGAAAATAATTAATTATCTAACCTCTTTTAATCTCAAGTTTAATTACGAATCTTGTTTAGATCATATCTTCTTCGTTATAGCTCTGATTTTCGTGATCCAAACGTCTATGTGCTCGTAGTAAGACGTAGATTAGTTTTATAAACTTTTAATCTTTTTTTACTACTATTGGTGTAATGTTCTAATATATAGCCTTGTTTGTTTGCATGTGATGCCTCGGTATGTATGTATGTTGATGTGGTGATCGAGTATAGACGATGAGCAGTATGTGGGTGACTAGGAATACTTCTTTGTTGAGCAGGAGCAGCAGGAAGCGTTTGAGAAAGGCAAATATACATGGGATTATCCTTGTTGTCCTATTCACTTTAAGCACTAATTTATCATATGCATGTGTTTCCTTGATATCCTATAAGGTTATACTTTAGTTTTCTACCTTATACCTTGTTACCCCGGGATTTATGCATTAGGTGGATCAAGCTAGTGCTCTTAAAGAATAACTATGATCATGTAACATTGACTAATGACTTATGCAACAAACAGTAAAAGATGCTTTTTAGCAACATGGATTAAGGTGATCTAGAGTACAGTTTTTGAGATGCTCTAGAAACTCTGTAAGTGATCACCCGGGATTTACAGTACAACCATGAGAGCTATATGGCTCTGGCTTTAGTTAAGTAAGAGTGTTACTTTCTCGCATGTTGATAGTTCATGAAATTTGCCATTGTCGAGCTGGTTGCGGGATATGGCCAGGGTGGCTACCACTGCGGGTGTGTACCATTGAGATGAGACCTCGTATACCCCTTGCCCGTGGATCCGTAATGTCTATTGCTTGTCAGTGAGCCCCTCTGAAAGACTTCATAGTGTACCCTGCCTGCTCACCTTGGGAGTGTTTTGAGAGTTATAAACCCGGGCATTTGGGCAACACGACTCATGGGTAAAGTTGTACAACCTCTGCAGAGTGTCTTAAAACTAATATGTTAGCCGTGCTCACAGATAAGAGCGGTCTGGAATTCTTATGGAACAGAATGACTTTAATCTACTATTACTCGTTTGCTATTCATTATACATGTTTACTTGATCATATGATTATTGGGGTTTTTGATTATATTGATGCCATCCTTTGGCTAAAATTGTGATAACATAAATCCTGATGTAGTTAAACCAGTGTCATACTTTTTCAGTCTCATGAACCCCATGTTTACTTGTTGACTACTAGAAGTATTTAGGCTTGTTTATTTTTCATATTTGGATAAAAATCCTGGATGGGTACCAGATTATCAAGGTTATGAGGAGTATCCCGAGGATTACTAGGTTTGGAGTCAACCAGTTGACGTCCCTGTGCGATGGAGCTTCGTGAGAGTTATCCTTTATTTCAGCTGTTATGTAATAGACTATAATTTGTTACTCATTCGCTATGTAATAAACACTTATAATAGTACCTTTTTGATAATTTATTGATTTATGTGTGTGACTGATCTCTGGGCACACATAAGATTTATGCATTCCGTTTTATCCTTAAAATTGGGTGTGACAGCCCCACATCATGCCTCTACTGTGTGGTGAAACAAATAACTATAGTTACCTGGCACTGAAATCCACATTTAATTTATAGACTACCTACATATACATTGCTCTTACTCTATTTTTATTATAATAAAAAAATGAATGAAAAAATAGTAGAATTATATATATATCTCATAAGATAACTGAATGACAAAACAAATAACATGGACGCGTTTTGTATCTATATAACCTATACTCCTATACTGTCAGAGGCCACTAGTATAGTCATTAATTGCTATAAAGCTGCAACCACAGCGGGCCACGTCATCTAAATTCTAAGCCCTTGATCACCTCTGTTTAACACCATGTATCCGTCGAAACCCTCCCGTTAGTTGGCCAGCACTGCATGTCAGCTTCATCGCGAATCGTCTCAATCCTCTAATTTGAGGTACACGGACGTACGTACAGACATCGTTTACCGTCCACGATCCACCCAAACCATCCCTTTGTCATTGCCCTCCTGGCCTCTTCATATCCAAACCCAGCCGTTTGTCCATGTCCATCAGGTCATGCAAAATCACTACGGCTCTCCCATTCACTCCTGACTTCCCCTACAATAAAATATTCAATTTGGGTTTTGCTACCATTGATTGGTGCACCATGCAGCCATGGACCATGCAGATGCAGATGCAGGCATGCATGCACTTGCCTACATGTTTATAAGGGCTATCAGCAGAACACGTATAGTAGTATGGTTATGGGTAGCCTCCACAATCCATCATCCATCTTCATCTTCTCACCATGTTTTTTTAGGGAAATCTGCTTGTCACCATGTTAATCCTCCACTGCCAGGATTGATCTACTATTCGAACATCATCTATCCGTAGCCGACGATATGATTTCGTGTGTTTGCATCAATTCATGGAATCTTGATAGCCAGCTATTGTTGCTTCAGGTTGAAACATGTGAGGAGTCTATTTTGAGAAATTTTGATGTGCATAAGGATTGCCTTTGGCTATGGAACCCATCCAAAGGCAGATCAGGGGGAATTGTGGTAGGGGTTAGACTTGAATATTTTGATGTGGGTTCTTTTAAAAAAAGTGATTATATGATTCAAGTCAATTTGTGGGATAAACAATTAAAGGCCAAATGGAATTTGTTGATAGTCTATGGTGATGCTCAAGAGGAAGGGAAGATCCCTTTCTTATCTGAGTTATCCACTTTCTGTAGTGAAAGTCAAGAACCTTTACTCATAGGAGGAGACTTCAACATTATCAGATATGCTAGTGAGAGAAACCTATTAATGGGGTACACAGATGTACCAATTTGTTTAACTCTCTAATACAGTTCCATGAGTTAAAACAAAATCAGCATGACTAGTGGCTTATACACCTGGTCTAATAATCAGTACCCCCCAACCCTTGTAAAGTTGGATAGAATTATGGTTACTGGTGATTGGGAGGACCTTTATCCACATACCATGGTTAAGAGACTCCCAAGAGAAGTGTCTGACCATAACCCCCTTATCATCTGTTCTGGAAACCTCAAGAAACCTCCTCATATTCAATTTAGATTTGAGTTGAGTTGGTTGAATAACCCTGATTTCAAGAAAGAGGTTACCAAAATTTGGTCTAAACCTTATGTGGCCAAGACAACCATTGATAAAATTCAGCAAAAACTGAAGCTCCTTAAACAGCTCTTCAAAGGGTGGGGCTGCAATTTACATGGGGATCTTAAAAAGGGAGCAAAGTAATCCAAGAAGACTTAGGTTTGTTAGAAGATATTGAAGAAAATTGGGGTCTCAACTCCACTCAGTTACAAGAAAAAAGTTGACCTGATGAAAGAAAATCTTCATCTCTTTGAGCTTGAGGAAAGTTACTGGTATAATAGAAGTCATGAGACATGTCTTCTAAAGGGTGACATTAATACTAAATATT
This sequence comes from Microstegium vimineum, assembly GCA_022036555.1. Taxonomy (NCBI): domain Eukaryota; kingdom Viridiplantae; phylum Streptophyta; class Magnoliopsida; order Poales; family Poaceae; genus Microstegium; species Microstegium vimineum. Next base: position 11,695,311 of record CM039134.1, read on the forward strand.
TTCACAAATGTGCTAGTGGGAGAAGGAGAAAAAATACAATTGTTTCCTTAGAAAAAGATGGTGTTCTAATAGAAGGAGAAGAAAACATGTTGAAACATGCTACAGAATATTATAAAGATCTCTTTGGCTCTGAACCTGAATATGATATTAAAATAGACCCTTCTATTTGGGCAGAGGCCGAGAAGCTAAGTAGGAAGGATAATGAACTGTTTTGCCAACCTTTCTCTGAGATAGAGATTAAGAATGCATTATTTCTAATGGAAAAAATAAAGCTCCTGGCCCTGATAAAATTCCTATAGAGTTTTTTCAATGTTGTTGGGAGATTGTTAAATCAGATATTGTAAATTTGTTCAAGGACTTTCACAGTCTCAAGGTTGATGTTAGTAGACTGAATTATAGTGTTATCACCCTCCTACCTAAGATCAAAGAAGCCACTAAGATCCAGTAGTTTAGACCCATTTGCTTGTCGAACTACATCTAGAAACTCATTACTAAGACTATCACCATTAGGTTGGAACCTTTTGCTGAGAAGTTCATTCATAAAAATCAAACTGCCTTCATGAAAGGGAGGAATATCACCTCTGGAATCATGTGTTTGCATGAAATCTTACATGAAACAAAAAGGAGAAAGGAAACTGGAATAGTTTTTAAGATCGACTTCGAAAAAGCTTATGATAAGGTGTGATGGAATTTGTTGTTTGACTGCATGCTTATGAGAGGTTTTGATACTGTATGGTGTGAATGGATTGAACAAGTAGTCTCAGGGGGGACAGTTAATGTCAAAGTCAATGACAATATTGACCCTTATATTAAGAGCTATAAAGGTGTTAGACAAGGGGATCCCCTATCACCGATTTTATTCAATTTTGTGGCAGACTGCCTTACCAGGATGGTCTTGAAAGCACAACAGAATGATCTTTTTGTGGTCTAATTGACAATATTATTCCTAAGGGTGTTGCAATCTTACAATATGAAGATGACACAATCTTATACCTGAAACATGACTTTGAGGGAGCTAAAAATATGAAGATGATCTTATATTTGTTTGAAATGCTATCTAGACTGAAAATCAATTTTCACAAAAGTGAAATTTTAATGATTAATGATTTTGAGGATTGGGGGCAAAAATATACTGAATTGTTCAATTGTCAATTAGGTTCCTTTCCTGTTAAGTATCTTGTTGTCCCTATGAGCCCTAGTAGATTTCATGTGGTGGACTGGGTTCCTTTAGTGGAAAAGTGTAAAAAAAGGTTAGATGTTTCGTATATGTGCTAGTCTCAGTAATTCTCCCTTATACCATATGTCTATCTATCTCTTACCTGAAACTACAGTCTCTGATATTGATAAGATCAGAAGGTCCTTTTTCTGGCAAGGAGGAGGAGCTAAGAAAAAATATCACTTGATTAAGTGGTCCAAACTTTGCAAAAGTAAAAAGAAAGGAGGTGTTGGAATCAAAAATTTAGCAAAGCTAAACATTAGCTTGTTGTGCAAATGGTGGTGGAAACTTGAACATGAAGAAGGCCTATGGCAAGATATAATCAAAGCAAAATAATTATCTAGATCTTATATTCATCAAGTTTCACACAGATTGGGAGACTCTCCTATTGGTGTGACTTGCTTAAAATCAAACCTATCGCATGGTAGATGTAACAAGATTGGAAATGGTTCTGATACTAGATTTTGGAGAGATAGTTGGTTATTAGATAGTCCTTTATGTGTGTTGATACCAATATTGTATACTCTTTGTGATCAAAAGAATGATTATGTAGCTGAAGTAAAAAGTGGTGTTACCAGAATCACCTTTAGAAGATAGTTACCTGATGAACTATAGAAGACCTCAGATATGATCTAGGACAAAGTTGTGAAGTTTCAATTATCAAACATTAATGATAAAGTTGGGTGGAAGCTTGGGAAGCAGGGAAGCTTTACTGTTAAGTCAATTTATAATGCTATGACTAAGGAAGAGTCTGGTCCTCAATTTAAGTATATATGGTATGACAGGATTCCTGCTAAGATTAAATTTTTTCTGTGGCTGATGGAAAATAATGCAATTCTAACTAAGGATGTTATGATTCAGAGAAAATGGAAAGGAAACCCTAAATGTTATTTTTGCAATAGTCATGAATCCATTGATCATCTTTTCTTTACAGTCTCAATTGCTAGAGTTGTTTGGGCTTGTATTGCTAGATATATTGGAGCTTCTGATATTCCAATCAACTTAAATCATTGTTGAAAATGGTTGGATAGATGGCTTCCCGATAAAAAGAAAATCCATGTTTGGGGCGTAGCCGCTATCTGTTGGGCAATGTGGAAAGCTAGAAATAGGGCTTGTTTTGAGAAAAAATTGATCAAGAACTCTGTTGAAGTCATCTACCATGTCTGTCCTAATGAAACATTGGTTAGGTCTTTTTACAAAAATGGAGAAGGAACCTCTTGAGGAAAGTGTCAACACAATTTTTAGACTGGTAAAGATTTTAAACATTGTGCTTCCTAGTTGTTGCCATTGGAATGGCTGGCCTCCTTCTAGAAAAATATGGCTACACCTCATCTAAATAAACTAGTACAACGTGAGTGAAATTATAACCACAGTGATTTGTGTACTAGTTTATCTGTATATGTAAAAGAATGGTTTGTGTACATATATGGTGATTTTGTGAAGCTACTTTGGTCTGAACGTGTCCAAGGATTAATGTAACATTATGCATTTCATCCAGGCATATTAAATTACCAGCTTGATGTAATTAAGAGGATTTATAATTTTCCTAACTATGCTTAGTTATTTGTTAAAAACGGGTTTTTACCGCTTCCATTCCCACTTAGAAACACTAAAAGAATCTAGGTCTAAAAGATTTGGTTTACACATACGAAGGATTTGGCTAAATCATGTATGGATCACTACAACAATCTAGACGTAGGAAACACTAAAAGGGATGAAAACAATGACTAACTCGAGAGATATAGCCAGTTGGATCAGCTCTCCCCTTCTTTATAGGGCTATTAGTCTATTACACATGACCAACTTGGCCCTAGATGTTTTGAGTCGAGCCACTTAACCCTGAGGGCGTTATGGTCCAACTCTGTTGATTGGACGACCAAGCTTCCATCAAATATTTGCTTTGTCTCGATGCAATCTCAGTGATTCCGCCACGTGTTGCCCCATTCCTTCTCAGAACCTCACTCCAGGTTTTAAGGTCCAAACTCAAAACCAGCCTGAAACCGTACACTAGTGGTTTTACGGCCCAACCAACCAAACCCACTCACGAGTAGCATACTCCATATGCATCGCCCACTCCTCAACACATGTCACCGCGTCCTTGACCATCAAGCCATCAAGTCTTCTATAGCCTTCGCTCAACTCGCCTAGCTATCGTTTTAACTTGATCAACATAGTCACTCCCATGTACACTTATGCTTGTGGATGCCCCCAAGTGTCAGCCACCGCGGATCGTCACTCGGTCTTCTCGGCCCAAGCCTCACGTATGTCCTTCACAGCTCATAGTCCATTAGCATGGCACGTCCCTACTTGAGCTTCATCTCGCCATTGACCACCATCTCCAAGCTCAACACCTGCGCACCACAAACCAAGAGACGTGTTGCACGATACAACTCACACCATGGTTAATTCATCAAACTCAACCCAAAGCACAATTTGTTGACAATCACTCATCATAATATCGAACCACAAAGGCACATATCAACCTTGTGTTCTTGTACTCCATGGAAGATCTATTTTGGTGGATCAATTTGCAAAAATAGACCAATATATATGTTAGCATAATCATTATTTCTCAATAATGTTATTTTGAGACATCAAATTGAGTGGACTACTATCGCACCGACAATGAAGTTGAATATGCGGCTTTCTTGTTTAGCGTGGAAATTTTGCAATCTATCAAGGTGAAACATTTTGAAGCCTTTGGTGATTCTTTACTAGATTGTACAACAAATTATTGTGTGTTTCAATGTTTAGAAGGATCACTTAATGCTTATATTAACAAATTCCTTGACATCATTACATATTTTGTCGAATTACAAATTTGGCATATTAAGGCTAACATGTTGGATTAACAAGTATTAGGCTTCAACGTTAGGAGACTTGTTGCTTATAAAAAATTATCTATATTGAAGAAATGTCGAACTCTTCTTGCTTAAGTACTTCAATTTTAATCAAGAAGAAATGTCAATGGAAGAGGTTCATGAATACATCTAAAGTGATGCTAGGAGTGCCAGAGATGTGTCAATATTCAATTGGTGTTTGTTGTGATGATGCATCTAATTTTTAGGAGTTGATGGCCAAACTATATCAAGTAATAAGACTTTGATCAAGCTTATTGAAAAATTGAAGGCAATACCAAAAGATGAAAAATGAGAAGCAACAAGTTTGGAAAGTAATATCCAAGTTGAGGAAGTCCATATTAAGTGATCAAAGTATTTGAAAATTTATATATGCTAAAGATGTTGCAAGGTCACCATCTCCCAAGAGAAATTAATGGGAATATTGCTCTAAGAACAAAAGGGGCAGATGCATGCATTACCCTTAGTTTACAAATAGCTGATGAGTTAAATATCATTGCTATTTACTTATGTACTTTTAGACTCGAGTAAACCTCACTATTTTGACACCACAGAGTGTCTAAGAGAACAAGCGCATAATTTCCTACATAAATATCATCATGGTTGGCAGAGCCATGGCCCCCTAACATTTTACAATAAAAAAGTAGTAGTATAACTTAATATGTTTTATTTATTTTAAGAGGGAGATTATAAAAATTCTTGTTATATATACCTATTAATATATTCTAAATAATGTAATCATACAAAACACAAATAGATTACAAAATTATAGCAATAGAAAAAGACCGAGTCAATATTCAAGATTTACAAAGTCATTTTAGACGTCTCACTGTTAACGGGCACGCCACTTACCACTGAAAAAATAGCGCTTAGATCTTAGAATACATATAAGAATTGAGAGCGTCCGTTGAAGTCAATGAATTGATTCTAATAGTCACCACAAGGAACCTAACCAATTGAGTTAGTTTTTCTATGTTCGTTCTTTTTTAGTTCTTTTTTACCACGTCTAAGTATAATTCCTAGTTCCACCAGTGAATACCTTGTTTGGTTTCTCTTGATTAAGTCGATTCCGGCCGGAATTATTCTGGTCCTTAACAAATTACACATGTAATCCTTTCGGATCTCCATTCCAAGATAACAGAACAAGCGCAAAGTCAGCTAAGCTGATATTTGACCGCATATAACAAGCGATGCAAAATGACCAATGCCTCTCGAGAATCTATGCACAATGCCTCTCGAGAATCTATGTATATTTTTTTCTTTTGTTTTTGTGTATCTATATATGTTTGAAAGCGTGACGAAAGGATAACGTACAGGGACGGATCCAGGGGGCTGGGGGGCTGCAGCCCCCTATGGCCTCATTTCTCCATTATATATATATATATATATACCTTCTTTCTCGATTAAATTTTTTCAAAATTTACTTATTTCTCCATTAAATCTCTATAAAATTCACTTATTTCTCCGTTAAATCTCTAAAAAATTCTTCAAAATTTCTATTTTTTATCATGATATTTATAATTAGCCCTCTTGATCGCATTCTGGATCCGCCACTGATAACGTACGTGGATATTATTGATAAATTTCGTGTAACAAAAATTGAACATTTTTCATCTGTTATTTATTTCCTTCTATCATCTCTAGCAGAAAGAACGACATATCATGATTTCCGTGTGGCAAATAAATAAACTGTATGCTACCATCCTCTTTGTTCTTCTAGATGATCCACAGATGTAGGGTCTATTCAACGCCTAGCAAGGATACGAAGATACATGTTCGATCGACAGCGAAAGGAAACGAGCTGAGATAATGTCGAAATTATTGCTCCATCGTGACAGATACGAAATTAATGCGATTATTTGGATATATGCAAAGTTCGTTGAGCATTAACAATCTGCACTACACATCAATTACGTACGCTTTCGGAGCAACCTGTGGGTAGGCATGCAGTAGGCTTGGATATGATGCTTCCGGGGCAAGAACTCTCGGCAGCTTGGCTGTGCCGTCCAGAAGAAAAATTCGGCCGGCCAGCGCCGCCGGCACGCTGATATCTCATCTCTCCGGCCAACCGTACCCATGGATAGGCGAGGACTCCGTTATGGCACGATCGCGAGAGCCCAATGCAAATGATGCTCTGGAGTTTGGATGACTGCTGGATCGACTGAACACGACGGAGAGAGGTTTACACTAGCACGCTGCTTTCGGGCGACGCTCGATCTGCATGCCACGCAAATGACGCGATCGGTCAAGCCGTGTGTCGCCTCAGCCCGTTTTTTGTATCCTGACGCTACGCTACGCTACGCCATGACCTGACCAGCCATTTTTGCATGCGCTGCTCCGTTCGTCCACGGGATCGAACAGGCTCGCACCAGCAGAAAAGAAATCTTCCTTGGCCGTGCAAGTAATGGGGCGGCTGGAACCAGCGGCAACGCTATCGATCGTAGCAAGCAGTTGACAGACATCACTTAAAGGTCGTGTAAACGGGCACAATGCAACAACGGCGGCATCTTGAGTAAAATTTACCGGTGAAGATTAAAGTTATGTATAGTCTAGGTCTTTAAAATCTCAAAATACAGTTTTCACTTTACCCTTGATAAAATCTATAATTTTCTAGTTTTAAGTTTTTATGTAGTTAAAATCTCAATTTTAGACAAAAGTTTTAGGCTTCATATCTCAATTTTCTAAAATCTCAAAATACAGTTTTCTTATAGACAAAAGTTTGTAGCCCTTGATAAAATCTATAATTTTCTAGTTTTAAGTTTTTATGTAGTTTTTTTAAAGAAATTGTTACAACATATTGTAAGACTACTATGCTACTGAAAACTTTATATTGATTTTTTAGCATCTTAACAATCTCAAATGACAACAAATTTAGAAATTTGTAGATCTCATTGAAGGCTATAATTTTCATACACAAAGTATATTATCCAGCACCATACAAGTAAAATATGATTTTTCTAGGACGATAACTGCTGAAACATTAGAATATTTTTTTAGCATCTTTATTAACAATCTCAAATAACAAAATTCAAATTAGGGAGTTATAAATATCATCGTAGGCTACAACTTTTATATGCTAAGTATTTTTTATCCGGCACCATATAAAAGGGATATAATTTAGACGACAAGGACTGGTGCATGATTAATATGCTGGTTAAACTTATGTTTTTTTTCAGGATTTTTGCGATCTCAAATGACAAAACTTAAAACTGGTAATTTGTATACCTTATCGAGAGCTGTAATTTTCATATGAAAATAATCTTCATCCAAAAAAATACAACTGTTTTTAGGTTAGGTCTTGCGTTGACATGTGGGTTCCATCTGGCAGACTCGTGTATATGATGAATCGACATGCCACGTAGGATAACAGGTCAGATAAAAATCCGTTCAGATCTAGAAGCGACCTGTTATAATTAAATAACGCCAAATTGCATTTTGAGACGTTAGCCTAGACTAGCAAATGTATCCGTGCGTTGCAACAAAACTCAATACTTGTAAAAGTCGAACTACGTATTATTCTAGCTTGGATACATTACCTAATATGTTTTGAAATCGGACTCTGTATCGCGCTAAACAAAAGTTATTCTAACTCATATGAGCACGGATTATTATATATATATATATAAGTTTGGACGAATAAAAAATAGAATTGAGAAATTTTATCAATTTATTATTAAAAAAAAAGGTAGAGTAGAGCACACAAAGATATAGATGGGGCGGCCGGAGGCTGCAACCTGCGAGCGGCAACTCCATCCTACCGGCCTACCCTGCCGTTGCCGTGGACAAACATCCTAAAGGTTAAAGGTCATGTAAACGGCCCCATCGGCGTATCTTCTTGCAAAGCCGAGGTCGCGATCCTACTGTCGTTCGTTCCCATGCAATTGGGCCACCGGCGACCCAAAGGTTGAGCAACTTTTACTCCTCCGAAAGCCGAAGAAAAGGATCGGAACTCGGGGGATACTTGGAAACAATGGCAACAGATGAAGAAAAGCTAGTCCGTAATAATCAGCCGAGCGACCCGATGTCACGGCTGTATATAAGCGATCTCTGAGACGTGTGCTGTGACTCTGTGAGCCTGGTTCTGGACCCACACGTCAGCGACACATACGCCCTGGAGATTCAGTGTTACATGTATGGTTCATATTTCCTCCATGCTATCCCTTCATTCTAAATTACGCAAGTTTGACCAAAATTATAAAAAAAATTATAAAGATTTATGATATCAAAAGGGTATACTATAAAAATATAATTAATAAATAATCTAATAATACTTCATTGATATTATAAATGTTATTATACTACTATAAAAGTTTGATCAAACTTGAAATGTTTTGAGTCTCCAAAATTTTTAGAATGTCTTATAATTCGAGATGGAAGGAGTACTAACATATTTGACTTTTTTTCACCTCAAGTTTGAACAGTCGTCTTACTAAAAAAAATATACAAACATAGTAAGTCATTCTTATAGAACTTTTATTAATAAAGTAAACTGCAGCTAAAGAAATGATATTTTACATAATTTTTTGAATAAAATGAGTGAACAAATTCATAGAATAAAAAAAAGTCAAACGACACAGAATTTCGAACATAGAAAAAAATATATACTTTGCCTAAACTTGAGTGTTATACAAAAGATACGCGAAAGATACGGGTTAGGTAGCTAAGCCTGGCCGTCAGAGCGTGGAGCTTCGATGGTTCATTTCTACCGCGCCTTAGCTGGCCGGATTCCGGCACGCGACTCCAGCGCTGCTTTTCGGGTAGTGTCGCGGCGAACGCGATCGCCGAACGAACTCTGGCCGGCCGGCCGGCTCATCAGAGCCTTATAAATTGCTGCCCCCGCATGCCTCCGAAATCCATCTCACTAAGCTTGCCCGCCAGCAGCAACAACACAGCAAAACCACACGGCCTTCGGTCCGTGTCAACCAGCAGCGCTCCGGTTCCTGCCTAGTGTTTGCTCTCCTGCCCCCTCTCCTTGATCAGTCGGTCGATATTGACATGGCGTTCGCTGAGGTATGCGTACGTTGTGTATGTACCTAATGCAAAGTATACAAGGGTTACAGTAGTTTATTCAGCAGCCGGCTTGCATGCAGATTATTGCAGAAACAATGGTTCGATGACAGTGAAATACTTATATGGACTTAATTACTTACTATGAATTACTAGTACTAGCTAGTATACCATGCATGCAAGCCATAGAATACGTTGTTTTTTTTTTCTCTCTCGGCTGTACTATGTAGTATAGTGTGTAGTGTACAGACAACCTCAAAACAATGATATAGGTTGGTGTCCTATCTAGCTTGGGTTCTGTCACATATATAATCAGCAGCAGCAGCAGTAGTAGCGTGCTCACCAACCGCGCGAAATCATAGTTTATTTGAAAACCACAACAACTTGATGTGAATTTTCTGGGCCAAGATGTGCTCCGTCCTCGGTGCACTCATGTTCAAGGCGCATGCACCGGCCTATCACTAGCTTGCCATTCCTTCCTTTAAAGCCAAGCATCCAAGCCACCTAGTAACAGATGTCATGTTACGTGCATTTCCTGAGCTCGATCGTCCGATCCATGGTATGAAATTGACAAGCCTCCGCATCCAACTGCTGTGATGTCATGTGATGTGATGTGATGTTCTCGACACACCCCACATCGTTCGTCGTCTGCTCTACTACTGCTACCGCTACTGCTACTGCTAGCCAGCGACGATCTCCGACACGCACGACATGTGTCTGACTGTCTATGGCTCTTTCTCTGAAACGGCTCTGCTTCTGTACGTGTCGCTCGCGCGCAGGAGGAGACGACGGCGCACCTTGACATGAACCTGATCGAGGCCTCCTACGACTCGGAGGACGGCGTCGCCGGCTGGGCTCCGTCCGGCTCGTGCACGCTCTCCGCGCACGCCGAGCACAACAACGCTGCACCCGACGCGCCGCTCCCTTCGCTGGGAGCCACATTGACCGCCGCCGCCGACGACGACGACGACGGCTCTGACGTGGAAGAAGTCCAGCAGCAGCGTGCGCGGAAGCCCAGCGGGCGGTACGTCCTGGGCGCGCGCCGCACGAGCGACAAGGACGGGCTCTGCCGCGCGACCTCGCGCGCGCCGAGGCCCAAGGTGACGTACCGGGTGGCCGGGTGGGTCGGCGTGGGCACCGCCGTCGAGGGCTCCCACGCCGTTCACGTCGACGTCCGCCTGCACGACGACCGGCGCGTCGGTGGCGGCGTGGCTGTGGTCGAGCCGGGGAAGTGGAGCGAGATCAAGGGCTCGTTCCGGGTAGATGACGATGACGAGCCGCCGCGCCACGCCAAGGTTTACGTTCACGGGCCGCCGCCCGGGGTGGATCTCAAGGTCATGGACCTGCAGGTGTCCGCGGTGAACAAGATTCCAAGGCTCAGGCACCTCAGGAAGAAGGCCGACAAGGTATGCCAACAATGATGCTGTTGTTTTCAACTTTTGCATATATATATATACTGATCCTCTATATAATAAGTACGGTCGATCGTCACTGCAACTGTACGTAGGTGCGCAAGCGTGACGTGGTCCTCAAGGTGAACCGGCGGACGACGAACGGCGGCGACACGACGGCGAGCGTCGCCGGAGCGAAGATCCAGGTGATCCAGGTGCAGAACAGCTTCCCGATCGGGAGCTGCATCACCAAGGCGGGGATGCAGAACCCGGCGTACGTGGACTTCTTCACCAAGCACTTCGACTGGGCGGTGCTGGAGAACGAGCTCAAGTGGTACTACACGGAAGCGGTGCAGGGTCAGCTCAACTACGCGGACGCCGACGCGCTGATCGACTTCTGCGACCGCCACGGTAAGCCGGTGCGCGGGCACTGCATCTTCTGGGCGGTGGAGAGCTCGGTACAGCAGTGGGTCCGCGCGCTGAACGCCAACCAGCTCCGGTCGGCGGTGGAGGCCCGACTGCGTGGCCTGGTGTCGCGCTACGCCGGCCGGTTCCCGCACTACGAGGTGAACAACGAGATGCTGCACGGCGCCTTCTTTCGGCAGAGGCTCGGCGACGCCGACATCGACGCGCACATGTTCCGTGAGACGGCGGCGATCGACCCGGCGCCGGCGCTGTTCGTCAACGACTACAACGTGGAGAGCGGCAACGACCCCAACGCGACGCCGGAGAAGTACGTTGCGCTAGTGACGGACCTACAGCGCCGTGGCGCGCCCGTGGGCGGGATCGGCGTGCAGGGCCACGTCACGAACCCGGTCGGAGACGTCATCTGCGACGCGCTGGACAAGCTCGCCGTCACGGGGCTGCCCATCTGGATCACGGAGCTGGACGTGTCGGTCGCCGACGAGTCCGTGCGCGCCGACGACCTCGAGATCGTGCTGCGGGAGGCGTACGCGCACCCGGCCGTTGAGGGCGTCATGCTCTGGGGGTTCATGCAGGGACACATGTGGCGCCCCAACGGCCAGCTCGTCAACGCCGACGGCACCTACACCCAGGCCGGCAACATGTTCGTGGAGGTCCGCCAGGAGTGGGCGTCGCACGCGCGCGGGAAGGTGGACAGCGACGGCAACTTCAAGTTCAGGGGATTCCATGGCAAGTACCAGGTGCTGCTTACGACGGCCAACGGGGAGGTGAAGAAGCAGACGTTCGACGTCAACAAGGGGGACGCGCCGCTCGTGCTGGACATGGATTTCTAGCTTTCGATCTATTACAAGTTCACAACGTACGACGTACGTACACATGGATTGGTCACCGGCGATTACGAACTACGACAAGGATTAGGACAAGGATTAGTACGTACGATCTAGTAACAGTACTTATATATTCGTACAAAATAAGTGTGGTATATTGGATTATTGGGGTGATGCGTAGACATTATAGTGGTGAAGAAAGTATGAATAATCTGTAGTCCGGTGTGTAGATGATTGGTACGATTGTATTGTACTACTCAGTATTTATTAAGACAGACTGCAGTAAATAAACGAAATATTTATCTATAGAAAATATTTATCTTTTTTATCACCGTATACGTTTTCCTTAGCGAATGGGTGCACGTAACGAGTTATCTTTTCTTTCTTTTGAGAATAATAAGTTACTAGCAAATATGAATCTGCGTTGCAACGGAAAAAAAAACTCTAACATACAGATGACAATAAACAAAGTCTAAAATTTAGTATTATATATACAATGATTTATACATAAAAAACAACGTCGTTGGTCGCTTCGACAATTTACAATTGGCACTGCAGCCCTTGGCAATGCACGAGAGCACCTCACCGAGCTTAGTCATGACGATAGAGCTTTGGAGTGTCAAGACCACCGCGCTACGGCTGTGATCGAGAACACCGTGAGCACATTGTGCGGCTGTTAGGTATAAATATTGTCTATAGTTAGGCTCCGCATGTTGGTATAGCGTGCTCCACGAACGTGCACTATCACCCCACCAAGAGGGATGTCTGGCACCGGCACGAGCACGCCATCGATTTCCGATTTGTGTGTTTTCGTTCTTATATATTTTGTTTTATAGGCCTATTATCTGACTGATTTCTGACTTTCCTTTCTTATGCGATATTTGTGAAGCTTTCCTAGATTGTGCTGCTCTAGCACGGGAAAGACATGAATAGATAAAAATCATTTGAAATAAATTTGTAGCATTGCGTGTGTGTATATATATCTATACCATGTAGCATTGCATGTCCTATTTTTTTTCTTTTCTCTATTATTTTTTCTTTTCCGTTTTCTATATGGAGTCCGGTATTTACTTTTATATGCACACCCTTAGCATAGCATACGTGTCCTATTCTTTTTTTCTATAGATATTTTTCTTTTCCTTTTTCTTCCTTTTCTATATGGAGTCCGCTATTTACTTTTTTTCCTTTTTTTTATACGGAGTCCGGTTCATAACGTGTCCGTCCTATTCTTTTTTCCATTTTTCTATAGATTTCTTCTTTTTTTTATATGGAGTTCGGTATTTACTTTTTTCCTTTTTTATATGGAGTCCGGTTCATAACGTGTCTTCTTTTTCTTTTTCTTTTTATTGTGTCCTTATTTTGTCCGTACAGAATAAACTCTTTATTGTCCGGTAGTTAAGGGAGATGGATAAAAAAACAAATGGATGGACGAAAAAAAAGAGCCTGAAATTTTGGCTCTTTATTAATAGGTATAGACTAGCATAGAGGGCGCGTTCTGCTGCGCCGGTTCTTGCTAAGCGTTTGTTGCGAGCGGTAAAGAGAGTTAGTTTTTTTTATATGCTAATATCTACAATAGTATGGATAAGGACTCAAAATTGCTATTGTGGTCTAATAACTGCCTAATATAAAGATGCACTGGCCTGATAGAAATATTACACACTCTTTATTGTGATGATTGATATAAATCACCATACTACACGTACTTTATAGCATATGATCGCTCCTTGTATAAAACAAAAGATAAAAAATAAATGAGAATAAAGAGAATAAAAAAGCTTAAATAAATTTAAAACTAAAAAATAATAGAAGATTTTGGAAAGTTAAAACTAAAAAAGATAAAAAAAAATGCCTCTAACAGTTTAATATAAAATTATACTGATCTGATAGAAAGACTTCATATTCTTTATTTCTATAATTGATATAGACTAGCACTACATGCACTCCGATGCTAGTTGTATAAAACAAAAGATAAAAAATAAAAATACTACAGGCTTTTTATCGCTTGCTTCGATTGATGTAGATCACACTAATACACACCGCTGAATAGGGTCATGTATAAAACGAAAGATAAAAATAATTAAGATAAAATAAAGTATAAATAAATAAAATTAGAACTAAAAATAAAAAAAATAAAAAATTAAAAAATGATAACTAAAAATAAAAATAAAAAATATCAAGTAAAAATGGAAATAAAAATAAAAAAACAAATAAAAAAATGTCAAGTCGATGTACAGTGCCAGGCCTCCAATTTATGCGTGGTTGAAAGATATCTTATTATGGTTCCTTTTATAATTGGTTTTCGCACAAACTTCTTCTGTGGGCTTAATGGACTCTCAAGGCAACTGTAATAGGCTGGGAATGGGCCACTGCAATTGCAAATTCCATAATTGGGAGAAGACAAAACAAAAGAAGTCCCAGAGTTCCATGTACTCTGCTTTTGTTGCTTAAAGAAGGCCCGAAGTACTCTGCATTTCCGACCAACGCACACCGGCCACCTAGACCTACCGTTCATCTTATCTCCTTCTTGTTTAGAAAAAGTCCATATTTCCTCTCTGAACTATAAACCAGAAATCTTTCCTCCTTCAACTCTGAAAACCGTTCGTTTTACCTCCCTAAGTGGTTTTGACAGTGGTTTTGTCTTTTTTATTTATTTTGAATGAATCTTTGGAAAATCATAGTAAACCACAAAAAAATCATAAAATAAAAAATCCAATTTTGTTAGACTCCACATGAGTATATCTATATAGTGAATATATAATATGGTATGTTTTAGTACAAATTTTTTCTTGTATGTTTAAATCTACATTTTTTAGTAATTAATTAGAAAACTTTCTAGTAAAGTATACCATATTATATGTTCACTGTACAAATCTACTCATGTGGAGTCCAACAAAATTGGATTTTCTATTTTATGATTTTTCTGTGATTTACTATGATTTTTCAAAGATTCAATCGAAATAAATAAAAAAGGAAAAAAGACAAAACCACTATCCAAAACCACTCAGGGGGGTAAAACGAACCGTTTTAAGAGTTGAAGGAAGAAATATTTATGATTTTATGGTTCAGGGAGGAAAAACGAACACGAATTATAGTTCAGGGAGGAAATATGTACTTTTTCCTTCTTGTTTTGCCCTCATATCGGAGGCCTGCAGTGGTACTGGGAGCCATGGGCGGGGAACGGGGCCCCGTTGACCACCCTGGCCATGGAGCACGGCTTCCTTTTGACGCTGGAGGCCCGGCCCAGGGTGGCGATGGGCTTGCGTGCTAGCATGGAGCACGACACGGTGGTGCGCTGGGCTTGCAGTTGCATATAGGAAAGAGAATCTGTTGGAGCATGTTTTTTTTACCTCAATTCTTTTCATCTCCTAGTTTTCAATGCTCTCGTATTTTGGTAACAGTGCACACTCTTAGCATCTCTCTTCATAAATAAAGTGTTATATCAACCTATTTAATGCTCATAAAACTCTATGAAACTCTCATTTAGACTAGCCTTATATGGGAAGGGAAGGGAAGGTTGGTTTTAAACTTTTAATCAACTAGTGCAAGGCCCGCGCCACCGCGGGCTCATGCAACTACAACGAAATTTAAAGTGTGGAGGAATCACAGTGATTAATAAGGTGCATACATATGTTTAGGATGTATATATTACAGGTGTTATTCAAGTATATTTGCAAAATGTGGTATTAAATACGGATATTACATATGTTGTTTAGGTCTGGAAAGAGCCGGCGGTGATTCATTGAGATATATTAAATAAACTATGATGCATAGAGTTATACTATATATATGCTGATAGTCTATACAAAGATCAGGTGTAAAGATATGTTTTCCATGAACATGGAGAATGAAATATTTCTTTTGTATGACACACTGTAGCTAAGTATCATATAGAAGGCCCAAGCATAGGTGGACCCAGCACCCGGCGACCCTGGGCCCTCGCCCTGGCTTCTCTCTTAGTAATCCCTTTAGGCTCGATAAACTGTCCATGACCTAAGCATGGATTATCTAGGTTGACAGCTGTGTAGTAGGAGATGACAGGTACCACGCCCGTGCTGCTCTGCTGCCTTAGGTCCGCCATTGGGTCCAGCTGTGTGATATCTATTTGACAGTCGTAACTAAATTGAAAAGAGATGTCATAATCATATAACCTGAGGACACATGATATATCATCAACAATTATAGTAAAAAGCATCTTAGAAAGAGCACCTAGTCTAAAGAAAAGAGTAAAAATAAGATAGTTTTGGAGCATCTAAAGAATTCGGGTTGGCCCAACATCAGAGGTGTTATCAGTTTGAGGAGGTGAGAGGATAAGGGGCACGAATAATAGTAAGTCCACATACGCTATGATGAGTTAAGTGGGCACTGTTTGTTATCAGATATAGTGTCATTCATACAATGGAATAGTAGAATCCAACATATGAATTGAATAAACAACTGTTATGGTCACTTAAGTGGACAGTGTTTGTATGTAAGTTCACACATATTCAGGCTTCATGTGACCAGCGCAAACATTTTTTCGAAATGCATTTGCTAGCTATTTTGTGATACACTCACAAACAATTTGTCGGAGCAAAAAAGAAATCTTTTCATAGAATTGATTAACAAAGATTCCATTATATAGCAAAGCAAGTGCTGCAGGTAACCGAAACCAGATAATCTAATTAAGGGTCTTTGTATTAATTTTAAGGATACATACCATTCCAGGTAGATAATTGGAGCCATCAAGTGCTCTAGGCCAGTACTGACCATTCTAGGTAGATAACTGGAGTCATGAAGTGGTGTACAACAGTATTGATCCAGAATTAGCATAAACCGAGATCCAGATAAATTATGGACAAGATAAAAAGATGTTAGCACAGTAAGCATTATATAAAGCTTAGTTTTGGCACTTGGTGTTTATGCAGACTTAGCAGACACAGACAGATGAGAAGAGTCAGCCAGCACCAGCAGTCAGCAGCACAACACCTTACTCCTCTGTAAATAGCAAATGGAGCCTTGTTAAATACTGAATGTAAATTTGAACAAACATTTAATGGAGTGCTTTAGTAAAGGCAAATCAGTAATTTAGTCTGCTGATTGGATATTTTGTGGAACTAAGGATGGAACAAGAGGCCCAACTATCAAACAGACTTTGAGGGCTGTTTTGGCCTTTTGGGTAATTTCCACTTCCAGTTTTCAAGCTTCTTAACAAGCTGGCACCAAGGAACCTAATCCTCGGATGCTTGGATCTCATAATTCTGTTTTGTACTCTAGAGAAGTTGGGTTCAGAAAGGGCAACAGTTAGGATTTCAGAGGTCAGCTATATTTATTTGGGTTGAGCAGAGAAGCCCAGTTGGTCAGAAAACTGAAACAACTCTGCATTTGTTGGACTATAATCTATGATGGATATAATTTTGAAAGTATGAATACAAGAATGATTGTTTGCAGCTCGGATTTCATCAACACAAATGGTACAAAAAATGTGGTCATAGCAGGGTTATCCCAATCAGCCTTGCATAGAACCGGCTCCCTTTCCTTGCCTTTTCCTTAATAACATGCAGTATCACCTATCTATGTATACCCTACCAAAGTAAATGAAAATTACAGTAGATGGCTGTGGTATGAAAAGAAATCTGAATTGCACATGAAACACTATTGTCAAAAAAAAACTGAAGCAGTTATATATTGAAGGTTGTATATGTGGGTGGGTAATAAATAGCCGTAGGTTTATTTAAAAGAACTTTTGTATAAAATCAGTTTTATTTGTGACTTGCGTAATTTGTCTTTGTATCTGCAAGTCAGTTTTATTTGTGACTTGCGTAATTTGTCTTTGTATCTGCAAGTCAAAAGTATAGTATGGGACGAACCTGTCCGCTAAACCAGTTAAGAGTCGCAACCAACAGGTCTGAGTTGATATGAATTCGAACCCAACAACGGACTATAGAATGGTGGCCGGTGATACCTCCTACAGAAAATTAGTACAGAACTATAAGGTTTGGGAGGGTAAAATGACCCAATAAAAACAATGTGCACACTAACAAGGAAACCAAAAACAAACTTGAAAAGTTGCTGCGCTTCAATCTTCCAAAAAATCCTGAATCAGTTTTACAGCAGGACTAACGGTGGTATATATCATGAAGGAACATATGTGACCATGCTAGTACCAAATAAAATTCACAGTTACTATGCAATCGTACTTTATCAGAAAGGCAGCAGGTTAAAGGTCTTCCTTCTAAATTAGAGTTGTAGACTCAAAAGTTTTATTTGCATTATGAGTATGGATATGGTAATTGAAAACCTATAGCTTGGATGTTGTTTATATCTTTGCATAAGACATTTAAACTAATGGATGCCTATCACTATTGCACCTGAAATGGAACACATGACATCAGTAATTAAAATCCTCGGTATTTACCTCGTTGGCATCAAGCAAGCAGCTCGATCAAGTAAGTAATTTTACCATGTAGTTCGAGTACCTTCAGTATGGAGTTGTTCAGCCTAATTAAAAAATCCAATAAAATTGGTGGTGACACTTCAAAACTAATTTAAAATCTTGCTGAAACGAGAAAGAGAAAGAGATGTGTGCCTGAGTAGCCAAAAAAAAATTGACCCATCCATGCAACAATTGGACAGAAGATGCATGGCATTCCTCGTAACCCATATTATCTCTGGAACCTAGGCTGCTATGTACTGAATATAAATTCATATGGAATCAATAGGCCGATTATACCCTATATATGTAAGTGCCTTAAGTTTCTTGTGGTGGGTTTTGTCAGTCATTGTTTTTGGGCCTTGTTTTCTTAATAGCTGGAGTGGTCCTCTAGTAGTGATGGATCTTGCTGGCCTATCGAGCTGAGAGGTTTAGTTTTGGGGCTGGTTTTCCCATAAAAACAGGGCTATGCAGAATAATCTTGCAGATCATTTGGGAACAATGTGTGGTTGGTATCACAAAAGTGAAAGCATTAATAATACGAAGCCATCTCTTGGTCACGCGCAAGAATCCTCATCATGTGACACAAATTTGAATAAACAATGATCTAAATAGAACCCTGTTTGGTTGGTGAATCAGCAGCCACCATGCTGAACCATCCAAAGGGCCCTGTTGAAGTGGCAAAAATTTTAGTTTTGGGAAAAAAAAATATAACAACCATACCGACCAAGATGCTAAGAATGCCCTCCTGAATTGTAGTCATGAATCCTACTTCTCAGGCTTTAACACCGCATGCAGCAGAACTAAAATCCAATCGCCAATATAGGATCCTTTCAAGTTGCAGGTCCTTTTCAAACATGTATGGCACAATTAATGTTAAGGAATGTTTGTATTGTAATTATGAGGAGCCAAGCTACAAAGATTTCCTTATTTGCAAAAATATATACCTATATTACCTGGTGTTCAATGAAAGGATAGTCCAGATACACATTAAAAGCAGTGAGCAAATGCTATGTTTGTTGGTTCCCATTTGACAAAATATGTCATGTCCAATGCCTTGTTCATACAATAAGCTTTGGGCTTTCTTGAGTAAGATTAGATGGATAATCTGCATGGAACGACCGGAAGTCACAAGGATGATAACCTATACTAATGGCTATGAGGCTATGTGAGGTGATATAAGCTGGTGATATACAAACCTGATTGTCGTTGTATCTGTTTTTTGTACGTGAATAGAAAATATTTGTTTTCCTTGTTTTTGTCTGCCTCTCCAACAAAACCTGAAGATTTGAAAAATGTAAGTGTAGAGGTCTTACAGAGAGCACATAAAACAAGGATTGGGAGTATATACATACCCCCACAAAGGAAAATCATCTTGATTGTAGCACAATAGCAGGGAGGCAACGTCTAACATTGTTGAGCTTTTGTTTGTGAGCGGGCGCACTTGCAACATTACAGACTAAACCAATACCTATGGCCACATCACTTGCTCTGGCTGAAGAGAATGAAGCATTAATAATATGAACAGATCAGTCGTGTCTCAGATAATGAGATCCAAGCAGCTATGGGCATGACTAAATCATGTATCAGATTATGTTAAGCACGATTCCACAACATGGTATCAAATCATAGATTCTCTAGAAGTTAAGAGTTCCAGTGTACCTTGTTTTTTCAACTCTACCTGGGGAGCTCTCTTTCTATGATTTCTGAAGCTTTTCAGAACTGTTGTTGCTTTGATGGTTTCTCTATAGGAGCCTTTGCAGGCTTTGATTTTCTAATCAAATCAATTAAACCATCTTCAGTGAGACAATCCAAAAAAATATTAAACCATTCTCTAGAGGAGCGCAGCATGCCACCTATTGTAGATGCAGAGTGTGGTTCTAAGAAGATAACATTATTTGTCCTCTTAATTCATCAAGGAATTTGAGGGTCATATTTGTTACAAAAGACTAAAATAGCTGCGGGGGGAGCTGGCTATTGTTAATGGAAACTTTGAAGGTTTCTGAAACCAAAACATATGACATAATCTGTTCTGGAATCGTAGTTTAAAGGTTTTGTAATGGCTTTTGTCTCTGAGATCGTAGATAGTCACTAAATCGAAAAATAAGTAATTTCATCAGGCCTACCAAATCATGTGACAATGTAGTCAGTAAGTTTAAGAATGGCATGAGACTGAATTATCTGAACCTAGCTGTGTGTACACTATGCACTGAAAAATGGTCACCACGAATGAGGGATGAAGTCAATAACCTGTAAATCAATTACGTTGTGTTTCTTTACTCCTCACCTAGTACACAGGAACAAAGGCATGGCCACAATCTTGGGCATTGTGTAGGCCTATGTAGATGCTTGTTTTTGTCATACGCCCTAGAGATGACTGAATCTGTAAACAATGAAGCTTTGGTTCCTAAAAAAAGTAGCAGTTGTGTTTGAGGAAAACTAAAAACAACAACAATCACTTAGCCTTGATCAATTTTCTGCTACTCGATTTGAGGCTAAGTTTTAGAAATCGAGTAGCAGACAATCTATAGCTTACCCATACTGTTTTACTGCACGGATTAAATCAATTAAAAAACAAAGAAGGGCCATACGTAGCTCCTAGACGGCTGGAAACCGCACAATCGTCACCAGATTTGCGTACAGATCGCTGGCTGTACGGTCCGCACCTCTGCTGGCGCCCCATCGACGACGCCGCATCGATCCACGATCCGCCGCCGGCGGTGGCGAGTAAGGGCCCAAATCCTAGGTCGTCGTCGGCGTGACGACGAGGGCCACGAGGCGGACGGAGAAGGAGGAGGGAGGTTGAGGTACCAGCAAATCCGGCCGCCGAGTCGAGCCACCGCCGCCCCGGTGAGGAAGGGGTGAAACCCTAGACGGCGTCGTCGCTGCGCAGGGTCCAACCGGATAGGCCGACCTGGCGGCCCGGCGACCGGAGAGGCGGACGCGGCGCTCGCTGCGGCGACCTCGCTGGGGGGTTGGGGTGACGCCGGCGCTCCCGAGTGCGGCCCCGGCGAGGGCGCGCGTGGCTGCTGCGGTCGGTGGGGTGGGCTCGGTGCGGGGACGAGAAGCTGAGAAAATTTGACGAGGAAAAGGAGGTGACCGATGAAGGAGAAGCGGAAGCCTGAGTTTATATTTGGTTTATGGGATTTGAAGTAGAATTAGGAGAAGCTAAATAGAAGGTAAGGAGAAAGCAGGGAAGGTAAATGAGAACGAGGATTCACTTCTAGTACAATCTGCTCCACTAAATCTGAACCATCAGACATGAGATCATACGGCTGAGTGATTTAGAGGCTAACGTGGCCGTGACTCCTGGCCAGGGAGCCACTGGAAGATCTAGAGAAGAATCTAGTAAAATAAAATTACTCAAATGTGTTTACAAATTACAAAGCATGCACCGAGTATGAAAAACAGAAAACACAAAAACATCCATTTGTGAGGTCAATGATAATTGGACGCTTGAACTTATCTGTCAATATTATCTGATACTCCTTCTATCCCAAAAAAAAAAAGTCATTCTCGCTTCCCCAAAAGTCAACAAATTTTAATTTTGATCAACTATATTTTACAAAATATTAATAATTATGGTACTTAATTAGTATCATTAGATCTTTGAATATACTTTCATAATAAACTTATTTAGAGATATAAATGTTTCACGTATTTTTTACAAACCTAGTCAAAGTTGAGAAAGTTTGACTGACACGATTCTCATAACGACTCTTTTTTTGGGACGGGGGAGTATGATATAGTGTTTTTCTTTCATAGCAAAACAGCTAAAAACAACATCAGTCCACTTATGACAATGAGCCGAACAAGCCGGTTAAACATTTAGCACCACTGTGGTCCGAGTGGCTTCACCAATCAACGACGACATGTCCTTCTCCGTCAAACCGTGTTAATGGAATAATCATAACTAGTCCTGCCTCAACAAAGTACTACTAGTAGTAGCAAACAATTAAAAGGGATTGGAGTTACACTTTATGCTTTCATCAGGAAAAGAAAAGAGAAGAGAACATGTCAAAATCTTATGTTCGCCCAATTGCTGCATGGTCGGTCCAGTTACGTGCAAACTAGCGACACTCTACCCGATCGACTACAGAATGCACCCACATAGTCAGAGTTAAAAAGGTTTATACGTGGTTATTTATATGATCATCTCTTGCGTACGTAAGTGATCAAAGTCGTCTTTCTTCTTTTTCTTTGCGAGAAGGAGAGCTTCTTTCTTCTAAACGAATGCTTTAATTAATTTGACAGTTTATCTCATGCTTCAGAAATGACGACTCACCACAGCCAGTACTAGTTGTCAGCCGAGGCAGGATGACCTGCTCAGGATTGTTGAAAAAGACAGGCCTACTAGCTATCAGAGGCGCATGCAAGGGGTTTGCATCTGTGCATGCAGATGTATCAGTGGACAAATTAGAGAGATGCATGTCTAGTTGGGAGGAGAATTTGTCTCATGTGGCAAAATTCAACGCGGTTTGCGCGTAATCGATCAATGATAACGACGTCAACTCGTGCTGATGGAACACACTCGATCATATCATTAGGACGGGTAAATTTGCGACCAAAGCATCTGTTTATTGTTGGGTCTCGTGATTCCTGTCTGCTCGCAGCCGCACTAAAACTCAAGATGGGAATGGGCCGGCCCGGACCTGGCCCTGTGGCCCTGAGGCCAATTCGTAAGGTCACGGGCCGATCCAAATCTTCTATAGTCTTCGGCCTCGCTGATCCAATGGGTACCCTGGAGCCGACCCAAAATATTGATACTTTGTATACTTTGATCGTACTTTGAATATTAATTAATTAGTTACAAATTGCAATGATGCACTCTCGAACTTTTTTTATCTTCTCTATCTCCTACGTGAGACGCGCAGGCCGTGCCCTGCTTCTATCAATCCAATGCTAGCGAGTAGTAGACGAATAGAAATAAGTCTCCGACGCTAGCTAGCTACTCCTACATCTTTTGCTACGCCTGGATGGTAGCAGGAGCTTGCACGCTTTGTGTTTCCTGTAGTGGTATATATACTGACAGATGGGCACTCCAGCTATTAGTGTAGGTCTGCTTTCAGATGCTGCTTGTTTAACCAGACTGGTTGTGCTAAGCTTTCTCTCTTTTTTTTGATGAAAAACTAAGCTTTCTTTTTCTTCAAGTGTATTCTTTGAACAAAAATTAAATAATAAATTTGTTTTCCATCCTGCGGCACTGCACAGTGTTTGATACGCACACAGCGGGATACGAGCGAGAAGAGAATGCACATGGCACGAGACGATACGAAAAAATTAAAGAGTACCAAAAAAATTTTAAAATAAAATTATTAATATAACAATTGGGTCGACCCATGGTACTCATTGGGTCAATGAAGTCCGGCCCTATTGACCCATTTTAAAATTTAGAGCCGACCTCTATGACCCATTGACCCTATTTTTGTGGGTCGGGTCGAATACCCAATGGGCCGACTGGACCCATTCCCATCTTGAACTAAAACAGACAAACTTTGGCACAAAGTGGCCAGCAAACCTGAATCTTAAAAAGTTACGATCCAATGCTAGGAGAAGAGAAGGATCTTCTTTTTCATCTTGTTGTTTCTTTCTCTTCGACTCGGTTTGGTCTTGTCAGTACTAAGAACACGGTCTTGTACATACGCACCATCACAACTTATTCAGAATAGTCGGGGTCTCAAGTCTACACGCGGAGATGTGCTGACGAACCAACCAAGATTGGCGGGCATGCCCAAGAACAGTATTAATTGGAACTCCGAATGAAATCAATATAAAGAGGTTCCGAGTTTTTTATATATGTAAAATCTGCAGGTAGTACTTGCCAGGCATCGTCACCGCGGAAAATCTAAGTCAGGAACGGCAGATTTGAGCGGCCTGATGACCCAAAATTTCAACGATTGCTGCTGCTGCTCTCCACTTTGTGCCTGACAAGTCCCAAGTGGACGACCGACCAAAGGTTTCTTTTCTTCTAGCTACCGAAGCGAGCCGCCGTGGACTCGAATCCGTGCATCGACGATCTGGCATTCGAGTCGTCTCTGAACTACTGATGCATTGCCGGCTCCGTGCGTGATCGTACGTACGTGTCGCCGCGACCAGCAGGTTGCCAGGCACCTCTGCTGCCTAACTGCACTTTGCAAAAAAAAAAAAAAAAAAGTGTGCGACTTGGACTGCGAAAAGTCGTGCCCCGCGCGCCGGGCATCTGACGACCCGGATCACTCGATCGAGATTATAGTTGATATCTTTTTGCAATTCATCTAGCACAAAGTACGGAGTAGTAAATTAATCGATCAAGGCATGCATGTCTCAGATTGTCAAACACAAGGAGGGTAATCTAATCTCGTCCAATAAACAAGGGCATACAGCTACCACCAGTAGCTCCATCCACATCTCTGATCTGTCTCTGTCAGTTGGACGACAATCTCTTGCACCTTTTTCTGCGAGATTGTTTAGGAAGGACGACCCCAGATAATTTTTTGGCGCGCCTCTCTCTCGCTCTCCGCGTTCCTGTAGTTTTCTACAGTATATATCTCCACTCTCGATGTCAGCTACCTCATGTACCTTAGGTGGTGTTTGGTTCTATAAATGCAGCGTAACGTAAATGGAATGCTTTACAGATGGCAATGGAAAGACAAACTTTAATTTACGTATCTTGTTTGGTCCAGACGTGAGAACCGGAACGTATATTTGTTTTCTGGTGAATGCAAGCGTGAGCGCTTCCCGTCCAAGATCGGATGTAACCGGACTACTGAAGACGCGGAACCATTCTCGTGCCGATTACAGCGTACCTCAAACAAACAATAAATAACGTGAACGGTTGACGGAGGGATCAGATCACGCTACAAATTAACTCAACCAAACGGCACCTTAGTACCTACATACAGCTGTGCCACTGTAGGTAGTTGCCCGCGTTGCGCGCTGCCGTGGCGGCTGCCGCGACGTATTTTGGAACGGACCTGCGTGACAAATGCCACTAGGATCTGCTTCTTTGTACCATGACACTCTGGTTAACAAAGTGACTCAATATACAGTAGTATGCCGTCGCGTCGCTTCACAGTTTGGTTGCAATGGCGCCCTGTGTGCTTGTGTTTCGACTTTGGGGAAATCAATGATATACAGTTTGGAAGGTACAGTCAGGGCATTGCATAGAAATGGCCACGGAAGGTTCCTGGAAAGGGCGACATGTTTGTCCGTCTCTTTGTTTTGTCCAGAATCAAGGTTTTTAATTGCTCTCGTTAACACACACATATATATAGAGCTATAATGGAATATAGAGAAAATAATTTCATATAGTAGTTCAATAAAAATATAAAAAATTAATTAGTTATACACAGGAATAACTTTGTTTTAGTAGTTTTATTAAAATTATGAAAATTTCCAATTAGTTATATATGGAAACATAGAACTAAGAGATTTTCATAAACACAAATAATCAAATACAAATCCAAGGCTTTTGGATAGCATGCTCCTAGGTCAAAAACAATATATATTTTTGAAGATTATTCCTATGTTAATAACTTCACATAGTCATTTAATCAATCAATATACTTACAACGGACATGTTTGGTTACAACTCCCTAAAGTTTAGCCACTAAATTTAGGTGATTTTAGTCCCTAAAGTGTCAAACAATCCCCCCTAAAGTGCCTCTCTAAACTTTAGGGGACACTTTAGGAGGTTATTTGGCACTTTAGGGACTAAACTCACCTAAATTTAGTGGCTAAACTTTAGGGGGCTATAACCAAACAGGCCCAATCGATGAGCAACTTAACATTTATCAATAGTTCATTGCATTATTTATCATAAGTATAAAGAACACAATGGAGAGGCATAGATTCCACTAATCTAGAGCAAATAATAAAGTATTTAACTTGGTTAGGCTTTACGAAGATGAAGGGTCTGTTTGCTTTATGACGGGTGGAGGTTGTCTGGCACAGGCATCACTCCCATATACGTTGGATTTCATACACCTGAGGTTCGGATGCATGCTTGGCTGAACTTGTCTGGCTCAGGGTACCAAGCCAACAAGCGCGAACTTTTTTTTACAAATTGTCGGGGCCCAAAATACCAGGGTACCAAGCCAACAAGCCCGAACTTTTTTTTACAAATTGTCGGGGCCCAAAATACCAGGGTACCAAAGGCCAAGGCCCACTAAGCCGACCCCAAAGAAGGCATCTTTCGATTCTCCCAACCCATCGAGGGTCGGAAGCGCTCCACGACAGTGATCTCCGATTCGCCCAACGTCCTCGGGATTTGTTGACACGTCCAAGCTGCACCGTCTACCTTAGTCATCTAGTCGGTTCATCGTCCTGCAGAACATGTCGTCAAGAAGCTGTTGATTTTGTGCACTCATGTGCCTCTATTGACACCTCAGATCCGCACCTCCTTCGTGGCTTCGACCACGTCCACCTCGAGCTCGGCTACTTCGGCACTAAGGGGCTATCATCTGCATGAGCTACTCTAGTCGAAGCATTCGCACCGTCGTTCTGACTGTGGGGGGATATCTCTGTTGTTCTCCAGTTTATTCGTTCATGTTGCTACCCGCTACGACTACGGAGGATGTTAGAGTAAATAGGAATAGTATCATATTGTCTAGTCATATGTGGTTTTAGTCTTATGTATCATGTATAATCAGCCTATGAAACTCAATGCAATATATCTAATATTCTATCAATTATATTCTCCTTCAAGACCAACCCAAAAATCCGACGGGTAAATAGAACATAATATCATTTTTAGGAATTATTCGACAGCTTTACTGTGCGGTGGAGTAATTTGGACCTTTTTCCAAATTTAAATACAGCTTTGCGTGCTTGGTTTGAAGCAATGCAGTGGAATCGTCTTATTCGTGATTGAAAGGTTTTACATTTAGTTTAGTGTACTATTTCTTTATATCTCTTTCACGCGCAAACATTCACTTGTCGAGGAGACTTTGACTTCTGCCACACGCGTTGCTTGGCATATCCACCTGCCTACTCTCCTCCTCCATTGGTTCCTCTCCAAAGGGTTTTTGTGTAGGGAGAGGTGCAACAAGAGGACAAGTGGACGATATGGACTCATGCAGTAAAGTTTTTTTCTAGAGGTTTCACTTTTCACTTAAGCGCCCACAGGCCACAGCAGCTCTAGTAGGGTCAAGCGTTTGTCTGACCTCCAGGCATCGTTCATCTACCAGGTTTCCGATTTTCTTGCCACCAACACAACACAATATATTATTGTTTGAAAGAGCAAAGACCTGGAGATCTCAAACACTTGTGTTTATGTACAAAAAGGCAGTTTTTTTTCCTTTCTTTATTGAGACCTTGATGTTTACAGGACACAAAAACTCGTGATGAAAATGTCAAAGAAGAAAAAAAGCAGAACTGTGTGTTTACCCAACCAGTTCTACTACTGCTATAGCCCCTTGTAGGCATACCCACACACACACCTGTTCGCCAGCCACAACCAAGCGTCGCTGCTCTGACGCTACATTTACATGCAGCTCATCCTTGGGAGCAGAACACACGCTGTTAGAAGACCAGGCTGAACGGAAAAACTGAGAAATTTACAACAAAGGATACGAATTAAACAAAAGAATCTTGCACTTCACTTGCTCGCCACTTCTCGCTGCTCGCGGATTGCTCGGCACACGTCCAGCGAATGCAGTGAAGGGCCTACCCTTAAACCCTGCAGTTGAGTTACTTGGACTACACAAAGACGACGACACACATGATGATCGTGGTCGGGGACTTATAACCACGAACTGTAGTATTTTGTTAATGTACACATCCTATTGCTGGAACCTTGCAAGTGATCTTCATCACTTGAGTTACTTGTTCGTCTTCTTTTGCACTTGTTAGCCTGCCATGTGGAACGCTTGGCCAGACCACTGGTAGGCGAAGCTGTTGTTGGCTTGGGGAATGGGGACCACTTCGTCGACGGGGAAGTCCATCTCCGTGGCGTTCTGGAACCAGAGCGGGGTGTCCGCCGCCGGCGCCGACAGCGCGACATGTGCTGCTGCATCTGCAACACAAGAAGATGTTGTTAGAGCACAAGACGAAAACTTTGTAACGGTCAGTCTGCAGCTAGAAACAACTAAAAAACTGCTTTGGTTGTGGTTGGTATCTGAATGAATGAATGAATGTTCGGACGCTTACTCTGCAGCAGTGGAACGTTGTTGTTGGCGGCGCCGGCGTGGCCATGGAGCATCAAGTCCTCGGCCTCCTGCAGGCTGTGGCGGTGCTCGTACGCGTCCAGCAACATCTGCTGCACCATCATCTGCCGGAACCAGGAACAGAGTACATGTCAGAGAAGAACAAACAACATCCATTGAGAGAAAATGAGATGGTGGACGACACGAGGAGAGGACTCACCGTCTGTCCCTGTTCAGCTGTTGCAGTGGCCACTCGACGCCGCTGGTATCGACCCTGAGGATGTTGAAGATGGAGTTGAGGTAGATGGTGCCGTGCTGCGTGCCGTGGACGTACACCTTATCGTCGGCGAGGCAGGTCCGGGCGTGGCTGGTCGTCGCCTCCCACATGCGGTCGGTCATGCCGTCGCCAAGAATCTGATCCCCCCACAGAAAAGAAACAGAGCAGCAGCAGCTCATGAATCAGCACAAGCACGGAGGATGAAATCATGAAATGGAGATCGACCAGACCAGACTGCGTTGCGTTCACTCACCACGCGCAGCTCGTCAGGCTTGACCAAGAGCATCCGGACGAACTCCTGCACGGTGCCGACGTTGTTACGCCGGAGCTTCCGATGGAACGCGCCTTCCTTGCCGATCTTCTCAAGCCTCCAGACATCGTCGGCGAGGACGGGCGGGTAGTGCTTACGGTAAAGCTCGCCGCGGTGGTCTCTGACCATAAAGGCCTCCGTCATGGCCTCCTGAACCCGTGCGCCGTCGCCGCCGGGGACCACGCGGACGGCGATGCGGAACTTGCGGCAACGGACCCAGGACGAGTTGTCGGTGAACTGGAGCTCGCCCACGGTGGCGCGGCCGTCGCGCATGGTCAGGCTGACGTCGCCCGTCAGGAGCGGCCGTTTGCCCTCCCGCTCCTTGACGACGTTCCTCTGGAACTCGTCGGACGACCAGTCCTCGCGCCCGTCGGACGGGAAGTCGCCGAACACCGGGACTAGCTCGACGCGCAGCAGCGCCGGCGGGAGCGCGGCGGGAGACCCGGTGTCCGCGTCCACTAGGATCACCTCGAGAGGGCTCCCGGCCTCGTCCTCGATCTTGCTTCCCGTAAAGATCGGTAGCTGCGGTGGGGTCCGGAACGCCAGCTTCCATGCCGCACGCTCCCGCCGCCGCCGCGTCTCCGGTAGCCTCTCGATGTAGCGCGGGCTCTGCATCAACCCCGCCTGCAGCTCCTCCTGCACCTGCACGAACGGTAAGGTCAGGATGCCTGCTTGATCGATCGACTCGGGAAGAGGAAATGGGAATCGAAGAGCTGTCGTGTCGCTCGCTTACCACTCGGCGGAGGAGAGGCTCCAGACACCTGAACAAGCTCTGCATGTGCTTCTGCATCATGGCCTCCCGGATCACCCTGGGATTCGACGCCAACAGTCAGTTAATCAGTGAGGCTGTAGAACAGAGTGGCCATTGAAGACCCAGCCAGCGATCTCGGAAGAAGAAGAAGAAGAAGAAAGAAAGCAGGCGGGAGTTCACGTACGTCGAGAAGGAGGGCAGGCGGCGCATGCGCTTGTCGTCGGGCTGGTCGCCGTCCTGCTCGTACCCGCCGTGGAGACGCTTTGCCGCCATTGGTGATCTTGCTATCGCAAGGATGATCGTTCGCGGTTTCTTGTGCGGCAAGGTTTCGAAGCTATTTTCAAAGAGAAGAGGGGGATCCGAGCAGAGGAGAGTGATTGACTCGACTGGGCTAGCTAGCTGCTCGAGTAGGAGACGACGGACGAGAGGAGGATGATTGATTTGGGGTGCGTTGGTGTGGTTTGGGCAGGTTGCACGGTAGCGCCCGCCATTCCTTTATATAGAGGCAGCCGCAATGCTTGCCGGGCCGGCGCTCGCACAGTGTGCGAGCGCGGGGAAAGGAAGGTGGGAGGAAGGTGCCTGGAAGGTGGGAGGAAGACGGTTACTTCAGCTCGGAGTAGCCGAGATGACGTCATCCGGGGTGTCATAGAACTGAAGTGAGGAGAGGGACGTCGACTCGCGCGCTCCGTCGTGTTTGTGTTTGTGTCGTCTCTAATCACCGGCCGGAGGCCGGAGCTGCTGCCTCTGATTCTATTCTAGATGCGGCTGAAATCGTTCGGCCCGCCGGTTGTTCATAAAAGCGGCCGCCATGCCTGCGGCGAAGAAACCAAACCTTTTCTTTTTCTTTTTGCCTTGATGAATTCATCGGCTTTCGATCAAAGTGCATCTTGTGTTGATGCAGCAGCCAGAATATTCTGTTGCTATATTAACGCAAATCAATCGAACCGGAAAAAATGTCTGTTTGGCATTACTAGTAAAGTGGTTTTTCTTTACCTTCACATGTAGCTCTATTAGTGAAGCTAAAGCTATTTTTTTTAAAAAAAAATCTTTTCATAGTTTTTATAGTAGATGGAGAGAGGGTGCTAGGAGGAAAAAAAGTATTTTTCAGAGCACCCATCCTATGTGAAAAAGTAAGTTTTAAAGAGCACTTTAAGTATTGTTCCATTTTATAACCAATTTAACAGGAAAAACACCGCTCTAAATAGCTCATGAAGTTTGGATGTTTCAATTTTCTTTTTTCGCTTTTCTATCACAGTCTATTTGTTTCATCAGAGCTAGGCTACCAAGCTACTAAAGTACTCCTTCGGTTAAAGAAAAGTGAGTTGTTCGAACTTTTCTAGGTATAGAATTTTTGCTATGCACCTAATATAATACATATATGTCTATCTAAAAAACTCAGAACGGTATATAATTTGAAACTGAGAAAGTGCTAGTCTTTGTGCAGTCTGTAACTATGTATCTTCGTCTACCCTGTTTATGTCTCAGAACCAAAACAAAACAAAAAATGCAATTTTTATTTTTTATCGGAGTTAAATTAATTTAAGTTCGGCGAAGTTAATATTTAGGACTCCAACATATTACTTGTTTGATATGATAAATATTAATATTTTTTAATATACAAGTACTATTCTAAAATTGTATTTCTTTTTGGGTGGTGCTGGTGTACGTGTGTGTGTGTTGGGAGGGAGGGGGGGGGTGGGGTTTCATTTTTTTCCTCTGGGTGCAGCAAGCAAGGAAACTTACCCCTTCGATTTTATTTACAGAAAGCATCCCCTATTGAAGAATCATGGACCCTTGTGTTTAGACGATTAACGACAATGCTAGGTCACTATGACTAACGTGTGTTTTGCAGAGGCAAAGTCATTATAAGTTAGGTCATTAGTGATGTTAAGAATGGACTTAATGGACATTCATGCCCCCAAGATGGAAATCGTTTCGGTTTCAAAGGATGTTGATTCAAGTTGAAGACTAGGCTAGTCCTTAGTGCCATAAGGTTGAGAAGGGCACTAAGTATAGCTAGGACTTTGTTTTTTTTTTCCTTTGACCGTATTATAAAGGGGGGTATGAGGTTAGTAGTTTGACCTAGGAGAGTTTGGGAAAGTTGGTGTGTGCACACTTATCACAACTAGTCCTAGAGACCTTGCTATCAGCCCTTGATTAACCCTAGAAATGGTAGGAGCAAAACCCCTAGAAATGACTTAGTGAAAACAATTGAAACAGGGGGAGAAAGAGGCTCCGAACCAGTCTGCCTAGTAGGCGTCGGACCAAGGAAAGTGGTCCGACGATCCTTGACTTAGGCAAAAGCTCAGAGAGTAAGCTCCGGACCACCTGTCTGGAGAGCGTCAGACCATAGGTGAGTGGTCCGATGGCTCTTGTCAGAGAAAGTCTGCTCGAGAGTAAGCTCCGGACTAGTCCGACGGTGGGTCCGACGGTTAGTCCGACGCTTCAAGACAGAAGGTTGGTTCCTTGCAGTGAGCTCCCTGGCTCCGAACCTGAGCGTCGGACCAGGGCTCCGGACCAAGGAGAGTGGTCCGGAGGTTCGAAGAAGAGACTGAGTTTTTACTCAGTGAGCACCCTGGCTCCGGACCAGCGTGTCGGACCAGTGCACCGGACTATGGCAAGTAGTCCGGAGGTGCCTGTTTTTCAAATGAGTTTGAACTGAGAGTGAGCTTCGGACCAGGTGTTATAGTCCGGTGGTGTGCGCTCCGGACTAGTCTGACGCATACGTAGAAAAGAGAAAAAGCAAGTAACGACTAGTTTTAGAGGTGGGGACTATTTATAGTTGCCCTCCTCGTCCTTAGGACCTCTCTTGGCCTGTATTACACCTGAGGAACCTTGGAGAGAGTTCTTGGAGAGCCAAGTGCCTAGTGAGGGATAAATTTGAGAGATTCCATCTTGTTCTTCCCTCCTAGAGTGATTAGGAGTGACTTGTGTGCATCCATCCACCTTCCTAGCCTTGAGTTGGTCAAGTGAAGGTCTTGTGCTTGTTACTCTTGGTGTTCGACAGCACCTAAACGGTTTGGTGGTGTTCGGAGGAAGTGATCGCCGAAAGATTGTCGGCGAATCTTCTCCAAGCTTCTGTGATCGTTGTGGGCGATTCACCGAGCCGGAGTGGCGAAGAATCAGCCCGTAGAGAGCACTCTACCCTTGCGCGGGTAGAGGGGGAGCAATACCTTGCGAGGTGCTCCAACAAGGACTACGGGGGTGTCGACACCTCGGTAAAACATCGCTGCGTCAATGAGAATTCCTTTTCCCTAGCTCTTTACATTTCTGCATTACATTCCGTCTTGTTCTTTCCGTTGCTACTAGAATTGCTTAGGTTGTTTTTCAATTCCATGAACTGTTGCCGCTTTCTAGCTAGGACACACGACCGATAGGCACTAGGGGGTGATTAGCATTTGATAGGTTTTCATATTTGCTTTAGAAATTTAAAACAAGTCCAATTCACCTCCCCTCTTGGGCATCTTGATCCTTTCACCTATGCTCTTTTTATTTACGACGAAATAAGAATTATATTATATAATAGCTGGGTACATCAGCATATTACAAGTACTCTGGATTACACTAGATATATCCAGAAACTAATTTTCATCTAAAATATACCCACGCCATGAAAATCTCCAAATCTCAAAACCAAACTTTTTTGACGCTTCGTATAGATGACCGCACAGGCAAATACTCGGCACCAGCAATAGCGGCAAGCTTGAGAACAAATGCCCAACGGACAACCAACATTTCTGTAGGTGGAATTGAGAATGTTTTTCTTCTTGCTGGTGTCTTCCTTCTTCTTCTTTCTGCCACCGAAGAATGAGGAAGACTGATCTAAAGGATATTCTCCCTAGTCTTTCATTGTGGTCAGATCTAACCACAACAAAACGAAGAAAAGACCAGAGAAAATTATTCGATAGCGGCGACATCATCTCCGCCTTGATGCCGTCGTCCAGAAACAAAGATCTCCATGTCGTCATGTCGATGAAGATGGTGATGCCGAAGTTGTCGCCCTCGTCTTCAACGAAGCCGCCATGGAGAAAACGATTCTACCCTTCTCCTTCACCATTGCCGGAGAAGAGGAGAAGGAAGAGATAAAACTCCAATACCAAGAACTTTGGCATGGAGAAACCCTAACCCTAAGGACTCAATCTACTGGAGAAACTTATTAAAAACAATGAATCCCCTCTCCCTTCAGCCCCGGCGAGATGCCGGAGGGGAAGGGAGGGGGACCAGCGGCGACGACGGAGGGCGGCGGTCTGGCGGGCGGCGGCTTGCGGCCTGCTTGTGGGTTGCGACTCTATACTGCTCTCGGTACCAATATTTTTCCTTTTCTTAGCATCCCCTATGCTCATGATTTAAGATTTGTACAAAGTGATCGAATGATCAATCATCACCTGCATATTTTGTAACCGGAAGGTAAAAAAATATATCTTCCAGATAATTGTTCCAAGAACGTCTATTTCAAGAATGCCTAAATAAACTTAGCCATCTGTAATGGATGGCCCCAATATTGTAGATGTACGTGCACTACTACAGAATTTATTTTACATAACACTTGAGAATTATTAACCGTGGCGGTTAAACCTATAAACCGCCACGGTTAATATTTGGATTAACCGTGGCGGTTATTTTCTATTAACCGAGGCGGTTAAAACAACCGCCACGCAAAATCTATGTACGGAGACGGTTCTCCTTACTCACCCGCCACGGTTAATACTTAGATTAACCATGGTAGTTATTTTCTATTAACCGAGGCGGTTAAAACAACCGCCACGCAAAATCTATTTACGGAGGCGGTTCTCCTTACTCACCCGTCACGGTAAAACAGGCCTGAGCCCATAACCAGGTGCGGCCCAACAGGGCACTCGACTATAAATTGGAGACTTAGGGTTTACTCCCTCTCCCTCCACCCTCCCTCCCTCACCCAGCCCAGCCGCCGCCGCCGCCACCCAGGCCCGAGCCGCGCGCCCCTCCCTCCCCCGACGCGCGACAGCTCCACCTCCCTCGACGCGCGACGGCGCCCCTCCCCCACTGGCGACGGCGTCCCTCCCCCTCCCCCGAGGCGCGATAGCGCCCCTCCCCCTCCCCCACCGGCGACGGCGTCCCTCCCCCTCCCCCACCAGCGAGGGCGACGACGCCCCTCCCTCTCCACTGCCCTCTCCCTCGGAGGCTGAGGCGGGGCAGCGCGGGCGGCGCGGGGCCGCGAGGGCAGCGAGGCCGCTCGAGGGCCGTGCGACGGCGGCGCGAGGGCCACGCGCGGGCGGCGTGACCGCGCAGCGGCGGATCCAGCGGCGGAGGAGGGTATGGATCCGGCGGCGGAGCGCCTCCACCATCACCACGGCGGCGCCCCTTCATGGATCCGGCCCTCCTCCCTCTACGGCTTGGATTCGGCGGCGGAGGGGTTGGATCCGTGTCGGCGGCGCGCATGGGCGGCGACGGCGGCGGCGGATGGGCGGCCCAGATCTAGCCCGGTTAGGGTTGGATCTGGGCTTTTTTTTAACCCATGAACCATGGCGGTTTTTTTCCAACCGCCACGGTAAATGGCACGATTAACCGTGACCATTGATCCGTGGCGGTTGAAAAAACCGCCACGGTTAATGGGTTTCAACCGCCACGGTTAATATTTTTTGTAGTAGTGGTGGCTCAATTTTGCCAAATCCGACTGCATGTTTTCTTGAATAACTGGAGGGGCCATAGTTTTTAAACTCCATATACATAATAATGAAAACACACTCATTTGATCTGGAAAATATGCGCTAAGATGCGATCGTCTCAAAGTAGAGGAGAAATAAAAATATTGGAAATTGTCAAGAAAGTGTCATTGCATGAAATCTTTACAATTGCAAGGCCATGCAACACAAGAAAATTTCCGTGAAACTAACTGCTTTGAATCAGAGAGGTGCACATCCATCCGTTGCTACCGATTAACTAAAATAACGGATTGTCCTTTCAAGAGACCAAGATGCTCTAACTAACATTGACACACACTTGCTTAAATTAAGGTCTACTCTAGCTAACAGCACATCTGCTACTGATGCCGAAAACTGTCCAAAACGAGGTTTTGATTCCTTTTCCTAAAAAAAAAATATTGCACCAATGTAGTCTATGTGCACTTCTAGCTCTAAGATAGAACGCCGTGTTTGGTCAACTACCTAACAAAAGGATCTATATCTTTGAAATGGAAAATGATTTCTTTCAATTAAGTGTTTCTAAATGAAGAACAATTTTCTTTTTCGTGTAACCATATTGCTCTATACTTTAACATTCAAGTGGCGATGCGACGCGTTTTAACCGCCATCTTGTGTGATGTCTCATTCAAATGTCTTTTTTAACGCAACTAGCCCAACTCTTCTCCACCAAATACGTATCAAGCGTCACTAATTTCATTCATATCTCTCTCCCTTAACCAATGAAGACAATAATAATATACAGTAGATGGGAAAAAAAAAGAGAATCAATTCAGTCTACTACACAGTTCGAAGCCATGACTAGACCTAGAGCTAGCCATGACCATAGCAAAGACTCTCTGCTCTCTACATGATGACATAAACTAGAGTTCGCCGGGGGATAAATTAAACTAGACCGGAGCAGTTCGTTGGTTCGTTTGCTAAAACACACAAGCCATCCTCCCCGGCCTCTCGATCGTCTCAAATCAAATAAAAATAGTTGAAAACTTGGCAGGTCACGCGGTTACTTGACACGACGGATCCGTCGCCTATTGGCGCCACGGAACATATAGTAATGGGGTCGAGAACGCGTTACACGTAGGACCGGGAACTGATCGAAGAAGACCTTGACTTGCCAATGCCATGCTCAAGTCTTCTTGCATGCGATGGTTACAATTCCAAGGACCAGCAGCGGCATGAGATCTGAGAGCCCAGAGCCCCACTGTGTAACCCGGCATGTGACCACCGCTCCTCCCCTCTGCAGAGGCCATTGCTCTGAATCTGTTGGAAACCAAGCTGAATCATTTGCTGGTCTGAATCTGATACTACGTCGTCCCTGCGCTTCAGGAACAGAAGATCTAGGTCCCTTCGGTCAGAAAGCGCGTTCTAGACCTGTTGGAGTAGTATTATATATTCATCATTTCGTCTCTCTTTTTCGCTCGTCAAGATGAGCTGAATAGTATTACAAAACTGTACAAACAGTGCAGCAAAGATGCATATGGATATTCTGGATTTGTGTTTAACAAAAAGAAAAGGCACAGTGGACAAATCAGAAGTGTCTATCTGCGGTTTGGATTTCCTAGGGACAGGTCGTTTTCGCCGTTGGACAGGGGGGTGGTTGAAGCGAAAGGCCATGCCATGGGCAATCCTCCTACTAGTGCGGTTGTGCCTGTCGCCGTCTCACGAAGAATCTCCATGTCAGTCTTACGACGCGTGTAGACTTCGACGGGCATCAATCAATTCACCAACGACGGTGCACATCGCGCCTGTCGATTCTTTTTCGATCGGCGCACGAACAATCCAAAAATAACGGAAGAACCGGCTAATTCCTCACACGGAGAATTCACTGTCTCAACGACCGTGGTGAATCCCTCCAAATGTGATTCGCGAATTTAGAAGCCAAGCATATTGTTTCTGCAACGACAGGGAAAATTGTGTGCGAGAAAAACAAAGAAGCTTAATACAGTAGAAGGTTAAGTTTCTCATGTTATCTGAAGATGCAGCAGCAGCAGCAGCTTCAGATAGCAGGGCATCGGTATAAGCTCTTCAGTCATGAGAGAACGGCAGCAAGGTCTTGTTGAGCTTCATCGCAAACTATAAACAAAAAGAAAAAAGATCTTGTTGCGTGAACACTAACAATTGGAAAGGGCAGAAAGTTGGTAACATTAAACAATTGAGCCTTGACTAGAGCAGAGTTTGTTGTAGTCCTCGGTCTAGTGGTTTTGAGTGACCAGGGGGCGTTTGGTAGAGCTCCACGGAGCTGATTCTCATGGAGAATTACTCCCTGGCTGCCAAACGTATTTTTCAGTCATAACTGATTCTCTGTTGATTCTGTAAAGTGATTATCTGAAATGAACTAAGAGACTGAGAGTTGAAAAAAGTAGCTTCACCTGATTCTGTGAAGTGATTCTTCATGCTGATTTTAAGAGTTTAGGCTAAACAATCTAAGAGAATCATTTTCAGTCACAAAATCACTTCACCCATGAATCAGGGAGCAATGCTGGAGAATCTGGGAGCACAACTCTACCAAACGGGCCAGTGTTCGCCAAGAACCGTACATGCTCATTGAATATTGTTAGTGCGAGGACTAACTAACTCCCTGACAATTGACATTCTCCTTTTAAAATGTAAGTACAACTGCTCCTGCTTGCAATCAAATTCAGGCAATTCTAGTTTCACTGATGACAAATGTAAATTGCGAAACACAGTACTTCTGGTGCGTTTACACTTACAGGGAGACAGTCTTTTCTCTTGGACTCTGTCTTGATTTTTTTCAAAGAAACTGGAGGGGCTTTATGGCCCTACAGGCAATTTATTGATAAAGACAACCAAGTACAAATAAAATTACAAGGTCTAAAGGAGAAAAGGAGACTCTGCCTTGATCAGTTGATCGCATGTCAAATATTCTGAACTGTGATACTGTTCGAATGCTATGTGGTGTAGGGACAAGCCCGATGAGGAATACGCGCTTCATGCATAGATATAGTGGGGTACTGTTATATTTGTTTGGTCTTTCTTGTTCACACGAGACACCTAACGATTAGGTACCTCTCCGTGTGGATTAGCCGAACTGACAATTGCTTTGCGGTCTTTTGCCTGTGAGATTTGTCCCGGACTTCTAATGAAACAGATTATATGCTATGAACTAAATGCGCTAGATTTAACTGAGTAATATTTCAGTTCACTGAATGATTCGCATCATGCCTGAGGTCAGTCTCACTAGCTAGTGTTCAGTTCAGCAGTAAAAAACAAACAAAGTCTGCATGATTTACTCTGCAATTCCCTCCGGTGCAGTGATTTAGCGAATATTACCGAGAAGCTTCTCGCACCCGAGCATAAACAGTGCTCATGAGTCATGACAGAGACTCCATCCATGTGCATAAACATCACCATTCCATTCCTACGTGCTGCCAGTCACAGCCACCTCAGACCCACGCAAGAGCCGACACGTACCGGCCGGGCCAGGCCATTCCAGTGTTCCCTTCGAGTCTTCGACGCCGTGTCCTCCGATCCATCACCGGCTAATTTGGAGCAACGCTTAACTATGTTATCCGGCCGATCGAGTTGTCCTTTTTTCTTTCCAAACTGTAGCAGCATATGGACGCACACAAGAACAAGACGCCATATATAGAGAAACCAAATTGGCAATCCCCATGATTAGTTTCTTAAGCAGACTGGCGTGAAAAGTAAACAGCAGGTAGCGTCGTTCCAAAACAATGCGATCGAGCAGGTCAGGTACGGTACTTTGGGTGGTACACATGTACCTCATGAGGCGGCTGACAGCGAGAGCGAGTGAGAGACGATATTAAAGAAAAAATACAGTAGGTGTTTGGGCACTGCCGCCACCAAAAAGCGCGCGAAAAAACAGCCTCGGGTCGGTTGTCCAAATCTAGTTTGGAAGCAGTAAATGGTATAGTCCTAATCATCTTCGCAGAAAACATTAGAGTAAGAGATTGAGTGGGACAGATGTACTGCTGCTAGTAAGAGCAACTCTACCAGTTTGACAATTTTGGTTTGGCAAAACATAGAATTTGTCAACTCTGAAATAGATATGTCAAAGCAAAAAATATGCAATCTCCAACAGTTTCCCATAATGACTTGGCAAAAACAGAAATTATGGAAGTGAACCCGGTTTTTTTTTCACGACATGTTTCTGTTGTTGCTCGCAGCCGGTCTCACGGGAAAAAAAATATTGCGGGGTTTTTCTTCGGCGCGAGAGAATGCCTCGCGACTTTCACACGCGGCAGAATGCGCGCAATAGGCTAGTTTTTGGGAGTTTGACAAAAATGTCAAGCCCAAATGTTAAACTGTTGGCCAATATTTTTTTTAGTTTTTTTGGCAAAATTAGATATGCAAGTATAAATACCAAACTGTTGGAGTTGCTAACTAACGCCCTGATGCTGAGTATTGTCTACGTGTACGCGATTACACTATGATTATCTGTGTTTGACAATCAGCGGCATGAATGACTCGATTGGAAACCGACATCAACTAATTTGGAAGCAATGAGGTTCCGTTTTGTTTTTTCTTCCTATCACAATTCACAATCACATAAATGAGTCAGTATAAGGACATTGATATAGTAGTGTCTTCAAACTGAAGTATTTAACTTTATGACCAAAGGTTTTCTCTCTTTTCAGAAAGAAATTAAAACTAATCCTATTGTGTTAACAAAAGAAGAACGTCAAAAAATATCTCCCTATTACTTAGGTCATGGTAGCATGCAAAAAAGGGTAAATTGAGTCCCTAAAAACATAGCTTTTTACTTAGTTTTTAGGGACCAATTTACCCTTTATTAGTGGATGCATTTTCTACATTTTAATTCTCTATAAATACATAGTTTCTGTTATATAGGAGTACGTAGATATACTGCCTAGATACATAGTAAAAAATAATATATCTAGAAAATAAAAAATGTCTTGTAATTTAGAATGAATGAATTATTAAATACTTCCTCCATTCCAAATTATAAGACATTTATTTTCTAATCTCAAGTTTGATCACTTGTCTTATTAAAAAAATACAAAATAATCAAATTTAAGTCATTTTTAAAGAAATTTATTTATTAATAAAGCAACCCACGACAAAAAAAAGAAAATATTTTGCATAATTTTTTTAAAAAAATAAGATGAGTGGTCAAACTTAAGGTGAAAAAAAATCAAATGTCTTATAATTTGAGATGAAGTAGTATCTAATATTGCCCACATAAGAGCATAGGTTGATAGACTAGTAACTTCTAATCTACGTTGGAACTCACTTAACTCGTTCACGGTGTTGAGCATGTCTAAGGCTCACGCTGACCACTTTCCATCACCGGAGCTGCCCATTACGGATCTTCTCCATGCATGAAGGTTGAAGGAAGGGGCTCCCCGTTCCCCACACACCAAGTGGCCGACGACATCGTTGGGCGGCCTCAAGATCTCGTGAGCCCAAACTTACAAAGATACTCCTACCATTTTAAATTATAGTTTCTTTGATTTTTTTAATCTTAAGTTTGATCACTTATTTTATTTAAATTTTTATGTAAAATATTCTTTTTTTATTATGATTTATTTATTTAATAAATGATCTATAAAAATAATTTAAATTTGATTATATTTACATAAATTTTTTAAATAAGACGAGTGGTTAAATTTATAATTTAAAATGGTGAGAGTATTATTAAACATGGACGGTGACAGGTCAAGCAGCGCAAGCCGTGTGTGGACTCGATCGAAACACTCGAGTTTCCTGGTGGCTGATGCAGTGATGCCTGATGCATGCGGTTCCCAGTAACAAGAGAATGCAGGCGCGGTGTCCTCTACAAAGGACTACGCGTCTACGCGGAGGACAGGCGGTCGGCGTGTTGCCCAATGGTGGTGGAGGACGGAGGAGGAGGAGGAGGCTGGGCGTGCGGCGGCCCCCGCCGGCCGGCCGACGTACGTGCAACGTGCTGGTGGTGGCTGCTCGAGTGCAGCGACCGGCCGGTGGACGGTGGTGGTGGTACAGAAT
Source organism: Microstegium vimineum (assembly GCA_022036555.1). NCBI lineage: Eukaryota > Viridiplantae > Streptophyta > Magnoliopsida > Poales > Poaceae > Microstegium > Microstegium vimineum. Next base: position 11,736,552 of record CM039134.1, read on the forward strand.
CCTCGACGCGTGTAGACCGAGTAGAGTTCGATAGGCATCCATCCATCGATCCATTCATCATCGTGGTCCACATCGCTCTCGTACGTCGATTCTATTTCTATCTCGGCGCACGAAATTAAAAAAGGAAAACGAAAAAGCAGCAACAACCAACAACTAAACTGTTGTAAAAAAAAGACACCACCGGCCATGCACAACTGAATCTAACCTTGAGTACACTAGCCAGTAGGCGTAGGGGTACGCACGCACGCGAGGGCGCCAGCGCCAGGCCTCCGCTGCCGCCGCCTGACCCGTTCCTCCCACATCCGGCCTACTGCCGGTGGAGAGGAGGAACGGGGGTCCATCGTCTTGAGTCGATTTACTGTTTTTACTAGAGTCTGAGTCGAATCTAGGTCTAGGGTTTGCTCGCCGTCGATTTTCGGCGGCGGAGTTTTCTTTTGCCGGAGGAGTGTGGCTTCTTCGCGACTTGTTTTTCCTGGCGACGTCGGCGATGCGGAAGCGGCGGCGGCGCAGCGGAATAATTTCTTCCAGCCTCTTCCGTTCTCCGATGACGATCTACTCCGACGTCAACGGAGAGGCTGGGGAGACCTCTCGTGTAGTCGAGGGCCGGCGCATCGTTGTCTTCTTCATGCTGTTGACTCTGTTAATCTCGAGGAATATGTTCTTTGGTGGAAACCTGAGCTCTGCTCGGGTTGCCGACGATGGAATCGAAGGATACGTCGTGGGTACACGAGTTGGCCGATGCGCCTGGGAGGTAACGTCGGCTGATTCGCCCAGAAGTAAGTCCTCCTCTGCGGCCTCCACCCTGTGGAGTTTGGCTCTGGTGCCTGACGACGATTGGTATGCGACTTCGATGGCGGTGACAGATGGATCTCTGAAGACTTCAAGGAAGATGAACAAGAGTTGTTAACTTCTTTGTAATTTTTTTTTTCTTTGAAGTCCTGTCTGTAAAAGGGTCGGTGGAATTATACACATGTTCCTTCTAAAAAACTGTTATAAAAAAAAGCTAACAGCTAAACTAATTCCTCACACGAAGAATTCACAGATTGGACGACCCTGGTAAGTTTTGGAAGAGTGCTCCAAGAATCTCAGAGGCACAGATTATTCTCCCCAACAAAACGATAAAAATATTCATCTGAACAAAACAAAAAAACAACAACAAAACGGTAGTAAATTAAAATGGAAGGGAGAGAAGCTACTAGAGGGCATACTGTTCCATATGCTTATTACCGACCCATTTGAATAAAATCATCAAAGCATCTGGAATATTAGCATCATTTCACAGAAGACAAGGACACAAAGTTGGTAGCATTAAACAGCTAATTGAGCTCTCGGGTTAGATTTGCTGTGCTCCTTTGCCTCTCGCTGGGTTAAAACCCAATTAGCACACTCCACACTCATATTAGGTTGTTCACTGCACATATGGTACTAGTATTTTTTTTTTAAAAAAAGAGGCTAACAGTGACTGTTTGCGGCCTTTCTTAGAGAGGTTTGTTATAAGGTAGTAAAAGCATAAAGCCCAAAAAGTTTAATTTATAGGATAAATCTAAAACGATCGGAACAAAGGTTTCACTGAATAAAGTCAAGAACGATTTATGACCAGGGTAGTACTTGACTGCTTGAATAACATCAAGCTCAGACCTGCTCAGCCTAGCAAACCCGGCAACTCCGGCTGGCGGCTGGTGCTGATGAATGTTACCCTGAAGCTTCTCGTGTTCCGGCATCAACAGTGCCCAAGACGTAGAGACCCGCATCAACATGTCGCCACTTCATTTCCAAAATGGCCAATTTTTTCTTTGACGATGTAGTGCCCACTTTGACGGACCACTGATCGCCACCTCAGACCCACACAGGAGCCTACACATGCAGACGCTACGCAACGTTAACTGTTGTATTTAAAACTGTCTTCTCTCCAGGCTCCAAACGCAAACAGACAGGCGGCCATCGGCAACAACACTGCCAAACACTAATCACCCTCCACCTCCACTTGTACGGAGTACTAGTTCTTAAGCTGACTGTCATGAAAAGCAAGCAGCATTTTGGCAGGTAGCTAGCTAGGGTTGTTCCAAATCAACGAGTCCAGCAAGTACTACGCTGGTACATCGCGTGGTACTCCGGTCTCCACCTCCACCTGTACGCTCACGGGGCGGTTGACAGCGATATAGTACTCCCTCCGTCTTATTAAAAGTGACACTTTAAAATCCATGCCATCTTTTTTAAACGTTAGTCTTATTCAAATTTTTTGCATAAATATTATTTATTTTTCATGACTTGTTTTATCATTAAAGATACTTTAATAATAATTTATTTATTTATATTTTACAAAAATATTTTGAATAAAAAGAATGTTCAAACATAGTTTTAAAAAGTTAAAAACGTCAATTTCTATGGGACGGAGGGAGTAAGAAACGATTCATAAAAATTCACAAAAAAAAAAAAGAAGAGGAACGTCTTGAAAGAAAAAAAAAAGGAGACGGAAAAGTGCCTGAAAATTCAACCCTGTCTTCACTTAATCAAAAAAAGAAGAGGAACGTCTTGAAAGAAAAAAAAAAGGAGACGGAAAAGTGCCTGAAAATTCAACCCTGTCTTCACTTAATCAATGTCGCAGTCGCAGTCATCAGACGTCGGATTGACTCGGACAGAGATGGAGATGCTACTAATCGCCCAAAAAAAACATCGCCTTGCGGACTCCGGCAGCAGGGCGTGCTCTGCAATGCTGCAGCCGCACGTCGAGCATGAGCATCTCATCGCTGCAGGTGACGCGATGAGATGCGCCCATGCACGGATTACTTCGAGTGCAAGCCTGCCTATTTGTTGTTGTTATGTTAGGTAGAACAATTAGTCCTCGGAAGTTCCGTCCGAGACGGTGAAAAAGACGGTTTCCACCACAATGTTCGACTGACTTATAAGCCAAACAAATTAGATACGGTGGCGATTCTCAGCAGATGGCCGCTATTCTTCAAGATCAGCATACATGGTACAATTCTAAGGCTCTTTATAAGATTACAAGTGAGAAACAATTTGAAAAACAAAGGTGGAAAATAAATGCAAGTTCTTCCTTTGGCTACTATTACAAAGGAAGCTACTAACGTCGGATCGCATAATTAAGCGGGGAGGACAAGCAAACCCAATTTGTCAGTTGTGCAGAACAACGAACAAATCAATGACACACATGGTCGCAAACTGCTCTTACTCCAAAAGAGTCTGGTAACAGATAGCGCAACAAATTAGTCATCCAGACATTCAACCAAGACCATCGGTCAACAATCTGAAGCTTTGGTGGTCTGATTTATCTGGTGGAATGTAAGTAGCTGATCCAGAACATAGAAACCAAATCATCACATATACGGCATGGAACATTTGGAAGGAAAGATGTCTGACGAGTATACGACAACCGAGCACTAATAGAAATACAACTAGTGGCATTAATAAGGCAGGAGGTGGTTGTACTCAGACAGGTGATGCTAATGTTGCACACCTAATCGACATGTATTGATTTGTACTCTTTTTCTTTTACCTTTCTTTTTTTTGGTTGGGGTCTTTTGACCTTCTCTTCTGCTGTACATCTTCAATTCTTCTACTGAAATGAAAAGGCAGAGCACCTGTCGTTACCCTAAAAAAAAAAGCCAAACGAACAGGGCGTTATGAAGCAGACCATTCTAATAGGCATCAAATTGCTACGGAACGAGAGTCCGTAGTAAAAAAAAAAGAAACCCGACTACGTGAAATGATTATGTTTCTGGTTTGTGTAGTAAGGGTGGATAATTCATGCACCAATCAAGGTCAAACAGTCCGCTATAGCCACGCTAAAAGCTAGCCCGATGGCCAAACTGTCCTAGGTTGAATCCTGAACTGTCCACGGATCGCGAAACAGCTCGCATGAAAATCGCCACGAACACAAAATCACCTGATTTACGGCCAAATCAAAACCAACTACTATCAATTTTGGAGTGAATGGTCACAAGAGAGTAGGTGAACTATCTCTAAATGATCATCGCTCAAGGTTTAGCCAATCAACGAGAAATTTGGATCATGCAAAAAAATGTTGGTTTTTCCTCCCCAATTTTTTATGATTTAGCTTTTTTTTGAAAAACATTCACATTTGGACTTCTGAAAAAACTAATCTCGTTTTTGGACCCTAAGGGTCGACGCCATGCCTCACGGCGCTGAGGTAACATATGTCGACGCCACACCACACAGCGTCGAGCAACTAGACTCAATGCTGCGTTGGAACTGACATGGTCAGGAGGCTCGACGCCACAGATCACGGCGCCGACCTCGACGCCGAGCTATTATTACATATCTGAGTTTTAGAAAAATAGAACAAGTACTTTTGTTTCTAGTAATACTCACCTCTACCTATGTGGACCAGCCGGTAAAGATAGAAGTTGATAAACCTTTGTACGTGGGTTTGAATCAGTACGAGTACATAATTTTGCTATTGTTTTATAATTTGTTTTTTATTTTATCTCAGAATAAGAATTATTTAATTTTTTATAAGCTTTTGAAACATTCCGTTTAATTATTTTTTATTTGATGTTTGAAACAATGCATTTGGTTGTTTTAGCTTTGATTTTGAAATATCTTTTTACCGATCAATAAAATTTAGTCGAGATATATAAACAAATAAATAAAAAATATTGCTAAAAAACGTAGCAAAAATGTAAAAACCTAGGTTCGAAACCCACGACTTTTAGACTACCCACCTAATGCTTTAACCAATTGAACAACTACAATGATTTTGCATATTCCAAGAAACAATAGTACTTATTCTATTTCCAAGGCCTTGATATATAAAATAGTTCAGCGCCTTGATCTACGGCGCCGAGTTACCTTCCACATCAGCGCCAACTCAGCCTCTGGTCAACATGCTCTGCGCCGCAAGTCATGGCGTCGACATGTGTTACCTCGGCGCCGTGGGGCATGGCGCCGATCCCAGGGTCCAAAAACGAGATTAGTTTTCTCAGGGGTCCAAACATGAATATTTTTCAAAAAAGGCTAAATTATGAAAATTTGGGTTTTTCCTCTATGTATACTGAATCGCCCTCATCTATAAACTCGAAGTAGCTAAATCATACGTGGACCTCTCCAGCACAACTAGGGGTAGGGAGAAAACCTAGAGAGGAGAAATGAAAATGCCAAGATGTTGATGGTGTTTGGGGGCACCCTCATCCTTATTTATCGGGGCTAATATTTATAGTGAACCACCTAACTTTAAAACATCATGGCCCAACTAAATCTATGTGGATCGAACGACCTTGTTTCCGTCATAGAGTTGCTTCGCCTCGACGCAATCTTTGCGATTTTGTCACGCGTCGCCCCATTCCTCCTTCGAACCTTCACCCCGATTTTGAGACCCAAACCAAAAAAACGTCCGCCGTCCTTAACCGTCTGGCCACCAAGTCTTCCAGAGCATTCGCTCTACCACTGTCTTGACTTAGTCAACATGGTCACTCTTCCGTGTACATTTGGATTTGTCGATGTTCCCAGGTGTCAACCACCACGGCCAGTGGCCCAGCCTAATCCCTCAGTATAAGCCTCTGACATCTCGTCCTCGCCTCTCTCAGACTATCGACTTGGACCCACTTAACCTTCACCTTCAGCGCCGACCATCGCCTCCGAGCTCCAAACATGCTCACCACAAGCAAAAAAAAATGTTGCACAACACACTCACACCATGGTTAGTTTTTTTTTTCGAAAATTGCAGTGTTGCACGTGTTGCTTTAAGGGAATAAAGGAGTTCGAAACACGGCAAGAAGCGACCAAAGGCGAGCTGCCTGGGTCACATTGAGCGAGCACACGTTACATAAAGCACCGGCTTGAACGGTGGAGCTAGACAAGTACTAAGAAATTGGTTTTTGCGACAACAGAAAGAACTAGCCGCTTAGCGTGCGGATGCGAGAAGAGATGCGGGCTTGCTGTAGCCCGCCGCCAACCACTCCTCGCCTTCCGCCTTGATGCGCTGCAAGAGCTGCTCCAAGGTAAGGCAAGCACCATCGAACGTTCTCCGGTTGCGCTCCTTCCAAATCTCACAAGACACAAGCAATACCATAGAGTCCAGGCCATCGCGCCTTGGCCTCAGCACCACTGCCCTGGAGCTCAGCCACCAGTCGACAAGTCCGCAAGAACCATCAGGTGCGAGCTGCGGGATGACGGCGAGACTGAGCAGGCGAAACCAAACCTCCCTGGAAACCACGCAAGTGGCGAACAGGTGATCCTGAGTCTCGTCGTCTTGGTAGCAGAGGGCGCACGTCGCGCTGGACTGCAGGCCATGGCGCCATCTGCGGTGGGCAGTCCACAGGCGCCCATGGAGCATCAGCCAAGCGAAGAACTTGACCTTGGGAGGTGCCGAGTATCCCCAAACTGCAGTGGCCCCGAACAACGAAGTGTTACCGAGGAAGAAGCTGTTGTAGGCTGAGGAGCAAGAGAACTCCCCCCAGCGAATCGGCTCCAAATGAAACGGTCAGGGATGCCTGGTAGTGGTTGTACCATCAGCAGCATGTCCCACAGCAGGACGTACTCCGTCAGGACGGCGGCCGTCAGGGCACCAGTGATGTCGCGCGTCCACCGATGGCCATCAAGAGCCTCGCGCACCGTGCGACGTCATCGACGGCGTCCAACCGCATTGAAGAGAGCAGGTGCAAAAGACTGGATCGAACCGGCGGGCAGCCAGGCGTCGGTCCAGAACAATGTGATTGCGCCATCCCCAACACTAATGCGGACCGCAGCCTGGAACATGTCGGCCACCGCTCGCTCCGCCGAGCAGGGTAGAGCCACCCATGGTGCACACGGATCAGTTCGACGTAACCACTCCTAGGCGTAGCGCGAAGTCCATGATCTTTAGGTCAGAAATCCCAAGACCACCAAATTCCTTGGGCTGTTAACACCATGGTTAGTTAAACTCAATCTATAGCCCCAGCTCGTTGATATTCACTCATTACAAACTCGAACAACAGGCCAGGGGCACATATCAATCTTGTGTTGGATGTTTTTCATAGACGTGGAGCTGTGGTAGAACTCTACCAAATAAAGCCTAAAGATACTATTAAAGCTGAGGTGCTATTATATTATCGGATTACACAAGGACTAGACTGTTACGTGGTCTAAAGGTGTTTTCATATGGTGCCTCGCTTAGATTTTAAAACTGTTTTTTTTCACGGTCTTGTTCAAAGTACTTCGACAAGATTTGGGCTCGCGACCTCAGGTAAGTTCGTTCAGAACGAAAACGCGTTCTAAGCTCTGTACCAAATACTAGTAGTAAAATATCACATGGGTCCCTGGACTTACGTCTAACAAACACAGAGGACAACTGCTCAACCAACTGCTCAACCATGAAGTGTAGTATCAAACTGTGATTATTAGGTGGGATTTGCTGCGGTCTGCGGACAAATCGTTTTCGCGGTTGGGCGTTGGGCGGGTAGTTGAAGGCGATGCTCATCAGGCCTGTCACCATCTCTACAGAATCTCCATGTCAGTCCTACCGACGCGTGTAGACTTTGCTGATCATCGTCAACTCATCGCGGTGCACTTGCACACAGAACATGGCGCCTGTAAATTAGATCTCGGATGCTTGAATACAAATTTAAGTATTTTTTCAAATACGTAAAAGGTTTGTAAGTCTTTGTATTAAACTAAAGAAAATATTCAATACAACATGTCTCATTGCCACCCTAGAGGATCAAAAAGTTGTACATGAATATTCTTCTAGTGTACTCCCAGATATGCTATTACATTGAATTTCTCCGGTTATATTCTCCCTCAGGAGAGAGAGAGAGATGTTCAATTTATCATATTATTTGGGTCAATTATATTTCACCAAGCATCATTGTGGAGTACTTCTGTTCAGAGAATGCCAAGATTTTGTTGAGCGAATAGCATTAACAATACAAAAATGCAAGGACAGAAAGTTGGTACATTAAACAATTGAGCCTAGAGTGGTACGGTAGAGTTTGTTTCAGTCCTTGGTCAATAGCTAGTGGCGGCACTGAGTGACCTACTGAGTGTTTGCCAAGAACCATGCATGCTCATCATTGAATATAGTTGGAACGAAGACTAGCAGCATGCTCCACGACAATTGACATTATCTTTTTAAAGTATGTACTTGTAGGCCTTGTTTCTTCAGACCTAGTGATAACCAAATTCAGGTAGGCAAAGTTTGTTAAGAATAGTCAATGTCAGAACCAACAACAACAGGAACCGGAATCAAGTAGCCAGAAAAAGCAGGATCAAGGAATAAAAGTGAAGGGAAAATACATTCAAGGAAGGTTGAGTAATATGTTTACCACAAGTGGAGCTAGGCAAGTTGTGTATGGTTACATTTTCATAAACTCAACTTCTGCCTTAGCATTGTTTGACCCCAAAGCTACATACTCATTTATCTCCGGCGCATGTGTGCAATATCACAAGATGGCGATACTTCCAATAAGAAAACCAGTGATAGTTAATATCCATGGAAAAGGAAGAAAAGGCAACTCGCATCTGCCCAAAAGTTAGTGTTCACATAAATGGGAAAAACTTCAAGGTAAACCTCATTGTTTTGGAGTCCATAATCTATGATGTTACCCTTGGAAGAGGATTTTTCTCCGCTTCCAAAGGGGTTATTAATCATGCCCAAGGCTTGGTTTTTCTAACGACTCCATCAGAAAAAGGATTGAGTGTTAAGGGAGGCAACCTGAACCTGAGGAATGTCAGTTCTCGGGTGTTAATGCTTATGAGCTAGTACCTTTGGGGGAGCTCAACACAACAGATGATCACACTTGTGCAGATTTTTCATCCAAGCAACGTCAGAACCCTCAAGATGCCATAGGAAGTCCAGTTGAGCTCTCATGTGAAAGTTTTCTCTCCAAAGAAGATATAATCTTTGAGGATGTCTTTATCTTTCTCCCTAGTCTCTTCGAATATCGAGGGCGAGATTCATCTTAAGGGGGGTAGAATTGTAACGCCCGAAAATTTGAATTTTGAAAATAGATTGAATTTTATTTAATTTGAATTTTGTGTTCATGAGAATATAGTAAAATAAAAAACTTTTTGAAATATTAAAATTATCCGAGGGCTAGAAACATGTTTGTGCATACATTCCTTCGCATTAAGTTTATTGTAATGATTGGTTTAATCAAAGCAAGAAAAAGAATTTCAAAACGTGTTTTGAAAATGCAGCTTTTGAAAAGAAAAAGGAATTTCTTTCTTCTCCCTCCCTTTCTCCTTTTCCGGCCTGCTGGCCCAACCAGCAGCCCAGTCCCTCTCTCTTTCCCTCCTTGGCCCAAAGGCCTGGCCTCCCTTCTCCCGGCCTCTTCTGTCCCACCGGGCCGGCCGCCCACCCCCAGCGCCCCCGGCCCAGGTCGGCCCGCTCACCCCTAGCCTCCCTCCTCTATGGACGCCACCCCGGCCCCAGAGCCGCCCTCATCCGTCCAGCCCGTCCCCCAACCTCGGCTGAACTCTGTCGAAGCAGAGTCCGGCTCCGCCCCGAGAGCCGCCTTGGCGTGCGCGCCCGGTTTCCTCCCCTCTCGGCTACTATAAATAGCAAGCAGGGCCGCGCTGCGCCGCCTTCACGCAACCCAAGAGCCCCGCATCTGCTCTGCTCCAAGCCCTAGCCGCACCGCCGCCATCACCGAGCTTCCGTCCAGCCGCCACCGCCGTTGCCGCGTATGGAAGCTCCAAGCGCTGCCTCGAGTCGTCCACAAGCTTCGCAAGCTCCCCAGAAAGCTCCGCAAGGGCATAGTGTCTTCATTTTCGCCTTTTAGTGTGAAACCAAGCTCATCGTTGTGCGCAGGGACACCACCACCGCCTCTGCTCGTGGCCAACCACCTCGTGTCACTGTCGGCGGCTCCTTTTGCTCTAGGTAAGTTCGGTTTGATCTTCTCTTTCTCCCGGATCCCTCGGTTCGCGAAACGGTGGACCATAGGCCCGTATCCACCTACGCCGGCGAGCTTCCTAGCTCCGACAATGGAGACCGCCGCCTGGACTTCTGTTCCCGGCCGGACTCCCCCTCACCTTCCCTGATCTAATCTGGACCATCCAGATGAGATCCATCGCTCCACATCAACCGATACCCCTTCGGTGTCAATCTTTTTAAAGAGCCCCTCAGCTTTCTTCAAATGAACCCGCAGTCCGGATCTGTTTATAATAAACTGAATTTCCTTATTTGTTTTAATTCCGAAAATAGATTCATCTAATTACAAGTTTACCTCTATCCAGCATGTCTCCGTCTTTTCTATCATCAAATTCATTGTTCCCTAACTCCATCCTCTTGTTTGGAGTTTCCCAAGATTCTTTTATTTGACCCTAAATCATTCTCTTGAGTTCATCATTCATAAAAATATCTCTAAAATCTTCTGGGGAATTTTTCTGGCTTTTTCAGAACCTTTTCTCATTTTTCTATGAGCTTAATCTAATTTTTAGAAGCTCCAAAATATCTTTTCGTGAGCTCCAAATAATTTATTTGGGTTCATAATATTCCAAAGTGTCTCCGAGAATTTTCCCAGAATTTTTGGAGACTTCAGAGTATTTTTTTCGTGACTTAAATATTAGTTCTAGACTTTTCTGGAATTATTTTATTCAAAAAAATAATTTATTCCGAAAATAAATAATGAATATCTCAATTTCCCACCGGTCCTCAAAGCCCATGTGCAATAATCCTAATAAATCTCGAAAGTCCATGCATTTATTTACTAATGGGCTTTTATGTCTAATTGGCCCATTAGTAAATGTGCAAGTGCACCATCAATTAGTACCATATCGTCAGTTGATAAACATGTAGGGAGTTTTTCTCCCTATATATATCTATCAGCTTCTTGCCAAAGCACACCACATCTACTGTAAGAGGAGCCCCTGGTTTGGGAAATCCTCGACGAGCTTTTCCGGCTATAACTTCGACGTCCTCCGTCGATTCCGAGTATATAAGGTACGTCTCGTCGTTCACCCTAGAAGTCTTTCTTTTATCGAATCCATTGTTTTCCGGTCATCTTTCTGGCGAGAACGTCCATGGACAGGTTCATCTTTTCCGGCCATCGTGCCTCTCCTCTTCCCAGGCCGAACCAGCGCCACTGCCGAGGACCGGTAGAGCACCCTACCCCTCGCGGCTGTGTGGCACCGCCGCCGGCATGCTGCTGCACTCCGGCTCCCAGCTCCTCTCGCACCCTGCGTGGCCGAGGAGAAGCTTGGACGGTCGCCTCGCAACCACCCGTTGCACAGCCGTGCAGGCCAGATCGGCCCCATGGGCTGCTGTCATGGCAGGCCACCATGCTGCCCGGTGGACTGCCCCTGGCCACATCTGAGTCACCCTGACACCCCTCCCCCTCACGTACACAGCAAGTTCCAGGTTCTGTACGAGAGCCAAAAGAAGAAGCAAGGTATAACTTATTTACAAGTTTGCCACTCAATCTTTTAGTCCCCGCCGTTTAATCGGTTTACCTCCGTTTCTTTCCGTTTCAGTTGCATTAGATTCGTTTCATCAAGATCTATGTTTTAAACCCCAATAATATATGTTTTGCAACTTTGAAAATAATTATTTATCTAATGGTTTTAAAATCAATTAAGTTTCAATCTTTAATCTTGTATAGAAAATCATGTTTAATTCATAATTAATTCGTTTTAGATCCGTTTTAGCCCGTTCAAGTTGCGTTGGTTTTGTAACAATAAGATTTACATGTTAGTAACAGTAATAAACATGTTTTATTCTTTCAAATAAAATGATAATCGATTAATCTATAAGCAATGGTTTTTCCAATTAAAACTAATCTATGTTTTCACCTCGATGTTTTCCTAAATAAAATATATTTAGTTTAATCTTGTTTTTCCAAGCAAATATAATGTGACTTAATCTAATTTGGGTATTTCTCTGAAATATCCTAACCATACTTTTTATAGATAAAATAAACGAAGTCTAGTTTTCTTTTAAAAGCTAAATCTTTCGGTAGTCGTTTCTTTTCGTTATAGATCCGATTAGCGTGATTCTCGCGTCTGCGTGATCGTAGCAATACGTAGATTTCTTTTAAACCTTTTTCATTGATTGGTGTATTATTCTAATGTAGATATATTGTACGCTGTGTATGATTGTTCAGATGCTTGTGTGGTGTTTATGATCTTGTCCAATCGGTGAGATTTACGTGGAGATCAAGAAGAAGTCATCAGAAGATCGAGAATCAAGTGAAGAAAGGATCTAAGAGTTTAAGACAAGTTTAACATGGGATCATCCTTGTTACCTATTCACCTTAATCAATCTAGTCATATTGCATGTGTCTAATTTTGATTCCTATTAGATCTATATCATAGCTTTGTTATCCCTTTTACCTTGTCACCAATGGGTTACTATGCATATGGGTAGTTTTGCTATGCTGAACATGAAGAATCTTGAGTTGAATATTGAGTAATGGATATATGCAACGTTGATTAAAATTGGCTTTTATAACAACATGGAATAGGACCCCATTGTAGGGCAAAAGCTGGGACTTAAATGCAACCATGAGTGCTATAATGGCTCTGGCTTTAGTTAAGTATGAAGTTTGGACTAGCATGCTTGTGGTTCGTGAAAGGCACCTTTGCCGAGCTGGTTATGGGGTATAGATTGTATGGGGACCGCTGCGGGTGGTACCATCGGGGTGTCCCATATACCCCTTTGCATTGGGTCCGTAGGGTCCGCTACATGCTAGAAAGGGCTTTTGAAAGACTTCATAGTGTACCATGCCCGCTCACCTTGGAAGTGTTTTGGGAGTCATGATCCCGGGCATATGGGCAACACGGCTTGTGGGTAAAGTGCGTAACCTCTGCAGAGTGTAAAATTATCATGATAGCCATGCTCACGGTCACGAGCGGCCTGGAAGTTAGTAACTCATGTTGTTGAACAACTTATGATGGTAAGTTTGGAGATATGATATATGAGATTGTTTCATTAATGATCATGTGGTTACCAACTGGGTTAAGCATAACCAAAGCTAATTGTTGTTAAAACTTGACCAAGTTAAAAGCAACCGCAGTAAGCCAGTGTCAGCCTTTTGAGCTTCATAACCCTATGTTATTCTTGCTGAGTACTTTAAGTGCTCACCCTTGCCTTATCAACCATACCAAATTGCAAAGGGCAAGAGTTAAAGGAGTTAGGCTTGTGATCAACCAGTCAGTTGTCCCTGTGAAGTTGGAGTCTTCACCTGAAGTTCAGAGTTGTCTTCCCGCTGTTCGTTGTGTTGAGGTTATCCTCTGACCTTATATGTTATGTATTTAAGTATTGTCTTTTGATACTTCCTTAATTTGTGGCTATATGTGAGATTTGACTTCCTGGGCTCACATATAGTGTAAATCTGGTTTTGTTCTTAAAACCGGGTGTGACAATTACGGTAGTGCAAGATCTTCTTTAGGATCTTGTAGTGTTGTTGGAGAGAGCCAGATTATCAGAAATGTAAGTTTGCATACCTGCTTGGTACAGTTCATCCTGCTTCCAATACTCTATTAGAACCAGACCCGGCTCGCTGAGCCGACGCCCCTAGGTTCCTTGGAGCCGACCTGGCTCGTCGTACCAACGAGCGGCGCCGCTCCGGCCCAGGTCCACCGGAGTCACAACATATATAGGCTTTGGGCCTAACTCAACCCAAAAGACTAGTCTGGTAGGTGAGGACCGCCCCACCTTATATGTTGTGCTCCCCCACCATCAATTTCCGATGTGGGACTAACCCCAACAATCTCCCCCGTAGTCACACATCGGTCACAACTCTTTAACTCACACAACCGTGTGGCCCTAAGACGTTGTCCAGACAGGGTGTCCCCGCCACTGTGTGACCCACCGAGATTTGTTGCGGGTCCTTGACCGGCTCCGATATCAATTGTTAGAACCAGACCCGGCTCGCTGAGCCGGCGCCCCTAGGTTCCTTGGAGCCGACCCGGCTCGTCGTACCGACGACCGGCGCCGCTCCGGCCCAGGTCCACCAGAGTCACAACATATACAGACTTTGGGCCTAACTCAACCCAAAAGACTAGGTGAGGACCGCCCCACCTTATATGTTGTGCTCCTCCACCATCAATTTCCCCCTAGGTTCCCTGGAGCCGACCTGGCTCTTTAACTCACACAACCGTGTGGCCCTAAGACGTTGTCCAGACGGGGTGTCCCCTCCATTGTGTGACCCACCGAGATTTGTTGCGGGTCCTTGACCGGCTCCGATATCAATTGTTAGAACCAGACCCGGCTCGCTGAGCCGGCGCCCCTAGGTTCCTTGGAGCCGACCCGGCTCGTCGTACCGACGACCGGCGCCGCTCCGGCCCAGGTCCACCGGAGTCACAACATATACAGACTTTGGGCCTAACTCAACCCAAAAGACTAGGTACCCGGCTCGTCATACCGACGACCGGCGCCGCTCCGGCCCAGGTCCACCACTCAACCCAAAAGACTAGGTGAGGACCGCCCCACTTTATATGTTGTGCTCCTCCACCATCAATTTCCGATGTGGGACGGCGCCCCTAGGTTCCCTGGAGCCGACCTGGCTCGTCGTACCGACGACCGGCGCCGCTCCGGCCCAGGTCCACCGGAGTCACAACATATACAGGCTTTGGGCCTAACTCAACCCAAAAGACTAGTCTAATAGGTGAGGACCGCCCCACCTTATATGTTGTGCTCCCCCACCATCGATTACCGATGTGGGACTAACCCCAACATACTCTAGGGGAAATGATTTCTCGGGGAGATGGTCTTCCGTAGTCGTAAGTGATTCTCTAGGATAAATTTTATATAGAAAAAAAACATTCTATGTGGGAAATAAATCATGATGAGAATTAAGTTTTTCAGCTCCCAAACTTGTAGTCCCTTTTAGAGAATCATTTCACATAATCTATATAGCAAATTAAGGAAGCCTCCTAGATTCAATAGAAACTACTATGGCAGCTCTCTATCAAAACAAGCTTAACTACTTGTACTATCTGCTTTATTTTATTCACATGGTATTCCCAATAACGATGGGGTGAGTTTTCCCCCCTTTTTTTTTGAGGTGGTGGGAGGAGGAGGGGGATGGTATCATGAGCTCAGAATTCAGGGCTGAACCCAACACATGTATCTCCCTCAAACCACATGTGTTGGAGTGTATTTGAACTAATATACACTTCAATCCACTTCAATCTATGTAATTTGAGGTCGATACATGTGCATCCAAACAAGGTCTTGATTGGATCGGCAAGTATCTTTGTACTGTTTGCCGAATTCGGTTCCACAAACAAACAGTACGTACCCAGGACAAAATCAAATGTACTCCATTTCATCAGTTGTAATAAAAGAAACAGAGACAGACAAACATGTTGCCATTATTTCCACGATCCAACCGGCGATTTCTACGCAACGCTACTATGCCTTCCAAACTGTAGGTATGCCATTTCCCCAGAGAGTCCAAAACACAAGCACACAAGACGCCCGTTACAACCAAACGTACTATCAGGTACGTACGGTACTGACATATATATTTTAATCACTTTGTTAACCAGGCCGTCAAGGTACAGAGAGGCATGCAGCTGTCGTCCGCAGTGGCATTTTTTGTCAGGCAGGCAGGACCGTTCCAAACGCATCGATCCTTCGTCGGCAGCAGCCACGCCACGGCACGGCAGCGCGCGATCGAGCAAGTACGTACGTACGGGGCCGGAGCACACCTGTACTCGTACGTTCCTGAGGCGGCTGACAGCGAGAGACAGGCGATATAAAAAGAGAAATCCAGAGGAATGGAGACGGAAAAGCTCAGGAAAAAACATCATCTGGGGGTCGTCGTCGTCGTTCCAATCAATCTTGCAGAAAGAAAAAAAATATAAGAGATCGTCGTAATCAGGCGTCGGATTGACAAAGACAGATCAGATCATCGGATCAGAGGTTGTGCATGGGTGGCGCTAGGAGCCGGCGCCCGGCGACGGCGAGCCGGCGAGGCGTGCTTGGCAAGCAAAGGAAGCCGGGCTGGCTGCTTCGTATATATGCTCTACGTGGACAAGATTGGATGAGCTAGTTTGGATGAGCTAAGGCTAGTTACTAATTAGCTAAAAATTAGCTCAAATTAGTTAAGGTTGAATAGCTAGTTGGCTAAAAAATTAACCCACTTATTAGCCTCCTTGTTTGGATACACGTACTAGAGCTAATTTGAGCTAAAATTAGCTAGCTAGTGATAGTATCAAACATGCCCTAAAATTATGCTTCTGGTGCTCGACAATCATCGCGACTTCTCGATCGGTTAATTTGTACGTATTATTACTGTAATAGCTTTAGCGCAGATGGAGATCAACTGAGTTTTAAATGTCATACACAATATTAGTACAGCTAGAGGTGTCCGAATCCACATAGGTTGAGGTAGCTTAAGATGAAATTTAATTCAAATTTTACTTTAATACACCTCAATACATGTGGATTGATATAAATCCGACTACAACCTAAATAAATCTAACTACATCCGAATAAGACCTAATCCGACTACATGTTTCCCCCGCTTAATTAAAAGGCACGGTTCTTTGGTAGTAATTGCTACGAACTGATCAGAGTCGTCAGTGATCATCAGACCGGACTACCGGAGTAGACGAAAACCCCAAGGACTCGCTGGAAAACTACTCGAGGACTACTCGCAGGAGCGCGGTGTGGTCAGTGATCGATAAACGTCCGGGTCAGTTACCCGGAGAGCGCGGCGCGACTTTTCCTAGCTCAAGTCGCTAGTATGTACTAGTAGCTCTTTCTGCAATTAATTAGTACTGCAGGTATAAGTATAATACTCAATCAATACTAATCTACTACTCTACTAGTGCCTGGCCTTCTGGTCGCGGTGAAACGTGCGTACGGTCAGTCACGGAGCCGGCATCAGCAGGCAATGCGTTCGATCAGAGATGACTCGCCCGAATAATAATCAGACCAGATGCTCCACGGCCTCATCATCAATCGAACGAAAAGTCCCTCAATTCGTTGGTCGGTCGTCCAGTTGGGACTTGTCGGGGACAGCGCACGCAGCAATCGTGAAAATTTTGGCCGCCCAAATCCGCAAGCCAGCAGCAGCAGCTATCGCACCAAGAATCTATCGCTCCTGGAATACATTTCCGCGGTCGACGACGATGCCTCGCAACTACTGCACTACACTGCACATCGATTGATCGGCCGCGCCTGCTACTGCTAGCTCGTGGCGAGAGCTCTCGAGACTGGAACAGGTCATCCAACGGGCCGGGGCGATCGAGTCGCTACCGTACGTCCAGGTTTATTCAGAGAAGTACCCCTCCGTCCTTAAATAAGTATCTAAGAAACTTCTTTGATTAAATATATATTAAAAAATATAAATATTTATGATATATAATTAATATAATTGGAAAGATTTTTAAATCTAGTTTTTTAATAAATTTATTTAGAGATTTAAATGTTGCATATATTTTCTACAAATCGAGTTAAATTTGTGACACGGACACTAACGACGATACTTATTTAAGGACGGAGGGAGTATATAAGAAGAAGAAAAAAAGGTTCGATACAACAGGGACGTGCGAAGTCGCATGGCCCTGTCCAAATGTCCATATATACAGCTCTCATATATCCCTCGCACGACGACGACAGGACGGATGGATGGCACGCCATGGACAAGGCAGCGCGCGCGCAAGCGAAATCTTTCTTCACTCGTCAGCCTCTCTCCGCGTGTAGACTTGAGAGACCCGCCCACCCGCCCGAGTTGTCTGAATTCCGACAAGTACAAGGCCGTGTTAGATTTACCATTAATAACAAGAGACAGACCAAACCGAGTAGATAGAAGAGCAAAACAAAACAAAACAAAAGGCAAAAGAAGAGGATGTCATTTTCATTTTTCCACTAAATTAAGCTTTATTAGATCTAGTAACTTTGTACTCAGTTTTGGTGCGTGGCCACTTTGTGCCAAAGTTTTGTTTCTTTCAGTCCGCAAGTTGGAGCCCCGGAAACACACAATATTTTTTTTTTGGCAGCAAATTCGGGCATCGCCATCGGGTACTAAATTCCATCGTCAGACGAGTAACCAACGTCCATGTCATTACGCGTTCACAGAACCGCGTTGAAATTTGGGGTTTGTATATATTTATTTACTACCACGTAATAATATATTAAAACAATTTCTCCGTAGATCCTGTTCGGCTGATGGTTTACGCGGCTAATAAGTTGTCTGAATGTGATGTTGTTTTGTTACGAGATAAAAACACTTGTAGTCATGTTCGTTTGAACTATTCACAACTTGTTTTACTTTATTTCCTCTCACAGATACTATTTAATCAACTTATTCTTTTTCACATAATGTGCTTTTCTACAAACCAAATAGGTGACTATACCATAATTGATAAGCCGAGTTAACTGGGACGTAAACCCTGACAAGAGCAGTTAGTTCATCACGCTGTATATGGTTGATTTATTTAAATTGAAAGCGACCAATTATTACTGGTTCTTATGAAGAGTTTGAAAATAAGCTGTCAAAAGCATTCGTTTCAGAATGAAGACGCTGCCAGGCGTGCTCCTTCAAGCAACAGTGGCTAACTACTAACGTACTATGTATTTGTGGACTCAGTCCTGGTGGCGGGTCTTGCCCTAACCACCAACTGGTGAGAACTCGAATCCTCCTAGTTTTCCCTACATTTTTCTTCATTTTTCTCTCAAATCCCTAACCCTAACTTCACCGTTAACTAATTTGATAGATAGTTGTTGTTAGGGGTTTTGCTAGATTTAGTTCAATTGATGTAGCTTATAGATGTATGCAGTAGGAATTAGGAATGTATTGGTCGATTACTTATATTCTAAAGTATAAGTGTGCTTTTAAAACTATTTGTATTGTAATTTAAGACTTATTATGTCATTTGGTAGTTGTGTACCGAATTGTTGGATGACTTTTATGAAACTTTACTAAATTGCTAAATGGTTTTTACCGGTTTGCATATGAAGTTTTTGGTTTGGCATACCCCATGTAAAAATCCTGGTTCCGCCACGGGCAAGGAAGTTATTCTTAACAAAGATAACTTGGTGTACCCTCTTCTAATAGCATTCAACACATAATCGATTTTTTGGCTATATGGAGTGGACCCAAAAATTAACTTTCAAATTTTGTGTGCGTTAGCAATCCGTGTTCAACATTACGGCTTATCCAAAACAATATGACGTTTACTAAGGCAAAAGGTTCATTCATATATGCACGAGTATTATTCAGGGCCAAACATTGGATGGAATTCTGGGCACTTCCGCAAAACGTGAAAGATTTTAATGCTGTGCATCAGGCATACTATGATTTGGAGAAAACTATGGTGTCCCTCTTGTCATGGTTGGAGGCTTGGTAACTGGATTTGCTAATTGCTAATAAGGTTGCATGTTTGGCACTTATATTCTTAAAGAATTATTCCTTTTTTTATTGTTGCCGAGGTGCCTATTTTTTTTTGAGAGTACACAGTACAACGCAGACACTCAACACGCACGCACACTCACCCCTACGAACATGCGCACGTAAACTCTACCCCTATGAGCGCCTTCAAAGGACTGAGCCGACAAATTTTGAAGTTCACGAAGTCACCACAGGCGCCTCGCTGTCGACGGGAACGTCGCCTACCACTTAAAGCGTAGCGCCGAAAAATCCTGAAATAAATCCAGAATAAAGTGTCGCCGAGGTGTCTATTGGAATAATGGATGCCAAAAACATCATAAATATAGAGGCTCCGGAAGGTATGTTTTATTCCACCAAAATCATATAGTGAGAATTTGAATAGACAACAATGGGTCCAATATTAGGCCGGCTTCGGCCTGAGCCCAAGTTGGATTAAAATTCATATCAACAAAGACTTATGCCTAAGGACAGCCCAGCCCAACCACCAACAGGCGTGTCACCCACTAGAAGCCCATCGTATTGTACCATGGGCTCGTGAGAAAACATAACCGAGTCCTTAAAAACTGTGTTACTTTCCTCTGCGAAGAATTGTGAGACAACTACAACATTTCGGTAAAAAATATATACACCTAAAATGTCTCCATCTAATTATGATGTGTAGGAAGTGTGCAATGTGTGAACGCGTGTGTAGTTGTGAGTTTGGCATGTGGTCCATCTATTGAGCACTCATGTGCCCTAAAAAAATGCCAGGTATGTGCAAAAAATTGATAAGCAGAATGCTCAAAATTCTGACAAAAAATGATTAGCTTGGTGGCCTATTTTGGGATAGTGAGGTTGAGCCTTGGAGGTGGGACAATGAGAACGAAGGGTGGACGGTCTGTCAGGGTCTCAAGGATGTGGAGCGTGTCTGAAGCTTTGGACAAACGACGAGCTAACGTTTTCGAAAACCAAGCTTTTTCTTTGAAATAATTTTCGAAAACCAAGCTGCTAAGGCAATGCGTGGGGTATAGAGAGCCACGACACACTGATGATGTAGCCATGCACATGCTGATGTTTGCTCACCTGTCACTCTCGTATCACAGGCTGCTAGCCAGAGTTCCACCCTCATAGAGGGCGATTTGTTGGTCACAGGGGAGACGTAGTTCATCTTTACGTTGAAAAAAAAATTATTTGTTCCACATCTAGACATAGGTCTAAAGTCAGCTCAGTTTTACGGGAGCGTCCCATGCCAAAGCACAGATCTAAGACCAGACCAATCTCGTAAGAGTTGTGCCGTTGTATATGGATGGAGCAGGGGTTTTAAGGTTTTTCTCTACCTGTGTGAAATAGTCTTCTTCCTAAGCATAATGATTAAGGTTGTCTTACCCTGCAGGTCGAGTTTTTTTTTATATTGCCTCACATACAAAGATTAAAGAGAAGGGCAATGTTACCCATGCTTCTCTTCCAGCATGTCATGATCCGAAAACCGCGAAAATCCGATTGTCCCTCAAAACTATGGAGAGATTAAATAAATAAATGAGAATACAGCCGATTGCATTGCAGTGGCATATTAGATTGCCCTATTTCTTCGTTCCAATTTCCAGACTTTTTCCCATGTCTCTTTCACGAAAGCACCTATCGGTGTACCTCACATATGACAATTTTTGTCCCTGGTAGCAGTGAATAGTTTGTGCACCTGCTTTAGGAGCTTTCTCCATGAGACATCACATTAAAGTTTCCCAGAAAATAAATAAATAAATAAATAAGGAAAAGGTAGGAATACAACACTGCCTGGGTTCCCAACTGCCTTTACAAGCAAGCCTGCATCTCTAGCAGCAAGTGTTTACCTTTCAGAATGCTGAAAAAGGAAACCAGGCGAACTCTGTTTCAAAAACCATGGTACAATGTTTAACTCTTATCATCGCTTGAACTTATCAGCCATGGTACAATGTTTAACTCTTATCAGACATGCACCTGAATTTCAAATCTGGCCATCATTTGGCAAGACTACAAAACATAAGCAACATTCATAGACTCAGAAGCCACAATGAACTCACCAGGTATAAGGAATCCATTTTACATCCTATATTGACAGTTGAGGTGCAACATTGTACAAACAGCTGGAGTCCAGAATGCATCTAGTAGAGTTTTATTCCTCCTGAACTCCATTGCATCATGAGACAAACATCACTAAATTACGGGATAAGCACAACACCATATGAACTTAGCACACTAAGTAACACACCGATGCCTATGACAACAGACAGAACTGAACAGGCTCAACGGATTAGAGACACTGGGAGCAAATCAAGCACTTCCCAGCACCATTGGAAAACCACAGCTACGAGGAACTCAATCCTTCTTGATGATATCTTCTGGCTCACGGAGGGTACTAAACATCCAATCCATCCAGATGGTGTAGTGGCCATAGTTGTGGCGGTAAGTTGTATGGTGAATGGTGTGATATCCAGCACCCATGACTGGCCATATCTTGCCATGAATGCAGTCATGGATGTTTGTTGTCCACACAGCCTCTAAGAACAAGAGAGCAATATGTGTCCTGAAATGCGTTGGAAAGAGGAAGAGCGCAAACACATGTGGTATTGCTTGCAGAATACCATCTAGCGGATGAAATGCGAGTCCTGGAAAGCAAGTATGTTTTAGTCGTGGTCGAATGACTGCTCATAGCAAATAGAGTAATAGGCTTCAAAAGCAATACACCAGAACTTAATATCAAGGAAATACATAACGCACGCAACAACTAGATCATAAATGAAACTTTTCTACCAATGATAAGGGGAGAATGCAAGATACAGACTCAGAGCTGAATAAGATAGAAAAGACTTACCAGCAAATGGAGACAAGGTATTTTCCTTGTTGTAAATATGATGGGTTGCATGCAGATATTTGTATAATGGCTTTATGTCATGCAACTCTCTGTGCATCCAGTAAATTCCAAACTCCACAAAAATGAGATACATAGCCATATAACAGAGGTACATAGAAAAACCAACTTCGCTGATATTAAAGTAACACCGGGTCCATCCGCTCTCAATCATATATTCAGATAAAGTTGGAAGAGCACAGTAAAAAGGCATAGCCTTCGATGCTACAACTATTTGCTTCTTCATAGCTTCATTTGTGGGGATGGCATCTGCATCAAAAGCTAATGTCAGACCAAACATTGCGTAGACATAAACATAAAGGGCGTACCCAGTGTCGTAAGCTCCCGCACTGCGGAGTCTGGGGAAGGGAAATAGCCCGCAGCCTTTCCCGCACAAATGTGCAGAGGCTGGGGCTCGAACCCTGGACCTCTTGGTCACAGGCGGTAAAGCTCTACCGCTTGCACTAGGGCCGCTTGCGTAGACATAAACATGACCACATAAATTTATGACAACAATCGTATAGAACATTAAGTTGAACCACTGAAATAAAAATTATACTGGTACAGATAAGGTATCCCTAGTGATGATTCAACACAAGATCCTCTATATGCTTTTGTAGGAAATTTCCAGGCAAGGTTGTTCCCAATTTCATAGCAACAATCTGAGACAAGATCCTTAGTATTAACCAAAATCCCTTGTGTACCGTCCAAGCACACTTACAATGTACAGTACTCATTAACAGCTCTAGCTGTTACAGTCTACATACAAATTCAAAAGGAAAAAAGTTTGCACACAAAATATTTCCATTTTTGCAAACAATAACTACGGTATGCAGTGTAAATATTTGCGGCCAACCACAATTTATTAAGACCAAAAACAGAAACTAAGCTTGGAGCAACATAAATTCTTTTAGCAAATCGGTCATATCTAGATACAATATGTTGCTACTGCTTGTTGTTCAGCTCACAAAAAAAACATGGCATCAACAACTACTAAGTGAATGCATGTTAATCAAACAACATCCCTTTAACCAGTCAATGTGCCAACCAACAACTACTAAGTGAATGCTTGTTACAAAAACAACATCCCTTTAACCAGTAAATGTGCCAACCAGGCAGAAATCTCATTAAAATGATTATATAAGGTTCACACATTAAATTAAACAAGAACAATCTAACTGAAAAAGGTTTCCCTGAAATAATCAAAACAATGATGATTTTACTAAAAAGATTTGCATCTCCTATAATACCTCCAAAATATCGACAAGATCCATTTTACACTTCTTTCAAATTCATTATTTCATCTGTAACTCAAAAGCAACCAGATATTAATTTAATGATTTGACCGTGGACATTAACTGTTATACAAACATGGAGGGCAGCCAATGCTAAAAATGGTACAAGAGCAAAGTCCAGCTCCAGAATTAAAGTAGTTCTAAAACAAAATGTCTCTTCCATGTGGTCTCCACGACCAAACAAACCAAACGACCTGATCCCACACAGGCATGGTAGTCAAAAGATGCTACCAAGAAGACAAGATGGGATGCTCCAGTTATCTGAGTTTTATGACTGTCCAATTGAGTGGTCCAGGAAGGACATCTCAATTAATAATATCTGGCATTCAGCATGCACTGCCACATACCTTTGGATGCACTTCTAGCACAAGATGCTCCAACTATCTCATAATAATAAAAAAAAAATTATAAGATACCTGTATGGAAAATGGATATGCAGCTTAAAAATGCTCAAGACAGCACTTGAGAAAACCGTACGCGGTTCAAATGCTAAAAAATAAGTGATATTAATAATGCCACTTGGCAGAAACTTCCATAGCAGAGCATGTGATTGAACAGAGGAACCAATCAAAGCAACCATTTAACTAATGAAGAAACCCTGGCAAGAACATTGGAACAACCGCACAGGACTTTGTCTATTGATCCAAAAACAAAAATCAAGTGCCAGCTCTGTTAATCTGTCAGCGCATCTACCATGATGAGCAGTCTTGCCAAGAACAAGAAGAGATAGTAAAACAATTAGTGTACTAAAATTCACACCCAGTCAACAGCAAGGCTTCAAAGCCTTTTTTGTTAAATAAAATTTGCTTAGCTGCGGCTAGCCTCAGCCTAACACTAATAAGCTGTATACAGACGCAAGTCTCCATCGAGCAACAGGTAGGTTTGTTGTTAACAAGCACAAAACATGCATTTGCAGTAGACTAGCCAAGAAAGGGTAGGTATCGAGCTCTGTCTTCAAGATCCATCAGATGATTGTTACGACTACCAAACGAAGGGGAGATCCAATCACTGTACCCCCGGTCCCATCCCTATTAATCACAACAAAAAACAAGCAAAAAAAAAAAAAGAAGAAGAAGAAGCGCCAGTCTGTCGCACAGAAAGTGGGGTCATAATTCACCAGCAAATGTTCCAGTCACCTCTCAACAGCCTCGGATTTGTAAGACGAGGGCGAGATCGAGAGAAACAACACCGCGGTGAAACATCAAACACGCCACAAAAGGCCTCCGAGATGACGAGCCAAAAGCTTCCCGACAGAAGCGGGCATTCGAGATCGAGAGGCGGGAGCTTTCCCTTTCCGCGCAGACAACTAGCCTATCCCTTGCCGGCATTTTCCCAAAACCTCCCGAATCAAGCCTAAATCCCTCTCGTTGACGGCACCCAGACCCTAATAAGGACAAATCGGCAGCTAAGCAGCAGAAGCATCGTGAAGGATGGGAGGGAAAGGCGAGACCTTTGGGGATGTAGGCGTGGCGCTTCCAGTAGTAGATGACGAAGCACCAGAGGAAACCAGAGACGAAGTAGATGAGGTAGCCGCCGACGCAGTTGCGCATCCACGACTGCACCGGGTGCGGCAGGCCGCGCCACCAGTCGCCTGGCGCCACGGCGCTGAGGACGATCTCGTTGTACCACTCCGTCTCCGCGACGAACCGCCGTAGGTAGTCTCCGCCATGCGCCGCCGCCGCCATTGCCAGCGGCCGCCGCACTGGGTGCAGTGTGTGAGGGGAACGGTTGGGGTGGGATTTGGGAAGTTGTAATAAAGCGGCGGAAGCGTGAGAGACGTCTGGGGTTTTAAATGGATCTGCTTTGTGTGGTGGCCACCGCAGGTGGACAGGGAGAGGCTTTTTCCTTTACTAAAACATCAGACGCACTTCGGGCGCCCTACAATGATTTGAAGAAAAACAATTTATAATAAATAGATATGGCTAATATATTACACACAATCATCACTGATATTTTTTAGGGAAAAAATAAACATATCATATCATGATACGTAGCGCGAATGATGCACCATTAACATACACGAGTTGTATGACCATCGTAGTCGTTATGGTTCTATTTATCCATATAAAGCTATAATTGGTAGCTCAGAATAACAATCCATATTTATCCATATAAAGCTATAATTGGTAGCTCAGAATAACAATCCAAATACACGGTGATCATTATATTAGATATATAAAGCTACAGCCAAACAAAAAGAGCGGTGAACATCAGTTTCAAATGTGGTTTCAGCGTCATGAGCACTTCGCTGCAACCAGCAACGATAGAGGCAAAAAGCACCTTGACCTTCCTTTGTTGATTAGTCACCTTGACCTTCCTTTGTTGATTAGTTGTCTTCAGTTGCTACACTGTAAAACAGAAGAGGCCATGAGGAGTGATGTTTAGAGGGACCAAGAAAATCATATACACATGTAAGGTCAACAAGTTTCATCTAATCTAGCATGAGTAAAGGAGAAGCCAAGAGAATTCAGAATGTATACATTGGAAAAAAGCAATTTCATTGAGGATATTTTCTAAATGATGGTTAAAATTAGAGAAGTTAACAGGAGCCACAAGGGTTATGTATATACAATTAATCCAAGTCAAGATGTTAACATGTCAAGCCAGTACTAATATAGTCATATACTGAAACCCATGAACATCTATGCCACATTAAACCACTTAAAATTATATGCCATAGACAAGGTGGCTTACATGAAATCAGAATACACAAAATTATTTAAAAAAAGGATTTACCCCTTTTCAATTACTCTAAAAACTTGAGTAACACTTGAAAAACTTAAAACACAACAAATGCAATTCAAACAGAGCTCTATCACAAAGCTTAAACAACCATATGCAAATTCTTTATAGATTTTGAAAATCATGTTTAGGGTTTAATCCACCCCTCTAGGAATTAGGGTTTTGATTCAAATTTAAATTTTTGAATTTGAAAAGATGACCCTGCAATCACACCATGGATCAAACATAAGCATGTAAACTCATTTTAGTTCAATGCATATCCAGGTTTTCAAACAAATGAATGATGCTTAATGCATATGATGACATGATCAAGTTTTAATTAAGTGATTAACACCAGGGGTGTTACAACCCTTCCCCCTTAAAGAAATCTTGTCCCGAGATTAAAGGTGAAACAAAGTAATGGAAAAGGAAACGTATCAAGAACTTTTCTTTTTCACATCATCCTTGTTACAACTATGACCAGGTCTTACAAAACAGCTCAAACAATAGAAGCATAAAACTCTAGGAAATTCTCTAAAAGATAATCTTCAGATTCCCAAGTAGCTTATTCTTCAGAGTGTTGGTTCCACTGAACCTTGTAGAACTTGATGGTCTTGCGACGAGTAACTCGATCTTTCTGATCAAGAACCTTCACAGGATACTCAGAGTACGTCACATCAGGTTCCAGTTGCACTCCTTCTACTTCCATGATCGTATCCTTAACTTGAAGACACTTCTTCAATTGGTATACGTGAAACACATCATGAACGGTTGAGAGAATTTCTGGCAACTTCAAACGATAAGCCACCTTGCCAATGCGTTCCAGAATTGGGAATGGGCCGACATAAAGAGGTGCTAACTTGCCTTTCACTCCAAACCGTGAGACTCCTTTCATGGGTGAGACCTTCAGATAAACATGATTACCAGGCTCAAACTATAAAGGACCTCTCCTTTTATCAGCATAACTCTTTTGCCTAGATTGGGCAATCTCAAGATTAACACGGATCTATTTTACTTTATCTTTAGCTTCCTTAACTATGTCAACACCAAAGAACTCACGTTCCCCGGGTTCTGACCAATTAAGAGGAGTTCTACAACCCCGACCATACAAAGCCTCAAATAGCGACATCTTTATGCTCTGCTGGTAACTATTGTTGTAAGAGAACTCTGCCCAAGGTAAGCATTCATCCCACTTCTCAGCAAAGTTAAGCACACAACATCTCAAAAGATCCTCAAGAACCTGGTTCACCCGTTCTGTCTGACCATCAGTTTGTGTATGATAAGTTGTGCTATACAGGAGTTTAGTATTAAATGACTCGTGGAGGTGCCTCCAGAAAGCTGAAACAAACTGAGTTCCACGATCTGATACTATGGTTTTGGGAACACCAGGAAGACTTACTATCCTTGATAAATACAGCTCGGCATACTTTCCAACATGAAAAGTAGTCCTCACTGGTACAAAATGAGCAGATTTGGTAAGTCTATCCACAATGACCCAGATAGAATCATAACCACTCGAGGTTTTAGGCAACCCTCTATGAAATCCATACTGATGTCTTCCCACTTTCAAACTGGAACTGGCAAAGGTTGAAGTTGACCCCCAGGCTTCAAACGCACTGCTTTTACCTTCTGACAAGTATCGCACTTGGCCACATAGCCTGCTATCTCAATCTTCATCTTTGTCCACCAGAACTTCCGCTTCAAATCCTGGTACATTTTGTTGCTTCCAGGATGAATGGACAGACGAGAAGTATGAGCTTCATGAAGAATAGCTTGTCGTAACTCTGGAACTTTAGGAACCACAAGATGATCTTTGAACCAAAGCACATCTGCTTCATCTAACTTGAAACAAGTAGGTACTCCAGATTTAACCTTTTCTTTAAGATGAGCGATGCCAACATTGGTTTTCTGAGCTTCGATAATTTGATTGCGAATGCTGAGTTCCACTGAAATATTAGCTAGACTGCCATGTTGCACCATAGATATGCCTACCTTTTCTAACTCATAAAAGAGTGTGGAATTTACCGTCTTCAGACTTAGACAGTTGCAACTACCCTTACGGCTTAAGGCATCAACTACAACATTTGTCTTACCTGGATGGTAATGCACTTCAAGATCATAATCTTTAATAAGCTCCAACCATCTTCTTTGCCTCATATTCAACTCAGACTGAGTGAATATATACTTCAAACTCTTATGATCGGTATAGATATGGCAAAGGTTGCCCAAAAGATAATGTCGCCAAATCTTCAAAGAGTGGACAACTGCCGCTAATTCAAGATCATGAGTTGGATAGTTCTCTTCGTGCTTCTTCAACTGCCTAGAATCATAAGCAATGACTCTTCCTTCTTGCATCAAGACACACCCAATACCAATACCAGATGCATCAATATATATATATCGAAGGGCTTCTCAATATTAGGTTGAGCTAATACAGGAGCTGTGGTCATTAACTTCTTCAGAGTATGAAAGGCTCCTTCACACTCATCAGACTATACAAACTTGGTCTGGTTCTTCAGTAGACTGGTAATGGGTTTCGAGACTCGAGAAAAGTCTGGAATAAACCGCCGGTAATAACCAACCATACCGAGGAAACTTCGAACTTGATGGACTGTCGTTGGTGGCTTCCAATCCAGAATGTCCTTCACCTTAGTAGGGTCAACTGCCACTCCTCCATTGGACAAGACATGTCCTAGGAATTGCACTTCCTTTAGCCAAAACTCACACTTGCTGAACTTCGCATAAAGTTGATGCTCCCGCAATCGAGTCAAGACGATTCGGAGATGACGGGCATGTTCCTTTTCATTCTTGGAATAGATAAGAATATCATCAATGAAGACCACAACGAACTTATCCAGCTCCGACATGAACACTGAGTTCATAAGATACATGAAGTATGCCGTGCATTGGTCAAACCAAACGACATTACCAGATATTCATAAAGCTCATATCTAGTGGTAAACGCCGTCTTGGGGATATCTTCGGGTCGAATCTTGATCTGATGGTACCCTAATCGCAAGTCGATCTTGGAGAACACTGTAGCTCCAGCGAGTTGATCAAAGAGGAGATCAATCCGTGGCAAAGGGTACTTGTTCTTGATGGTCACTTCGTTCAAGGGACGATAGTCAACACACATTCGGAGAGTATGATCCTTCTTCTTCATGAAAATAGCAGGACAACCCCATGACGATGAACTAGATCAAATGAAACCTTTATCGAGCAACTCATTCAATTGAGTCTTCAACTCTGCTAGCTTTTTGGGAGGCATTCGATAGGCCCTTCTAGAGACAGGTATTGTGTCAGACTTTAACTCTATAGAAAACTCAACATCTCTATCGGGAGGTAAGCCAGGTAAGTCATCAGGAAAGACGTCTAGAAACTCACACACTACGGGGATATCCTGTACCCCAACTGCAGTTGTAGCACAGACTCTTCCTACTTCTCTTTTTGTCACAGAAAGCTGAATCAAGAGCTGAGATTTGCTGTTTGGCACATCTACCTTGATATTTCTATTCAAAACATGGATCACAGCTTTGTGTTGCTGCAACCAATTCATCCCCAGGATCACATCTAAACCCTGATTTGGAAGTACTACCATAGTCATGGGAAAGATATGCCCACCCAGACTCAAAGATACTCGATATACCAGCTCTCTAGTTGAGATACGACCACCCGGTGTTTGCACATGGAAGTCTATTTTTAACTCAGACAAAGGAATACTATGCTTGAGCACAAACGACTTATCAATGAAGGAATGTGATGCACCAGAATCAAAGAGAATAACTGCAGGATGATCATTGAAAGGAAACGTACCCTACAACACTGGTTCTCCTTCCGGCATCCCTTCCCCCTGGGCATGAAACACCCGCCCAGTCTTCTGCTCGTTCTTGTTCTTCTGACTCCCAGCATTCCCATTCTGCTTCTGCTGCTGATTCCCAGCAAACTTCTGATTGTACTGCTTCGGAAGAGGACACACATTGGAATAATGCTCCACCTTTCCACAATTGAAGCATGCATTACTGGTTTGCTTGGCAACTACTTGATTATTTGGGCCAGCATTCTGTCTAGGATACTGAGAACCCCTAGAGAACTGCTGCCCAGACTGTTGCTGCTGAGGAGGACGATACTGGAAACGATTGTGATTCTGAGGGTGGTAGATGATCTTCTGCCTCTTCTAATTACCACTAGAAGAACCAGCAAACGATTTCTTCTTCATTGCCTCCCTATGGATGCGCAAAGAATTCTCAACAGAGATAGCCATGCTCACCACCTCATGATAAGTAGCATTAGGATTATGGTTAAGCATGGTATGCAGCTTAGTAGAGAGCCCCCTGAGAAACCACCTCTTCTTCTTAACATCAGTACTGACATGTTCCACCGCATACTCAGAAAGATGATTGAACTTTCCCACGTACTGCATGACAGTGGAATCTCCCTGTTTCAAACTCAGGAACTCCTCCAACTTAGACTCCATGACACCATCAGGAATATAGTGTGCACGGAAAGCCTCACGAAATTCCTTCCAAGTGGCACGATGACTCTCAGGCTGCATAGCTATAAAAGTTGTCGGTGTTATGACCCGGGGGTCAAGACCACCAACGAGTAAATTTGTATATCGCGTGCTCCCTCTCTCAGACGTGATGCAAGATGGACACAAGATTTATCCTGGTTCGGGCAAAGAAGGCCCTACGTCCAGCGGGGGGAGGATGACTTGTATTATCTCGCACCCAAAGCGTGCTCGTACAGGGGGGTACAAGCTGTGTTACACGGAGTCGGCCACCCGAGGGGTCGATCGAGTGGCGTGTGTGAGTGGAGTGTGGACTAGGGTCCCTGAGAACGAGAGTCCGGTCAGAGTCCCAGATCAAGTAGGAGCCGATCGGTCCCCTATTCTCTACCCCGGCGTCCCCTTTTATAGACCAAGGGGAGTTCCGAGGGTACAGGGTCCTAATAGTAGAAGTACGGGCGGCGTATCCGCGGCACAGTGTCGGTGGAATGACGTTGAGCACTGTCGCGGCATGGCCTTCCGTCCTTCAGGCGTCCTCGATCGTGGCGGCAGTAGAAGTCGTCGTAGTGCAGTGTCCGCAGGCGGGCGCGAGTCCCACGGCCGAAGCGGGACGGGGCGGATGGGACGGTTTCCGTACCGGAGTTGTTGAAGAGGAGGGGGTCGAGCCCCCGGGTCGAGGGAGGGGGTCGAGCCCCGTGCGGCTCCGTCGCGTTCCCGAAGTCGTCGTCGAGGGTCGCACTGTTCACTTTTCGAGGGGTACTGTTGAAGTCCGTACTCGCGTAGTGGCAGCAGTGGCGGCACAGTTGACGGGAATCGGGGACTGGACGGGGAGTTGGCGGATTTGACAGCGGACGCGGGCGCCCATGTCATTAGGTGGGTTCACTTTTACCCATGCCGGAGCAGTTGGGTTAATCGAGCCCCTCGTCCGAGGGTCGCCTGCTTGACCCTTGGTCGAGGGAGAGGTCGAGGCGTCGACGGGGTTGGAGAGGTCGAAGTCGAGGTAGAGGTCGGGGGGTCGTTCGTTCGACCCCTCGTCCGTCGTCGAGGTGGAGCTGGGGGTCGTTCGTTCAACCCCTCGTCTGTCGTCGAGGTGGAGCCGGGGGTCGTTCGTTCGACCCCTCATTTGTGGCTTGTTGCTGCAGTTGGTGTAGAGGAGACCCTCGATCGATGGGCCGCGTCTCACCGAATAGTGGGCTGATCCCTGCCTTAAAAATGGTTGCTATGTTTAGCGTTAATTTATCGAAGGGTTTAGGGTACCCCTTACCTTCGTACCCGACAGTAGCCCCCGAGGCCCCAGAGGAGTGATTTAAAACTCCTCTGGGGGTTATGATACGTGTTTCTCGGAGGGAGTAAGGATTGCCCGGAGGTTTTATCCTTGGCCTGCAGGGTTAGTGAGAAATCCGATTCTCCGTGAGGTGCGCGCAAGCGCACCCCGCGGGGGTAGCCCCCGAGGTCCCAGAGGAGTGATTAAGAACTCCTCTGGGAGCTAAAATACGTTGTATAGTGGGGTCTTTAAAGGATACCTGGAGGCGTGGCACCCTGTCGAGGGGTCGATTCCATTCCTTTTCCTGAAAAGAAAAGTGTTCGAGGGTGGCTGTCGAACCCTACCGAGGGCCAGCCTTCGCTCCCTCGAGCACCACTAGAGTCAGAGCGCCCCGCCCGAGGGGTCGACTCTGTCTGCCAGGTTACGAGTTTTCGACCCTCTTTCGTCGAGGGGTGCCGTGCGTAGTCGGGCCCTCGAGCCCTCGAATGGCTAGGCCTTCACTACCTCATAGCGTCCTTCCCACGGATCCTTTCACTCGGATCGTGGGGTGAAAAGCATCGTGCTATCCTCGTTAGGACGAGCCCGAAGTCCTCGGTGAGCTGTTCTCGGGCATGAGTCCATTAGAAATGTGCCCTGTACGGGTAAAAATCCGAGTGAGAACTCGACCCCGTTCGATAGGGATCGACTAGCGGCCCGAAGGCATTCTCATTGTTAAGCAAGCCGTACGGCTCGCTAAGCACGACCATGTGGACCACCAAGGTGCCAACCCCATTCGATAGGAGTTGGTGGCTCGATGCCTCCCAGCGTAGGGATCCTTAAGTGTTCCTAGGTATGCCTCGGATATGTCCCAGGGAGCCTCGAGAGTTCGTTCTCGAGGCTCCGGGGACATCCCTGACTCGTGTACTCAAGGGCGGCTGTCGAACTCCGTTCGTGGAGCCAGCCTTCGCTCCCTCAAGATTTGGGGGTGGACCGGAGTCCGTTAACCATGGGTCCTTCCTGACCTCAGGTACTCGAGGGCGGCTGTCGAACCCTATGTAAGGGCCAGCCTTCGCTCCCTCAAGATTTGACGGATGGTTCGTCATCCGACGCTATCCTCAGGAGGAGGAGTCCTACCTTGTGGACCGCCGAGGGGAAAAGCAAGTGGATGTTGTATTGAACTTGGGGACATACCTGTGTCGGAGCTCTCGAGGGAGGCTGTCGAACCCCCGGATGGGCCAGCCTTTACCCCTTCGAGGCCATGGAACGATCTGCAACTGACGACCCGAGGCCCTGTCGGGCCTCGAGCACTCGAGGGGGGCTATCGAGCCCGTTCGTAGGCCGGCGTTTATCCCCTCGAGATTTTGGGGGTGGACCGAGGTCCTAACCCGAGGTCATTTCTGGCCTCGGGCACTCGAGGGTAGCTGTCGAACCCTCTTTCGAGGGCCAGCTCTCGCTGCCTCAAGATTCCTTACCCTCGAAGACGACGTTTCCGGCCGCGCGCCTTTTTAGGCGGTGCCCGTTCGGCGCAACAGTGCGGTTACAGAGCGGAGTGCGGCGCGGAACCCGGTGATGGGACGTTACGCCTTATCCTGGAGGGAATACGAGGAAGGAAGTACAGACGAATTAAATGCGGAGATTCTCTTGCCTGTTGCCGGATCCGTCCGTTGGCCTCCCGCATATAAGTAGCGAAGGTGAGGGGTCCGGTGTCTTTTCCGCGCACTTGCCTTCTCTGCTTCCTCACCTTCGCCTTCCTTGCCTTGCTCTCTCCGCCTCTGCCTTAGGCGTCCCGCGAGCAGGAACTCTGCGTGAGCGAGAGAGAAAGAGAAAGATAGGGAGCGTACCCTCCGCCGCCAAGTCCGAGCAAACCACCGTCCCCATGGCCGCGTTCCAGCTCTTCGGTGCCGACGCCCGGCCCGCCTCCTCGGTCCGTGAGTCGTATCTGGTGGGGTTGGTGGAGAGTGGACTTCTCCGGCCCGTTACCTCGATGGAGAGGCCGGAGTGGATAGCTCCGCCGCGGGACCACGCCGAGCCCAACCCGCCGGAGGGGTACGTGGTGTCGCTCGAGGTCTTCCACCGGGCGGGGCTGGGGGCCCCACCCAGCCACTTCCTGCGCGTGCTCCTCTACCACTACGAAGTGGAGCTCCAGCACCTCACCCCCAACGGCGTCAGCCAGGCGGCGGTCTTCGCGGCGGTGTGCGAGAGTTATCTGGGGATCGAGCCCCATTGGGATCTGTGGCTTCACATCTTCAAGGCCAACATCTTCAACGCCTCGGTCAGCAAGGGCGTCCGTCGGAAGGTCAGGGCCGGGGGCTGCAGCATCTTCGTCAGGCGGCCGGAGCTTTGGCTTCCCACGAACCCGTCCTCGAGCCACTCCGGGTGGCATTCCGGGTGGTTCTACCTGAGGAACGACGACGATCTGCTCCCGGCGTACACTGGGAGGACACTCGACGCCGAGCTCGAGCGCTGGAGGTACAGCGTCCTGACGGACAAGCAGAAGCACCTCAAGGGCTTGCTGGACGCGCTCAGGCGTCTGAAGGAGAGGGGCCTTACCGCGGAGATTGTTGCGTCGGCGTTCCACCGACGGCGGGTTCTGCCGCTGATGGCTCGACCCCTTCGCATCAACGAGATGGGTCCGGGGGTCGATCTATCGGGCTGCCGCTACGCCGAGGAAGAGCTAACCCCAGACCGGGTGGTCAGCCGCGTCCACCGCTTCTTCGCGGGGGGGTTCGACCCCAAGAACGTCGCGAAGGTCCCCATGAAGCCGGACGAGGGCTTCTTTGAGCTGGTAAGGTCCCTTCCTCCAGTTAGAGTCTTCGTGCCCGTCCCTTCCGTCCTTTCTGCTTGTTCTCTAACCGTCTCGCGTCCTGCAGGGGAATGTGTCCCACAAACGTTCACGTCCGCCGGTGCCGGAGGACCGGGCCACGAGGGAGGCGAACCGCCTCCGCGCGGAGAAGCAAAAGTCCGACAAGGACAAGGCCAAGGCGAAGACGGCCAAGAAGACTCTAGAGAGAGAGCTGAGAAATCAGCGCCGGGCCCAACAGAGGCGGTTGGGCCTCGATGAGGAGCTGTCGCCCTCGGAAGAGGAGGACGAGGAGGAGGAGGACGAGGAGGACGAGGAGGAAGACGAGGAGGAGACGACGCCTGAGCAGGCAGCCATTGCTACTGGTGGAGAGGGGGGTCGACCTCGACGTCGGCCCCTTCTGTTGATGTTAGGCCACGGGCGGAGCGCCTCGTGGCCTCGCAAGAAGTCGCGCCGTGGCAGACGCGGTCGCAGACGCCGCGGCCCTCGTCGGGGGGTCGATCGAGCGAGTCCCTGACGCCCGCCGCGTCGAGCGCCCGGGTGCCGGGCCCGCCGGCGCGGGTGGAGACCGGCAAGAGGACGAAGGTGGTGCCGCCGTCGAAGAGTCGATCGAGCGAGCCCCCGAAGCCCGCCGCGTCGAGCGCGCGAGCGCCGGGCCCGTCGGCACAGGTGGGGGCCGGCAAAAAATCGACGGTGACGCCGCCGGCCCCTACCCGGGAGAAGGTGCCGAGCACCGCCTCGACCCCCGCTCCCCAGGCGGTGGCGCTCGAGAGCTCGACCAGCCCGACGGTCGCCGGGCCGAAGCGCCGGGCCCCGAGGGGGTAAGTCGATTTCATAGTCGTTCTTGTTTTGTCTTTTTGTCGATAAGGGCTCGTGCTTATTATTGCGCACGTATTCCTTTTCCAGGTCGAAGCGTCGGCTAGGAGTTGCGTCCCCCGCCCCCGCCAAAAAGCTGAAGACGGGGGCCGCAGTGCAAGCAGCCGCCGAGGCTGGTCCGGCAGCCCCGCCCCCTTCGACGGTCGCCCCCGAGGCGGCACAGGCGGCCACGGCCGCGGAGGTGGCGGCGCGGGGGGAGGCACAGGGGGCATCGGCGTCTACCCAGACGGCGGAGGAGGCGAGCGCGCCGGCGGTGGTCGCCGAGGCGACGGTCGCGCGCGTCCGCGCGGCCGTCAGAAGAAGTCGCATCCGGCGCCCCGGGGGGCGCGGAGCTCCTGCCGACAGCGGTCGCGGCCGAAGTGGTGGAAGTGGCTGGGCCCCAGGCCCCTGCGACCGAGGGGGAGGCTCCGGCACGCCCAACGCCGGGGCATTGGCCCGAAGGCCTGGCTACTTTGGAGGCTCGACTCCAGCTCGAGCGCGGGGGTACGACTACCGCCGCGCCCGAGGGCCCCTTGGCGACGCCGGGGCTCGAAGAGGGAGGTCCGGTCGAGCGCGCCGAGGGAACGCCCGTGCCGGCACAGGGCGGGATGCTGATGGAGTCCACCCCCGCCCAGGTGGACGAGATGGTGGCCGAGTTGGTGGATCCGGCGGATCTGGCCGTCATCACAGCTCCTCGGGCGGAGCCGGAGGTGGCTTGGCCTCCCCTCGAGGCTGGGGGGCCGCCGTTTCGAGGTAAGTCACACTTCGACTCACTCGGGATGCAGAGGGTTTATCTTGCTGTGTGTTAACTTTTTGGAGTCTTTCATCGCGTAGGGCCATCGTGGCCGGGGTCTTCTCCTCCCGGTGGAGACGGCTTGGCGGGGCCGTCGACGTCCTCGCGAGGTGGCCCAGAGGAAGAAGCCTCGCCCCTTTCCGATTATCAAGGAGGCGGGGACGTGCGCGTTGACGTCACCGGGACGATGGAGCAGAGGATTGCTGCCCGCAGCACGGCGTGGGGCCAGGAGGTCCTCGAGGTGGCGGACCCTCGAGACCCCGAACGGGTCTTCCTCACGCTCGACGACCAGTTCGAGCTCCGACGGTGGGAGAACGTCGAGGAGCTCCGGGGCTGGTTCGAACACTCGGTACGTCGCGCTGCGGAGGTCGCCGCTGCAGACATACGCGAGGGAATGGAGATAAGTTCTGCTCCACCTTAGATAGTGCTTTGAGTTGTCTGGTTGCCGTTTGTTGACGATCTCCGTTTTTATCCTTGTCAGTCGCTGCGGGTGAGGTCGTACGAGAAGTCCCAGTACATTCTCCGGGTACAGGGACAACTCTCGACCCTCCATGCCTCTCTGGAGAAGGCGAGGGATGAGGCCGTCCGCGCGAAGGCGGAGGCGGCGGCTATCCAGAAGGATGCCGAGTCGAAGGTCACTCATGCGAAGGCCGGCTACGAGGCTATCCAGAAGGAAGCCCGGGAGGTCATGTCGTCGGCGCAGGCGAAGGTCGACGACGCCCTTCGGTCGACCGTCACCGTCGGGCAGGAGCGGGATGCCGCCCTCGAGGCCCGGCGCAAGGCCGAGGAGGAGGCCGCCCGGCTGAGGGGAGACCTCGACGCCGTCTCCCGCGAGCGCGACGCCCTGGACACCTCGGAGGAGAAGGCTCGGACCCGTGCGACCTCCTTGGGCCTGGTGGCGATGAAGCAGAGGACGGCCCTCGAGGACGCATACAAGACCATCGAGGGCCTCGAGGCCAAGGTTAATGACCAGTCCTCCGACCTT
The DNA here is from genome assembly GCA_022036555.1 of Microstegium vimineum. Taxonomy (NCBI): domain Eukaryota; kingdom Viridiplantae; phylum Streptophyta; class Magnoliopsida; order Poales; family Poaceae; genus Microstegium; species Microstegium vimineum. The sequence continues at coordinate 11,773,909 of CM039134.1, forward strand.
GATGCCGTCTGCCGCTAGCTCGAGGAGACCGAGCAGGCCTACTCCACCTTGGATGTGCAGGCCCAAGGTGAGTGTTTCGGGTGTTGCAGAGTCTGTCCTGCCTGGACCCTTTTTCTGCTTTTTTGTTGGGTTTTGACTGTTGTGCGCTTGTTTCGGCAGAGCTCGCGGAGGAGAATGCCCGCGCCCACAAGGACCTGGACAATCTTCAGGGCCTGCTTGGCACCGAGGCAAACCTCAACGCGACGCTCGCGGCCGCCATCAACACCTTCTGCAATGACCACTTGGTGAAGCCGGAGCCGGAGGTCGAGGGGGATGCTCGAGGGGACTCCTTGATGCACCGCTTCTACTCCATGACGCGGGGGGTGACGGAGAACGTCCGAGCCGCCCTGCATGTGGGTGTGAAGCGGGCCCTCGCGGTCGTGAACTCCTTCTACGACGTGGACCTCAACCTCGTTGTCGACGGGTTCGCCACCGACCCGGATCTGACCAAGGAACAGAACAACGCGAAGTGTCAGGAGTTGATGGATCACGCAGAGGTGCCTGGAGGCTTGCTGGCGAGCCTCTTCGAGCCCGACGTGATCCCCTCGTCGGATGAGTAGCCCTCGGGAGGTGTCGACGGGTAGTCCCGGGCCTGCGAGCCATATCTGGACAAAAAGGTCCATGTAATAGTTAGGTCATTGTACTGATACAACGCCAAGCCCTCGAGGGCTTTTTGGTATATATAATTCGTTTTGATCGATATGCACGCAGTTAATTTTGTTTTTTCGAGCTTTCCCCGCTTTTCTTTGCCTGAGTCGACGCCTGTGAACTAAGTGTTCGACGCATGCTCTTATCCCTGGAAGGGGGGTGGCGAGTAGGGGTACCGTAGCCCTGGGGCGTAGGTGAGCCCCTGGCTCGACGGCACCCTCGACCCTTAGGGAGCTCGAGGCTCCTTTACTTAGTTAAGAAGCGTACTCGAGGGAAAGAACGAGAGGGAGAGTCAAGTTTCGAAAAAGCGTTCGAGTTTTTCGGAGACTTAGGGGGGTGCCCCCCCTGTTAGCCCCCGAGGGAGGCTCGACTTTGCTGAGGCAAAGTCGAGGCTACCTTAGTGCTGTGGACGGGTTCGTCTCGTTGTTTCTACTTTTCGAGCTCTCTCTGCTTTTCTTTGCCTGAGTCGACGCTTGTGAACTTAAGTATTCGACGCACGCTCGTATCCCTGGAAGGGGGGTGGCGAGTAGGGATACCGTAGCCCTGGGGCGTAGGTGGGTCCCTGGCTCGACGGCACCCTCGACCTTTAGGGAGCTCGAGGCGCCTTTACTTAGTTAAGAAGTGCATTCGAGGGAAAGAACGAGAGGGGGTCGAGTTTCGAGAAAACGTACGGGTTTTTCGGGGACTTAGGAGGGGGGTACCCTTCTGTCAGCCCCCGAGGGGAGCTCGACTTTGCTGAGGAAAAGTCGAGGCTACCTTCGAGCTACGAACGAACGTGAAATGTGTTTCGAGAACATTTTATTCATTCGAGGATTTGTACATAAATGCGAAAATGTACACGGCCCTGGGGCCTCAGGGATAAAAAGCGACGTAGTTGTTCGATGTTCCACGCGTTGGTGAAGATCTCGCCCTTCTCGTTCTTCAGTTTGTAAGTGTCGGGCTTCAGCACCTCCGCCACAATGAAGGGTCCCTCCCAAGGTGGTGTCAGCTTGTGACGCCCCTTGTTACTTTGTCGACGGCGCAGAACGAGGTCGTCGATGTTGAGGTCCCTTTTGCGCACGTTTTTGTCGTGGTAGCGTCGGAGCGTCTGCTGGTACCGAGCCGACTTGAAGAGGGCCATGTCACGAGCTTCCTCAAGCTGGTCGAGGGAGTCCTCTCGGGCTACCGTGTTGGCTTGCTCGCTGTAGGCTTTCAGTCGGGGAGACCCGTACTCGAGGTCAGTGGGGAGGACGGCCTCAGACCCATAGACCAAGAAGAACGGGGAGAACCCCGTGGCTCGACTCGGTGTCGTTCGGAGACTCCATAGTACAGCGGGCAGCTCGTCGACCCATCTCTTTCCATGTCTGTTTAGCCGGTCGAAGATCCTTGGCTTGAGGCCCTGCAAAACCATACCATTGGCACGCTCGACCTGACCGTTAGTTCGAGGGTGGGCGACTGCGGACCAATTCACCCTGATGTGGTGATCGTCACAGAAGTCCAGGAACTTTTGGCCGGTAAACTGCGTGCCGTTGTCGGTGATGATGACGTTAGGGACCCCGAAGCGGTGGATGATGTCGGTGAAGAATAGCACGGCTTGCCGAGACTGGATATTGGCGATGGGTCGAGCCTCGATCCACTTCGAGAACTTGTCGATGGCCACGAGAAGGTGAGTGTGCCCGCCCTTGGTTCTTTTCAGGGGACCGACCATGTCGAGCCCCCATACTGCGAACGGTCAGGTTATGGGTATCATCTGAAGAGCTTGGGCGGGTAGGTGGATCTGCCTGGCATAGAATTGGCATCCCTGGCAGGATCGAACGAGTTTGGTGGCGTCGTTGATGGCCGTCGGCCAGTAGAAGCCCTGTCGAAAGGCACTTCCTACCAGCGTTCTCGGCGCCGCGTGGTGGCCACAAGCCCCCGAGTGTAGGTCCTTCAGCAGTGCCCTCCCCTCCTCGAGGGTGAGGCAGCGTTGAAGTACACCCGACGGGCAACGTCGATATAGCTCGCGGCCATCCCCGTACAAGATGTAGGTTTTGGCCCGTCGAGCTACTCGACGGGCTTCTGTGCGGTCTTCCAGGAGTTCGCCTCGCGTCAGGTACTCAAGGTAAGGCGCGCGCCAATCCGTCGGAGGGGTTGGCGCCGAGGCGGCCCCGTCGATCTCCATGACCTCTCCCCCGCTCGAGGGGGGATCGGTCGAGAGGGGTGGGTCGGCCCCTTGCTCGAGGGCGGAAGCCCCCGGGCCTAGGTCGACGGATGGTGTGTGCAGATCCCTCGAGAAGATGTCGGGGGGAACCGTCCCTCGAGTAGACGCGATTTTAGCTAGCTCGTCGGCAGCTTTGTTGTACCGACGGGCTACGTGGTTGAGCTCGAGGCCGTAGAACTTGTCCTCGAGCTTTCAGACCTCCTTGTAGTAGGCTTCCATCTTAGGATCGTGGCAGCTCGAGTCTTTCATCACTTGGTCGATCACCAAATGAGAATCCCCTCGCACGTCGAGGCGTCGAACCCCGAGCTCGATGGCGATGCGCAGGCCGTTGACGAGGGCCTCGTACTCGGCGGCGTTGTTGGAGGCGGGGAAGTGGAGGCGGATGACATATCGCATATGGACCCCTGAGGGTGATACGAATAGCAATCTTGCGCCTGCTCCCGTCTTCATCAGTGATCCGTCGAAGTACATGGCCCAGAGCTCGCTCTGAACCTGCGCTGGGGGTAGTTGGGTGTCGGTCCATTCTGCAACGAAATCTGCCAGTACCTGAGACTTGATAGCCTTCCAAGGGGCGTAGGAGAGGGTCTCCCCCATGAGCTCGGCGGACCACTTGGCGATCCTTCCCGATGCCTCCCGGTTCTGGATTATCTCTCCGAGGGGGAAAGAAGAAACCACAGTGACCGAATGGCCCAGGAAATAGTGTTTGAGCTTCCGCCGAGTGAGGACGACCGCGTACAGCAGCTTCTGGATGTGGGGATACCTCGTCTTGGTTTCGGAAAGGACCTCGCTCACGAAGTAGACAGGCCTCTGAACCGCCAGGGCGTGTCCTTCCTCCTCCCTCTCGACCACTATGACCGCGCTGACTACCTGGGTAGTCGCTGCGACATAGAGCAAGAGGGGCTCGGCCGGGCTCGTGGGGACCAAGACCGGGGGCGAGGTGAGCAAGGCCTTGAGCCTCGAGAGCGATTCCTCGGCTTCGGCGGTCCACGCGAAGTGTTCCGTCTTCTTCAGGAGCCGATAAAGGGGTAGGGCCTTCTCACCGAGCCTCGAGATGAAGCGGCTGAGGGCGGCGAGGCACCCAGTAACCCTTTGCACGCTCTTGAGGTCGTTGATCGGGCCCATCCTCGTGATGGCGGTTACCTTCTCGGGATTGGCCTCGATGCCGCGCTGGGAAACTATGTACCCTAAGAGCATGCCTCGGGGGACCCCGAAGACACACTTCTCAGGGTTCAGTCTTATGCGATTAGCCCTGAGGCACCCGAACGCGACCTCAAGGTCTCTGACCAGGTTTCCGACGGTTCTGGACTTGACCACGATGTCATCGACGTAGGCCTCGACGGTCGGCCCTATGTGTTTCCCGAAGACGTGGAGCATGCATCGCTGGTAGGTGGCCCCGGCGTTCCGCAAGCCGAAGGGCATGGTGAGGTAGCAAAACATGCCGAAGGGAGTGATGAAGGAAGTCGCGAGCTGATCGGACTCCTTCATCTTTATTTGGTGGTAGCCGGAATACGCATCAAGGAAGCAAAGGGTTTCACACCCCGAAGTGGAATCTACTATTTGGTCGATGCGTGGTAAAGGAAAAGGAACTTTAGGACATGCTTTATTCAAACCAGTGTAGTCTACACACATTCTATCTTTCCCATTCTTTTTCTTTACAAGCACGGGATTAGCTAACCACTCGGGATGATGTACCCCCTTGATGAATCCGGCCTTCAAAAGCTTGTCGACCTCCTCCCCGATGATCCTGCGTTTCTCCTCGTCGAAGCGGCGCAGGCGTTGCTTCACCGGTTTGGACCCGGCCCGGATGTCCAAGGAGTGCTCGGCGACTTCCCTCGGGATGCCCGGCATGTCCGAGGGACTCCATGCAAACACGTCGGCGTTCACGCGGAGAAAGTCGACGAGCACGGCTTCCTATTTGGGCTCGAGGGTGGCACTGATCGTCAGCACCTTCCCATCCGCGAGGTCGGGGTCGAGCGGGACGGTCTTTGTGTCCTCTGCCGGCTTGAAGTTGCCAGCGTGGCGCTTGGGGTCGGGGATCTCTCCGGACAAGTCGTCGAGGGCCTCGCGGATAGCCGAATCCTCACGGGCTTCGGCTTTTTCTACGCACTCGACATCGCAGTCGTAGGCGTGCTCGTAGGAGGTGTCGACGGTGATGACCCCCGAGGGTCCCGGCATCTTGAGCTTGAGGTAGGTGTAGTTCGGGACCGCCATGAACTTTGCGTACCCCGGTCTACCGATGATGGCGTGGTAGGTGCCTCGCCACGTGACCACCTCGAAGGTCAGCTCTTCCTTTCGGAAGTTCAAGGGGACGCCGAAGCAGACCGGCAGCTTGATACGGCCGATCGGGAGTGCCTTCTTCCCTGGGACGATCCCGTGGAATCCCCCCGCGCTGGGCAGGAGCATGGTCCTCGGGATCCCCAGGAGGTCGAGGGTCTCGGCATAGATGATGTTGAGGCTGCTCCCCCCGTCCATGAGCACCTTGCTGAGGCGGGTGTTGAGAATGATCGGGCCAACGACGAGTGGGTAAGCCCCTGCGTTGGGGACGTGCTCGGGGTGGTCGTCCTGATCGAAGGTGATCGGCGTGTGGGACCAGTCGAGGTACCGCGGGGCCTGGGCCCGAACAGAAAAAACTTTTCGACGCTCCCTCTTGCGCTGGTGTGTGGTGAGGCAAGTCGAGGGTCCCCCGTAAATCATGTAACAGTCGTGGATCTCGGGGAAGCCTCCTTTTTGGACATCGCCCCTAACGTGTGCGTCACAGGGCGGGTCTTCCTTGCCGTCGTCTCTCCTGGGGCCTACGGAGCATGCGGCAATCCTCGAGGCGGTGGTTGGCCGGCCCCATATGATAGGGGCAGGGCTCCTTCAGCATCTTATCAAAGACGCCCCCGTCGGGAGGGGGCCCTCGAGGCTTCCGCTTGTCCGCTGCGGCGACAAGGTCGTCGGGGTCGTCGTCGTGCTCGACGTTGGGCTCGACGTTGCGCCGGCCCGGTTGGTTCTTCTTCTTCTGGCCACCGTTGCCGTCGTTGTTCCTCCTGGGCCCCTTGTTTTTCGTGGGCCTATCGTCCGAGCCCCCGGGTTCATCTGCGTTGCCCTCCCCCTTCGCTGGGGGAATCTGGAAGAAGGCGCCAACGGCCTCTTCGCCAGCCGCGTAGTTGGCGATGACGTCCATGAGCTTGTTGGCGGTCTTGGGGATGTTTCGCCCCAGCTCCCGCACCAGATCCTTGCAGGTTGTCCCGGCGATGAACGCCGTGATGACCTCGTGGTCGGAGATGTGGGTCAGTGCGGTACGCTGCTTCGAGAATCGGCGGGTGAAGGCGCGGAGGGTCTCCCCTGGTTTCTGCTTGCAGCTGCGAAGATCCCAGGAGTTGCCTGGGCACTCGTAGGTGCCCTTGAAGTTGCCCTCGAAGATCCGGACCAGGTCGGACCAGTCCTGGATCAAGTCCGGGGGTAGCTCCTCGAGCCACCTTCGAGCGGTGTCGGGGAGGAACAATGGGAGTTGCCGGATGATGACGAGGTCATCTTTGGCTCCCCCCCAGCTGGCATGCCAGCCTGAAGTCGGCAAGCCAGAGCTCTGGCTTGGTTTCGCCGTTGAATTTGATCAGGCTGGTGGGTGGACGGAAACGTACGGGCAGAGAAGCCCGCCGGATAGTTCTTGCGAAGACTCGGGGCCCCGGCGGCTCCGGAGACCGACATCGGTCTTCGTCGCTGTCGTAGCGCCCGCCTCGGTGAGCGTTGTAGCCTCGAGCCTCGGCGTCGCCGTATCGACGTCGATTGTTCACTCGAGGGGGGAGGTCGTCGACGAGGTGTTCCTGAACTGGTCGTGGCTTGACCCGGCCGTGGGGCGCCTTGTTCTAGTGGACAGAGGCCTCCCGATTTTGTCGAGGGGGCGCTGCTTGCCGCTCAGAGGCAGCCCCTCGACGCCTCGAGGCCGAGCTCTCCGCTGCTGCACGGCCGCAGTTTGGAGCAGCCCCTGGATTTCTTCCCTGATACGTTGTGCCTGGGGGGTCGATGGCGCCGGCATGTCGCGGAGCAGCATCGCAGCTGCCACGACATTCTGGCTAGCGCGGTTGAAGACTCGGGGTTCGGCGTTCCCCTCCTCGACGATCTGCCGGTGGACCTCCCGGGCCCGCTCACGAGCTCCTCCACCCTGAGGGCGCCCTCGATCCCGCTCGAGGGCGTGTTCAAGCTGCTGAAGACGCAGGCGCTCCTCCTCGAGCTTGTTGAGAAGCTCTCGGACCTGCATAATCTGGACATCGGGGGGTGGATCGGCTCTATCAGGACTTGGGGGAACGGCGTCTCGAGGTGGTGTAGCGTTAGCCCTCCCCCTTCTTCGGTGGCCGCGGTGTCGTCGGCGTCGTCCTGGAGGACGGTTTGCTCGTCGAGGTGGAAGCACTCCCGAGTGGAATCGTAACTCTCGTCGGGAGAGTCCGAGTCGAAGTCGGCGTGGTAGAAGTGGGGGAAGAGCCTGCCTGTTTCTTCCTCCTCCAAGCGCCGCCGTAACGTGCCCCACGTACGGGGCAGCTCTGGACCGCCCGGTGACGTGGTGGTGACGGGATCGGCCGTCGCCCACGACGGCGTCCATGGAGACTCGTCGTATGTATGTACTCGCATCCCTGTGAAAGCAGAGTAGAGTCCGGCATTGTTGCGAAGCCCGTACGGGAACGAGTCACGCGGTGGTGACGGGATCGAGGGTGCCGGAGAAGCCATAGGAGCCTCCGGGGACGACGACGTGGAAGAGCCAAAGTCCCGCGCGGGGAGACGCCCGCCCTCGGCCCACAAGCGTGGGTCAAGCGGACCCCTAGGAGAAGGGGTCGTGTCGCCAGCTGGGACCGAGGGAACGGCATTCGGCACCCCAGAATTTGCTCGACGGCGAGCGCGTCGAAGTCGCTCGCGCCTCCTCCTGATCGCAGGCCAGAGACGCAAGCGGAGGGACCGTCGTCTGATCCTTGCTGGCTCCGGCACAGCGGAGCTGCTGATGTCTAGGCCACGGGTGGAGGGAAAGACTATGAAGTCGCCCCCGTCCGTGGAAACGAACCCTAGACTGCCGAACCAGATGACGGTGTTGAACGGGGACGGTGGGATGGTAGAATCCATCTGAGAGAGTAGTTCGGAGTTGATCGACACGCGAATCTCCCTATCTGGCGCGCCAACTGTCGGTGTTATGACCCGGGGGTCAAGACCACCAACGAGTAAATTTGTATATCGCGTGCTCCCTCTCTCAGACGTGGTGCAAGATGGACACAAGATTTATCCTGGTTCGGGCAAAGAAGGCCCTACGTCCAGCGGGGGGAGGATGACTTGTATTATCTCGCACCCAAAGCGTGCTCGTACAGGGGGGTACAAGCTGTGTTACACGAAGTCGGCCACCCGAGGGGTCGATCGAGTGGCGTGTGTGAGTGGAGTGTGGACTAGGGTCCCTGAGAACGAGAGTCCGGTCAGAGTCCCAGATCAAGTAGGAGCCGATCGGTCCCCTATTCTCTACCCCGGCGTCCCCTTTTATAGACCAAGGGGAGTTCCGAGGGTACAGGGTCCTAATAGAAGTTCTCTATTTTTAACTCAGACAAAGGAATACTATGCTTGAGCACAAACGACTTATCAATGAAGGAATGTGATGCACCAGAATCAAAGAGAATAACTGCAGGATGATCATTGAAAGGAAACGTACCCTACAACACTGGTTCTCCTTCCGGCATCCCTTCCCCCTGGGCATGAAACACCCGCCCAGTCTTCTGCTCGTTCTTGTTCTTCTGACTCCCAGCATTCCCATTCTGCTTCTGCTGCTGATTCCCAGCAAACTTCTGATTGTACTGCTTCGGAAGAGGACACACATTGGAATAATGCTCCACCTTTCCACAATTGAAGCATGCATTACTGGTTTGCTTGGCAACTACTTGATTATTTGGGCCAGCATTCTGTCTAGGATACTGAGAACCCCTAGAGAACTGCTGCCCAGACTGTTGCTGCTGAGGAGGACGATACTGGAAACGATTGTGATTCTGAGGGTGGTAGATGATCTTCTGCCTCTTCTAATTACCACTAGAAGAACCAGCAAACGATTTCTTCTTCATTGCCTCCCTATGGATGCGCAAAGAATTCTCAACAGAGATAGCCATGCTCACCACCTCATGATAAGTAGCATTAGGATTATGGTTAAGCATGGTATGCAGCTTAGTAGAGAGCCCCCTGAGAAACCACCTCTTCTTCTTAACATCAGTACTGACATGTTCCACCGCATACTCAGAAAGATGATTGAACTTTCCCACGTACTGCATGACAGTGGAATCTCCCTGTTTCAAACTCAGGAACTCCTCCAACTTAGACTCCATGACACCATCAGGAATATAGTGTGCACGGAAAGCCTCACGAAATTCCTTCCAAGTGGCACGATGACTCTCAGGCTGCATAGCTATAAAAGTTGTCGGTGTTATGACCCGGGGGTCAAGACCACCAACGAGTAAATTTGTATATCGCGTGCTCCCTCTCTCAGACGTGATGCAAGATGGACACAAGATTTATCCTGGTTCGGGCAAAGAAGGCCCTACGTCCAGCGGGGGGAGGATGACTTGTATTATCTCGCACCCAAAGCGTGCTCGTACAGGGGGGTACAAGCTGTGTTACACGGAGTCGGCCACCCGAGGGGTCGATCGAGTGGCGTGTGTGAGTGGAGTGTGGACTAGGGTCCCTGAGAACGAGAGTCCGGTCAGAGTCCCAGATCAAGTAGGAGCCGATCGGTCCCCTATTCTCTACCCCGGCGTCCCCTTTTATAGACCAAGGGGAGTTCCGAGGGTACAGGGTCCTAATAGTAGAAGTACGGGCGGCGTATCCGCGGCACAGTGTCGGTGGAATGACGTTGAGCACTATCGCGGCATGGCCTTCCGTCCTTCAGGCGTCCTCGGTCGTGGCGGCAGTAGAAGTCGTCGTAGTGCAGTGTCCGCAGGCAGGCGCGAGTCCCACGGCCGAAGCGGGACGGGGCGGATGGGACGGTTTCCGTACCGGAGTTGTTGAAGAGGAGGGGGTCGAGCCCCCGGGTCGAGGGAGGGGGTCGAGCCCCGTGCGGCTCCGTCGCGTTCCCGAAGTCTTCGTCGAGGGTCGCACTGTTCACTTTCCGAGGGGTACTGTTGAAGTCCGTACTCGTGTAGTGGCAGCAGTGGCGGCACAGTTGACGGGAATCGGGGACTGGACGGGGAGTTGGCGGATTTGACAGCGGACGCGGGCGCCCATGTCGTTAGGTGGGTTCACTTTTACCCATGCCGGAGCAGTTGGGTTAATCGAGCCCCTCGTCCGAGGGTCGCCTGCTTGACCCTTGGTCGAGGGAGAGGTCGAGGCGTCGACGGGGTTGGAGAGGTCGAAGTCGAGGTAGAGGTCGGGGGGTCGTTCGTTCGACCCCTCGTCCGTCGTTGAGGTGGAGCCGGGGGTCGTTCGTTCGACCCCTCGTCCGTCGTCGAGGTGGAGTCGGGGGTCATTCGTTCGACCCCTCATCTATGGCTTGTTGCCGCAGTTGGTGTAGAGGAGACCCTCGATCGATGGGCCGTGTCTCACCGAATAGTGGGCTGATCCCTGCCTTAAAAATGGTTGCTATGTTTAGCGTTAATTTATCGAAGGGTTTAGGGTACCCCTTACCTTCGTACCCAACAAAAGTCGACCACCAAGATCCTGCTGCACCACGAAGCTACTGAGCTGCAAAGACTGGCTTCTGTACCTCGGTGCAATTAATCAGCTCAAACTTCTTCTCCATGGTGCGGAGCCAATCATCAACTTCCAATGGCTCATCTGCCTTAGTGAACACCGGAGGACGTGTGTCTGTGAAATCGACATAAGTCGTCTCTTGATTATTATTGCGACCACGACGTTCATTGCCACCTTGGTTGTGGTGGTTAGCAAGCTCATTCAAGAGGCGAGCATTATCCGTAGAAACATTGATCAATGCAGCCAAAGTTTGTGCCAAGGTTGGTGGTGGAGGGGGTGGATCAGGAAGTTCCCCATTATGTGCCCCAGCATTGTTATGTTCAAGCATCTGTTTGCACAAACATACTTTTATTGAAACACAAGCATAAAAATACTCAAGTGCACAAACATATATTACATGACCATCATAACATAAAGGTGCTGGAAACTAAAGAGTTCTGAAAGCGATAAAGGTAGATTATATTACAACATCCACTACTCGCACTCGAACTAGCTAGCTAGGCGATACATGAACTACTCGTCGTCGCTGAGGACTACAACCTCCACCTCTGGCTCATCCTCAACGATCACCTCTGGCTCTGGCTCAACTCCACCCTGAGCCTTAGGAGTGGGTGCAAAGAACTGGTCCCCAAAGGACAGGTCTACCTGCACAAGCTCTCCCAGGTCCTCTGCCATGGCCTGCTGCTGAAACTCAGGGTTCAGCAGGTTGGTGAGGTGATGCACTTCCTCATGAAGAACATTGTTGTACACCTCAAGGTTACCTGCATAGTGCCCCAAGTTGAGGTACAACTCGGACAACAAAAACTCTCGGTCCCAGGCTTCATTCCTCTCTCCCATCGCCTCGTACATGAAGCCCTCAGCGAGAGTCACCTCTGTCGTCTTGTCAGCCAGCTGTGTCTCCTTCTCTGCCAGCTATGCATCCTTCTCTGCCAGCTGATCCTGACACTGCTGCAACTCAACCTCCAGCTCCTCCACCTTGTCCTCCAGGTCATGGGTGCTGCTAGCAAACTCGTCCCTGTTGGTCGTCATCCAGCACAGGTTGGCCCTCAAGTGCTCGATCTTCAACTTGCGACGACCACAACAACTAGTACCCTGCTGGCTGCTCTCACCACCGTCTCCACGAGACGCCAGCCTGTAGCGAGGAACTCCCAACGGTCCGGACGACTTGTGAGCCGTGCGCTTAGTCCTGGCCATCCTATAGACAAGATTTTTTTAAAGGGGACAAGTAAGTAACATGATAGATTTTAATTGATTAAGAACAAAATTTTAAAACCCATCCCAAGTGGTATGATATGATGCATGATACGTCCTACGAATACGATAATATTTACATAACATATTTATAGGACATATATATATAACCATATTCATACCATCAGCTTGATAATCCTAAAACTACTCTCCTATTTTTTTTAAACAAGAGAAGAGGTAAGTTAAAGAAATTTTTGGACTCAAACCAAATTTTAATTTAAGATCCAAATCATTTTTGAAAGATTTTACAACTGCAAGATCTGTAATAAGGAGAGCTTTGATACCAATTGTGACAGAACCTTTTAAGAAAAGACCCACTTGCCAGGATTAATAGTCCATCCGACTTAATCCCAAACAAATGATTCAATTCTTAATTAGTCCGTTAGATGTCACCACTTTACACGGGTCATTCACCTCTTTCCGAACAGGATCTTCCTCATCACAAACAATGCAAAAGTAATACAATAATTTAATTTACATCAAAGTAGCGGAATTTAAAGCCATATTACAAACCATGAGTTTTGAAACATAACATAGTGTCATACGATATTACTGCATCAAGCGGTAATAGAGTTTAAACAAGGAACCGAGGTACTCTTGCCCAAGAGTCAAACATAGACAGTTTATTCTTCTTCTTCATCATCCACAGTGATCACGGTCATGCAGCAAGAAACCACACAGACCGGGCTGTGACTCTCATCTGCAACAGGGGTTAACAAACCCTGAGTACGGGAGTACTCAACAAGACTTATCCGACAAAAGAAAATATTTGGTGGACAAAAGGTATGCAAGTCATAGGATTCAAGGTGTAGTTTGCAATAATCAAGTATTTTGCATAAATGAGCATTTACAAAAAAATTAAAATTCATTTAATTCGTTTAAAAGATTATTCAAGTACCAATCTAAATTTATGATTGATAGCAAGGTAATAACCATTCATGAAAGGAACCAACAAGTATCCAATTTAAGTTTCATTAACTATGATGAAAAAGGCGGGGTTATGAGGCCAGGAGGCGCGCGGGTGGCGTCGGCAGGTGGCCGGACAGATGTCGGCGCCATGACTCAACTCGACATGCAGGTGTTCGGTGAAATGTCCAAACTGTCATGCGACTGTTTTTGCAAAAATCTCA